>CM062811.1:421406505-422606505 GCA_031772625.1 Pinus tabuliformis
TCTAAATTTGTCCAACTACTTGTATAGGAGCCTAACCAAAACATCTGAAAGGGTGAAATTGAAAGGAAAAGTGAATTATCGCAGCCTCTTTCACCATAACCCGATAAAGGTTATAGTACTCCATCAGTTAATAGAGAAGAACATGACATCAGACACCTTCAATGAGGTAGCCTTGGAAAAACATATAACCACTTCACCATGGCAGCACCAAACCATGTTAGTACATCCCATGGAGGTGGGGTCATCAAGCAAACATGATGAGGTTTCCAAGGCACCTAGGCCTGAGATGACCAAGACATATCATAGAGGAAAAAGACTTGTGTTTGCTCCTCAATTTGAGGAAGGGGCCAAGCCTACTACATCAACAGAACAAGGATCACCATCACATCATGAGGCTTCTTTGCATGATGAGGAGCCCATTGAGCATGGCTTTGACCTAGCTGATTTGGAGGTGCATGATGAGCATAAAACCCTAAAACAAGTCATCAAAGAGAATGATTCTCAGATCATGGAGCTCAAGGAAAATTTGGAAAGGGCCAAATTCATCATTTCATTCATTGAGCAAGAAAACAATCAACTTAAGGAAAAACAACTAGTCATGGGGAAAGAGAAATTAAAAACCAAGAAACAAGAGATGAAATGAAAGGAAGTAGTGGACCATGAGGACACTGAGAAGCATTAAGGACATGTGGCAAGGAAGATACCAAGGACGATTGGTCTTAGGAAGGCACTTTAGAGGGAAAGAGAACAAAAGCCACCAATGGAAGAATTGAACTTTGAAGATAAGATTTCCATGGAAATAAATGAGGACAATGATTTTTGGCTTGAAAAATTCAATTGCCACCTTGAGAATCTACTTGAAAATGCCAATAGGGATAAAAATTTGTAAAAGAAAATGGCCATCCATTATTACACAAGGAATCAGGTTACCAAGGTCAAAATCAAGCAGTTGAAGGAAAAACTCAAGGAAACCCTAATTAGCCAAGAGGAGAAGGGTAAGTTCGATTTGTTTTCTGATGCATCCATGATTGCATAACATACCCCATTAGGCATATTTGGATAAAATTTGGGAGGATTTGGAGAAAAAATTGTGTTTTGGTGCACTCTTTAAATTTGTTGACAATTTATTGTCTAGGAGCGCAGCTAGCTCACGTTGCACTTCTTTGTCAGGGCTCCAAATGATGGAAAATTAGGATTTTTGGAAATATTATTACCCCCTTTCAAAAATAATTCTCCCACTTTCCTAGTTTGGGGCTCATTTTTGAAAAAAATTCAAAAATGAGACCAAAAATCAACTTTTTGCCCCTCTTCTTCCATTTCGCTACGCACTAGAAGACACCTTGGGAGAATGGACATATATCGGCCAAAAAATGGGTCCTTTTGAGTGAAAAAACACTCTAAAGACATCTACACTCTCCCATATTTCTACAAAAGACTTCAGATTTAGATTTGGACTTCAAAAAGGCACTCAAAAATGGCCTCCAACAGCTCGCTATGCACCTGGAAATTTCTGAGATTTTTGTAAAATTTTCACTGTGTAAATTTTTGTAATTCCTATTTTGACTTTGGTAAAAGTAAAAAGGATGAAGTAGATGAATATGAAAGGTAAAATTAAATGTAAATAATGGGTGGTTAGTATTCGTAAGCTATTTTGATGTAAATTTGACCTCATTTATGAGAGAAGTTGGAGTCAAATTCAATTGTAGAAGTTGGTTTTAACTTCCCTAGACATTAGGGTTTGGTTAGAATAACTCATGGAATAGTTCCTAGAGTCATGGATTTGACCCCTGAGAGTGGGGAGATGTCTTTTTGGTCTTTATGTATCAGTTTATCAGTGATAGAACGGGTTGGATTTCATAGGAGATAACTATTGTAGCTTGTACTTGGAGATTTATTGGAAATCAAAGGACACAGTTTGCAGCTATTATCTAGGAATTCATGTGCAGTAAGTTTGTGATGTTGTTTTTTCTCTGTTAGCTTTATATGAAATATATTCATCTTCTCTTTCCATTCATAAATTCTTCAATGGATTTCCTTATAGATTATAAACATAATTCTTTGCACAAAGCTCTGTTTTGATGGAAAAATCATTATGTGTTACTTTCTTTCTTGCTTAATGAATTCACATTTCATGCTCATTAAGACCTTTTGCTTCTTCTAAACACTACACTACATAGAAAAACCCTAAGATCCATCAAAAAGGTAATGATACCTTGCTCCTTTATATCTTTTCTGATGTAATCTTTGATCCTCTGACCTAGCTACCTAGTTTTTCTCCCTTATCCAGTAACAAAACCCTAAATTTTCCAAAACTGACTTGAGCCTAGCTATCTAGCCTAAAATCCTTTACATTCTAGTCTTCTCTTGCCTATGATTTCATAGAGAGAGCCCTCTATGGTTTGGTAGGGATAGCTACCAAACTAAAATCTTGGTTTGTGGTTACCTCCGTCAATCTCCTCATCAACCTAGGACATTGTCGAGGATAACAGAGGGCATGACAACTAGAGAGTGAAAGCAGTTCTAGTGAATGTAATGTTCCCAATTCATGGAAAAATGTAATGCTAGTTGTGAGGTAATGACTGCCAAGGTCTGTTAGGGAATGCTAAGGCATGCTAAAATGTGCCTTATAGTACGAAGACATGCCAAACAAGCTAAGATGTGCCAAGTGATAAGGTATGCCAAGATATAAAATGGTGTGACAATGGATGCCAAGGACTGTCAAGGCAAAAGAAGGGAAGAACAAGTTAAACTACAAGGAAATGAGCACATAGTAGGGCTAATAAGTCATCAATTTACCTCTTCCATGAGGGACATGATAGGCACACCAACACCAGGTGCTAATAGTTGCCAAGTGCCAAGTGTCAATGCATTCTAGGTGCCAAATCTTCCTCCATTTATTCTCATCTAGTTTCCAATAATTTATCTCAAGTAACTTTAATATTAAACCATGCCAAAGCATACCAAGTCATCTCAACACATGCCAAACATGCTAATAATTGCCAAGTGCCAACACGTGCCAAGTGCCAATGTGCGTCAAGGAGCGTGATGCATGCTATGCAGTGGCAGAGCATATCAAAGAGTGCTAAGGTGTGCTAGAGAGTGCCAATGCATGTTGAGGAGTGTTAGGGAGTACTTGGAAAAAACAAGGGGGCACTAGGTCAAGATGCATGGAAGTGAATGAATATGAGGGTGTGTCGAGGAGTGTCAATGAGTGCTAGTTGTCATGCCAAGGAGGGAGTGACAAGGTATGCTAAGCATGGGTAAGGCATGCCAGGGAAAATCACGATATGTCAATAAGTGCTAGAGTGTGCTAGGTAGTTCTGGGGTGTGCTAAAATGTGCCATATAGTGCCAAGTCATGCCAGGTGCTAAGACATGCTAGGATGTGCAGGGTGCCAGAGTATGCCAATATGCGTCGAGGAGTTTCAAGGCAACAAAAGGAATAACCATGCTAAAATTTAGGGAGATGAACACATAAGAGGGTTAATAAGTCGGGACTTTATATTTTTCAAAAGGGGCATGCTGGGTACACTAATAATATGTTCCAATACATGCCAAGTGTCAATGTGTGCAAGTGCTAATGCTTGTCAATGCAATATTATGCCAAGGTGTTCCAGGGCATCCTAGGGACTACAAGGCATGCCAACACATGATAGGGGAGTGTTGTGCTATTCTAGGGCATGCCAACATGTGCTTGGGCATCCTACTCACGACAAGATGTTCTAGGTACAAAGATGTTCCAGGACATGCGAGGTGTTGCAAGGAATGTTATTGTATTGTTCCAAAGCATGTTAAGGTGTGACATGAGTGTTGAGGAGTGCTAGGTCTCTCTCATTAATAGAATTGATAGAGCTTGACTATGTATTAAATAATATAGTTCCTACACACACTAATGGAAATTGAATTAAAGGAAATTTTCTAGATAATAAACCTAATAGAGATGAATCATGTGTTGACTCATAGGAAAACTATATTCTTATGACTTGAGGGAAATGATACACATTAATTACTTCTTAACAAATTGACTGACTATAACCACTATGTCCTTGGACACATAATGAAAAAGAGTCCACAACAATTGTCTTAAATCGTTATCTTTTGAAAAAAAATATAGTAATAGGTACATAGCATCATCAAAAACTCATTGGAATGATCAATGATGATGAACATTTTATGACCGTCACCAAAAGTAACCAAAAAGAGAATTGGTGAGGGTCAATAAAAGATCGTCACTAGAAGTGTCACCAAAGAGAGAATTAATGATGGGCCTTTAACGACCCTCACCAAAAGTGCCACTAAAGAGAGAATTACTGACGGGCCTTTAACGACCCTCACCAAAAGTGTCATTGAAAGTGGCTTTGGTGACAAACCTTAAAGGACCATCACTATATACACTTACAACAAAATTTTTTAAAATACCATTACCATATACGACATTGGTGATGAATCTTAAAGGTCCATCATAGGCATGTAGTGTCATAAAAAAATCATTGGAATGATCAATGGTGATGAACTTTTTTTACTGTCACCAAAAGTAACCAAAAAGAGCATTGGTTAGGGTCAATAAAATATCATCACTAGAAGTGTAACCAAAGAGAGAATTAGTGATGAGCCTTTAATGACCCTCATCAAAAGTGTCACCAAAGGGAGAATTAGTGACAGGCTTTTAACAACCCTCACCAAATGTGTCATTGAAAATGGCTTTGGTGACAAACCTTAAAGGACTTGTTAGAGCCTAGATTTGCCATAGGCTAAAAAGGCAAGGTTCTAGGTCCACATCAAACCACACTTAGCCTCGTAGCTAGCCCTACGAGGATAGGAGAGGGCTCTCTCCGAGTCAATCTCAATGAAAAGAGTTTCAATGGGGCTTGAGATGACTTAAAATGGGAACTAATTTTAGGCTAGTAAATAAATGTGACAGAGGTAATTTATTGAATGATTGAATTTTCTGGGCTGTATGGGACAAAGGACAACATGAGCTAGGAAATTAAATCAAAGACACAGAGTATTTCATGAGGCAAGTTAGGCAAGAGGTTTAGCAATCAATCTAAAATAATATGGATTGGAAAGACTATTGAGAAGCTGAAAAGGTCATACACATGAATCCTTTTCAAATAGAAGAAGGCACACAAAGCATGAATGCCTTCCCAAGGCAGAGCAGTAAACTAGATTCCAACTTTCTTACTTAAAAGCATTCAACTAGAAATGATTGTGAATTAACTGTAAAACATAACAAGATACATATGAAACATAAAGAAGAAACATATGCTAAACTCATACCACATGAATCTCATGAATCAGAGCTACATCATTTTATTAATTCCCTGGCCAAACTGTACAATGAAGTGTTGAGTTTTTCCTCCACACCTTTCCCAGAACTCAAACCTTTTACAAATGATTTTCAATACAATAAATAAACACAACTATGAGAAAAAAGGTCGACCAAAAATAGGGGATTGTTTAATCATTATTAACAAAAAGTTAAAAGCCAACCATCTGTAAAAGGAGTAGCGTTACATTTTCTACTCGAATCTATTGATAACCAGTGAAGAGGTGAAATCTGTAGGTGTAAATCCCTTTGAATCGCAACTGAAGAAAAAAATAGGTCTCCAATCCTATTTCTCTGCTATGGTTGATATCTTCATTTTAAATTTAGGCTTCGGTCTTTGATTTTTCAACGAACAATATTCTTAGGAAGAACTACTTTTGGAATACCTTCACGTGACGCAGGCATATTAGATCCAAAATCTTGTAACCCTTTCATTCCAGAAACCTCGCTCGTTTGTTTGAAATTTTGAACAGATAGTGATGCAGTAGCACTTAAAGGATTTGTTTGCTGAAATGATACAACTGACTGCATGGCATCCAAAGGTGAATCAGGTTCCAAAATGTCATTTCCACATATTTATGCTCCCTTTTATCTTTTTTCAAACCAGGAACATGTGATCTAGATTGCTTCGTCTCATTACCATGTTTCTTTTCATCAAAAACAACTGCTTCCAGGACAGAGGAATGTTGTTTTGGGCATGAGTTGTTTCTTCTCAAGCTCAAGAGCATTAAGAATCAAATTTGGACAAAGAGCAATGATGGAGGCTTAACCTGTCAAATTCGTGTGCGTTTTGGGTGATGGGGGAAGGTTTCGGCGATTTTTTGGCTTTTTGGCTATGTGCGCCGCACCCATGTAAATTTACACTATGTAGAGGCGCTCAATGCACCGCGCTTGTTCAGTGTGCCGTGCTAGTCACCCAATGCACCGTGCACTAATCCAACACACAGTTTGGCTTCAAAACTTCATTTGTTCACTTGTTTTATCATGGCTTTTGCTGATGTCTTTGGCATGCATATGGATCATCTGATGTGAAAATAACTCCTGTATACCAAGGACTTTGATTCTTTCTTTTGACGAACCCATTTTTGCAATATTTTGAACTTTGACACTTTACACCTTTAATACATACTCTGTTCTTTGTTTCCACTGATTTTTGAGCCGATGATGAATCTTGTCAACTTTTGCAAGCGTGGTGGCATCGCATTTCGGCAAAAAATGACCAGTGCTGCATTTGAACATTTTCAACTAAAAAACCTTGAAAATATACATGGCAATTATTTCAAAAGATGAAAAGACGACTTTTTCTTCAAAACAGGGTTTTGAAGAAAAGTCATGATCAATCAGTATGACAATGAAATTTTCAAAATGAAAACATATTTTGAACCTCCCTCTAGCCTGCTGGCATTATTGGACACTTTTGAAAACCAAATGTGCGAAACCCTAGACCTGATGACTAGAATAACTCTTTGCTGACCTAGTCATCAAACAGGATTGTAAATGTCCTTAAAATTGATTCAACAAACAGACCTAAACCAACAGGATAAGGCATGAGGGGAATGACTGATAAGACCCTTCCATCAGATTATAGCATGCCCCTAGCGAAATGCAGATGAATAAATGGAATGAGACACCTAAAAATGAAATGCAATAAGAGAAATGATATCTGATGGAGGAATGTAAAGACCGACTCTAACATTGGCTCCAATGGGGATGGTAGCTCCCTGGAGGTGCAAAGAACAACAATTATCTGGAAGAGCTAGACAGTGCCTTCATCCATTGGGCTATGGAGTCCATTATTTCGAAAAATACACACAAGACTTTTCACTCAATTTATTTATTGAAACTTGACTCAAGATGACTCAATTGTGAAACTGAAATGACTGAAAAACTAACTCGACAAACTGAAACCAAAACTGCAATGAAACTGGAATGAAGTGTTGCCTTTGGCTGCTTATTTATTTACAAAATCTACCCTACTTTGCTATAGAGCCAATAGATCAAGTAATGCTGTAATGCTAGATCAACCATTCAAGTAACTGTGACAAGGATGCTGCTTGAGAGTGTTTCCACCAGGACACATATGTAATTGCTAGTAGCCATACATGCACGTAATGAGTTTGGTTATGTAAAAAATAATTTGATCTATCATTTAAACTAAAAAACATTTCCATGTATGTTGCAATAGGATCACAAAAGCCAGACTCTATTTGCTGCCCCAACTCTGCAATACATACTTCCAGCTACACACTATCAATGCAAATATCCATGCACAGCTCTATTGTTTCTTGTTTTGAAGGAGGGAGAGTGTCCAAGAACTTTTTGGGATCTCCGAATTCATATGATTGGATCTGATCATTTAAATACTGAATCTCCTTCTCAACTTGTTCAACAACTAACTCAAAGAAACCAGTTTTAGCTTTAGGAAGAAACTTTGGAGATCTCAAACATTGAACCACAGCAATGAAAAATGCTTCATCAATTTCAAAATCCACTAACTGGTCTCTAACTTCTTAAAGCTTCACAAAACACAGGGTCTGCCACATACCCTACCATTGCATGAATGGATCAGTGAGCACTGGAATCTTTGGGTTGAGTTGGAGTCGCCAGGTGAATGTTTCAGCCTTCATATGTCTGATCGTTGTCCACCATCAACAATCAGATCTGAACTTGATACATGTACTAGGGTGATTTATAAGTTAAGTGTTACGATTACAAGCTAAACCAGAGATTGACTGAAGCAGCGTTTATCTACTTCCACTAATGCAAATCAAAAGCGTTTCGAAGGCTACCTGGCATGACTTCAGGCTCCGTCTGTAGCTATAAATCAAATAATACTAACAAGAAAACCATTTTCTTCCCCAGTATGGTCACTACTATGTTATAGCCTAGATTTGCCTCAGGCTGAAAAGGCAAGGTTCTAGGTCCACATCAAACCACACTTAGCCTCGTAGCTAGCCCTACGAGGATAGGAGAGGGCTCTCTCTGGGTCAATCTCAGTGAAAAGTGTTTCAATGGGGCTTGAGATGACTTAAAATGGGAACTGATTTTAGGCTAGTAAATAAATGTGACAGAGGTAATTTATTGAATGACTGAATTTTTTGGGCTGTATGCGACAAAGGACAACATGAGCTGGGAAATTAAATCAAAGACACAGAGTATTTAATGAGGCAAAATAGGCAGGAGGTTTAGCAATCAAACTAAAATAATATGGATTGGAAAGACTGTTGATAAGCTAAAAAGGGCATACACATGAATCCTTTTCAAACAGAAGAAGACACACAAAGCATGAATGCCTTCCCAAGGCAGAGCAGTAAACTGGATTCTACCTTTCTTACTTAAAAGCATTCAACTGGAAATGACTGTGAGTGAATTGTAAAACATAAAAAGATACATATGAAACATAAAGAAGAAACATATGCTAAACTCCTACCACATGAATCTCATGAATCAAAGCTGCATCATTTTATTAATTCCCTGGGAAAGTGTACAGTGAAGCGCTGAGTTTTTCCTCCACACCTTTCCCAGAACTTAGACCTTTTACAAATGATTTTCAATACAATAAATAAACTCAACTATGAGAAAACAGATCGACCAAAAATAGGGGATTGTTTAATCATTATTAACAAAAAATGAAAATCAAACGATCTGTAAAAGGAGCAGTGTTACATTTTCTACTTGAATCTGTTGATGACCAATGAAGAGGTGAAATCTGTAGGTGTAAATCCCTTTGAGTCACAATTGAAGACAAAAATAGGCCTCCAATCCTATTTCTCTACTATGGTTGATATCTTCATTTTAAATTTAGGCTTCGGTCTTTGATTTTTCAATGAACAATATTCTCGGGAAGAACTACTTTTGGAATACCTTCACGTGATGTAGGCATATTAGGTGGCTTCCTTTTGGGAAATCCAAAATCTTGTAACCCTTTAATTCCAGAAACCTCGCTCGTTTGTTTAAAATTTTGAACAGATAGTGATGCAGCAGCACTTAAAGGATTTGTTTGCTGAAATGATACAACTGACTACATGGCATCCAAAGGTGAAATAGGTTCCAAAATGTCATTTCCACAGATTTATGCTCCTTTTTATCTTTTTGAAAACCAGGAACATGTGATCTGGACTGCTTCGTCTCATTACCACGTTTCTTTTCATAAAAAACAACTGCTTCCATGATAGAGGAATGTTGTTTTGGGCATGAGTTGTTTCTTCTCAAGCTCAAGAGCATGAAGAATCAAATTTGGACAAAGAGCAATGATGCAGGCTTAACCTGTCAAATTCGTGCGCGTTTTGGGCGATGGGGGAAGGTTTCGGCGATTTTTTGGCTTTTTGGCTGTGTGCGCCGCGCAGCATGCCCAGTGCGCTACGCCGCAGCAATGCACTATGCCCATGTAAATTTACACTGTGTAGAGGTGCCCAGTGCATTGTGCTTGTTCAGTGCGCCGCGCCAGTCAACCAACGCGCCACGCACTGATCCAATACACAGTTTGGCTTCAAAACTTCATTTTTTCACTTCCTTGTTTTATCTTAGCTTTTGCTGATGTCTTTGGCATGCATATGGATCATCGAATGTGAAAATAACTCCTGTATACAAAGGACTTTGATCCTTTCTTTTGACGAACCCATTTCTGCAATATTTTGAACCTTGACACTTTACACCTTTAATACATACTTTGTTCTTTGATTCCACTGATTTTTGAGCTGATGATGAATCTTGTCAACCTTTGCAGGCATGGTGGCATCGAATTTAGGAAAAAAATGACTAGAAGCTACATTTGAACATTTTCAACCGAAAAACCTTGAAAATATACATGGAGATTATTTCAAAAGACGAAAAGACGACTTTTTCTTCAAAACAAGGTTTTGAAGAAAAGTCATGATCAATCAGTATGACAATGAAATTTTCAATATGAAAACATATTTTGAACCTCCCTATGGCCTGCTAGCATTATTGGACACTTTTGAAAACCAAATTTGCGAAACCCTAGACCTGATGACTAAAATAACTCTTTGCTGACCTAGTCATCAAACATGACTACAAATGACCTTAAAATTGATTCGAAAAATAGACCTAAACCAGCAGGATAAGGCATGAGGGGAAATGACTGACAAGACCCTTCCGTCAGATTATGACATGCCCCTAGCACAATGCAGATGAATAAATGGAATGAGACACCTAAAAATGAAATGCAATAAGAGAAATGATCTCTGACGGAGGGATTTAAAGACCGACTCTAACAGGACCATCACTATATACACTTACAACAACACTTTTTTGAAGACCGTCACCATATGCGACATTGGTGATAGACCTTAAAGGTTTGTCACAGGCATGACCCTCACCAATGACCTTTTTTCTTGTAGTAATATCTATTTCACTCAGCCTTGTTTCATTTTCGAAACCACCCCTTACCTAATCATGTGTCTCCGATCCATTTTGTAACTAAATTTCTTCCATAACCCTGTCAGAATAGAAATTAGGGGCTAAGGCTTCTCCAACATGGGAGTCACTATATGCTCAGAGTCAAATGCATAGGTCAAACAATAGTTGCAGCGAGTGTAGTGGCTAGAATTTGTGGAAACAATTGATGGGCATGCCAAGAAGTGACAAAATACTTTGTTCGGGCATATGATGGCATAGAAGCAGAGATTGTGGATGTGAAATTTGTTTTGATAGAGTCATTCATAGCATAAGCTACTAGATTGCCGACAATTGGGGAAAACTGCTTCAAAAACCGAAAGATAAAAGAGAAATATTGGGAAATCTTCCTTAAAAACCAAAATATTAAAGAGAAATATTGGGAAATCTTCCTTAAAAACCCAAGTATGGATATCTTTGTCTTTAATAAGGGAATTTCGGTCACAACCTTAAGGAATAAATGGAGGAATTTTTTGTTAACTATTCAAAAGTTCATAACTTGTGAGGGTAGGTTTGGGAACATGTTCTTTTACCATGGTCGCCTAATGGTTATTTTTCTTGATGGTAATGGAATCGACCTATCATACTTCCTTCCTAATAGTTTGAGAAAAATGACTGGAAATATTCAGACGAAGATACAGTCCATAAACAATGCCCTATTTCATCATGGATTAGTGAAAATTCTAATTGAAGCCCATCTGAAAAACAAATGGGATAATTGGGAGGATTTTTTTGATTAGAAATCATTTCAAAGAAGCTGAACCAGAAGAACCTAGTGATTAAACCAGGAAGAGTAGAATAAAATTTCCTTCAAACCCTAAAGAAAATGTAATGTTCCAAAAAGGAAATAACAGTGCTAAAAAAACAAAATACACATACGACCCAAAAATTTAGACAACAATTAAACACCCATAAAATTGCACCAGAATTGTGCCAAACTGAGTAATTTTATTACCAAAAGAGAGTACAATGCATGGAATGTGTGTAGCTAGATTTTTAAAAGCAAGCTAGACAATCCCAGCTGAGAAAAATGTTACCCGAATGTAAAGGAAATATTTATACTTAATGTTTTGTGCTGGACCTATAAATTCTACAACTGCTAGCTCGAAGAAACCTCTGTATGAGCCTCCAAAATTGCTCAGAATTTTCTACCAAAAATAATCTTGGGCTCTCCACCAAAAACCTAGGAAACCCATAAAGGGTTTCTCCTATCTGCAATCCAAAGTAGAGCCCACAAAATGGTGCAAATTACCTAGCTAACTATCAATTCACCCTGTTATAAGAATTAAGATTTCAGGCTCAAATATCATATGAAAACTTATGAAAGCTTAATTACGGACTTGTCCTAGAAAACCCAAAATTGGTTTGGCCTGGTTTTGACCTCCTAAAATAGGCACTATGTAGTCCCTAACAATTATGCACTATCTATTGCAAATATATGACAGACAACCCCACCTTTAGTGCTCAAAAAATTTTACAAATCTATATCTGGGGTCCTTCTCAAAAACCCCAAAAAACCCAGAAATAGTTTGACCTGGTTTTGACCTTTAAAAATCGAGTCCCAAAAGGCCTTATGCCCTCCAAATATGTTGGAGCACACTTCTTGGCAATACACTAGCAAAACCATCCTCAAATACTCTTGAAAGGTACGAATCAACTCCACCAATACTTCCCTTATTTCGCCCGACAAGCAATAGTTTTCTAGTAGAATGCTGCAATGGCCACACTAGATACACTATTTTGTCCTCGAGAAATACACACTACTGGAAATCTCTCTACAAATTTTCTCGAGTTGATAATGGATGAACCTCTCTAGTGTGGCACTCGATGTCCGTGGAAGGAAGGGTGAATTCTCTGCCTGAAACACTATTTCTAAATAGAAAGTGACCCAGCTAAACAACTTGAGCAACATAAACAAATTGAATAAGCCAAGAATGCCAAATGAAGTGTGTTGCCTTTGTGGATCCTTTCTTCCTACCTTTTATTCCCTCATATACATTTCGAATCATTGGCTTAGGGAGTGCGTATTTATTATATGGGTGGTCCCCACATATTATTAGAAAAACAAAATAAAATAAAATTAACTTACCCCTAACTCCTAAGTCTTCTATAAAAAATCAAATAGGTCCCATCTTCACGAAAATTGGCCCCAAAAATGTAGAAATAAATATTGTTCCAAAATAATTTAGGAAGGCAAATTACAATCCTCTCTACCAAAAATTTCTTGTCCTCAAGCAATTCCTGAACAAGTTCCCTCTCTAACTATTGATCACCATTGTAACCACCAATAATACCAATGTCCCAAACATATAGTTGAATCATCCCCAACCTTAGCACTATCCCAACATGAAGGAATCCCTCAGTTGTAGGATCATAAGCCATCCTAATCAATGTGATGCAGACCTTCCTCAACTCGCTATCCAACCAGATATAGGTACCAAAATTCCTATGCATAATAGCAATAAATAGAGCATCATGATAATGTAGGACTATGCCCAACTCCCTATGAAATTTCCCTACAGAGTAGTCCATCTCATGCACTATAACAGTAAACTCCTAAAGATGCAATCCAATCCTGGTGGGATTAAACCCTTGTCTACTCAGTCCTCCCCTAATTTCCTCCTGTTGATCACCCTACCACACCAGTGAAGTTCCCCACACCATCAAAAAATCACTAGAACGAAATGGAAGATCTAGATGACCCCCCCCCAATAGAAACCAACTCACCTCCATGGATAGTTGAACTGATAAGCCCTGTTATGCTAGAATCCCATGCTCATTGAAGAAGGATACTATCCTGCTGACATCATGACAGTCTAGTCATGACTAACTACATAACATACTCATACTAGAGCCTCCTCTCCTATAAATCTCATCGATAATCTATGTGACGATCAAGGCTAGGCCAATATTTCCAAAGTGACTCAATAGTGCCAATGACTATCACTCCATGGCTAGCCCTAATCCTGAGCAACAATCTTCCTCACGCTATGGTGAGGGCTTCGATGATCCCCCATGTGTCCACTTATGAATGCATCAGTCTGCATGTTATCCCAACCATGCTCACTGAGGAGTGGAGTATCCCACCAATCCACTAAATCCCTAGATCCCATAACCATACTAGAGGTCCACAACCCCCAATCCTTTCTGCCTATAATTGTGATATAATTCTAGTTGTTGGGACCCCTCTATTCCCTGTCTCTACCTTCTATAGGTATCCAATAGGTTGGCACCAAGCATCAAGAACCTATTCTGCTAATATCCAAATGCTTTATGTTTGGAAAATGTCACAGTGAGATGTTCTATCCCAAATCCTGATGATGTGCTTGGGTACTACTGGAAGCCTAAGCATCATCTTGCAAATAAGGACTACCGTCCTCCATGCCTCATGCTCACCTAACATCTCGAGCTGTCCAGCTGAAAAAACACCATGTAACTCCCTTTCGATCTCCTCCCTAAGTGTGAGCCTAGGGGTGGAACATATGCTACCTCGACAATCAACCATGCCATCCCTAAGCCTGTAACTGTCAAATTGTGCACCTACGAAGTGTCTCAATTGGAGAGTATCCTGTTGTCCCATGGCACACATTGTCTCATCCAACTGCCTAGGGTGAGTCTCTCATGCCCTGCTTCGTGAATGGAGAGTGTCAAAGGGAGAAACCAAACCATCTGTGACTTTAAGAAACACTATAGGGTGATGGGTGGGTATGTCCCAAAGAGTATGATCAAGAGTCCTCCAGAATGCTCAAGAGTAATCCTACAGACAACCCTCTCTCTGCCTCAAATTTGTTGATAACCCCCTCGAGGCCCTACCTACACTAAACATGGTGTCCCCATATAATCAACAATGTCCTCATCGATCCTAGGTGAGTTGTTTCCGATGGTACGCCTACTGTCCCTATCGATAACTCTCCCTGGAGGCAACGCTTTAAGAGCCTGCTGCACCGCATCATGTGTCACTGCATACCACCAAGTACCACTACACTCCATGACATGCTATTGTACATTGGAGCCTATCCTTGTACACCACTGGATACCCCCAACTACGGCTATACCATCGTATGTCATTGCACTTATCACTCCAACTACCCCACAGTGTAAACTGGCATGTTGTTGTTAGGTCCCTATAATAGTTGTCATTCCCCCATTACTATTGTCATTGTAGCCCTTATTGTTATTGTTGTGCCACTATTTTCCCCATATTGTTATTATTGTGCCCCATAGAAGCCCACTATTGTTGTTTTTGTGCCCTTATATTATTATTGTTATGTTGGCATTGATTATATTATGACCCCTTAGACTCCTATATATAGAAAGGAGGTCTTTTAATTTGGATCATCCAAGAACTATTCATTTGTGTAATGTAAAAGAGTTTCCCCCTCAATGAGGCTTATTTCTAAGTCATTGATCTATCTTTTCTATCTTTTTGTGAGTTGGTTTCATAACATTTGATATCAGAGGTTTGGATTCTAGGGTTTTGCTACTCCAAAATAGGTCATCATGGAATTTTCGCTATAACCTTTTTTCTGCAATGTTTCAGAAGCTAAAACAAAAACCCATTTGCGAAAAAATCGTAATGATCATTGTGTCTGAATTTCGGATCTTGTCGCTCTACATTTTCAAAGATATGATCCAAGAAAGTTAGCATTTTGCAGGCTCCCGAATTACATCCCAAACATGTGACCTTGGGAAAATCATCATAAATTTCTCGCTGAGTATCAGATTGAAATTTAGTAAGAAGCTACAGAAAGAGGATGGCCTGTATATTTTTGTGCATCGTTTTGAGGTCCAAAGGTTTAAACAGTGACACATGGCACTTCATAAAAGTTCGCTCTACTGAAAACGTGTATAATCAGGTCGTCTTAGGAGATTGGGCATAACACTTTATTAGAGAATCCAATTTAAATCAAACTAGTGGCGTTGGAAATAGGAATTAGAGGGATACTACAGTTCACAATTTCAAACCTTGGAGATCTGAAATTTCATAGATACATTAGACACAATATCGAGCTCCTACAAAGTGAGAAATGATGTGTAGTTTTTTTTAATTTTGCATAAGTTTGGTGTGAAAAATTAGTTTAAAGGAATTCAAAGGGAATACTGAAACATAATTATCATGAATTGATGTCCCGAAGAAAGAAAATGGAAACACCTAGTAAGCAACTTGAAATCTCTAGCATGACTCATGAAGAAGAGGAAGAAATGCAACATGACATATCAACATTACGAGACCAAGTGCAACAAAATTCACTCTCACAAAAAGTAATAGAAGCTAAGATGGATGGTTTAGTGAAAGATGTGGAAGCTAAGATGGATGGTTTAAAGAAAGGTGTGGAAGCTAAGATGGATGGTTTAAAGAAAGGTGTAGAAGCTAAGCTGAATGAGGTGGAAGCTAATATAGATTGTTTAAAGAAAGGCGTGGAAGCTAAGATGGATGGTTTAGAAGATTTTAAGATAGATTTGATGAAGTTTCTACAAGAAATTATTACTAATGGTGAAAGGGTAGTAAATGAAACTCATGATGAGAACAAAATAAATGTTAATTATGATTTCATAGACTCTAATGTTGGATCAAAGACCCACCATGTTCCAAAGATCGATATGAGGAAGTTTTATGGCAAGGATCCCGTAACATGGATACTACAGATGAAGCAATATTTCGATCTCCATAATGTGCAAACACACAAAAGGATGCATTGCAACTTTATATTTGGAACTAAATTAGTTTGTATGGTATCGATGTCTTTTATCTCATAAACAAAATTTCACTTGGGCAATTTTTATGGATGAAATGATAGCACATTATGAGGATACAAAAAAAAAAAACTTTTTTTAGCCAATTAATAAATCTCAAACAAAAGGGTTCAATGATGGAGCACATTAAGGACTTCCAAAAATTGAATATAAGGGTAAGATATATTCCAGAGGAGCATAGGATCGATGTGTTCATAGGGACATTAAAGGATAACATCCAACATGAGGTTTTCCTTTGGGAACCTGATTCATTAGAGAAGGCATTCAGGTTGGCAAGAGAAATTGAAAGCAAAATTATGGCAACAAGGAAGACTACCACTCACAATTATAAAGATAGAAGTGTTGTTGCCCCTAGCCTTCCACAACCTACAAGTTTGACACCACAAAAATTGGAAAAAAAAGGAGCAAAAGGGCTTTGTTATAGTTATGATAGAAAATACACGAGAGGTCATATGTGTGGTGAGAAGAAATTATTTTACATAGATTATGAAGAGGAGGAAGAAAAGGAACAATAAACATCAAAAGAAGAGGATATACACCAGGAACAAACCTTATAGAAAGAATAAATGAATCTGACCATATATTGTAATGCATTGGTTGTAATTACCACTCCTCAAACTATCAATATAGAAGGACATATATAGAAGAAAAAGGTGATAATGTTGATTGATTCGGGTAGTACCCATAATTTTATTATTGTAAGATATCCAAGGAATTGAATTGCTTCCTATATCTATCACCAGAGTGTCAAGTGATGGTTGCAAGTGGAAGAACCATAAATTGCTCTGGAAAGTGCCATAATATCATGATATCCATGGGAGAATATGTATTGAATAGCCCAATGTTTTCTATTCCAATGGGTGGTGCTGATGTTGTACTAGGAGTCCAATGGCTACAATCCTTGGGTACAATAGCTTTTAATTTTCAAGAACATCTCATGAAAGTTCCTTCAGAACGAAAGGAAGTTGAATTAAGGGGTATCGCAGGGAAACCAAGAAACATGATCAACTCTAATAGAATGACAAAGCTTCTAAAGAAAGAACAATGAAAAATAATTTCACAATTATGTTCATTAGAGGTTCCCACATTGAAATCGTCTATTTCTTCAGATCTCCAAAAACTCTTGGACAATCATTCCAAGGTATTTGAGACTCCCAAAGGCCTCCCACCTAATTGTGATCATGATGATTCTATTCCATTGATTCCAAGAAGTGTTCCTCCAAAAATCAGGTCTTACAAATATCTCTATGCACAAAAGAGTGAAATTGAATGTATCATTGCAGAAATGGTAGAGGCTGGTATAATTCAACCTAGTTAAAGTTTTTCTCTACTCCAGTAATATTGGTTCATAATAAGGATGGATCATGGTGCATGTGTCCGAATTATAGGGAGCTCAAGAAGCTCACTAATAAAGATAAGTTTCCCATTCCTGTCATTGATGAATTATTGGATGAATTGCATGGATCAATTTAATTCACCAAGTTGGATCTTCATTCAAGATATCATCAAATCAGAATGAAGATCGAAGACATTCTGAAAACAATGTTTAGAACTCATGAGGGTCATTATGAATTTTTGGTCATGCCTTTTGGCCTTACCAATGCACCTTCTACATTTCAAGGTTTGATGAAGTCCATTTTCAAACCCTTCCTTACAAAATTTGTGTTAGTATTTTTTGATGATATACTAATCTACAACAAGTCTTGGAAGGATCATGTTCAACATGTTGACAGGGTGCTGAAGCTTCGAGGAGAGACAATTATATGCATAAAGCTCCTAATGTTTCTTTGGAGTATAAAAGGTTGAATATCTGGGTCTTATTTTATCTAATGAAGGTGTTAAGGTAGACCGTAGCAAAATTAAAACCATTAAGGAATGGAAAATCCCCACATCCATAAAGCATTTGTGAGGATTTCTCGAGTTGACAGGGTATTTTTCAAGTTTGTTAATAATTATGGGAGAATAGCATCACCTCTAACAACATTATTGAAGAAAGATGCATTTTCATGGACTCTAAAAGGAACGAAGGCCTTTGAACATCTTAAAGAGGCAATGTGCCAAGCACTAGTCTTAGCTACATCGAACTTCACAAAAACCTTTATTGTGGAATGTGATGCCTCAAGGAATGGAATTGGTGATATTTTAATGAAATAATAAAGAGCCATTTCTTTTGAAATTCGTCCAATCAAAGGAAAGTATTTACACAAAGCAATTTATGAGAATGAAATGTTGGTAATACTACATGCAATTAAGAAATGTTGGTAGAAAAAAGATTATCTTCAAAAGAGAAACAAAAAAGGGAAGAAAAATGTTGTGGTAGATGCACTCTCAAGAAAGGATGAGGATGTGGAATTATTTCTTTGCGCCATTTCTATTATCCAACAAGATTGGGTAAACGACGAAAGGGATGAACAAAAGAATGACGAACAACTATGGGCACTCACTCATTCAAAAGTTACAACAAGATCCTAGTACATCTCATACATTTAGTTGAAAAAATGATTCATTATGGTACAAATATGTCTTATACCTATGTAAGAATTCCCAACTCAAACAAAATATTATTATGGAATTGCACACCTCTCCCTTAGAAGGGCACTCAGGATTTCTAAAATCTTACCAGGTTAAGAAGGAACTTTTTTGGGATCAACTTAAATCAGATATTCAAAATTTTTTGGTGGAATGTTTGGTTTTCCAACAAAATGAATTTGATATAATTAAGACCCCAGGTCTATTACAATGTTTATCCATTCCAAGCCAACATTGGGAGGATATTTCAATTGATTTTATCACAGGTTTACCCAAGTCCGAACGAAAGAGTATTATCATGGTGGTATTTGATAGAATTACCAAGTATGCACATTTTTGTGCATTATCTCATTCATTTAAAGCGAGTACAATTTCTAATACATTTATGGAAGCAATTCGAAAGCTACATGGAAACCCAAAGATTATTGTAAGCGGTAGAGATCCCATTTTCACTAGAAATTTTTGGACATAATTATTTTTTGGTCTTGGTACTTAGTTAGCTCCAAGCTCATCTTATCATCCTCAATATAATGGGAAAAATGAGATAGTAAACAAATGTTTAGAAGGATATATTTGTTTCTTTGTATCTGATAAACAGACAGAATGGGCCAAATGGTTGCCTCTAACGGAATGGTGGTATAACACTTCCTTCCATACTACAGCAAAAATGACCGCATTTATGGAACTCTATGGATATCATCCACCATCTATCACATCATATTTAAGAGAAAATTCTAAGGTTCAAGTAGTGGAATATCACATCAATCATCAAAAGCAAGTTCTCCAACTCTTAAGGGATAACCTTACTTTGGCACGAAATAGAATGAAACAACAGGTAGATCAACATCGCAAAGAAAGATTTTTTTATGTAGGTGATTGTGTATTCCTACAACTACAACCATATAAACAAATGTCCCTCAAGCAAGCTAAAAAGGATAATAAATTATCACCAAAGTATTATTCCATACAAGGTGTTGCAAAAGATAGGTACTATGGCATACAAATTGGAGCTTCCTGTAGCTTCGCCTAGTTTTCCATGTTTAATGCTTAAAGAAGGTTATAGGTGACAAGATCCTAGTTCAAACAATATTTCCAAAACTTTATGAAGAAGGAAAAATAATATTGGAACCGAAGGGAGTCACAGAAACAAGAACTCGACAACTACGAAATCGATCAATTTCAGAGTATCTCATCAAGTGGAAGAACTTACCCGCTGAAGATTCCATATGGGAGGATGAGAATTTTATACAATAGCGTCCAGAACTACTCAAGTGTTGAGGATAACACTTGTTTGAAGGAGAGGGGCATGTTAGGTCCCTGCAACACTAGTGATTCCCCCATTACTATTGTCATTGTAGCCCTCATTGTTATTATTGTGCCCCTATTGTCCCCATATTATTATTATTATGCCCCATAGAAGCCCACTGTTGTTATTTTTGTGTCCTTATATTATTATCGTTATGTCAGCTTTGATTATATTGTGACCCCTTAGATCCTATATATACAAAGTAGGTTTTTTCATTTGGATCATCCAAGAATTGTTCATTTGTGTAATGTAAAGGAGGTTGTCCGCTCAAAGAGGCTGATTTCTAAGTCGTTGATCAATCTTTTCTATCCTTTTTTAAGTTGGTTTCATAACAACTATGGTATACCACCATGCATCTCCATGCTCCTTTGGATACCACTGCTCCTCACTACATATACCTGCACACCATTGGGTACTATGGACTAGAATTGGGTCTATATGCATTAGGCCACATCCCACTATATAACACTGGACGCTACGACCTGACTCTATGTAGTCTTGTTTACCACTGCCTACAATCATACCACCCTACAACATATGGTATCACGCATGTGCCAAAGCTTCCACCACTCTTCTAGTGACCCCACCATTACACGTGTCATGTCCCCTTGTGCATCCTCATAGACTTGAGCACCCTAACTCCACTACGACTAGAGGGGATATCTCTTCTGTGTCGATCCTATGTGACCCCTGAGTCCTAAACCTGAATGGGAGAGCATCATCTCCATACGATATCCAGTCTGGTGGCCTACCCATGCCACCTCCTCCAACCAGCTCCTGTGAGAGAATGCTAATCATCTGCACCCCCATGCACAACCAACATGCAAAAACAACTAATGGAGTCTGCTCACAATCAATTTGGCCACTAGCGTCGATTGGAACTCCCGTAAGGGATGCATGCACTTAGGAATTGGGTTGACTACCCCATCAATTCCATATCCACCCCACATGTATGATATCAGATAGGAAGCCTTGCTTGGATCACAATGCCAACCTTAGCGTCTAGTATCATCAATGTCTAAGAGATCCCACTAAGCTTGATTGTGTACTACGACCATCTCAATGAGTCTAGCTCACTCCACTAGGTACCATCTCAGAATATCTCACCATCCAACCCCAAGAGAGGGATCGAATGCATGCACTTCCACACATAGAACGACCCTATTATATGGACACTGCACCCTGTGCAACTCTGATAGTCTTAACCAACTACCTAGGTGAAGACATGAGATATTATTAGGTAGATCTGTCTCTCTCTCTCTCTCCAATGGGAAAAGGGGACCCAATAGTGCTACTAACTTGGTCATCCCCTATGGCATGTCTAGACAACTCCAGCTCTCTCAATCCAATGCATAAGAATGGGCTGATAATGCTATAGATTTTGTTAGTGCGCCTCTGAAGCGAATTGTGATGAAATCCTCATGTGTGGTATCTATGCTACCCCTCATCAGTGGCTAGCCTAAAGGATACTGCACAACGTCCTCCCTAATGGACTCGACATGAGCCTCCAACTGCTCCTCCATAGTCAACCCATCAGGCAAGACATGCTCACTACTCAGCTGTAGGTGACTATCATCTAGAAAGTTTGTCATAGATCTGGATGCCTCTGTACCTATTGGCTCCTCATCAACATTGGATATGTCTCTTGGCATCTTATCAACCTGTGGCGTGCTACTATCACCTGAGAACTTCATCACAACCCAGGATACCTCATCAATGGATGGAATCTCATCAACAGGTATATGGTCAACCCTCTCCTTATCAACCACCCTTGAACTACTCTCTTGTCTTCTTCCTTAATCCTCCTCATCATCCCAACAAAATCCCACTGAATCTCCATTGGTTTGTACATGCCTCTTAGTTCACATAACTCCCAAAAAGAGAGGGACACCTGAATGCCATTACCTAATGATTGGTATGCCCTCTAGTTTTCTCCCAATAAATCCACATCAGTTGTAATAATGTTTGGATTCCAAATTTCATAATGAATCAACTTCTCCCCCACATCAATCATCATTTATTGCATTCTAATCAACTCATTCAAGGTTACTGCCATGTTGTTTGATTCTAACCTTTCTTTGAATCCCATGATTTCTTAGCTTTTATTCTAGTCCTTTCATAGAACAAAGGGTTTCCCACAGGTTGAGCCAAGATTATGTCTCTAATACTACTATAACGTTCCAAAAAGGAAATAACAATGTTAAGCAAGAAAAACACACATACAACACAAAAAAATTTAGACAACAATTAAACGCCCATAAAATTGCACCAGAATTGTGCCAAAGTGAGCCATTTTATTATCAAAGGAGACTACAATGCTTGGAATGTGTACACCTATCTTGCCAAAGCAAGTCATACAATCCCAGGTGAGAAAAATGTTGCTCGGATGCAGAGGAAATACTTCTCCATGTTCTGCTCTAGAAATTCTTTAACTGTTGGCTATAAGAAACCCCAGTTTGAGCCTCCAAAAGTGCTCCGAACTTTCTGCCAAATTAATCTTGATTTCTCCACCAAAAACCCAGAAAAAACCCAGAAAGGGTTTCGCCTGTCTCCAAGCCAAAGTCAAACCCACAAAATGGTGCGAATTGCCAAGTTAATTATCAGTTCACCCTCCTATAAGAATTAGGATTTCAGACTAGAAAATTTTCTGGAAAATTATGAAATTTTGAGCATGAACTCCTCTCAGAAAATCCAGAAAAACCCAGAAATGGTCTAGCTTGATTTTGACCTCCTAAAATTGACCCCAAATGCACTATGTAGTCCCTAACAATTATGCACTGGCTGCCGCAAAGATATGGCTAAAAACCCCACCTTCGATGCTCAGAAAATTATGACATTTATATATGGGGTCCTTGTCAGAAACCCAGAAAACCCTAGAAATAGTTTGGCCTAGTTTTGACCTTCCAAAATCGACCCCTAAAAGGCCCTATGTTGTCCAAATATGCTGAAGCACTCTACCTACCAATACACCAGCAAAATTCTTCTCAAACACTTTAGAAAAGTAGAAATCAACTCCACCAATATTTCCCTTATTTCTCTAGGCAAGAAATAGCCCTCCGATAGAATGCTACAATGGCCACACTAGATACATTATTGCGTCCTCTAGAAATACACACTACTCGAAATATCTCTACAAATTTCCTTCAGATGATAATGGATGAACCTCTCTACTATGGCACTCAGAGTCCCCCGAAGAAAGTGTGAATTCTCCGCTTAGAAGACTCTTGCTGAACAAAAAGTGGCATAGCTAAGTAGCTCGAGCAACATAATCAAATTCAATAAGCCAAGAATGCCAAATGAAGCATGCTACCTTCCTTTTATAACTTTCGTGGAGCCTTTCTTCCCACCTTTTATTCTCTCTCATGCATTTCAAACCATTGGCTCAGGGAGTGCGTATTTATTATGTGGGTGGTCCCCACATATCATTAACAAAACAAAAAAATTAAAATTAACTTTCCTCTAACTCCTAAGTATTCTATCAAAAATAAAATGGGTCCCATCTTCTTTTTCTCTTAAGCAAGAGTCATACCTTCTATTTCATTAAATCAAGCATAATTTACAAAATTTACACCAAGCCACCAAATTGTGTGGTCTTAGGCTTTCTAGGAGCATGCTCGACAGAAACAAAGCCCTCAACCCCCAAAAAATACACTCCTAAACCAAATGAGTACATACAAAAATAAACCATGGGAATCACAGGTTTCAAGAACCCTCCTAGCAAAAAGCCACGCCATCAAAACTTAACATGCCTCTAGATCTTTACCGTCCAATCTTCTTATGAAATTCAACACCTGAGATCCGTTCCACACCATGAAGAAGTAAGATGGATAACTCCTGGACCCCACCAAACCACTCGTTCAATCTAGATTGTTGATTGGCCGAATCCCATCGAACGACAGAGCTGGAAATCACATGGCTGAAGTGATCGAACTTTAGTGTGTAGTGAGTGTAGTTTCCGTCCTGTCCCTCATCCACACGTCAAGATTTGTATGGTATCACTGCCCAAAATTCAATACCGCCTACAACTTGAAAGCGGTGCGATCACACCAAAACCACTATGGAAGCGTTTTTATCTCCTGCCATTGAAAATTGTGAAATGGTGTCGCCACAACAGGTGTCATCATTTGTTACTTTCCCCCTCCCTTCTGACCAAGATAACCTTGCGCCTGACTCTGGGGATATTCAGGGAAGAGATTCTCACAGTTGTTGAGGCCGACCCTGACCAATCTTCCACCATAGGCTTGTCCGACCATGAAAGTGAATCTTGCCAATCTTCTCACTGCACATTAGCTTCCTGAGTTTTATTCTTATACACTTCTTTGTCCTCTTCATCCTGGTTATGGAAAATTTCTTTTAGGTTGCTTGGTGACATTGCGAGCCAATCCATCGAATTTTTTTTTCCTTACAGCTGACACCTTGGTTGGCAATAATATCTGCCAACTTGTTGGACTTTCGATGCACATGGATGAATCTAAGTGTGTGCAGTCCATGAAGATGTCCCTGGATTTTATGGAGAACCTGTAATAACCTCCAATGTTTTGTAACTTTCTCTGGCCCTGTTCCATGACTAATTCTCTTGGCCATGTTGATGACTAACTCTGAATCAGCTTCTATTATAACATTTTGGCAATTGTTTAGTTTCAAAAATTCTAAACCTTGCTCCAATGCCATTAACTCCACCATGTTGTTGCTGGCTTTTCCTAGATGACCATAGAAGAGGGAGATGATGCTTCCATTTTCATCCCTAAGAACCCCTCCAAAGTCTTCCATGCCCAGGTTGCCCTTTGAAGCCCCATCGATATTATACTTTCAAAATCCTTTCGAGGGAGGATTCCAAAAATCTTTAACTAGTTCCCTCATGTTTATTTTCCTGTCTGTACCTTGTGGAATAAGCCCTTGCATGCCCTTATGGGATTCAGTTTGCCAATAGTCAATAGGTAGAGAAAAGAGTCTTACCCAAATTGGAACTGAAGTAAAATGTTCCCACTCCAGAATGAAGTTCATCATCCATGGCCGCATATAGAGCCCTGTTGCTACATAGAAGTAGGGCCCGCCTTCAAACACACTGTCTTTATCTTCGATGTTAGTGAACACCACAGTAAAGAATCCTTTCGACCCCAAATGTAGATCAATGCTTCTTTTGGGTTTCCAGGGGTATCTTATCCATGTTTGTAAATCTTTTTTAGTGGGCCATAGTCACATGAAATTGCATATGATTGCATAAGTCTCCATGTGATCTCTGTGCTCCTACAATGCTAGATCATTTAAAACTACTCTAGGAGTAATTTCAGCTCTGGGTTTGCACTGACCCTTCTAATTTTTGTCTTTTGTTCCCTGTATTTTGTCATTTTCTTCCTTGTCTTTTGTGTCGTCCTTCTCCTTCGGTTTGGTACTTTCTGATTCCTCCTCCGTGTTTTTTCTTCCTTCCTCCACCTCACCTCCTCCTTTTTTCAGAGGCTTCTTACCCTTGTTGGCCACTGCTTCCTTGTAGGAGGGAGTGGAGCTCCCTCCTCTACACTGATCCATGGAGTGAAACCTGTTGTAGAAGACTATAAGCCTAGTTTCCTTCACTACCCGTGTCCTCCACCTAAGATTCAGGAACTACCAATGTGCGGCAATATTAAAAAAAAGGGGTCCCATCTTCACCAAACCCCAAAATGTAGAACTAAATCCTATCCCAAAATAATTTAGGAAGGGACATTACAAAAAACTCACCTGCACAAGAAATGCAGTAATATCAGTACTTTGATGATGAAACCCCTCTTATAAATGTGTCAAAAACTCTTAAGAAAATGAATGTTGGAAGAAAGATAATCAACATTAAAAGAGAAAGTTCATCAAAATAAGAAATAGAGAAAGAAGAAATTAAAAAGTATTCCCAAACCATAGAAAAACCACCATAAATTGTAAGAAGAAGTGAAAGGATTAATAAATCAATACATGGACAGTCTCAATAATCTCCAGAATTTGTCAATTTAGAAGAAGAAGAGGCATCGAGAGTTCCATCACCAGTTGCCATTCCATCCAAGAGAACTCTAGAAATTTATCCTGTCCAACAAGAAATATACAACTACATAGAGTCTCTGGAACAAAGAGCTACGGGAAAGACTGTTGAATCATCCTCAAACCGAGAAGAAATTATTAATTTTTATCTTCTAGAAAAACGCCAAATTGTAAACACTCTGAAAGAGGAAATCTATGAATTGGAGGTACTAAATAGACATTTGAGGCAAGAAAATGAAAGAGTATAAGCACAAGGACATCTAAGTTATTCTTTTTTGTTTTCCTGACACTGACTACTGCCATAAATTGGGCATAAATTTACAAGGTTTATGGCATAGCAGGGATCTAATCATCTTCTGTTTCATAAGTGTCATTGTTCTTTATTATTTAACTTAATATTTGCACGAGCTACTGAATTGCACCAATTATGTAGCTAATGATCGATTCTGTAGTGAAATCGAAGGTTTGAGAAGTTCTAAAACTCCATCCAAGGAACGATACATATGGACAGGTGAAAAATAGCTTGCACAATGATTTCTACCTATCTTCATACCCTAGATGGATAAGGAAGGAAACATAGCGACTCAATCAAAGCGAAATTCAACCACCGAAGAAGGCGAACTATGCAAGTGAGGAATTAGTGAATGCAGATATTCAACCCCATGATTTGCTTCGCTGATAGAAAATAATGAGAAAATCATGTTATATTATCTCTTGATGTTAATTTTAGCCATTTTTTAGTAGGGTATGGTTGTAATACTTCGAAACAATTATTCATAAGAGATTATAAATCTACGTCTCAACATGATATTTGCAAACATAGATATTGTTTTTTTTTAAACTATGTTTTTGCAATTATAAATTCTATTTCATTTCATCCTTTTACTGTGTGATTTATCCATACGTATATAATATTTTGAAGGATTCATGCTCTCACCTAGTTCTCGTGGGAGGGCCCCCTCGAGTTGTAAGGTTTTATAGTTATCATTTTAATTATGTATTCTCTATAATATTTCATTAGTTTATCTAACTACTTAAGTTTTGGCTTTCAATGAATGTTTAGGATTTCTTTTAAGGCATGGTTTATTTAATGATTTTGCTGCATGAAGAGTAAAGTCTAGATATCTTATGCACATGAAAGTAGCATAACAAAGTGTGGATTGATATAGATTTGTAGTATGGTTTTGAGTTACAACTGTGTGAATAAGATTTCAATTTAAGTATAGAGTTAATTTCTCTTTCTGTCAAAGTAATTTAGATCTGGTTTCATTATCAAGTTTTCTTTCAGGAAAGTGTGTATGTGTGTGTGATTTAGTTTCAAGCATGTGTGATATTTTATTTCGAGCAAGTGTGTGCATGATTTCATTTCAAGAAATAGTGAAGTAAGTGTTATGTTTATTTCAAGAAGAGTTTGATCTTTATTTGAAGCAAGAGAAATAGTTTTGATTTAATATTTCTTTCATAGTTGTTAAAGAAAACATGTGCATTTCAATATGTCAATATAATTTAGGAATTGTTTGAGTGATAAGGACTCCTAGCATAGATAATGCACATATATTTCATCAATTTAGTAGCCCTGGTTGGTAATTCATGTAAGTAATCTAACAATAACTAAATTACCAAACAATATTTTTCAGTTCATGATTTTTCCAAAAGGGAAAATATTACTTTTGAACTCCTAAAAGAAACCCCCCACTTCAAGTATTGGTGGGAAAACTACTATGAGTAGAAGGATGAGAGATAACCGTCATTGTTTTCAGCCACACCTAATTGGAATTATTTTTGAGACACCATCAAAGAACGATATTACCCTGTCGAGAGTTATGAATATAAGTACATAAAGTGGACCACACTGTGGTAGGGAAGGGGACAAGACATGCTAGAGTTCACAAATATTTTTCATACCCTTCGAATGAAGTTGAGTATCAAGGATTTTGAGAGGAATATGGTACTCAAATATCGTGGTTGTGTACATAAATACATCCGGGACGATATGGAATTCCTAGACATCTCTTTGCTTGGTGTCGCCTATCAATACACTATCAAGATCAAGCAAAAATGTAAACACAAGAAGCGAGACTTTTTTTCTATGAATATAAAGCAAGGGAAAGGGGCCCCCAAACCATAGAATAAAGGACAAAGCCAATGGAGGGTGACCCAGGACAACCAGTCGAAGCCACAAGAAAATAACAACACCATGAAGACAAAGAAGGACACGTGAAAGTAGTGTGAGTTCGATAAGATCCCCACTCACAACACAAGGGAGTGTCAAGCCAAGAAGTGACTAGTGGCCGAGCCAAAGGCTTTAGATTTAGATACATGGTCCATAGAATTGAGCCTGAAGATACAAAGAAGGGGGAGTGCCCCTTCCACTCACATATGTGGATGAAGGGTTTCCTCTATAGTTCATTGTCAATAGTGGAATCCAAAAGAACCTCACTTTTGTAGACTTCATGAAGTAGTTGGGCCTACTAACCACACCACACCTGTAGTCGTATACCATCAGGTAGCTTCACCAAGGGCGAGATCTCTGTGTCATCCAGTGATGTCACCTTCCCTACAACATCAATCACTTCATGAATGAAGTACTATGTGATGTTGTTCCTATTAAAGTTTGTGATGTATTATTAGGTCAACCATACTTATGGAAGTTTCATACTGTGTATGAGTCTTGACCTCGCATTATTATTATTAATTTGGGCAATAAGTTATACAAAATACCAGGGTAAGCCCCCCTATCGCCATCTCTTTGATCTATGCTAAGAAATGAAATAAGATCATCTCCCAGACCAGGAATGTTTTTTACTTTTTGATTCACTCTCAAAGTAAGGGGAAAATCGTGGCCATATACATGGCCCCTCAGAAGGGTTCCTCCATGTAGCGGAAACAGGTGGATAAGGTTGTGGAAGAATACATGGACATCTTCTCCTCACCCACAAGGGTACCTTGCACTGTCAGGTCAAGGATTCGATTGATTTGACTCCTGGAGCACCTATTCCCAATGGGCTGACATACCATCGCTCCATTATGGAAAATGAGGAGATCAAGTAGAAGATCTAGGAGTTTCTGCAAAAAGGGCACATCCAACCAAGTTCCTCACCCTGTGGGAGCTCAATTTTATTCGTACAGAAGAAGGATGGGACCTGGAGGCTCTGCATTGATTATCAGGAAATAAACAAAATCATTGTCAAGAATAGGTATCCAATCCAATGGATTTATGACCTTCTAGACTAGCTCAACGGTGCAAGTATTTCAACAAAATGAATAAGAATCCTGGCTATCACCTAGTTCCAATAGAGCCCATAGATGTATGGAAGACCACCTTCAAATCTAAGGAAGGTCTTTTTGAATGGTTGGTGTTATCACTAAAAAATTGATCATCTAGCCTAACTTACTAGATGGATCGAAGTAAACCATGTAAAGCCAATTTTACCATAGTAAAATTGCTTTCAATCAGTGAGAAACTACTTAATAAGCCACCTTTGTTAAGTAATTTATAATTAAACCCATGAAGAATAATTAAATAAATCACTATTTATTTGGTTTTCTTCTAGGAATAATTAATTAAACCACTATTCAATTATTATTCCTTTTATCTTCGATGTTAGTGAACACCACAGTAAAGAATCCTTTCGACCCCAAATGTAGATCAATGGACTTTCGATGCACATGGATGAATCTAAGTGTGTGCAGTCCATGAAGATGTCCCTGGATTTTATGGAGAACCTGTAATAACCTCCAATGTTTTGTAACTTTCTCTGGCCCTGTTCCATGACTAATTCTCTTGGCCATGTTAATGACTAACTCTGAATCAGCTTCTATTATAACATTTTGGCAATTGTTTGGTTTCAAAAATTCTAAACCTTGCTCCAATGCCATTAATTCCACCATGTTGTTGGTGGCTTTTCCTAGATGACCATAGAAGAGGGAGATGATGCTTCCATTTTCATCCCTAAGAACCCCTCCAAAGTCTTCCATGCCCAGGTTGCCCTTTGAAGCCCCATCGATATTATACTTTCAAAATCCTTTCGAAGGAGGATTCCAAAAATCTTTAACTGGTTCCCTCATGTTTATTTTCCTGTCTGTACCTTGTGGAATAAGCCCTTGCATGCCCTTGTGGGATTCAGTTTGCCAACAGTCAATAGGTAGAGAATAGAGTCTTACCCAAATTGGAACTGAAGTAAAATGTTCCCACTCCAGAATGAAGTTCATCATCCATGGCCGCATATAGAGCCCTGTTGCTACATAGAAGTAGGGCCCGCCTTCAAACACACTGTCTTTATCTTCGATGTTAGTGAACACCACAGTAAAGAATCCTTTCGACCCCAAATGTAGATCAATGCTTCTTTTGGGTTCCCAGCGGTATCTTATCCATGTTTGTAAATCTTTTTTAGTGGGCCATAGTCACATGAAATTGCATATGATTGCATAAGTCTGCATGTGATCTCTGTGCTCCTACAATGCTAGATCATTTAAAACTACTCTAGGAGTAATTTCAGCTCTGGGTTTGCACTGACCCTTCTAATTTTTGTCTTTTGTTCCCTGTATTTTGTCATTTTCTTCCTTGTCTTTTGTGTCGTCCTTCTCCTTTGGTTTGGTACTTTCTGATTCCTCCTCCGTGTTTTTTCTTCCTTCCTCCACCTCACCTCCTCCTTTTTTCAGAGGCTTCTTACCCTTGTTGGCCACTGCTTCCTTGTAGGAGGGAGTGGAGCTCCCTCCTCTACACTGATCCATGGAGTGAAACCTGTTGTAGAAGACTATAAGCCTAGTTTCCTTCACTACCCGTGTCCTCCACCTAAGATTCAGGAACTACCAATGTGCGGCAATATAAAAAAAAAGGGGTCCCATCTTCACCAAACCCCAAAATGTAGAAATAAATCCTATTCCAAAATAATTTAGGAAGGGACATTACAAAAAACTCACCTGCACAAGAAATGCAGTAAGATTAGTACTTTGATGATGAAACCCCTCTTATAAATGTGTCAAAAACTCTTAAGAAAATGAATGTTGGAAGAAAGATAATCAACATTAAAAGAGAAAGTTCATCAAAATAAGAAATAGAGAAAGAAGAAATTAAAAAGTATTCCCAAACCATAGAAAAACCACCATAAATTGTAAGAAGAAGTGAAAGGATTAATAAATCAATACATGGACAGTCTCAATAATCTCCAGAATTTTTCAATTTAGAAGAAGAAGAGGCACCGAGAGTTCCATCACCAGTTGCCATTCCATCCAGGAGAACTCTAGAAATTTATCATGTCCAACAAGAAATATACAACTACATAGAGTCTCTGGAACAAAGAGCTACAGGAAAGACTGTTGAATCATCCTCAAACCGAGAAGAAATTATTAATTTTTATCTTCTAGAAAAACGCCAAATTGTAAACACTCTGAAAGAGGAAATCTATGAATTGGAGGTACTAAATAGACATTTGAGGCAAGAAAATGAAAGAGTATAAGCACAAGGACATCTAAGTTATTCTTTTTTGTTTTCCTGACACTGACTACTGCCATAAATTGGGCATAAATTTACAAGGTTTATGGCATAGCAGGGATCTAATCATCTTTTGTTTCATAAGTGTCATTGGTCTTTATTATTTAACTTAATATTTGCACGAGCTACTGAATTGCACCAATTATGTAGCTAATGATCGATTCTGTAGTGAAATCGAAGGTTTGAGAAGTTCTAAAACTCCATCCAAGGAACGATACATATGGACAGGTGACAAATAGCTTGCACAATGATTTCTACCTATCTTCATACCCTAGATGGATAAGGAAGGAAACATAGCGACTCAGTCAAAGCGAAATTCAACCACCGAAGAAGGTGAACTATGCAAGTGAGGAATTAGTGAATGCATATATTCAACCCCATGATTTGCTTCGCTGATAGAAAATAATGAGAAAATCATGTTATATTATCTCTTGATGTTAATTTTAGCCATTTTTTAGTAGGGTATGGTTGTAATACTTCGAAACAATTATTCATAAGAGATTATAAATCTACGTCTGAACATGATATTTGCAAACATAGATATTGTTTTTTTTAAACTATGTTTTTGCAATTATAAATTCTATTTCATTTCATCCTTTTACTGTGTGATTTATCCATACGTATATAATATTTTGAAGGATTCATGCTCTCACCTAGTTCTCGTGGGAGGGCCCCCTCGAGTTGTAAGGTTTTATAGTTATCATTTTAATTATGTATTCTCTATAATATTTCATTAGTTTATCTAACTACTTAAGTTTTGGCTTTCAATGAATGTTTAGGATTTCTTTTAAGGCATGGTTTATTTAATGATTTTGCTGCATGAAGGAGTAAAGTCTAGATATCTTATGCACATGAAAGTAGCATAACAGAGTGTGGATTGATATAGATTTGTAGTATGGTTTTGAGTTACAACTGTGTGAATAAGATTTCAATTTAAGTATAGAGTTAATTTCTCTTTCTGTCAAAGTAATTTAGATCTGGTTTCATTATCAAGTTTTCTTTCAGGAAAGTGTGTATGTGTGTGTGATTTAGTTTCAAGCATGTGTGATATTTTATTTCGAGCAAGTGTGTGCATGATTTCATTTCAAGAAAGAGTGAAGTAAGTGTTATGTTTATTTCAAGAAGAGTTTGATCTTTATTTGAAGCAAGAGAAATAGTTTTGATTTAATATTTCTTTCATAGTTGTTAAAGAAAACATGTGCATTTCAATATGTCAATATAATTTAGGAATTTTTTGAGTGATAAGGACTCCTAGCATAGATAATGCACATAGATTTCATCAGTTTAGTAGCCCTGGTTGGTAATTCATGTAAGTAATCTAACAATAACTAAATTACCAAACAATATTTTTCAGTTCATGATTTTTCCAAAAGGGAAAATATTACTTTTGAACTCCTAAAAGAAACCCCCCACTTCAAGTATTGGTGGGAAAACTACTATGAGTAGAAGGATGAGAGATAACCGTCATTGTTTTTAGCCACACCTAATTGGAATTATTTTTGAGACACCATCAAAGAACGATATTACCCTGTCGAGAGTTATGAATATAAGTACATAAAGTGGACCACACTGTGGTAGGGAAGGGGACAAGACATGCTAGAGTTCACAAATATTTTTCATACCCTTCGAATGAAGTTGAGTATCAAGGATTTTGAGAGGAATATGGTACTCAAATATCGTGGTTGTGTACATAAATACATCCGGGACGATATGGAATTCCTAGACATCTCTTTGCTCGGTGTCGCCTATCAATACACTATCAAGATCAAGCAAAAATGTAAACACAAGAAGCGAGACTTTTTTTCTATGAATATAAAGCAAGGGAAAGGGGCCCCCAAACCATAGAATAAAGGACAAAGCCAATGGAGGGTGACCCAGGACAACCAGTCGAAGCCACAACAAAATAACAACACCATGAAGACAAAGAAGGACACGTGAAAGTAGTGTGAGTTCGATAAGATCCCCACTCACAACACAAGGGAGTGTCAAGCCAAGAAGTGACTAGTGGCCGAGCCAAAGGCTTTAGATTTAGATACATGGTCCATAGAATTGAGCCTGAAGATACAAAGAAGGGGGAGTGCCCCTTCCACTCACATATGTGGATGAAGGGTTGTCCTCTATAGTTCATTGTCAATAGTGGAATCCAAAAGAACCTCACTTTTGTAGACTTCATGAAGTAGTTGGGCCTACTAACCACACCACACCTGTAGTCGTATACCATCAGGTGGCTTCACCAAGGGCGAGATCTCTGTGTCATCCAGTGATGTCACCTTCCCTACAACATCAATCACTTCATGAATGAAGTACTATGTGATGTTGTTCCTATTAAAGTTTGTGATGTATTATTAGGTCAACCATACTTATGGAAGTTTCATACTGTGTATGAGTCTTGACCTCGCATTATTATTATTAATTTGGGCAATAAGTTATACAAAATACCAGGGTAAGCCCCGCCTATCGCCATCTCTTTGATCTATGCTAAGAAATGAAATAAGATCATCTCCCAGACCAGGAATGTTTTTTACTTTTTGATTCACTCTCAAAGTAAGGGGAAAATCGTGGCCATATACATGGCCCCTCAGAAGGGTTCCTCCATGTAGCGGAAACAGGTGGATAAGGTTGTGGAAGAATACATGGACATCTTCTCCTCACCCACAAGGGTACCTTGCACTGTCAGGTCAAGGATTCGATTGATTTGACTCCTGGAGCACCTATTCCCAATGGGCTGACATACCATCGCTCCATTATGGAAAATGAGGAGATCAAGTAGAAGATCTAGGAGTTTCTGCAAAAAGGGCACATCCAACCAAGTTCCTCACCCTGTGGGAGCTCAATTTTATTCGTACAGAAGAAGGATGGGACCTGGAGGCTCTGCATTGATTATCAGGAAATAAACAAAATCATTGTCAAGAATAGGTATCCAATCCAATGGATTTATGACCTTCTAGACTAGCTCAACGGTGCAAGTATTTCAACAAAATGAATAAGAATCCTGGCTATCACCTGGTTCCAATAGAGCCCATAGATGTATGGAAGACCACCTTCAAATCTAAGGAAGGTCTTTTTGAATGGTTGGTGTTATCACTAAAAAATTGATCATCTAGCCTAACTTACTAGATGGATCGAAGTAAACCATGTAAACCCAATTTTACCATAGTAAAATTGCTTTCAATCAGTGAGAAACTACTTAATAAGCCACCTTTGTTAAGTAATTTATAATTAAACCCATGAAGAATAATTAAATAAATCACTATTTATTTGGTTTTCTTCTAGGAATAATTAATTAAACCACTATTCAATTATTATTCCTTGTCATATTTGACCCAATTATGAAAAATCAAAAGATAAATTATTAATTATCTTATTTTTCTCTAGGAATAATTAATTAATCACTAATTAATTATTACTCCTTGTCAAATTTGAGTAAATCCCTTAGGAATAATTAAATAAATCATTATTTGTTATTATTCCTTAACCAATTTCTTGAGATGATAAATAAATCATTTATTTATTTATTATTTCTAAATAAAAGTTTAAATATTTTTTCCCTCCTAACCAAATATAATAAAATATTACAAGTGGTATTCCAAGAACTCGGTTAATAATATTTTATTGTTGCTCATTATTCGAGGATAACTCAATATTTTGTTAGAAATAAAAGGGTTTTCATTAATTATTCACTTTTTATTATTTTCATTGTTGCACCCACTGTTGTAACTCTGATTATTTTTATTGTCGCACACCATGTTTGTGTTGGGTTTACATATTATAGAGGAGAGAGACTCTACACAAGATGAATACATTTGAGGATAGCCAAGAACCCATCCCATAGAGGGGGACTGGTAACATTTATTTGTTCCCTTCAAAGGTGTTATAATAAAACTATTCTTTGTATCTCTGGTTGCCATTGTATGATTGGAGTTATTACTATTTTTTTTTTTTTGTTTAACTATGATTGTGACTTAAATTAGAATTTTGGTAGGTTTTGTTTCTATCAGTTCCTACAGATCTAAGATTTCTTTTCATCCACAATCTTAAGTGGGTTCTTAGGAATGGCCTCAAGTGTAGGTTGAGGGATTTGTAGCAGACCATTTGGTGTCATAAGAGGCTCAACAGATGCTTTGGTTTTGGAATCAGTGGTAGACAAAGTCAATGGATTGCCACATTGATGTGATCGAGTTTGCAAGTTGACATCGGAGGGATTAACCTCATCATAGTTAATCATAAGGATCTTGTAGTCACTAGGACCAGAAGGTTGGGGGGGATGGGCTGCTTTACCTGGCTGAGGTTTAGCAAAAAAAAATCCTTGCCAAGGGAAAGGATTTGTAAGCACTACTAGTTCAGATGGTGCAGGATTTTGAGGCAATTGTTGACCACTAGAAGCTGCTTGAGCTTCCCATATTTGGCGCATCTAGTGTAAGAGAGGACACTCATGTGTATAATCGCCATGTACACCACAACATGCACAAGGCTTATTCATACAAATAGACTTTTCTGCTTGGGTTGACTACCTTGTTCCTAGTTGTTGGTGTTAGATGGTTCCCCTGGGGTTCACTAGCTTGGTTACTTTGATTACACTGGTTACCCTTGTTACCCTTCCCCTTATTCCTTTTCTTCGAATTTTTGGGATTGGTCACACTCTCCTGCGTAAATACTTGACCCTGAGTGGGTGGTGGCTACTCGGGCTGAGGATGCATGGGAGGCTGCGGTGCCAATGCTTGAGGGACTAGAGCACTCGGTTGTGCATAATGAGGAGCAATAGTTTGGTAGACAGGTTGCGGCCCTCAACACATGTTGCTAGCATGAGGGGCATAAGTGTTAGAGGAACTAGTGCCCCCCACCAGATAGCCATAAATTTGTTGAGTATATGGTGAAGGATGTGAAAGAGTTCCAATGATACCGTTGGCAACATGAGATGCCCCCGGTGCATTGGCACTTCCAGAATGAGGGAGGTTTGGAATGACGGTACAGACATAACCGGATTGCACATAAAGTAGGTCATATATTAAAGTGGTTTGGAGAGCTTCTTCCTCTATCTGAGGAAAATGGAACGTGACATATTTTCTAGCAGGGATAAAAGGCTCCTCAAAAACCAATCTAGATAGACACGTCTTTAAATGGTGGGGCACGACATGTGCTCCTCCTTTTACGCCACTCTTGAACATGGTCAGAAAGGTGAGTGGTAGAGGACTGCCAGAATGAGGTCAATAACTTCAGAATGAGGTCAATAGCTCCATACACTATCATACTAGAGAGGTAACTAGAAATATGATAGGAACACTTCAGCAAGCATCACAAAAACAGAATGAGATGTAGTGGGTTGGTCTACATACCATTTTTCAACGTCTCCAGTGAGTGTGCATTAGAATAGCCAAAGATGAATGGAGGCATCTGTAATGGAGTTGGATGAACACCACATGTGGGAGGATCACACATGGTTGGTAGGATCCTCTCCAGCATTACTCTCAAACTTTGGGATGTTTGAGGGAAGCTTAGTCAACATAGAAGTCGAACTAGCATCGTGGTGTATGGGGTCGTTTATCAACTGGCGAAAATCTGGTAGACTTAACCCAGCCATAAAAGGGAGCATGATGGTTATCAGAACATTTCCAAAGATTGTTCTGCTTGATGTGACTACCGGGATAGAACTGAAGCCGACACTGGGTTGGGTTCCTGCACCAATTGTGGGTTTAGGCATGGTGGCGATATGTGGCGAAGGAGACTCTGAATCAGATAGAAGAGGTGAAGAGTTAGTATGGGGACTTGGAGGGCTATGAACTCAAGGCCGACAGGGAGGGGTAATATGCCCAAGTAGAAACTAGGGGTGAAGGCCTAATAGTCTCTGCGTCAAATGCCTTGATGGTGCAATGGTGGTAAGACACACATGACATAGAAATGGTCAAGGTATATCAACAATATGCCATTGTATTTATGAGGGGAGATCAATGTATTATGTTAAGTCTTAGCTTAGCGGTGTGAACCAAGCACCCTTTGCTTAAGGTGTGCTTGTGTGTGCAAGTGTATTTATTGATTAAGCTCGGATCATGTTTGCAAAGAAGAAAAATTCTTACTAAAAATAGACTGAAATTAACAATAGAAAATAAACAGAAAAACAATCAACTAAACCCCACCCAAACTAAGTTTGAAAACATTGTACTAGTCGGTGGCTAAATGGACATAAAGACACTAAAAGGGTCAAGAGATCTAAATGTTGGTGTGACTCGGATAAACTGACACTAAGTTGATGGAAAGTGGTGTAGCAACAACAAAAATATAGAGAGGAAGATCGCTGCAAAAATATAGGTAGATGGGTGAAACACCTAGGACAACGGATGGGACCGTAAGGCCAATGACCAAACAAGTTGTAATATGAAGCTATGGATGGTGACAACCTATCCTTATAGATCTAAAATACAAGGGTCTGGATTTGGAAAATATGGCTAAAAGTGCTGCAGGAACTCAGACTACTCACTCAGCTAAACCCTTCTTATAAAGGTAGAAGCATACTAGAAGCTTTGGGGGGGGGGTGCTAAATTCCACTTCGATGAGTAAATCAGAGTAGATAAAGGCCTAAGTGGTATGAGATATAGGTCAAACAACCCAAGAGACAACTCTCGGAAAAACCTAGAAACAAATCTGATAAAAACCCAGAAACCCTAAAATCGTAGGTACTAACCTGTTTTCAGGTGAGATCACACTTTTTGGGCTGAAAGGTGTGCTCTAGGCTATAGATTGCACTTTTTGGGCTAAAAACTATGATTTCTGCTCCTTGATTCTCGGTCAGTAAATCTCAGAAAAAATTGTTGTCTCTGTCGCGGATCGTTCCTGTGACTTGTAGAAAAGACTAGAAAGCTTGCGAAAGTTAGAATTTTAACAGATCTAGGGTTAAAAATATAGTAAAAAACATTAAGAGACTGAAAAAAGAAGAAACCCTAAGCCGAATACCGAAGTTCACCCAGGTTTCTTAATCTAAAGTATAAAACCAGTGGAGTTGCCAATTTTGTTGTAGTGTTTTCTTCTCAAAGATGTATGAAAAGAGGCCACTTAAGGTTGTGGATGACAAACAATATCAACAATATAAATGACTGCTAAACATTATAGATATGCAACAATTTATAGAAACAAAACCTGCCAAAATTCTGATCTATGCCACAATCATAATAAACAACAAAAAGAAATAGTAATAACTCCAATCATCTAATGGATACAAGATATACAAAAAATAATTTTTATTATAACACTTGTGAGGGGAAGAAATAAATGTTACCAGTCCCCCTCTATGGGATGGGTTCTTGGCTATCGTCAAACATCTTCAGCTTGTGTACAGTCTCTCTCCTCTATAATTTGTAAACCTAACAAAAATATGGTGTGCGACAATGAAAATAGTCAGAGTTACAACAGTGAGTGCAACAATGAAAATAATCAAAAGTGAATAATGAATGGAAAACCCTTCTATTTATAACAAAATATTGAGTTATCCTCGAATAATGAGTAATAATTGTTGGACACCTAATCCTCAATGGGTTAGTGTGGAAGCCGAATGGAAAAAAGGAGTCCAAGAGACCTTGGGATGTGGAACCCAACGATCAGATATTGTACTATAAATGTAAATCATTTGTTAATAAAAATAGTACTCTCCTGATTATCTTTCATATTGCCCTTCCTGCCCATGTGTGTTTAACATGGTATCAGAGCAGGCGATTGCTGGTCCTGCTCCAATTTGTGCCATTTGTTTTGTGGCCTCTATCTGCATATGAGTTATGACATTTCTGTTCACTGTCCATATCACTCCATTAATTCACTAACAGTAAGAAATTTAATGCTTTTACTTTGTTGCTTCCTTGGATTATATCTCTGTTGTGCCTAATCGAAATTCATGCACATCTACTATAACATATTCTGCTTCCACTATCTTTAACCATTTCTCTGTCAAGTTTGCGCCTTCTGTGGCAGTGTCATATATGCGTTTTTCTATCAAGACTGTGCCTTCTGTCTACTGCCCCCTCAGTCGCTGCTGCAAATCTCTGAGAGTATCTGCGCCCTCTGTGCTCCCTGGGTTGTTCATAATTGTCCTCCCTGCACTCTCTAATCATTGTTTGCACATTTTTTTGGGTGTAACGTTTCTTGGACTGACAAAGAACGCCCAGCTCCTGGCGTCGCCTGCAACCAGCACCGTAAGCGCACAGTTTGAATAGAGCAACAAGAAAAATGCTACGTTGAACTGTTTTGAAGAACACTACTCCTGTTTTGAAGAACGTTGTCTCTTTGCTACTCGAATGATGCTCTCTGTTAGTTAACGCTGGTGAATCTTCCTACTCTCTTCGGCTATTGTCTCCTGGTGAACCAGTTGTGGCACATGAACGCCTTGCTAGGAGCTCTACGCCATTATTTGAACGATTCAGCTGAAGTTTCACCATTTAAGGCATTGTGTCTCCTGCTCCCGCATTAGGATTGTCTCCTTGGAGTAAAATACAGGTATCTAGGTTTTGGGCTGAAAATGTAAAACGCACCACTGGAAAGAAACTTCTTCCACGCTCAACGCTGAGCAGACAGAATATGGATATGACTTTGAAGATGAAATTCCTGAGGAGGAGGCGGAGGCAACCGAGCATCAAAGGTTGAATTATATTAAATTGCTGATGATAGAGGAAGTGGAAAAGGTGCTAACAGATGTGAGGGCAGAAGATGTTAAGAAAATTAATGTTCACAGAAAATGTGAATAGACCGCTTACATGGTGTTTGCCACTGGCAGATCAAACTGGCATGTTTGAAATATTGCACAAGGCCTACTTTACAAGGTGAAGCAAAAACAGAAAGGCGCTGATAGGATGATTTTACCTGGCATCGAAGGTCGTGAAGGAGGAAAATGGTTGGTCATCGATACAGGTAGCATTATAGTTCATGCACTTGATGAGAATGCTCGTGCATACTAAGATTTGGAGAGTCTCTTGGACAAAGGAAAACCTCTATTCTGCAGTAATGGTAGTAGTGTCACCCTAGGCTTAAAGTTCCATAAAGAAGAATACCAAATTTGCCATCTCTCCGTTAGAATCTGCAACCTTGAGGAACCGGACAAGGAATACATATGGGGTTGGGACTGTGAGGTGAAATTTCAGTTTGTTGAGCATTGTCTCTTCCATAAGCAGTACATGTTTCCTCTCAAAATTTGTTTCTAAGATTGCAAGAAATTCATCTATCTCCAGAGCCCAAATTTCCTCATACTTGGAAGCTAGAAGCAGTGTAGTAGCACCTACTAATTGACAGTCGCTCCTTGATATATATTGAATAGAAAGATATCTATCAAGAATATTTGTAGTTAGATACAAAGTCTCTGGAATCAACCCAAACTTGTGATTTAGCTCAATCAACCAGTTTATCAAGAGTGTTCTCATTTTTCCATTAATTTCTCGTTGACTGGGCATATAATCTGGCACGCAGCTCATGTGCTCTGTTCTGCGATAGAACTTATATATATCCTCAACATATTCAACCACTGCCAATTGATTATCAAGGTCTCCTTCATCAATGTTTGGCAAGGGATTCTCCTCGGCCTCAGCCATTTCTTCATCAAATGCAAAATCATCTCCGACATTGCGATCTTACACTCAGAGCGTTGCCCATATATATATTTATATGTATTCTTTAACGCTGATCAGTTTTGAGTATTACGTTGAATGAAATGTTGAATGTGTTGAATGCCTGTCTAACATGGTAGCTTGAAAGCTCGAGTGGGAATCTTACACTGTTTGGTAGCTCAACAGCACTTACAGAGCCTTGGCCTGGGCTCCCACCTTGCTCATCTCATACTGATTGCAAAATTTGACAGTAAAACCAGCAGATGCCCTGGCACATTTGGTAACATTACAGAGTGCCCTGTTTCCTTCTGTAGAATTGTTGGAGAATTTGATCAGATTTGTAAGCTGCGTTGCTCTCATATATTTCAATATATGATGAAGTCCTCAATAGAAAGAAACTGTGAAATATAGAATAGCGGCAGAGGTTTTCTGATTCAAAAGGGAAGGAGTATTTGAAGGATCCAAGCAAGTTTGCAGTCTACATATATATACATTGATACCTTGCTGCACATTTATAAAGGATTTTTCTTTGTCTTTGTACTGTGAGTGGGTGTTACTTTTACTCATTGGGTCATAGTTGTAATTAATTTTTTTAAAGGGGTGTAATTTTGACAATGGAGAATATGCCTTGAATTACTGAAATATTAGAGTTCTTAAAAACTCTGATACATTCCTTTGATCATGGTACAGTGAGAATAAGAAAAGCTTCTGTGGTTTACATTAGAACCTGTTTGTATAATGTACAAGAGAATATTGAGTTTTTGCAGCTTGAGACAAAGATACAGCAAGAAGAATTACAGTAGTGGAGTCATCATTCTGAACCTGTTTCTGTTCAGAAAATTGAAACAGACTCCCATAAACAGCAAGACACTAATGTTGCAAATTCAGTGTCTAATACAACAACAGATTTACATGCAGATGCAGAAACTCAGTCTGCACTTCCCAAGCCCATCATCAGACCTTGGGAACAGCTTGTCCACAACAAGCATAGAACTGGTCTTGGATATGACAAGGACTTCTCCTTCCATATTCCAGACTATGCCAAGCCCATTCAGTTTCAGAGTGCTGGATTCATTCATGACAGTTCACCTGCTCCTCATGACAGTTCACCTCCAGCTGTTCCAAATTCTACCGCTCTTCCACAGCAACAACAACAACAACAGATCGTGAATACCAACACTGTGACCGAGTTGGCCATTTGAAAGATCACTGTTTTGATCTTCATCCATGTAAGCACTGTCATAAAACCAGTCATTATTCACACAGATGCTTCAGAAACAAATGTCCTGCAAGAACAAAGATTCATCTTGGATGGATCACTTCTTGGCAATGGGCATCAACAGCCAAGAAGATATTCCAAACACATGTCAGAACTTGTTCCAGAATATTGAACAGTCTTGCAGTTGAGTTTTCTCCATCATCTCACCTTGTATCTGACAGGGGGGGAAATGATGGTCATCTACAAGCTTCAAAGTCACATCAAGTGAGCCTGAGCCACAACCTGCCACACCAGTTTCAGAGTTGTAGCCAGAGACAAAGATGCCTAAACATGCCTTCAGTTGGCAATCTGGGACACTTCCTCTAGTAGAAGACTTCAGCTTCTTGCCAGTTTCGGAAGAATTCCAGGAACAAAATTGAGAACACTTCCTCTAGCAGAAGACTCCAGCTTCTTGCCAGTTTTGGAAGAGTTCCAGGAATTGCATTAAGCATTCCAGAGTTGTTGGTCATCCTTAAACCATCACAGGTTGAGACTTCCCTTTTCAGGTTGAAGTTTGCCCTTTTATGCGAGGTGAGACCTCCCTTTATTGGTTGAAGGTTTCTCTCTTCAAAACAAAATTGAGAACACTTCCTCTAGTAGAAGACTCCAGCTTCTTGCCAGTTTTGGAAGAGTTCCAGGAATTGCATTAAGCGTTCCAGTGTTGGTGGTCATCCTTAAACCACCGCCCTTTATACCAACATTTCATAGAGCACATTCATTCTAGTGCTACCATGCATATTTGCACATTTTGTACTACAGCTCTCTTCTTGGACTCATACATAACCCTTAAGATTAAGGGGGGGAATGTTGGACACCTAATCCTCAATGGGTTAGTGTGAAAGCCGAATGGAAAAAAGGAGTCCAAAAGACCTTGGGATGTGGAACCCAACGGTCAGATATTGTACTATAAATGTAAATCATTTGTTAATAAAGATAGTACTCTCCTGATTATCTTTCATATTGCCCTTGCTGCCCATGTGTGTTTAACAATAATAAGATATTATTGACCCCATTCTTAGAATAACCACTTGTAATATTTTATTATATTTGGTTAGGAGGAAAAAAGTATTTAAACTTTTATTTAGAAATAATAAATAAATAAATGATATATTTATCATCTCAAGAATTTGGTTAAGGAATTATAAACAAATAATGATTTATTTAAGTAGTCCTAATGGATTTAGTCAAACATGACAAGGAATAATAATTAATTAGTGATTAATTAATTATTCCTAGAGAAAAATAAGATAATTAATAATTTATCTATTGATTTTTCATAATTGGGTCAAATATGAAGAGGAATAATAATCGAACAATGGTTTAATTAATTATTCCTACAAGAAAATCAAATAAATAGTGATTTATTTAGCTATTCTTCATGGGTTTAACTATAAATTACTTAACAAAGGTGGTTTATTAAGTAATTTCTTACAGTGAAAGAAATTTTACTATGGTAAAATTGGCTTTACATGGTGTACTTCGGTCCATCTTGTAAATTAGGCTAGATGATCAATTTTTGGGTGATAACAGTTGGTCATGCCCTTCAAATTGACAAATTCCCATGATACTTTTATGAGGTTGATGGATGACATATTGTGGCACTTCACCAACTCATTTATGATTGTTTATCTGGACAACATCCTCATCTTCAACAAGAGTTGGGAGGTGCACTTGTAATACATTAAGAAAATCCTTCAAACGCTGTGACAACACAAGCTATGTGCCAAGTTGGAGAAATGTACCATTGGCATGAGCGAGGTCCAATATCTAGGTTACATCATAGATGAGAAAGGTGTGCATGTGGATCTAGATAAGGTTCGATTCATTCGGGATTGTCTAGCCCCGACCACTCTAACAGATCTTCATAGGTTCTTAGGCCTTGCAAACATTTATCTAAGGTTTGTGTTGGGATTCTCCAATATCATTTGGCCTTTGAGCCAGGTTACCAAGGGGAGAGGGAAAACAAAATTTTCCTAGTCTGAGTCCCAACAGAAGGCATTTGGTGAAGTAAAACACTACCTCTACTCTACAGTTGTACTCACATTTCCATACTTGCAACAACCATTTTAGGGTAAGGTAGATGCCTAAAACTATGCTATTGGTTTAGTCCTTACCTAGCATAGGAATCTAGTGGCCTATCTAGTGGGCTCCAATATTGTAGCAATGATGCTACAACTCCTGGGACTCCCTTCTTTACTTTTATCAACCCAGTAGTTCATAACAAACTTGGAAGCAACAGTGTTGTATGCACAAGTACTAGCTCTTGCCGCAGGCTATCACTTGATCAATTGGCACAAGTCCACTAAGAGCTTAATCCAACTTCTATGAGCTCTTAGAAGAAGCTTTTAACTGTGATGTATGAAAGCTAACTCAAAGGAGGCCAATCTACTTGCAAAAAGAAGCTGAAAGCTGAAAGGAAATGCAAACCCTAGCAAAACCTAGTTTTACTGACTAACACTACTGGTGCAAGAAAAGAGATGAAAGTTGTAGAAATGGATGCCATTCACTCTTGGAAAGGGGAAATGAATGTGACTAAGCTACTTCTAAAGGAAAATATGTAAAACACATCTTTTTGTATTTTTGAGTAATTTTGCAGAATTATTATGCATGTGCTTTAACTATTTTTAACTGTGCAGGGGTTTATTGGCAAAAGGAAATAGAGTGGGTATTTGCAGGAGGTTGGGATGGTGAGAAGAGGGCCTAAGGGGTCCGTATCACCTTTCGAGAGAGTTTCACAGCGATCAGATCTCGAGAAACTACTCATGTGATATTCTATAGGAAGTCTGCAGGGGTTCTACAGGAGGAGCCAAGAGAGGATTTTTGAGGGTTAATGGAGGAAAAATAGTGGGAAAGTAGAAATGGAGGACGGATAAGGATGTTAAGGGGTCTAGGACCTGGTGAATGAGGCTAAGGAGTGATTAAGGTGATTGGATTTGTTCGAGGATGGAGGGAGCAATGTGCACAAGAATGTAGAAATTAGGGGAAAGTGGGAAAATGTGCAAATGAAAGGAAGTAATCTTGGATTAGAGGTTGGAGGAGGTTGTGTGATGGAGGAATGGTAGGCAGGGAGGTATCACAGGTGTTCTGCACACTATTTTCCAAAATTGATCAAACAAAGACTAGGAAAATCAGAGATCTATCTAATTTGGCCTAATCTGACCTAAAAACTAGAAACATGATGAACAACAAGTTATGAACAAGAAATAATGCAAGATAACTATGGAAACCTAAGCAAGAATAGATCTAAACATGCAAGTACAACTGGTAGCAACTTTTCCAACTAAAAATCTAACACTAGCAATTGCATTGAAAGGCAAAAACAATGTTTTTATGGTAGCAAGTATGCCTTGGTATCAGGTCATGATCCCAATGAGGGAGAGATGAGATCAAGGATTGCTTGATGGCCTTTTTGCAGATTTTTTCTGTTATCAAACTATCAAATCAACCTAAAGCATGAAAAGCTATTTTAATCATCAAAAACAACTTAAGTAACAAAGCAATATTTTAACCTAAATAACATAAATTATTCTATGAATGCAGCAAAGACACTTAAAAGTACACAAAGGAGGTACTGGCACTTGGGTTGGGCCCAACCCCAAGAGCTACAGCCTCCTAAGAAAGATTAGAGCTGGTGCAAAGCTATATTCATCTTTATTGATCAAAAAATAATAGTTACATCCCAAAAACTGTCTATAAGAAAAAGCTCAAAAATGTGCTAAAATGCAGAGCGAACCTACTAACTAAAATCTAACTAGCATCTGACTACAATCTAACTAAATCCTACCTAAGGCCCTAAGCCTTCTTATTTATACAAATTGAGGACCCCAACATCCCTCCTAAACTTTAGGAACTTGGCTGCCAAAACTTGCAGTTAACAGCAACTTTACTAGCCCTGCTCGGCTGCCCTTGTGATCATCGATGTGGTGGCCCTTGAACTCCAAGCTGTTGGTGGAGAATTCAAGGTAAGGGCTCATAAATGGAGGGGAAACCTTCCTACAAATCCTCTCCCTTGTTTTTCCATGAATTTGGCTACCAAGTGCTCATTAAAACCTCTGATTTTGTCTTAAAATTGACCAAAAATCTGCATAAAGCACACATTAGACTTTTTGGCATAATGACTCACCCAATTCACTCTATTAGCATAAATATAATAAAAAACATGCAATAAAATAATGAGAATGGTGGATTAAGTTGAATTAGGAGGTAAAATGAGCCCATATAATTACCCATTTCTGGGGCTCATCATCACCCCCCTACTGAAGGTGTTGCTCATCCTCTGAGCAACTAATCCATCTCCTCATCCTGGATGGCCCTGCTAACCTCCCTATCATCCTAAGCTTCTGAAGTGGTTTGCTCATGTGTGCCATAAAATTTTTCCTTCTTGTCCATGTCCTTCCACTGTTCCTCCTATTCTGCTTGTTTGAATTCATGTGCTTTTCCTGGCCTTGAAATACATGGAGGTTTTGCCTTTTTCTTTTTCCTTTTTGTTTTCTAGGTGTGCTTAATGTAGCAAGCACAACTACTGCTTCCCTTGCAAACATTTCAGGGGATTTCTCTTTCTTCTGTTCTTTTTCTTCACTTCCTGTAGAAATCTCTATGCCCACTGTTTCTGCTTGTGCCACTGATATCTCAGGGTGTGTCACTTCTTCCTTTTTTTCCTCTTCTTTTGTCTTCTCTACCTTTGTTAGCTTTGCTTCCTAAAGCTCTCTTTTGGTTTTCTTCTCATCTTCTATTTCAATTTCCTCCTTTGTTTCAAGTTCTTCTTTCTCCATTTTGGTCTTTTCCTCTTTTTTTATTTCCTCCTCATCTTCCCCTGCCATATTTCTAAAAATATCCCTATCATGATGTGTAGTGACTGCTGGAAATGTTTAGGTGAGGAGGGAGGAAACGAACTTTCAAAACCAGAAATAGAGAAATGGCCAAGGTTTGTCTTTCTGGAATCAGGAATTTCTCATGTTCTTCTTTTTCACAACATCAATTTGCAATTTTTTCTCCAAACTGTTTCCAACTTGAATTTTGCTTCTCTGTTTTTGAGAAAAATCAATACTTTTGACAGAACAGAGAATATTTATAACACAATGTTTTTTCTTCAGAGAGTGGATAGTCTTGCAAATTTGATTTTTCACAGGTCGGCTTCTATGGTTGCATCCCTTTTTTCAGAAGAATGTGAGAAATAAAAAGGCAGATTTTGGATGCAGAGTAGAAAAACAGAGAGATTGTGTAGAACTCAGAGAAGGAAAAAAACACAGGTAGACTTTTAAGCTTCACTTTCCTTTCTTTCAACCCAATACTGTGTTTTTAATCCTCCACCTATTATAAATATATCATATGCAGAGTAGTTTCTCGAGCCTACCTCTTTTCAAGCTCAAATTTTGACAAAAATCTCAAATTTTCTGGCTGGAGAACTGCTCTTTACCCTTCCTATAGAAATCTTCCTGTAGACAATGTTCCTGTAGAACGAAACTGTGCTTCCTGTAGAGCCCGATAGGCAGGAGATTTTCAAAAAAAACAGGGAGAAATCTGGTGGAGGACGACTGGTTAACTACTCTGGAAGTGGTAGATGCCTACTCTAGTTGAGAATGTCGTGAAGGCACAATGAACAAAGAGTGGTGAATGTGTTAACTAGGCTATCTTTTAACTACGGGCATGATTCGTGGTGAGGAGATGATGTGGCCGGATGTACGTTGGCCCCATGCAGATTGCAGTGCTGTTATGAAACTATATGCTTCTTTCCCGTAATCACTTCCATCAATTACGTTGGAGTTTAGAAAGCCACCACTACCTATTTTCAGTTTTCTTCCCAAGATGGCTGAGCACACGTGTCGATTGCACCCACTGAGCACTGTTTGAACTAGATGAGGTGTTGTCTAAATTGGATGAGGGTGGTCAGTTAGCTATCCACCGATCTTGTTTAATCACAACCATCTAACTGTCCATGCAGTTCTTAAATTACATTCATGAAACAGAGGAATGGGTTTAGTCATGTACCTAGAAGTCGAATGCGTTTGCTGTGAGGTGTTGTGGCCTTTCCTTCCACTGCATGCCTTTGCTTCTGTGGATGCATGCTGGTCTGGTTGCTGAGACGTGGCTATTTTTCTTATGCTGGTATCCTCTAGCTGGATCTAAGCTGCAGAAGCCTAATTCAACGTTCAGATTTGCACCCTCATGCTGCTGATGCTGGATTTTTGCAAGACAACGACTTGTTTTCTCCATAGCTCCCAAATGATAGATTGAATTGACCTGAAATTTTTTGAGCATGTTTCTATCATCGTTGTGCACCTCCCATAGCAAAATTGTGGTTAATGGATGAACAGATTTCGAGAAAAACTAAAAATGGTTGAAGGTGACAGAGGTCAATTTCTCGGAAACCATGCACTGGAATTGGATGAAATTGCTTGAGCAGGTTACTATCACCCATATGCATCTCCCCATGAAACAGGTTTTGAAATGGATGCACGGATATGGAGAAAATGCAAAAATGGCTGAAGGTGATGGAGGTTATTTTCTTGGAAACCATGCACTGGAATTGGCTGAAATTGCTTGGGCTTGTTGCCATCATCACTATACAACACACCATAAAACAATTTTTTAAATGGATGCATGGTTTTCAAGTTAGGGAAAAAACAAATTTCTGCTCTATGTATTTTTGTATCAGAGCATTCTGCAGTTTTTGCACAGTAAGGGAAAAATGAGCTTGGGCTATAATGCAGACTTGGGTCTCAGCTAATGAGGAATCTAGATGGAGGGTAACAAGTATGGTGAGTGAAAAACTGCTGCTTGATTTGTCATTAAGGAGTTTTTGTTGGCAATATGAAGAAAGTAGGATTTCTGTATGTGACTGTGCAGGAACATAAAAAAATGAGTGAAATGAGGTGTACGGAGACAGGAAAAGGTGACATATGGCGATGGGTGGAAACAGGGATGTTTACAGGACTCATGGACAGATCCCAACCTTCGGGTCCTCTTTGGAGATCAATTTTGGCTTGTTTGCAGGCTCTATAGGATCTTCCTGTCGAAGACACAGAACTTCCTATAGAAGACACAAAACTTCCTGTAGAAGGTGAAATCTCAGTCTGAATGAGACCAAATCTTGGGAAAGGGTAGTGGTCAGGGAGGAATGGATTGTGAGGGCTTGCAGCCTGGTGCTAACCTCTGTCTTTGTTTTGTGTGATCCTCCTAACCTGCAATGTCCTTCCTGCAACCTGTAATTATTAAAAAAAAATTAGATTTATTTTTCTTTTTCTCTTTCCTTCTTTCTTTTTCTCTTTTTTTTTTTGAAAACAACTAGGGCACCTCATGGAGGTTTTCACCCTAATTGCTTGCCCTGGGCACCTCCAAGGGAGGTTTTCACCTAGGGATCTTATTCTCTTTTTCTTTTCTCTTCTTTCTAACCCATTGACCACCTCATGGAGGTTTTCAATCAATGAGCCAATCTGAGGCACCTCTGAGGAGGTTTTCACCTTAGATTTTTATTTTTTCCTCTTATTTTTCATATTTATTTGTTTATTTATTTATTTTTTCCTACCCTACCCTACTTGAAAAACAAAATCGTTCTCAAGTATAAGAACACTTCTAATGGATCCATGTGCACATTGAGATTAGAGACAAAATGATGTGGATGCTTGAAATGCATGCTTTGACAGATATCTGGATTTCAGAGACCAAATGATTTGACTTTGAAGGGATCAAACACAGTTGAGGAAGATAGTATTGTTGCAATTTAGTGACCGTCTGACACCATATCTCAATATAGCTCTGATATCCTTGGTCCTTTTGCTGATCTGGATCATTCTTCATGTCACCTTCTACCATGACCTTCTCATCTTCCTCTTTTTGCTGATTTTTCTCTTGAATACATGGAGGATTTGATGGTAACCATTAGAGATCTCTCTTGATCTCTGATTTTGATTTCTTCGCTTCATCAAGTGCAGTCCATGGTCCTTTGATCTCCTCGTTTGAATCTTCTTTTGCTGGATGAGGTTCTTCACTGCTTTCAATATAATCTCTTTTTTGGAATACTCTCCCTGAGATATGGTGAATATCATTGAGCTCAAGAGGAGTTTTTTGGAAGGGTTGTGCCTCAGCTTTGTAATTGGGTTGAGCTACTCCAATGTGTGGGTTTCGAAATGGTGGTATGGGTAGTTGAGTGGGGGTGTATATTTGAGATGGATGTGGATGGGGTTGTGGTTGGGCAAGTGGTTTCCCACTATATACCTGCTGAGCCTGCCTATTATTTAGGTTCAGGTTTAGTTGAGCAGGCATTGGGGATGCCTTGGTGGAGAAGGAGGCAATGGTTATCGTTGAGTAGGCGGTGGAGGAGAAGGAGCAGGAGGAGTGTTGTACTGGGACCTTCACCCCTGATGAGGTGCATTCCATTGAGGTTGTGGCTGAGCGTAGGAGTGAAATGGATGAGCAGCTGGTTGGGAATAATATGGAGATGTGAAGGACCAAGGAGGAGGTGTGGACCAGGAAGGATGAGTAGGGGGAACCTAAGAAGGCATGGAAGTGGCTTGATAGGGGTTGTTATTGGTTTGGAATGTCCGTTGCATTCCGTGCTAGTAAGGTATTTTTCCATGTGGCCTCCTTTGGTTCATATAATAGAGTGGTTCAATGGCTCTTTTGGCCCTCTGATATGCAGCTTTAATTCCAGGCAAGGAGGGGCACTGCTTCGTAGCATGGTCCTTTTCACAGACAAAACACACTTCTATAGAGTGCAATGGACATTTGTTCCTAGGATGCTTTCTAGTGCACCTAGGACAAAATATGTCCAAATCCCTCTCGACTTCCTCTTGCTTCCTTTGGATCCACAAGGTATCCATTTGCATGGCAATCATCTGCCTTACCTTGCTCTTGCAATCTTTCCACATGTTTCCAATTTCACCTTCAATGAATGAGTTGGAAGAAAAGGTATTGCTCCCAACATTTCTATTTTCGGCCATTTCCTCTAGAGGAATGTTTTCTTCTTCTCCCCTAGAGGTTCTTCAAATATGTCTTGCTGTCCACCTAGGGGTTCTTCTTAATCACAACCATCAAAGAAGAGAAAAGGCTGGCTGTGTGTATGAGTGGGGGTGTTTTTCAAACATTTTTCTGACTTATCTCTACTCTTACAAGGCATGAAAGGAAATCTTCTTCTTCTTCTTCTTCTTCTTCTTCTTCTTCTTCTTCTTCTTCTTTTTTCTGCATGTACCTGCAAAACTGAAATAGATTGAACTGCAACTAACTAAAATCTATCTTGCTGAAATGAAAATTCTAGAATTGAAATGAAAGCATGAAAGGACTAATCTATGTTGCTGAAATGAAATACTAAGATACGCTTGCAGAATTGAAATGCTAATCTACGCTTGTTGAAATGAAATGAAAGCAGGAAATGTCTAATCTACTTTTGCGGAAATGAAATTGCAGAATGGAAATGAAACAACTACTCTACTCTTGCTGAAATAAACTACTTAGCAGAAGGTTGTAGTAGAAAATACAAGAAAATCAACAATCACTAATACTTTGACGCTTCCCCGGCAACAGTGCCAAAAATATGGTGGGCTCCAGTATTGTAGCAATGATGCTCCAACTCATGGGACTCCCTTCTTTACTTTTATCAACCCCGTAGTTAGTAACAAATTTGAAAGAGATGGTGCTATATGCACAAGTACTAGCTCTTCCCATTGACTCTTGAAAAGGTGAAATGCATGTTACTAAGCTACTTTTGAAGGAAAATATGGAGAACACATCTTTTTGTATTTTTGAGTAATTTTGCAGAATTATTATGCATGTGCTTTAACTATTTTTAACTATGTAGGGGTTTATTGATGAAAGGAAATGAAGTGTGCATTTTTAGGAGGTTGGGAAGGTGAGAAGAGGGCCTAAGGGGTCCCTAGCACATTTCCAGAGAGTTTCACAGTGATCAGATCTCGAGAAACTGCTCACCTGAGCTTCTACCGGAAGTCTGCAGGGGTTCTACAAGATGTTAGATAAGAAGAGCCGAGAGAGGGTTTTTGAGGGTTGATGGAGGAAAAATGGTGGGAAAGTGGAAATGGAGGGATGCATAAGGATGTTAAGGGGTCTAGGACCTGGTGAATGAGGCTTAGGAGTGATTAAGGTGATTGGATTTGTTTAAGGATGGAGGGAGCAATGATGCACAAGAATGTAGAAATTAGGGCAAAGTGGGAAAATGTGCAAATGAAGGGAAGGAATCTTGGATTAGGGGTTGGAGGAGGTTGTGTGATGGAGGAAGGGTAGGCAGGGAGGTATCACAGGTGTTTTGCACACTATTTTCCAAAACTAATCAAACAAAGACTAGGAAAATCAGAGATCTATCTACTTTGACCTAATCTGATCTAAAAACCAGAAACATGATGAACAACAACTTATGGACAGGAAATCATGCAAGATAACTATGGAAACCTAAGCAGGAATAGATCTAAACATGCAAGTACAACTAGTAGCAACTATTCCAACTAAAAATCTAACACTAGAAATTGCATTGAAAGTCAAAAACAATGTTTTTGTGGCAGCAAGTATGCCTTGGTATCAGGTCATGGTCCCAAGGAGGGAGAGATGAGATCAAGCACTGCTTGATGGCCTTTTTATAGATCTTTTCTATTATCAAACTATCAAATTAACTTGAAGCATGAAAAGCTATTTTAATCATCAAAAACAACCTAAGTAACAAAGCAAGATTTTAACCTAAATAAAAAAATTATTCTATGAATGCAGCAAAGAGACATAAAAGTACACAAAGGAGGTACTGGCACTCGGGTTGGGTCCAACCCCAAGAGTTATAGTCTCCTAAGAAAGATTAGAGCTGGTGCAAAGCTGGATTCATCTTTATTGATCAAAAAATAATAGTTACATCTCAAAAACTATCTACTAGAAAAAGCTCGAAAATGTGCTGAAATGCAGAGTGAACCTATTGACTAAAAGCTAACTAACATCTAAATACAATCTGACTAACTCCTTCCTGAGGCCCTAAGCCTTCTTATTTATATAAATTGAGGACCCCAACAGTCCTCCTAAACTTTAGGAACTTGGCTGCCAAAACTTGCAGTTAACAACAACTTTACTAACCCTGCTCAGCTGCCCATGTAATCATCGATGCGGTGGCCCTTGAACTCCGAGCTGCTGGTGGAGAATTCATTGTAAGGGCTCATAAATGAAGAGGACACCTTCCTACAAATCCTATCCCTTGTTCTTCCACGAATTTGGCTTCCAAGTGCTCATTAAAACCTCTGATTTTGTCTCAAAATTGACCAAAAATCTGCATAAAGCACACATTAGACTTTTTGGCATAAAGACTAACCCAATTCACTCTATTAGCATAAATATGATAAAAAAAATGCAATAAACTAATGAGAATGGTGGATTCAGTCAAATTAGGAGGTAAAATGAGCCCTTATAATTACCCATTTTTGGGGCTCATTACTATCATAGTGAGACACTTTGTGATACAATTCAGAGGTACCCCACCTACGATAAAGAGAGGTATTCTATCATGGAGTATTGCTGATAATGGGAACATTACATTCTAGGGAAGGAGACGATCATCCACACTGATCACTGACCTCTTCAGTTTATACGGACATAAGGGAATTTGCAAAATGATCGCCATCAGAAGTGGTCTACATATCTACAACAATTCCACTTGAGCATCAAATATAAAAGGGGCTGTGCTAACCATGTTACATATTTCCTCAGTTGGCCCCCAGTTACAACAATGACTACTGTTCTCAACACTTATTCCCAAGAGACCTCTGGATAGCCACAACTGTACAAAAATGATGCAGAGTTCATCATCACATACCAGATGCTAGTGGATGGAAAACAAGTTCCTGATTTCCAACTCCAAGATGTATTATTATGCTACCTAGGACACCTTTTTCTTCCTTCAAGAGAGTGTTCCAAGCTTATTTGGGAGGCACACTATAATTAGGTTGCAGGACACTTTGGTGTGGAGAAAAATGTGGTCATACTCCATAAGTACTTTTATTATCCAAAACTCCAACAGGATTTTGGAAAATATATCATATCTTGCACTACCTATGCCATCCCCAAGCCAACCATCAAGAAGTAAGGCCTATACACTCCTCTTCCTACTCCCAACCATCCATGGGAATCCATCTCCATAAACTATTTTTCTGGCATCCCTGCAGTACCAAGCATGGAATGAATGTGTATTTGTGGTTGTGGACAAATTTTGTAAAATGGCTATATTGGTGGCCTACAAGAAGAGTCTCACAACAGAGGACACTCCCAAAATCTTCTTTGAATGAGCATGGGTACAATTTGGGATCCCATAGACCATTATATCATATTGGGATAGTAGGTTCCTAAGCACATTTTGGTCAAGCCTATGGACACTATTGGACACTAATATCACCAAATCAACTACATTCCATCCCCAGACTGATGGCCACAAAAAATTCGTGAATAGGATGATAATGCATATATTGCATATGTACAACTCCAAGCATCCACAAAGTTAGGATGACAACCTTCCCTATGTGTATATTATGAAACCATCTCACAAAAAGATAGAAAAAAGATATCAATGCCTTAAAATTCAGCCCCTTCGAGGGGGCAACCTCCTTTACATTACACAAATGAACAATTCTTGGATGATTCAAATGAAAAAACCTCCTTTCTATATATAGGAGTCTAAGGAGTCACAATATAACCCAGTCGACCTAACAATAATAATATAAAGCCACAAAAATAAAAATAGAGGAATTCTATGGGACACAGTAATAACAATATGGGGACAATAGGGGCACAACAATATTAATAAGGGGTACAACTATAATAGTAATGGGGTAATCACTAGTATCATAGGGACCCAACATGCCCCTCTCCTTCAAAAAATTTTTGTCCTCAATGCTTGAGTAGTTCTGGATGCTTTTGTATAAAATTCTCATCCTCCCATGTGGAATCTTTAGCGGATAAGTTCTTCCACTTGATAAGATACTCCAAAATTGATCGATTTCGTAGCTGTCGAGTTCTTGTTACTGTGACTGCTTTCGGTTCCAATATAATTTTTTCTTCCTCGTCAAGTTTTGGTAATATTGCTTGAACTAGGAGCTTGTCGCCTATAACCTTCTTTAAACATGAAACATGGAAAACTAGGTGCAATCGAGAAGCTTTAGGAAGCTCCAATTTGTATGCCATAGTACCAATCTTTTGCAACACCTTGTATGGACCATAATACTTTGGTGATAATTTATTATCCTTCTTAGCTTGCTTGGGGGACATTTTCTTATATGGTTGTAGCTGTAGGAATACCCAATCACCTACATCAAAACTTCTTTCACTACGATGTTGATCTGCCTGTTGTTTCATTCTATTTTGTGCCAACATGAGGTTATCCTTTAAGAGTTGGAGGACTTGTTGTTGATGTTTAATGTGATGTTCCACTGCTTGAACCTTAGAATTTTCTCTTAAATATGATGTGATGGATGGTGGCTGATACCCATAAAGTGCCATAAATGGGGTCATTTTTGTTGCTATATGGAAGGAATTGTTATACCACCATTCAGCCAAAGGCAACCATTTGACCCATTGTGTCTGTTTATCAGATACAAAGTGTTATAGACATTTTTGTGCCTTACAGCTCTAAGCATGAAATGTCCATAAACCAAGGGCTCCTAAGTCCCTAAAAGTGTTGTTCCAACCCCTAAAGGAAAAAGGTCAACAAATTACAGCTTCTCCCAGAAGTTCTCCACCAGAAACTGCTCAGAATAAGTCAAAACAGGATCATTTCAGCTGCTCCACTAGCCAAGTGCGTTGCATAGCACCTAAATCCACTAGCTAGGTGCATTACAATGCACCTAAATGCACTACTAGGGTGCGTTGAGCGGGAAATGACAAATGGCAGTGTCATCCGCGAGGTGGAGCGACAATGGAAGCTTCCAGAATCTTCTCCAATGACACTTGCCTCACTGAATTCGACCAAGGATGAGTAAGAGGCTTTCAGTCTCCAAGTGGAAGCAAGAACTGACAGAGAGAAGTCACTAATCAAATCATAAGCTGACTCATCCTCCTTGCATACATCTATATATGGATCCCTCTTCCCAGAGATCCAGAGGCTGGAATTTTGCACATTGTAAGGAATTGTTGTTGGTTTTGAGATACATACCAGAGAATTGGGTGATCTATGCTTTGTTGGGGGTGAAGAAGGGACTTCTTTGTTGGGACGTTGATGCTGGGTCAGGAATCATCGGTTGTAACTCCTCCTGGATCTTCTTGTATATCAATAAAAACTATTTGAGTTTCTTCTCCATGCTTTTGTATCATTGATGCTTGTTACATTTGTATGGTTAACTTAAATCGGATCCTAAGTTATTTATGAATATAAACCCATGTCTTTGTATAGTTTCCTTCTTCTGTGATCTTACAGGTACTTGGTGAAGCTGGGAAAGTAAGGGAGTAGGTAGCTGGAAGCTGTCAAAGAGGAGAGAGATTGGATCGAAAGACTAGCGCAAGACACAGGTTGGTTCATCCTATTCCTCTTTGTTTATAGTTCATAAAGAAGAATACAAAAGTAGTTTTCTCTGTTTGTTTCTAAGGTAGCTGTCACACCTTAGTGGGATAGAGTAGTTCTCAATAGACACTTTTCCCGATAACAAAATGGCGACTCCGCTGGGGATCGTGTCTAATTAGTTTGTTTGTGTTTCTCTTGTTGTTTATTTCATAAACTTATAAGTAGCAATCGAACTGCATTTTCCATTAACAAATGCAAAGTAGACATCTATTGCTTCAATCCATTCGGTGGATTTGTTTATGATTTGAACAGCTGATTCATAGACAAATTGATTTCCCTTGTGATAGCTCTTAGAACCCCCTTAGATCCTCCTCTGATTGTGCATTACTGATTGCTTTTACTCGGCCAAAAACCAAAGATTAAACTACAAATTGTGACCCAGAACCCGGATAGAATTCTTGTTTTTGCCCCAGCGCAGGCACTGTGAAGAGGTTCTACATTTCAACGCACTTCCCGAGAGGGCTACCTGCGCTGCAATGTAGTTTCTCTGTGTAATAGGTGCGCTGATTAGCCTAGCCCTGTGCAGCTGAGGTTCTTTGCTTCATTCTTCCAGTTTTGTCTCTGATTTTTGCAGCCTGTGATCAGTATATGACTGTTTCAGACTCTTTTCCTTACTGATATTTCGCCTCATTTGTACAAAAGAACTGTAGATGTTTTTATGTGTTTGTTGAGTCGTTTACAGTTTTCCATTGCAAAAGTATAATAATCGTACTGTCATCCTTTGATTTAGATCTGTCGCAAGTGTCGATTTTGATCATAGGAGAAAGTTCATTTACTGTTGATAGTCGATTATGCTTTTACTTTTGCCTTTGGTTTGAATTTGTGACTTTCTAGTGTCAAAACGAGTATTTATTTCAAAATCATAGTGTCGTAATCATCTCTACCATTTGATTTCGAAAAGAAGCTTGTTTGTGTTTGTTGCTTGAAAGCAAATTCAGATTTGTACATCAACTTTCTTTTTAGCATCAATATTAAGAAAGTGAAAAACAAATACATGCATGTGCATTTGCATATTGACAGTCTGTTTGGCTTGATTTAGGAAAGTGCATTTACAGTGTGCTCTTTGCTCTTTACGAAAAGATTGTGTCTTTCTTTTCCCTTAGTAGCTAGGATTTTCATTTCTGGAAAGAGATAAAAGTTTGTTTATCATCTTTAGATTGCATTTTAGGAATTACATCTACATCTCGTGGTGAACCCAAAAGGCAAACTTCATAAGAAAGATCAACTTAAAATCAATTCAATGAACCTAACAATGCTTTGGAACTTAACGCACAACATTTAGAGGTCTAGGCTAGAGACGTATTCTGGCATCGTAAAGCCTGGTAATTGTTGTCCTCATTGATGGTTGGGTGATTACACCACTTTGAGACGATAAGTGCCAGTACGGACTTGTGCTGCCACATACCGTCGAGTATATATTGGGAGACCCCTATAGGCTTAAAACCTTTATCCATAGGAAGCCGTGTCGGCCACCCTACTGATCGCAATGCACCGAACACAGCATTTGGGAAGATTGACTGCCGTACCGTAAAAAGTATTCTACAGTTTTGCGATTGGTTTGGTACTCCCTCTACCTAGACCTCCAGATCAGTCCCTTTCGTTCCTTTTCAGACTCTTTAACGGAAAAGGTCCATATGAGCACTTGTCACTTCAGGCTCATTAAAAATCGAAGGAGACTAGAGTCATCTTTTGTTTTTTCTCGACTCTTAAAAACTGAAAAACAAGTTGTGTCAAAGCATGTTAAAATTTATTTTAAATGGAATATTCATACCCCTTTCCTACGTTGATCTTGGGTTGAAAAAATGGAGCCTACCAACCAAGGAATTCCCCTAGGTGGAAATCCTAGTCCCTTCTCCTCTTGGGGAGATGTTGGTGTGCCCCATATGGCCACATTGTCGCTTCTAGGACTGACAATTGGTTTGCCCATATGGCTCTTCTCAACCTCTGTTGTTCAGAACACCACTATTCCTGAACAATCGAATCAGCAATTAGATGAATCCAGAGTTGCCCACCATCCTTCTACCTCCTCTAATTCTTCCTCTCCTCCTTCCTCTTCACTTGATGGGGCTGGTAAAGCCAAAACTAAAGTTCCTAAGAAAAAAAAGGAAAAGAAGAAGAAAGAGAAGAAGAAGAAGGAGCCAAAGGCGAATGGGGGAAAACGAGTGTCGTTTAACGAAAATCCACACACTGCACCGACCAGGCCTATATCGCCATGTGTCATTTGCAAAGGAGACCACTTTCACAGAGATTGTCCTTGCATCCCCCGGATACTAAGGGACTGGTCTCCTCGTTTGCACAACCCGGTGTCGTCAACCTCTGATGATCATGTTGAAAGCACACCGTCAACTAGTGAAAGTGAAGCCCCAGGACAAAAGGGGAAAGCTAGATTTCCTTGTAAACTGTGCGAAGGAAATCATGCCGTCCACCGTTGTCCATTCTTAGAAGAAGCTAAAAGATTTTTGGATGATCGTCCGGTTTCACCGTTACGACATCTTCCTGGATATAAAAAACTCTTGCCGAGTCCGTCACTAGTTGAGAATCCAGCTGGCCCGCCCAGGTGGTCGGCTGAAGCACCTACCATTGAAGATAAACCATCTGGATCCATACCAGACGAAAGTCAAAAGGTCGAGGCGGCAGTTGACCCGGTCTTGCCTTCAGAGGTTTCATCTTCAGATGATACAGTCACTGAAGAGAACAAGGATGACACCGTCTAAATTCTCTTCATAAACACAGACTCCGATGAACATGGGGGAAATTTACCTGTTCCTTACCGCAGGAAGGAAGTTCGTCAGAGCCATACCCGGCCATCTACTCGGTCCCACCTCCAAGCAACCTAGTTGTCTCCTTCGACTGGAATCAACTAGGCAGACCCCGTTTACCAGCTAGCGTACCATTCTGAATTATCGTTCAAATATATAGAATGGTTATGGCTGGTACCATCATAGATGAGGGGGCTTCTGTGAGTATCCTTTCCTCAACTGCTTGGAAAGCGCTTGGTTCGCCATCGCTTTAGCCTGAGATGAGAAATCTGACAGGCTTTGATAAAGGAACCAGTCGACCTTTAGGGATCCTTCCCGATGTGCCCATAACATTGAGAAGGAAGACAGTTCGCATGAACGTAATGGTATTTCAAGGACCCTTGGATTATAACCTACTCCTTGGACGAGACTATATTTATTGCATGGGAGCCATTGTCTCCTCACTCTTTAGAGTAATGTGTTTTCCGCACGAAGGAAGAGTGGTCAAGCTCGTGGACCAACTTTCATTTCCCGGATCACGCATAGCAAATAGTCATATACCGTCCCTAAATGGTCTTTTCACGCAAGAGATGTCTCAATCTCCAGTCCGTCCTCCCGATAAGCACGAGTAATTCGGAGGGATATGACTGAAACCCAGGGGGCATGCATCCTGGTCTGCTTCGGCAGGAAAACTTCGGGTATAGAGTAGGTTTCCGCGGGAGAATATGCCTAGTCTATACCCCCGTCCGTGATTGGAAGAAGGGGTTATTCTAGTACAGGATTCTCTTGTCAAAGTTATGTAAGTGGGCGAGCACCGCCACTCACCTTTGTTTATCTCGGTAGACATCGCCAGAGAAGTGTTTTGTTTACGTCGTAAATAGAACAATCTTTGGGTAACCTGTAAGAGGTAGTACCCTTCCTGATAAAACAAATGTTTTGTCAGCTCAAATAGAGGGTGACCTTGAAACTCTGTTTTATACCTGGGGGCATGCAAACCTTTTGGAGTGCAAGCGATGGGCGACTATTTATTTTTTAAATTTTTAGGACCTCTAACCCTTTAAACTCATAGGATTAGTCGTCACCTAACTTGCATAAAGAAAGGATGAGGGGCAAAAATCTAAAAGTTGCCATTTTTATATGAGACATTCTTATCATATGACTGGATTGATCGAGTAGTGTTACCGCAAGGTTCAAGCTCGTTAAAAAATAAACCCGCATCGAGCAAATGTTTCCACCCGCATTTAAGCTCGTTAAAAAATGAACTATCCCCTGGTAAATAACCACCGTGAATGTAGCACTTCAGCCATTAAAGCCTTGGTCGTGTTTGCACCGTCACCTCCACTTTTTCATTGGCCAATCATTCACCTCCATTTGATTGTTTACCCATTTTGAGGAACAGTTGCGAAGAGTGATTTCACTAGCCATCCTTGTGACACTGCCGTGATTGGAAAATTCCAAACCTTACCTGGAATCAACTGCTACCCATTTTATCACTCGTTCCTCAAAAGACGAGTCTTCTTTAAGCTATTTTCAACTGACTCATAAAATATGAAAAGATTGCCGAGTTTTGGCCTTCCAGCTCGTTAAAACGACAGGAAGTGCTATCCCTCCTCTAGATTTTAATCTTTTTCGACCTGAGGGATTATTGCACAAAAAGATCGAGCGCTTGTTTTGTTCGGCTCGTTAAAGCTAATCGAAAATTCATCCCTTCTGTATTGTTTTATACTTTTTCGGACTTAAGGGATTAGATGACGAAAAAGGAGTTTTGGAGTTACCTTTACATACCTTTTCAGACTCTCTAAAAATGAAAAGGACCGAGTTATCATTGTCGTTAGACTCGTTAAAAAGATTAATAGCGACAAAGTTGTCTTTAGATGAGAACGAGTTTCACTATCGCTAGGCTCATTAAAACATAGCGATGGGTTTGCCCGAAGGGAAAATTATAGAACAAGCATATGTTATCCTCCTCAAGCTTGACAAAAATAAAGAGGTACTGATCAGCAATGACTGGGGAAAAATTTGGGAAGAAAACTCAAAGAATCTTTATTGGTAGCAAGTCGCTCTTGAACATGACACTTCCACTCCGTCCCGAGTCGGGTTGGGTTGTTTCATTCACCGGTCACATCGCCACGGTCTCACCATACCATCCACATTTGGGGTTAATGCTACCAATCCATCACACAAGTGTCGCCGACATGTTTAAGAGAAGTCATCCAGAAAGGCCACCTGTGTCCTGCCCACTACCATACATTATACTCCATTTTTTCATGACCGCCACCCTGAACCATATATCATCAGATCGTTTTCACCTCCATCAAAATTATTTTCTCCATTCCGTGTCATTGATGTGGGATTCATTAAGGCCCTCCTGTGACGGATCACTTCTTGTTGACATCAGCTCATTATCCAAGAAGTTGATCTAGGAACACCCCATTCAGTACTTTGAAGCTTGCATGCCTCAATGGCAAGTTTCTCACTTCCGGCAACAGGTTTACATCAATGACCTTCGACCGAAAGATTTTGCGTGGTGTTCAACGCCAAGTCCTTTATTCACACCACGTGAATTGTACTGCACTACCTTGAGGACCATTATCATTATCGGTGATTCCTCTCGCGCTTGTTAACGGTTTACATTATTGACTGGTAATCAAGCGATGTCTTTCCATGTTCGACTTCAAAACATTTTTCACATGGATCGACTTGTACTTCGAGTGAAGATTGGACGAGATTGAAGACCCCGGATCTAGTTTCATCCATCCTGGCTACGATATATATTCAGGAAAATAAAGACATTGAAATGTACAACCTTACAGCACAGATAATCATCCTACCAAAAGGATGATGGCTCTATCAGAATCATCAGTCTACCATCAGACGATTGTCTGTCCTATGTACATGAAAATGAATTTATAAAGTTGAGCATGGGAATTCCCGCCTCAGCTAGATCATGAAAACAGTATGAAGATAATGTATTGTATTCTATCTTATTACAGGTCTCCTCCCATCATTGAAAGAACTTCGGATCCTCCTAATAAAGCATTTCACCCGATAAACGGCCTCATACTTTAGGGGGCAACTGTTATAGACATTTTTGTGCCTTACAGCTCTAAGCATGAAATGTCCATAAACCAAGGGCTCCTAAGTCCCTAAAAGTGTTGTTCCAACCCCTAAAGGAACAAGATCAACAAATTACAGCTTCTCCCAAAAGTTCTCCACCAGAAATTGCTCAGAATAAGTCAAAACAGGATCATTTCAGCTGCTCCACTAGCCAAGTGCGTTGCATAGCACCTAAATCCACTAGCTAGGTGCATTGCAACACACCTAAATGCACTACCAGGGTGAGTTGAGTGGGAAATGACAAATGGAAGTGTCATTCCGCGAGGTAGAGCGACAATGGAAGCTTCCAGAATCTTCTCCAATGACACTTGCCTCACTGAATTCGACCAAGGATGAGTAAGAGGCTTTCAGTCTCCAAGTGGAAGCAAGAACTGACAAAGAGAAGCCACTAATCAAATCATAAGCTGACTCATCCTCCTTGCATACATCTATATATGGATCCCTCATCCCAGAGATCCAGAGGCTAGAATTTTGCACATTGTAAGGAATTGCTGTTGGTTTTGAGATACATATCAGAGAATTGGGTGATCTATGCTTTGTTGGGGGTGAATAAGGGACTTCTTTGCTGGGAGGTTGATGCTGGGTCAGGAATCATCGGTTGTAACTCCTCCTGGATCTTCTTGTATATCAATAAAAACTATTTGAGTTTCTTCTCCATGCTTTTGTATCATTGATGCTTGTTACATTTGTATGGTTAACTTAAATCTGATCCTAAGTTATTTATGAATATAAACCCATGTCTTTGTATAGTTTCCTTCTTCCGTGATCTTACAGGTACTTGGTGAAGCTGGGAAAGTAAGGGAGCAGGTAGATGGAAGCTGTCAAAGAGGAGAGAGATTGGATCGAAAGACTAGCGCAAGACACAGGTTGGTTCATCCTATTCCTCTTTGTTTATAGTTCATAAATAAGAATACAAAAGTAGTTTTCTCTGTTTTTTTCTAAGGTAGCTGTCACACCTTAGTGGCATAAAGTAGTTCTAAATAGACACTTTTCCCGATAACAAAAAGCAACGAAGATATCCTTCCAAACATTTGTTTACTATCTCATTTTTTCCATCAGATTGTGGATGATAAGATGAGCTATGGGCTAACTGAGTACCAAGACAAGAAAAAAAATTTGTCCAAAAATTTCCAGTGAAAATGGGATCTTTGTCACTTACAATAATCTTTGGGTTTCCATGTAGCTTTTGAATTGTTTCCATAAATGCAGTAGAAACTGTACTGGCTTTAAATGGATGTGATAATGCACAAAAGTGTGCATACTTGCTAATTCTGTCAACTACCACCATGATGACACTCTTTCCCTCAGACTTGGGTAAACCTATGATAAAATCCATTGAAACCTCCTCCCAACGTTGGCTTGGAATGGATAAAGGTTGTAATAGACCTGGTGTCTTAATTGTTTCAACTTTATTTTGTTGGCAAACCAAACATTCCACCACAAACTTTTGAATATCTGATTTAAGGCCATCCCAAAAAAATTCCTTCTTAACCCTGTGGTAAGTTTTTAAAAATCCTGAGTGCCCTCCTAAGGGAGAAGTGTGCAATTCCATAAGAATCTTTTGTTTTAGCTGGGAATTCTTACAGAGGTATAAGTGATATTTGTACCATAACGATTCATTTTGCGAGCTAAATGTATCAAACGTACTGGAAACTTGTTGTAACTTTCGAATAAGTGCCCACACTTATTCGTCATTATTCCATTCCTCCCTTGCTTTGTTTATCCAATCTAGTTGGATAATATAAATGGTGCATAACAATGCTTCCACATCCTCATCCTTTCTTGAGAGTGCATCTGCCACCACATTTTGCTTCCCTTTTTGGTAGATGATTTCAAAGTCATAAACCAACATCTTTGTGACCCACTTTTGTTTCTCTTCAGAGGATAATCTTTGTTCTAAAAAGTATTTAAGGCTATCATGATCCATTTTTACCTTGAAGTGTCTTCCCATTAAGTAGGGTCGCAATTTCTTAAGTGCATGGAGTATTGCCAACATTTCCTTCTCATAAATAGCTTTGTGTAAAAACTTTCCCTTGATTGGAAGACTTTCAAAAGCAATGGGTCTTTCTTTTTGCATTAAAACAACACCAATTCCATTTCCTGAAGCATCACATTCCACAATAAAGGTTTTTGTGAAGTCTGGTGTAGCTAAGACCGGTGCTTGGCACATTACCTCTTTAAGATGTTCGAAGGCCTTTGTTGCTTCTAGGGTCCATGAAAATGCATCTTTCTTCAATAATGTTGTTAGAGGTGCTATTATTCTCCCATAATTATTAACAAACTTGTGATAATACCCTGTCAACCGGAGAAATCCTCATAGGTGCTTTATGGATGTGGGGATTTTCCATTCTTGCTTTAATTTTTCTAGGGTCTACCTTAACTCCTTCATGAGATACAATATGACCCAGATATTACACCTCTTGTACTCCAAAGAAATATTTTGATCTTTTTGCATATAATTGTTTCTCCTCCAATAGTTCTAGCACCCTGTCAACATGTTCAACATGATCCTTCCAAGACTTGTTGTAGATTAGTATATCATCAAAAATTACTAACACAAATTTTCTAAGGAATGGTTTGAAAATTGAATTCATCAAACCTTGAAATGTTGAAGGTGCATTAGTAAGGCCAAAAGACATGACCAAAAATTCCTAATGACCCTCATGAGTTGTAAATGTTGTTTTTAGAATGTCTTCAGTATTCATTTTGATTTGATGATATCCTGAATGAAGATCTAACTTGGTGAAGTAAATTGATCCATGCAATTCATCCAATAATTCATCAATGATAGGAATGGGAAACTTATCTTTAACAGTGAGCTTGTTGAGCTCCATATAGTCCACACACATGCACCATGATCCATCCTTCTTGTGCACCAATACTACTGGATCAGAGAAAGAACTTTGACTCAGTTGAATTATACCAACCTCTAGCATTTCTGCAACCATACATTCAATTTCACTCTTTTTGGCATAGGGATAACTATACGGCCTGATGTTTGGAGGAACACTTCCTGGAATCAGATCAATAGCATGATCATGATCAAGAATAGGTGGGATACCTTTGGGAGTCTCAAATACCTTGGAATGATTGTCCAAGACTTTTTGGAGATCTGGAGAAATAGGTGATTCCAATGTGGAAACATCTAGCGAACATAATTGTGCAATTACACCTCTTTGTTCCTTTTTTAGAAGCTTTGTCATACCTTTAGAGCTAATTATCTTTCCCGGTTTCCCTGCAATACCCCTTAATTCAACTTGATTTCCTTCCACATAAAATTTCATGAAACGTTCTTGAAAATTAAAAGCTATTGTACCCAAGGATTGTAGCCATTGGACTCCCAGTACAACATCATCACCTCCCATTGGAATGGAAAGCATTGGGCTAGTCAATACATATTCTCCCATGGATAGCTTGATATTATGGCACTTTCCAGAGAAATTGATTATTCCTCCATTTGCAACCATCACTTGACACACTAGTGCTGGATATAAGAAGCAATTGAATTCTTTTGCTACCTTACAATGAATAAAATTGTGGGTACTTCCTGAATCAATCAACACTATTACCTTTTTCTTCTTGATTTGTCCTTCTATATTGATGGTTTGAGGAGTGGTAATTCCCGCCAATGCATTACAAGATATGGTCAGATTCATTACTTCTTTATCTAGGCTTTGCTCCTGGAGTATATCCTCTTCTTTTGACCTTTCTTGCTCATTTTCTTCTTCCTCTTCACAATCTATGTAGAATAATTTCTTCTCAGCACACTTACGACCTTTAGTGTATTTGCTATCACAACTGTAACAAAGCCCTTTTGCTCTTTTTTCTTCCAATTTTTGTGGTGTCAACCTTATAGGTTGTGGAAGACTAGGGGCAACAACACTTCCATCTTTATAGTTGTGAGTAGTATGCTTCCTGGTTGCCATAATTTTGGTTTCCATTTTTCTTTATAACCTGAATGCCTTCTCTAATGAATCAGGTTCCCAAAGGTGAACATCATGTTGAATATTATCCTTTAAAGTCCCTATGAACACATCAATCCTATGCTCCTCTGGAATATTTTTTACCCTTATGTTCAATTTTTGGAACTCCTCAATGTGCTCTATTATTGAACCCTTTTGTTTGAGACTTATCAATTGGCTAAAAAAAGTGCTGTTTTTTGTATCGTCATAATGTGCTACCAATTCTTCTATAAAAATTGCCCAAGTGATAATTTGTTAATGAGAGCAAAGCCATTGATACCATACAAACTGATTTGGTTCCAAATATAAAGTTGCAATACTTACCTTTTGTGTGTTTTTCACATTATTGAGATCGAAAAATTGCTCCATCTGTAATATCCATGTTGCGGGATCCTTGCCATCAAACTTCCTCATATCGATTTTTGGAATATGGTGGGTCTTCGATCCCACATTAGAGTCTATGAAATCATGATTAACATTTCTTTTGTTCGCATCATGAGTTTCCTTTACTACCTTTTCAACATTAGTAAGTATTTCTTGTAGAAAATTTGCCAAATTTGTCTTCAAATCTAACATGTCTCTCTTCAAATTTGTCTTCAAATCTATCTTCAAATCATCCATATTAGTTTCCATGCCCTTTATCTTAGATTTTATTAGCTTTTGTGAGAGTAACATTTGTTGCACCTAGTCTTGTAATTTTGATATATCATGTAGCATTTCTTCCTCTTCTTCATGAGTCATGTTAGAGCTTTCAGGTTGCTTACTATGTGTTTGCATTTTCTTTCCTCGAGACATCAGTTACCGATAATAATGCTCTACTAAGCCCTTTGAATTCCTTCAAAATAAATTTTCAAACCAAGCTTAAGAAAAAAATTTAAAAAATCTACACACCCTTTTTCACTTGGTAGGAGCTCGATATTGCCTTTGATGTATCTCTGTACTTTCCAATCATTCAGTTCTAAAATTGTGACCTTCAATAGCCCTCTGTGTCCTATTTCCAATGCCACCAGTGTGGTCCAAATTGTATTCTCCAAGGAAGAGTTATGTGAAATCTCCCACAGTGACCTGATAATAGACTAGTTCAATAGAGCGAACTTGTATGACGTGTCACGAGTCACTGTTTCAACCTTTGGTTTTTAAAACTATATAAAAGAAACTACATTACGTTCTCTTTCTGTACTTTCTTACTAAATTTCAATCTGATGCTCAGAGAGAAATTTATGATGATTTCCCCAGGTCACCTGTTTGGAATGTAATTCAGGAGTCTGCAAAAAGACCAACCTCCTCAGATAATATCTCCACAATATAGCGCGAAAATCTCTGAAATTTAGACCCGTCATTCAGCGCGATGTCTTCTCAAATAGGTTTTTTCTTTAGCTTCTGAAGCATCACAAAAAAGAAGTTATAGTGAAAATGCCACGCTGACCTATTTGGAGCAGCGAAACCCTAGAATCCTAAGCTCCGATACCAAATGTTATGAAACCAACTCACAAAAAGATAGAAAAGAGAGATCAATGCCTTAGAATTCAGCCTCTTCAAGGTGGCAACCTCCTTTACATTACACAAATGAACATTTCTTGGATGATTCAATTGACAAAACCTTCTTTCTATATATAGGAGTCTAAGGAGTCACAATATAACCCAGCTGACCTAACAATAATAATATAAAGCCATAAAAATAACAATAGAGTGATTATATGGGGCACAGTAATAACAATATGGGGATAATAGGGGCACAACAATATTAATAAGGGGTACAACTACAGTAGTAATGGGGTAATCACTAGTATTATAAGGACCCAACAGTGTAGCACAACTTTAATAAAGCTCTCCATAGCTCGATTGGTCACAGTCCCTTTCAAGTGGGTCTGGGATTTCAACCATTGTGTATGATTGATGTTGTCATGCCTTATGTGTCTACATAGACATAACCCACACATGTACAGTCTAAGGCTGATAAAGAAACTAGGTTTATTAAATACATTTATCACATCTACTAGTAGGTTCATGACATCTTTGAGAAGTTCAATGCCAAGTACAAGAAACACCATGATCAACATCGGGTGTTGCATAATGTTTTGTTGGGTGACAAAATTGTGTTGCATTTGCATAAATAACACCTTACCACCTTACTAAAGCCCATCAGAAACTCAGACCACTCTCATATGGGCCTTACACCATCACCAAAGCTATGGGAGATAATGATTTTGAGCTCAACATTCCCCCATTCCTTGGCTCGCACCAAATATTTGATTTGGACCACCTTCAGCCATACTTTCCACCATTACCGGACACATCAGACATTGCATAACAAATCACACTAACAAAGCTAAACCCAAACTACATGGAACAGGTGATAGTTGATTAGATCATGGACACGTAGATCAAAACCACTCACCAACAAAATGTCTAAGTGTATCAGGTTGTCAAAGATGGCCAACTCCTACACCAAGGAAAGTGGCTCACCAGGGACCAAGTCCGCAAAGGTTTCCCCATCTCATGGAGGCATAATAATGCAATGGGGGCCATTACTTCCTAACAGGGGAGGAGAAGTGATCCATATTTATGAAGGAATGAAATGAAATGTATATATAAATAGGAATAAATATATACATTGAAAACAAAACTTCAATTCATTAATAACAAATACTGAAAATTGCTTACAGGTAGAATGGAAATGAACTCGCCCAAGGCGATGGAAACTTATCTATAAGAAGAGATGTGGCAGCTACATACCTTCTGAACTATTTTATAATGAGGCTTGAAGGCATATTTTTATTCACAAACAACGGAAAACCCTAAACATCCAAAAACCTAACCCTAGGAGATGAAGCACCAAAACTGTGGGCCCTGTTATGCTAAATTGGCTGATCAAGTTCCTGAGGTCGTAACTTTGACATACAATCTCCATTTGATTCACATAATACCTCGTTATAAATATCTATCTAAGGACTTCAACTTTTGACTACAAACATTAATCTAAGATTTATGTTTTCCCATTTTCGAAAAAAACATCACTTAGGGCCTGAAAATGACTTAGGAATAGGTGAGTGGCCACCAATATCCACCTAGACCAACTGGTGCAACCTAAGGAGAGACACGAGGCCTTATGTTCGTTTTGTCAAGTAGCTCTTGTAACTGAATCTTCAATTCAATTAATTCAAGAATACCATTCTATAGGGAGCTTTGGGCTGTAGGACAACTACAAGAATGAGGAAAATATTAAAATCTACATCTCTTCTTAAGGGAAGTCTTAGTATCTCCTCAAGAAAAACATTTTTGAAATTTTGTAGCATAGGGTAATCTTGTAACGATTGGCTGTTCTTGTTTACAACCAGGACTTCAATGTGAACAATAAACATTCAACAACCTTTTTGAGCACACTTCTTCAGCTGTAAAGAAAAAATCTACCTCACTAAAACAACTTTTGGCACTCCTCTAACTATGCAGTGTTCTCCCTCATCATTAACACAAGAAAATGATTTCTATAGGAAATTTAGAATTACTTTATGGGACCCTAACCAATCCCTCCCAATTAGTACATCATATGACCTTAGAGGTAAAACATTTAAGTTCAGTTGTGTGTTCATTCCATTCCAACTTACTAAATAGCTTTTGTTGATCTCAATTACTTTTCCTTTTGTTCCTATGGCTAGTTGTACTAACCAAGGTATGCTTTGTTTTTCTTTCCCACCTTCACACCTTTCAATCATAACAAGGGAAATATAACTTAAAGTAAATCCAAGATATATTAATACTAATTTTTTTGTTCAAAAGAATTACTTTGGACTTCCACTATTGGTGACTAATGGTCTACCTGTCTTCTATCTAATGCTACATTGATTTTTGGAATGTTGCAGGAAATGTTATTCACGGTTGGAGCTTCCTGCACATTATTCACTACCGCCCTCTTGTTTACTATATTTTTTGGAAAGTATCTCCATAAATGATTTTCACTCTATCACCAACATTTAGTTGGCTATATGTTTACTTTTGCAACTTTTTCATTCCCCATTCCAACTGCCTACCTAATTTTCTATCCAAAATTGATAGGCTGATTCACACTTCTGCTATAGTTTTCTCTTTGATTACTCTTGGAAGTGTCTGGGAAAGTTGGTTTTTTGAACCCCTTCTTCTTGGTGCTAAATTTTTCATGGTTTTTAGTCTACCATTTTTTTGGGTTATCATCCTTCTTTTGATTTTGAGAAAAACACAATTTTTCCTTTCTTATGGTTTCATCAATGGTATTTTGGTTATCAAACTGAATTCGTTCTCTATATGAAAAAGGTAAGTAGCTGAAAAATATTTGTAATTATTTTTTTTTTCTTTTAAACAAGCTCATAAATCTATTGAGAAACGTGTCCACAGCGGATTTTCCTAATCTTAGCTCATGGAATTCTCTCACTTTTTCATCGAAATACCTCTCATTTAGATATTTCTTCTTGAATTCTTTTCTGAATAGTTTCCAAGTCAAATTTTCACTTCTAATCCTTTTGAAAATTTTGTTCTCTTTCCACCATAACTTTGTGCTACCAGTTAGTAGGTAAGTTGCCAATGTTGCCTTTAAATTGCTTGGATAATTGTAAACCTAAAAATATTTGGACATATTGAGGAGCCATGCCTTTGCTCCTTCTTCATATTCACCATCAAAATTGGGAAGCCTAACTTTCTTAAATTCTCCTTGCAGTTGAGACATGGTCCTTCTCTTTCTATGTGTAGAGGTGTTACTTGCAGATGTATGTTCTTCTCTATCTTGAAATTCATGAGATTCATCACCACTAGAAGTTATAGAATCAATAGTATCTGTTCGTTCACTCCTAGCTCTCTTATTATGCTCCTTTTTCACATTTCTATTGACTCCATCATCTCTTAATTTCCTCTATAAGTTTCCATTAATCTCTTCCTATTCTTCTTTTACTTTGGATATTCTTTATTTATTTTCCTTAATATCGTCAAGGTCAATCTTCAATTTTCACATTACTTACATTTCTGGTTCAACCACCCGTCATTCTTAATTCAATATTAGGTTCCTCACCACCCTTTGGTGATCCTTTGGAAGCCTTTCCATTAAATTGTTTAGCCATACTTCAGACTCCTAACAATCCTTTGATCAATCTCTTCATGACATATATAATTGTTTTAGTTTTAGGACCCATAGAAGACCCAATGTTGTAACCTATAGCTTTGATATCACTTGTAATGTACCTCTTTTATACACACAGGAGTGGTATTTCATAACCTCATTGCCCAGGCATATAATAAGTTTAACCTTACGAATTTTGATTATTATATCTAAACAATATAATTCTTCCTTAATTGTTTTATTCTCGATATATGTTTCCTAAAACGATGTAAAACCAATACCACTATAAGGTACTTACTTTTTATCTCTCATATGCATAAGTTTAATTTTATGATTATTCTTGGCACACTTTATGCCTTTGGCATGATTAAGTTAATACCATTCTTTATGCGTGTTTTCTCTTTAATTCACATAGCTATACTTGTTATTGTTATTAATAATTAGGACCAATACCACTATAAGGTACTTACTTTTTATCTAAACCAATACCACTATAAGGTACTTACTTAAAAACCAATACCACTATAAGGTACTTACTTTTTATCTCTGATATGCATAAGTTTAATCTTATGATTATTCACAACACACTTTATGCCTTTGGCATGATTATGTTAATAGCATTCTTTATGCGTGTTTTCTCTTTAGTTCACATAGCTATACTTTTTATTGTTATTAATAATTCCTAATTGGTGAACACATACCACCAATTTATAACTAATATATAGTCAAATATATGTATGCGTAATGGATCTCTTCATCAAATTAAACCCGACTTTATAGTATGCTAACTATTACATGATAAGGTTTATACGATGCCCACCACGACAATCGTTTATGCCATACGTATGAGTTACGGCCTCAAATTAGCACATATATATATACAGACCTTCTCTTAACTTATCTGATGAGTTATTCTTACAAAGAAGGAGTAAGGACGTTGAGATTTCTTGTTTCAATGTGGTATAATGTTTATGAATTGTTGATATATATATATATATATACTTGTTATTCTTATTAATAATTCCTAATTGGTGAACACATATCACCAATTTATAACTAATATATAATCAAATATATGCATGCGTAATGGATCTCTTCTTCAAATTAAACCCGACTTTATAGTATGCTAAATATGGCATGATAAGGTTTATACGGCATGATAAGGTTTATACGATGCGCACCACGACTATCATTTATGCCATACGTATGAGTTACGACCTCGAATTAGCACACATATATACAGACCTTCTCTTAACTTATGTGATGAGTTATTCTTACAAAAAAGGACGTTGAGATTTCTTGTTTCAATGAGTTATAATGTTTATGAATTGTAGTTATCCTCCATGTTGGAGGAGGAGAAATCTGATGCCTTCACACATATATATATATATATTCTTTGTATATATGTATGTTGAAGACATTAAATTTATCTTGCTCCAATATGGGGATAAGTACTTGGCCTAGACTTTAAGACAATTTCTTTTCCGTTTAAAGTGGTGGCTCCGATTGGGGATAATGGGACTAATTTCCTAGTGTGGGTTTTAAGATGAGAGTGGGTGGTTGATGAGAATTTGCAATAGAATAATGATAATCAAAACGACCTATTCTATGATGCAAATATTCTAACTAACTTATTGTAATATAAACCTGAATATTTCTGTGTGGTATGTGATCTACATAGATATCTGCTTAACACGTGATAATAAAGATTAATCACGCATAAACAGAGATGATAACGTATAAGATAATTTCTTTGACTAAATAATTAGTCAAATAAATTTATAAAATATATTGCATGTATGATGAATTCTATATATGAAAATTAACAATATCAATTAGCCATCATACAATAGTGTAATTAACACTTAACAAAAAGAATAAATCTCACATATAGTTCATGAAAGTAAAGTGTTGTCACTGATTAAAAGAAAACAAAATCAATCATACAAGATAATAGTACCATATGTATGAAGCTCCGCAAATTTAACTAATGGCATGGATCAACTCCTTTCTTCAAATCAAATTCTCCCAAAAACGCAATAGTGCATCAACAAAGGAAAGTAGCATGATATCTAAAAGAAACGATCATGTTCCATAATTTCACCAAAGCATTCACAAACTTACAAAACTGCATTCTTTGCAAATGTTTCTGATAAAATTTTGGAGCCTTCTCTAAATGCATGAGAAGGGTATAAATACTATTCTAACTAATGTGCAAAAATAGATTATAGAAAAATTTGAGGAGGTTTCAAACAACCTTCCTCCTAACTAGTTAGCTAACTCTAAAAATAAACAGTGGCTTGATGAGTAGAACTAAGATGATGATTTCTTGTTTGCCAGCTTGTCCTTCAAATCACATATATTGGTGATTGGTTTGAGTTGAGGAGGTGCCCCAATATGTGTCCTGAGTTGTCCTGCGAAAATCGCATTGGTGAGAGGTGCCAACATCCGCTGAGTCGAATGAAGTGAGAAGTTAAGGGTCATGATTTGGTTGTGCAGCTTCACGAGGTATTACCAATATGACTCCCAATTGGTCTTGGTCAATTTTGTGATTGCCTCCCTTTGAGCCTCTGCCTTTCCTTGCCAGCTTTTATGAAAAGAATTTAAATCAGGCATTTCTTTTGGACTGCCTTCCTTTAGCAGGTTGGTGACGAACAGAGTGTGGTTCACTGCCTTGATTATATTCTTTGATACTCCAGCTGGCCTTGCCATTGCTAGCTCAACTTGCTTGATTCTCACGTCCCAATATGTGAAAAGAATGTCTTTGTGTGTCTCCTTGATTTCAGACAGATTGGCCTTCCTTTCGTCTTCTGTTTCCTGCCATTCGATGAACTCTGAGATTTTGGTGTTGAGATCAGTAAAATAGGTTCTTTGATCGATCGCCTTATCTGTTAGCTGGTTGCTAGTGATTAGATAAGGAGTAATGTGTAACATCTTTTGGCAGAAGTGCTCTTGTTGTTTCATTAGGAGGGAATTTAGTTCCAGAGCCTCTTTAACGAACTCCTGGGTACTAGGAACATCCTTAGATCTTTCCATGGCTTGCTGCAATTCTTGGAGTTGCATGTTTTTAGCTAATATATACCTCCATGCTCTGTTGCAATTGGGAAAGTTGCTTAGCTGCTTGCCTGTTCACACTTTCTTTCTTTGTTTCGAGTTACTGCTTGAGTTGTGCAGTTCTGTCCTCCTTTTCTCTCAACAAAGTAGAGACTTTAGTAGCTTTTTCCATGGTGGCCATTGCATATGCTCTCATGAACTATGAAAATCTAGTCAAGTTCTCAGATGGGTTGAAAGTAATGCCCCTCCAAACTATGTCCATTGGCTCGTTCCCGGGTGGGAGCTTGGGTGTTTCTACCCTTTTCCTTTTTCTCTATCTTCTTACTACAGCGTTGTGGAATGAGCTGTAAAACACCTCAACTGGAGGAAGTTTTGTCACTTTCAAGACGATGTCTGATATGGGAAGAGCAGGGATAATCTCAGTCTGCTGGGATGTTATCGCCTGCTCATCCATATGCTTGGACTTCTTATCCATGGGTTTGGACTGCTTTTCCATAGACTTGGACTATGTATTCTCTTGAATATGCAGAGGAGTTTGACACTCCATTGTAAAAAAGTCTAACTAAAGCCCTCAAAGAATATGGGAGCCATCTCTGTAAACTCAGATTCAACAATGCTCTGCTTTTTCTATTCCTACATCACCTTACTCAATGCCATGTCTTTTGTAGCTTGCCTAAAATGGACAATATATATCAACACAGAAAATATCGGGCAGGTAAGATTGAAAGCTTTTCTGAAATGACTTTGGATCATGAGAAAGGTTTAATGAGATACTCAAAATTAACTACCCGTAACTTGGAAAATGATTAGTTCTCCTCGGGCCGCTAAATATTTATTAACCTGTCAATTTGTTCGTTTTTGTATTTAAAACGCAATTATTTCACATGCTTACCGCTCTTATTTTCACATTGCAATCTTTTAAATGGATACAATATAGCATTGTGTTTTCTATAAGGTGAAATGCGATTACAATTGCGATTGTCGCAATATCACATTTCTCAAATCATTAATGGGCATTGTAGTGGCATAGCTTAATTACTTACGAAGTTTTCGAAGTGCAATTTGCGAAATGACAAGGTGCTTATAATTGAGATATTGCAGCGGGAGGTTTGATTGCACATCACAAATTTTTAAAGGTGATAGTCGCATCGAAAAGCACGATGTTATGAAACCAGCTCACAAAAAGATCGAAAAGATAGATCAATGCCTTATAAATAAGCCTCTTCGAGGGGGAAACCTCCTTTACATTACACAAATGAACAATTCTTAGATGATACAAATGACTAAACCTCCCTTCTATATATAGGAGTCTAAGGGGTCACAATATAATCAAGCCAACATAACAGTAATAACATAAAGGCACAAAAATAACAATAGTGGGTTTCTATGGCGCATACTAAGAACAATATGGGGACAATAGGGGCACAATAATAACAATAAAGGATACAATGACAATATTAATGGGGGAATCACTAGTATTATAGGGGCCTAACATGCCCCTCTCCTTCCTAAAAGAATTGTCCTCATTGCTTGAGTAGTTCTGGATGATTCTGTATAAAATGCTCATCCTCCCATGTGGAATATTTAGCAGATAAGTTCTTCCACTTCATGAGATACTTCGAAATTGATCAATTTCGTAGCTGTCAAGTTCTTGTTTCTATGACTTCTTCCAGTTCCAATATAATTTTTCCTTCATCGTCAAGTTCTGGCAATATTGTTTGAACTAGAAGCTTCTTGCCTATAACCTTTTTTAAACATGAAACATGGAAAACTTGGTGCACTTGAGAAGTTGCATGAAGCTCCAATTTGTATGCCATAGTACCAATCTTTTGCAACACCCTGTATGGACCATAATATTTTGGTGATAATGTATTATCCTTCTTAGCTTGCTTGAGGGACATTTGTTTATATGGTTGTAGTTGTAGGAATACGCAGTCATCTATATCAAAACTTCTTTCGCTATGATGTTCATTTGCCTGTTGTTTCATTCTCTTCTGCGCCAACGTGTGATTATCCTTTAAGAGTTGGAGAACTTGTTGTTGATGCTCGATGTGATGTTCCATTGCTTGAACTTTAGAATTTTCTCTTAAATATGATCTGATGGATGGTGGATGATATCCATAAAGTGCCATAAATGCGGTCATTTTTGCTGCAGTATGGAAGGAAGTTTTATACCACCATTCATCTAGAGGCAACCATTTGACCCATTGTGTCTTTTTATCAAATACAAAGCAAGAAAGATATCGTTCCAAACATTTGTTTACTATCTCAATTTTTCCATCAGATTGAGGATGATAAGATGATCTATGAGCTAACTGAGTGCCGAGATAAGAAATTAATTTCGTCCAAAAATTTCCAGTGAAAATGGAATCTCTGTCACTTACAATAATCTTTGGGTTTCCATGTATCTTTTGAATTGTTTCCATAAATCCAGTAGAAACTATATTGGCTTTAAATGGATGTGATAATGCACAAAAGTGTGCATACTTGGTAAGTCCGTCATCTACCACCATGATGAAAATATTTCCTACGGACTTGGGTAAACCGGTGATAAAATCCATTGAAAACTCCTCCCAATGTTGGCTTGGAATGGATAAGGGTTGTAATAGACCTGGCGCCTTAATTGTTTCAACTTCATTTTGTTAGCAAACCAAACATTCTGCCACAAACTTTTGAATATCTAATTTAAGGCCTTCCCAAAAAAATCTTGTCTTAACCCTGAGGTAAGTTTTTAAAAATCTTGAGTGTCGTCCTAAGGGAGAAGTGTGCAATTCCATAAGAATCTTTTGTTTGAGTTGGGAACTTTTACATAGGTATAAGAGATCCTTGTACCATACCAAATCATTTTTCCAGCTAAATGTATTAGATGTACTAGATCCTTTTGTAACTTTTGAATGAGTGCCCACACTTCTTTGCCCTTCTTCCATTCATCCCTTGCTTCGTTTATCCAATATGGTTGGATAATAGAAATGGCACACAACAATGCTTCCACGTCCTCATCCTTTCTTGAGATTGCATCTTCCAGAACATTTTTCTTCCCTTTTTTGTAGATTATTTCAAAGTCATAAACAAACATTTTTGTGACCCATTTTTGTTGTTCTTCAGAGGATAATCTTTGTTCTAAAAGGTATTTAAGACTATCATGATCCGTTTTTACCTTGAAGTATCTTCCCATTAGGTAGGGTCGCTATTTCTTAAGTGCATGTAGTATTGCCAACCTTTTCTTCTCATAAATAGCTTTGTCTAAATACTTTCCCTTGATTGGATGACTTTCGAAAGCAATGGGTCTTTCATCTTGCATTAAAACAACGCCAATTTCATTTCTTGAACCATCACATTCTACAATAAAGGTTTTTGTGAAGTCCGGCATAGCTAATATCGGTGCTTGGTACATTGCCTCTTTAAGATTTTCGAAGGCCTTTGTTGCTTCTGGAGTGCATGAAAATGCATCTTTCTTGAATAATATTGTTATAGGTGTTGTTATTCTGCCATAATTCTTAACAAACTTGTGATAATACCCTATCAACCCAAGAAATCCTCGTAGATGCTTTATGGATGTGGGAATTCTCCATTCCTTAATGGTTTTAATTTTTGTAGGGTCTAGCTTAACACCTTCATGAGATACAATATGACCCAGATATTCCACCTCTTATACTCCAAAGAAACATTTGGATATTTTTGCATATAACTGTTTCTCCTCCAATAGTTTGAGCACCTAGTCAACATGTTCAACATGATCCTTCCAAGACTTGCTGCAGATTAGTATATCATCAAAAAATACTAACACAATTTTTCTACGGAAGGGTTTGAAAATGGAATTCATCAAACCTTGAAATGTAGAAGGTACATTGGTAAGGCCAAAAGGCATGACCAAAAATTCATAATGACCCCCACGAGTTCTAAATGTTGTTTTCAGAATGTCTTCAGTCTTCATTCTGATTTGATGATATCCTGAACGAAGATCCAACTTGGTGAAGTAAATTAATCCATGCAATTCATCCAATAATTTATCAATGACAGGAATAGGAAATTTATCTTTAATAGTGAGATTGTTGAGCTGCCTATAATCTGGACACATGCACCATGGTCCATCCTTCTTGTGCACCAATACTATTGGAGTAGAGAAGGAACTTTGATTAGGTTTAATTATACCAACCTTTAGCATTTCTGCAACCATACTTTCAATTTCACTCTTTTGGGCATAGGGATATCTATATGGCCTAATGTTTGGAGGAACTCTTCCTGGAATCAAATGAATAGCATGATCATGATCATGAATAGGTGGGAGACCTTTGGGAGTCTCAAATACCCTGGAATGATTGTGCAAAACTTTTTGGAGATTTGGAGAAATAAATGATTTCGATGTGGGAACCTCTAGCAAACATGATTGTGAAATTACACCTCATTGTTCCTTCTTTAGAAGATTTTTGATACCATTAGAGCTTATTATGCTTCTCGGTTTCCCTGCAATACCCCTTAATTCAACTTCCTTTCCTTCCGCAAAAAAAATTATGAAAAGTTCTTGAAAATTAAAAGCTCTTGTACCCAAGGATTGTAGCCATTAGACTCTTAGTACAACATAAACACCACCCATTAGATTGGAAAGTATTGGGTTATTGAATACATATTCTCCCATGGATAGCTTGATATTATGGCACTTCCCAGAGAAATTTATAGTTCTTCCACTTCCAACCATCACTTACAATGAATAAAATTATAGGTACTTCCTGAATCAATAAAAAATATTACCTTTTTCTTCTTGATATGTCCTTCTATCTTGATCGTTTGAAGAGTGGTAATTCTAGCCAATGCATTACAAGATATGGTCAGATTCATTTCTTCTTTATCTAGGGTTTTTTCCTGGTGTATATTCTCTTCTTTTGACAATTCTTGTTCCTTTTCTTCCTCGTCTTCAAAATCTATGTAGAATAATTTCTTTTCAGCACACTTATGACCTTTAGTGCATTTTCTATCACAACTGTAACAAATCCCTTTTGCTATTTTTTCTTCCAATTGTTGTGGTGTCAACCTTGTAGGTTGTGGAAGGCTACAGGCAACAACACTTCCATCTTTATAGTTGTGAGTGGTAGGCTTCCTGGTTTCCATAATTTTGCTTTCCATTTTTCTTGCTAACCTTAATGCATTCTCCAATGAATCAGGTTCCCAAAGTCACACCTCATGTTGGATATTATCCTTTAAAGTCCCTGTCATCACATCAATCCTATGCTCCTCTAGAATATCTTTTACCTTTATGTTCAATTTTTGGAAGTCCTCAATGTGATCCATCATTGAACCCTTTAGTTTGAGATTCATCAATTCGCTAAAAAATGTGCTTCTTTTTATATCCTCATAATGTGCTATAATTTCTTCCATAAAAATTGCCCAAGTGACAATTTTTTTACGAGATCAAAGCCATCGATGCCATACAAACTTATTTGGTTCCAAATATAATGTTACAATACGTACCTTTTGTGTGTTTTGTACATTATGGAGATCGAAAAATTGCTCTATCTGTAGTATCAATGTTCTGGGATCCTTTCCATCAAACTTCCTCATATTGATTTTTGGAACATGGTGGGTCTTCAATCCAACATTAGAGTCTATGAAATCATGATTAACATTTCTTTTATTCTCATCATGAGTTTCCTTTACTACCCTTTCACCATTAGTGACCATTTCTTGTAGCAACTTATTCAAATTTATCTTCAGTTCTTCCATCTTATCATCCATGCCATTCAACTTAGCTTCCATCTTAGCGTCCATGCCATTTATCTTAGCTTCCATGCCATCCATCTTAGCTTCCACGCCATTCATCTTAACTTGCATGTCATTCGTATTAGCTTTCACGCCATTCATCTTGGCTTCATTTACCTTTAGTGAGAGTGAAATTTTTTGTACTTGGTCTTGTAATTTTGATATATCATGTTGCATTTCTTCCTCTTGTTCATGAGTCATGATAGAGCTTTCAGGTTGCTTACTAGGTGTTTCCATTTTCTTTTTTCAGGGCATTATTAATGCTAATAATTCTTCACTATTCCCTTTGAATTCCTTCAAACTAATTTTTCAAACCATTCTTATGCAAAATTAAAAACAAACTACACACCTTTTTTGTACTGTAAGAGCTCAATATTGAATCTATTATATCTCTGTGACTTCGAATCTTGACTATATAAAATCTTGTCCTACAGTAGCCCTTTGATTTATCTTTCTAACCCCGCAAGTCTGATCAAGATTGGATTCTCCAAGGAAGAGTTATGCCAAATCTCCCACGGTGACCAGATTATAGACTAGTTCAGTAGGGCGAACTTGTATACGTGCCACTTGTCACTATTTCAACCTTAGTACATGAAACTAATACACAGAAAACTACAGGCCTTCATCTTTCTGAAGCTGCTTATAAAATTTCAATCTGATGCTGAAAGCCAAAGTTATGCCGATTTTCCCCAGGTCACCTATTTGGAATGTAATTTGGGAGTCTTCAAAAATCCTAACTTCCGCAGATCATATCTTCATACATATAGCAAGACAAGCTCTAAAATTAGACCCAAAGTTTAGAATGACTTCAGTTCAAATGGGGTTTTTTTTGTATCTTCTGAAATGTCGCAGAAAAAAAAGTTATAGCAAAAATGCCATGATGACCTATTTGGAGCAGTGAAACCCTAGAATCCAAAACTCTGATACCAAATGTTATGAAACCAACTCACAAAAAGATAGAAAAGATAGATCAACACCTTAGAAATAAGCCTCCTCGAGGGGGAAACCTCCTTTAAATTACACAAATGTACAATTCTTAGATAATTCAAATGACCGAACCTCCCTTCTATATAGGAGTCTAAGGGGTCACAATATAATCAAACCGACATAACACTAATAACATAAGGGCACAAAAATAACAATAGTGAGTTTCTATGGGGCATACTAGTAACAATATGGGGACAATAGAGGCACAATAATAACAATAAAGGATACAATGACAATATTAATGGGGGAATCACTAGTATTATAAGGGCCTAACATGTGATTTGCGATTTGTGATGAAGATCTCATCCTTGGGTTGTTTTGAAATATTTTTCAAGGAAAATTCTTAGAGTTAGGTTTTCTTATCCTAAGACTAAAAATTAAAAAAAAAAAGGGTCCCTGTTTATGTCTCTAACCTAGCTATTGTTATTCATAAATGGGGAGGGTGGGCCCGGGGGGGGTTGTTACATAGTACAACAATTGGTGATTCAATTGGGAGAACTAGTGAACTCTGAGTAGTTTTCTAAAATTTCTAAAACTTTCAGAGTAATTGGAGTTATAGGAATAATAATAACATGAGTTAAAAAGTAAACAACATTTCTCTAGAATCATCATCACTTACATAATCTATTTATTCAACTACGTTACTCTTGTAATGATATATAAGTACAAATGTTTGCATCAACCAATAATAAGAGTTAAAGTGATATAGCATGTGTTTTCTACACATTAGTTTTCTACTTTTACTCATTTATCATAGATAGAGCCTCTGCTGCGAGCAAGTGTTCATAGCCTTGACAGGGTTATCTTTTAACCAGCAATGATTCATTATCCCATCTGATGTAATTTTTAGATTTTGAAATGATATTCACTTGCTTTGAATCTCACTTGGATCTTGTATCTTTTTCCTTTTTAATATAATCTTTTCTTTTAAGTTTCTTAAAAGACATCATCTAGGCTTGGTAACCTAATAATGAAAATGCCATTCACTAGTTGTAACTAAACTGAACAAGCTGGCTCTTAATGAGACCACTTTTCTTCTGATCGATGAGATCATCAGCTATTACCCTGTTTTGATATGAAATATTGGTAATATTAGTTTAATTATTTCCCTATGACCATGGTAAACAATCTCATAATGAGACTTTTTATCTTCCAAGTTTTGTATATTTTAGAATTAAACTCTGAAAAATGAAAATCTTATCGGATGGGGTAAATCATTGGCTCTTTTGAGAGTTTTGGATGATAATGATAGAGTTTTAAGATACTGATCTGCAGAAAGTCCTTACTAGGGTAAATATTTTTTTCTTGACTGATAACAAAACATTCATACTCTAAAAAGATAAGAGTTTGTTCATAGAATAAATGTTTTTTTGTAAGATAAAGTTTTTTGCAAAGAAATGAGGTTTGCTTTGGTACTTGAATGTCCTAATTATTTCTTTTAACTTTTACTTACTTATAGAAGCGAAAAATTAGAAATATTATGAAAGATTTTATTTTGAAAAGCCAAAAGTAAATACTACTATTTTCATAAGAATTTTAAAGGTAATATGATACAAAATTCGAAGAGGTTGTCTACTAGGAAAAGTACTTTTCCAAGATTTGCCCATTAACGAGAAAGGAATCCTTCTTACATGATAAGTTTGGTAAACGAAACGTTAATTGTCCAATTTTCTCAATAATTTGAAAAGGGCCAAGCCATAGTCTTTGAAATTTGGTATGTTCACCTTTTTCCTCATGTGCTTTGTCCCATTTCAAAACCAAATCCCCTACTTCAAAAGTTTTTTGACTGGCAGAGGTTGTATAAAAAGAGGCTTTGACTAATTGTTGATGATGGAAGTGGGTTGCTTTGGCCTTTTCTCGTTCTTATTCAAGCTTAAGAATATGAAATTGTCTAGCTTGAAGAGAAGAAGAAGGGCTTCCATTGATGAATTGCACTAGGGAAAGAGATGGGATTTCTATTTTTGTGCGAAGAATAACTTATTTTCCATAAACCAAAGAAAAAGGAGAAGAACCGATAGATGAAATTTGAGTAATTACATCAGCCCATAGAGCGAATGTCAATTCTTTGTGCTAATTCCTATGATTTTGGTCAATAGCCCTTTTGATATTTCTGATGAGGTTTTTGTTCATTGATTCTTCTAATCCATTAACTTGTGGATAATAGTTGGCTGAATATTTTAGCTTAAAACCTCTCTTTAGAGAAAATTCTACCATTGCATTTCCATAAAAGTAAGATGCATTGTCAAACATTAAAGCTGAAGATAAGCCAAACCTGGTAATTATGTACTGATCAATGAAGTCTGTAATGCTTTCTGTATTGGCTATCCTTAAGGGGATATATTCTACCCATTTTGTAAAATAATCAATAGCTGTAAGGATGAATCTATGCAGTTTGGAAGAGTTAGGAACAATCTCACCAATTATGTCTAATCCCCATTATTCAAATGGTTTTTGGATGTTTACTGGTTGCAAAGGGAATGTTGGCTTCCTTTCTCTTCCGATTGTAGTTTGACAAGTTTTACACTTTCTTGCATATTCATGTGCATCCTTAAATATCGTTGGCCAATAATATCCTGCATGTAGGATTTTGTGAGTTGTGGTATTTCCTCTGAAATGTCCTCCAGCTGGTCCATCATGTAATTCCTGCATGACATTTTTAGCTTTAGGTTTCTCCAAGCATCGTAGTAATACTGAATCATATTTTTTCTAAACAATACATCACTGACTAATTCATATTGATTTAATTTCAACCTTAAAGCACACTTTGTTTTATAATTAAGATGAATAGGAGTGTATCCATTCTTTAAACAAAATTTCAAACTGACATAGTGTGATTGTGTATTATTGAGGATTACCTCTGATATTTGTACTTCATTACCTTGATCTTCTTCTGGTGATAACTAGGAAGTTCCTGTTAACATCCTGCAAAAAACTTGGCCCCTAACAATTTTAGCAGGCCAGATTTCTACATCATATTCTTCAAGTGCAGTAACCCAATTAGCTCTTTTCTTGCCTACATCTCTTTGGATTAATAATTATCTTACTGTGGGGTAGGGTACTATTATCTTTTTATGGGCTTTAAGAAGAAAAGGTTTGAAATGTTTCAAGGTTTTAAAAGTAGCAAATGCTTATTTCTCGAGAGCTGAATAATTTAACTCGGCACCTTGCAAGTTATAACTAAAAAAGGAGATGGGTGCCTCGATATTTTCATCATTTAGTTGTGTTAGAACTGTTGCATATGATGTATCAGATGAAAAGGTATATAATACAAAAGGTTTGATAAAGTCAGGAGTTTTCCGTGAAGGAGCATTAATAATGGCTTATTTGAAAATTGTGTTTTATTGCATCATTGTTTGAAGGGATAGGACAATCTATGAAAAATCTGGAACAAATCTTTTTACAAAATTAAATTGGCCCAGGAACGATTGCATGTTATTTTTTTTATGTGGGAGAACAATCTTTTCTATCTCTTGGACTCTATCGAGGTCAATATAAATCCCTTTCTTGGATACTATAAACCCAAGAAGTTTGCCTTTGGGTAAAGAAAAATAAGATTTTTTTTTTGTATTTAAGGAAATGCCATATTTCCTGCATCTTTCAAAAATGTGCTTCAGGTCACTTCAACGATTGTTCCTATCCTTATAAAAGACTGTGATGTCATCTAAGTAAATAACAACTGATTTATTAATCAAACCTTTAAAAGCAATATCCATAGCATGTTGAAATGTAGCACTTGCGTTAATGAGTCCAAAAGGCATCTTTTAATAGGCGTATGTTCCCCACTTGGTCCTGAATGTTGTCTTTAATCTATCATCTAGATGCACAAGAATTTGATTATATCCTGAGAATCCATCTAGAAAAGACATTAATTCGGAACCTGCAACTAATTGTAATATCTGTTCCATGGTAGGCAAAGGAAAGTTATCTTTTTGAAAAGCTTTATTCAGGTTCCTAAAATTGATACAAATCCTAATATCATTGTTCTTTTTTCTTACAGGTACCATATTCGATACACACTTAAAGTGTCTAACAGGGAAGATTATTTTGGCTTTCAGAAGCTTGTTTAATTCGGATGTGATTTGACTCTCAAGGTTTGGGTGAATTTTGCGAAGCTTCTGTTGAACTGGCTTTTCTTTCAAAGTCATAGGTATGGTATGTTGAATCACAAAGGTATCATAGGTTTTGATATCTATGTAATCCCATGCAAAGACACCTTTGTATGTTTTCAACAACCTAATGAATGATATTCTTTCTTCTGATGATAGGCCAAGACCTAGGTTGACATTTTGAGGTTTTTCAGTTGACCTTAAGTTTACTACTTCAAATATCAAAGTAGAACTTTGAGTTTTGGAGTTAGTAACTTTCTTGAATCTATCCTTGAGATCATAGAGATATTCCATCTTAACAATAGACTTCGGGATTGGGTTTTGATTATGATGATTTTTAAGTTTTAGCTCATACTCTTATTCATCTATGATATGTTCCTCATAGGACCCTTCTAATGTAAGGAAATTAACTAAATCCACATCATTATTGAATACTCTCCAATTTGTTACATTATCAGAAATAGATGGCCTACATATTAACTTATTGAAAATCTGTCTGGACTGAAATATTCTGAGGGTTTAAGATTGGATGCCACATTAGCAAGTAAGTCAGCACTTGCATTTTGCAGTCTAGGAACTGAAGAAATGTTAAAAGCAGAGGAGTGAGGAATTCAAATTTTGGGCTAATGATTGATAATGTTTAAGGTGCCCAGAGACATAATGAATTCTATTTCTTACCTGCTTCACAACTATTTCAGAATTACCATAGACTTGAAGATATTTGACATTAAGGTCGATGGCTTTGTACAATCCTTAGATCAATGCTTCATATTCAACGACATTATTGGTGCACTAAAATTCAAGTCTGTAGGCTAACATGGTTTTCTCTCCTTGCAGATTGATCAAAATGCATCATGTGCCTGCACTGTCTTAAGATTTGGAACCATCAAAATAGAGAGTCCAAAACAAAGAATTATTTGAAATTTTATCTACTAAATTTACACACTTGGAAGCATCTATTTGTGAAAAAATTTCTATTTAAGACACTATGGCATTAGCTGGAAAGGGAGACCTCTGAGCATTAAATGATCCCAAAAATGACTCAGACGGGTAATTTCCAATGATGTTATTGGTGAAGGCAACATGTTTATTGCTTCCCTCAAGGTCAGTGGTTGTATATTTCGTGAATTTTTCACGGTCTACCCTGATTTGGTTTCATTTACCATTATGTGGTAACCACATGTGAGACCAATCAATTGCGAAGTAACCATGCAACTTTTCAGACCAATCCCTACTTAGGATTAAACCATAAAATTTAGGGATATCGTCCACTAAAATATCAATTATTTGCGAAACTTTTGGATTAGAGTGAAGCCTAATTGAAACTGATGCTATTTCTCCAAGTACCTCTACTTTTGTCCTGTATAATTGAACTATGTGTAACATAGATTTTTAAGGTGTAATATTCAATTTGGTGCACACAACTATTGGCATAATATTTGAAGAGGCTCTTGAATCAACAAGATAGTTATGAACATTCCGATTGAAAATTTCGTAAGTGAGCAGAAATGGATGAATATGAGAAATAGATATATCACCAATTAGGATTAAATCTGAAGGATCTACTTTGTTGGAAGATGATGGAGATTCTCCCATATTGTAGGCAGCTTGAGTAACTACAATAGATGGCAGAGAGGATACATGAACTGCTTTTAATTCTCTTAATAAAAAAATTTGTTGTTGTTTGAGTTTAATGAGTACATGCAATGAAATGTTTGCTCTGGTCCTTTTCATAACTTTGACTCCTGTATTTGAGATTAACAATGTTTTGGAAGAATTTGGAGAATCTAGTGGAAAAGATCCATCTGACTAGTCTTTGACTTTTTAGTTATTGTTTTCTCCTTTACAGGAGTAGTAGTTTTTTGTTTCTGATTTGTGATAGAGATGTCAAGAGAGTTTTTTCTCCTTGTAGTCACTAGAATAGCTTGTGATTATTCATCATTTGGGAGGATGAAATCCCACATCCCACTTAATTCAACTTCTTCTTTTGTTTCAGCTTTCTCTTCCACTGGTGAGTTTTCTTCAGTTTCTTGATTAGACTCAGCATTTGAAATGGTGTTCGGGGGTTGTGATGCAGAAGAAGGATTCCTTTTAAATGAGCGAAAGGGTTTCTAGGGAGCAGAGGATTTTGCAACCTGCTTCTTGATTTCAACCATTTCATTAGACATTGTCTTTAATACTTTCTGCAGGCCTTCAAGATTGAACGGGTCCTTTGAAGTTTTCTTTCTAGAATCATCCTTAAATATTACTTTCTTTGACTTCCTCTCATCTGTTTGTGATCACTTTTCCAAAGCTATAATCCTTCTTTCTACAGATAGGCCTTGTTTCATGTTTTCTACAAGGGTAGCATTATTGGCTCTCTCTACGAAAATTACAATATTAGAGGGAAGAGACGATATGTACCATTCTATTTGTACATCTACAACAGATTTTTAGGTAGCTGGAATTTTATTTAGCAACTTGTGAAATCTGGAGTTGAAGTTTTTAATCCTTTCATCTGAGTTAGCTTTTAAATTAGAAAGATCATTGATCAAGGATGCTATGGTCCCATCATCACCAAATTTTACAAGAAATACTTCTTGAAAAGTATCCCAGTTCCTAATTGAACCTGTTGGAAGGGAAAAATACTAAGATCCAGTAGATCCTTGGAAGGTATAAGGGAACAGTCCCATTATAAAATCTTCATGTGCAACTCCATTAAGATTCATGGCCAACATAAAGTTATTTAGATGTTCTTCGGCTGGAAGACCATCATTGGGATTGTACTTGGGCAACCATTTTTTTGGGTTTTCTAGGAGAGCATTTGGATTTGCAATCAGAACAACACCAGGGTTTGTTCAAGGTTGAGCAGGTTGATTGGCCCTAACTTGAGTTGGATACTAAGAAGATGGGAAGGTCGGTCCAAAAGTAGGTATAGATGGTGAAGAACTTACTACTGGGTCAGAATTACTAGTGGCAATACTAATTGAAGAAGTGGATAGTTGAGAAGTTGTGGATTGAGTAGAAGTGAATGGGGAAGTGAATGGATGGAAAGGTGATGTGATCTCGCTGGTATAGGATTATGATCTTGGTTAGGCAATATTCTTATGTCATGGAGGGATAGGGAACTCAAAAGGTGTTACTCCAAGCCTTTCACTTTGCAATATAGTTAATACATCAGTTTGTTGTAATAAGGAAGTAACACTTTCATCAAAAACTTAGGGCCTCTGTGGCTTCTCAACAGAAATGGATATTTGTTCCAATTTATGTATCAAAGAATGAACTTTGGGAGACTCAAAAGTGTAATATGGGGAACGTGGTTGTATTACTACTTCAGGAGATGAGAGAGATGTTTCTATAACTTTAGATTTCTGATCCAGAGATTGTAAATGATACCTAGAAGGTGTAGAAGTTGTGGAGGGGTTTTGACTCTTATGAATGTTTTTTTATTGATCTTTGGTTTATATGGCATTCATAGTTGGATGGCCCTCCTTCTAGTGCCAAAATGTTGAAGGTCTCATATTTCTGCTGCCCCAAAATGGGGGATAACCTCCCAGTCCGGACCTTAAGACAACTCCTTTTCCAATTAAAGTGGTGGCTCCGACTGGGGATAATGGGACTAGTTTCCTAGTGTGGGTTTTAAGATGAGAGTGGGTGGTTGATGAGCGTTTATAATAGAATAATGATAATCCAAATGACCTATTCTATCATGAAAAGCTTCTAACTAACTTATTCTAAGATAAACCCGGGTATTTCTATGTGGTATGTGACCTACATAGATATATGCTTAACATGTGATAATAAAGATTAATCATGAAAAACAGAGATGATAACGTATAAGATAATTTTTTTGACTATATATTTAGTCCAAGAAATTTATAAAATATATCACATGTATGATGAATTATATATGTGAAAATTAACAATTTCATCTAGGCATCATTCAATAGTGTAATTAGCGCTTAACAGAAATAATAAATCTCACATACAATTCATGAAAGTAAAGCGTTGTCACTGATTAGAAGAAAACATAATCAATCATACAAGATAATTGTACCATATGTACGAAATTATGCTCATTTAACTAATGACATGGATCAACTATTTTCTTCAAAACAAATTATCTCCTAAGAACACAATAGTGGAGCAACAAAGGAAAGTAGTCTGGTATCTAAAAGAAACTATCATGCTCCATAATTTCAACAAAGCATTCACAAAATTTTAAAGGTGCATTCCTTGAAAATGTTTTTGATAAAATTATGGAACCTTCTCTAAATGCATGAGAAGGGTATAAATACTATTCTAACTAATGTGAAAAAATAGATTATAGAAAAATTTGAGGAGGTTTCAAACAACCTTCCTCCTAACTAGTTAGCTAACTCTAAAAATAAACAGTGGCTTGATGAGCAGAACTAAGATGATGATTTTATGTCTGCAAGCTTGTCCTTCAAATCACATATATCAGTCATTAGTTTGAGTTGAGGAGGTTCCCCAAAATGTGTCTTGAGTTGTCTTATGAAAATTGCATTGGTGAGAGGTGGCAACATCCATTGAGTCGAATAAAGTGAGCAATTAAGGGTCATGATCTGGCTGTGCGGCTTCATGAGGTATTGCCAATACAACTCCCATTTGGTCTTGGTAAATTTTGTGATTACTGCCCTTTGAGCCTCTGCCTTTTCCTTCCAGATTTTATGTAAAGCACCTAAATCGGGCATTTCTTTTAGACTACCTTCCTCTAGTAGGTTGGTGACAAACAGAGTGTGGTTCACCACCTCGATTATATTCTTCGATACCCCAGCTACCCTTGCCACTGATAGCTCAGCTTGCTCAATTCTCATGTCCCAATTTGTGAAAATAATATCTTTGTGTGTCTCCTCGATTTTAGGTAGATTGGCCTTCCTTACATCTTCTGTTTCTTGCCATTCTATGAACTCTAAGATTCTGGTGTTGACAACAACAAAATTGGTTCTCTGGTCGATTGCCTTATCTGTTAGATGGTTGCTAGTGAATGGATAAGGAGTAAAGTGTGACATCTTTTGGCAGAAGTGATCTTGTTGTTTCATTAGGAGGGAATTTAGTTCTAGAGCCTCTTTAACGAACTCCTTGGTAGTAGGAACATCCTTATATCTTTCCATGCCTTGTTGTAATTCTTGTATTTGCATGTTTTTAGCTAATATATCTCCTTCATGGCTTATTTTCAGGACCCTCATGCCCTGTTGCGATTGGCTAAGCTATGTAGCTGCTTTCCTGTTCACACTTTCCTTCTCTGTTTCAATTTGTTGCTCGCGTTGTGCAATCCTATCCTCCTTTTCTCTCAACAAAGTAGATACTCTAGTGGCTTTTTCCATGGTGGTCATTGCATATGCTCCCATGAACCGTGACAATCTAGTGAAGTTCTTAGCTCGGTTGAAAGGAATGTCCCTCCAAACTATGTCCATTGGCTCATTTCCAAGTGGGATATCGATTGTTTCTACCCTTTTCCTTTTTCTTTGTCTTCTTACAACAACCTTGTGGAACGGGTTGTAAAACACATCAAGTACAGGGATTTCGGTCACTTTCAAGATGATCTCTGATGTGGGCAGAGCAGGGATAATATTAGTCTATTGGGAAGTTGTTACCTACTCATCCATAGGCTTTTACTACTTATCCATGGGTTTGGACTGCTCTTCTACAGACTTGGACTTTGTATTCTCTTGAATATGCATAGGAGTTTGACACTCCATTCTCTCTTAGGTATCTGTCATTTTGGGAGTGTCTTGCAGTTTCTGATTAAACTGATCCCACTCCTGTTCCAAATTGATGCCTTTGACCTTTGAACTGATTTCTTTAGGTGGGGTGATTAGAACGTGTATCTCAATTGACTTCCTACTGGACTCTGTTGTAGTATCTATCTCTTGGGCCTTCCCCATATCTAGTGTTTTCTCAGTATTCGCCTGAGACGCTATTTGAGAACTAGGTCCTTCACTGTTAACAGTCACACTTGGTGTAGGCTTATCTTCGATCTTCAAAAATTTCATTGTGATCACTTTGAGCCTTTCATTTCTGAATTCCTGAAATCTTTCAAAAAATTTAGGACTCAGGTTTGCTTTAGCCCATTGGAATGCTTGTTCGAAGCACTTGACCAACTGTAACAGGTCTTTAAAATCATTATCCTCATGTTTGTATGGCTTGAGATTTACTGCAGTATTGATGTTATGTGCTACCTTGTCTAGATCAAATTGCCTTTTTGCCAATGTATGAAGCCTGAGGGCTTCCATGTTTACTAACTCCTTAATTCCATGATTAAAATTTCCAAAAGCAAAAAAAAAACACTTGACAGGAAAAGAGGGCCATAATAACTTCTTGTTTTCTTTGAGGACTTTAGATAGGCCTTTTCCCACGGTTTGGTGGGCGATTTCCCTTGCTAACAATTTATTAGAAACATACAAAGGAAGGACATGTGGGTTGGTTGTGCTACCAAAAACCCTAATGTAGGTGAACAATTGTTCAATAAAATATTTGCCAACATCTAGAAGGTTTGTTGCGGCTTCTTGGGAAAACCTGGGGGATTTCTTATTGAAAATTATTTGATGTAGGGTAAAATAACAGAATTACATATCTTATGGAAACGGAGTATATAATGTGATTCCCATATTTTCCTATGACTGAGATGGATAGTGTAGGGGTCCTGTAAGGTCCATTTCCAACCCATTGTCAGAAATGCAGTGCAGAAACAAATGGCGTCGATAATGTAGGGACTAAAATAGAAGGGGCAAAGGTTCTCTGGAGAGGAGGCTCTCTTTTGTCGATGTCTGGTAATGATGCTAGCTAGGCTATTAGATAGGATGGTGGCCCAATTCATGATGTTGGAATTAACACATGCATCAATCAGAGGATTCCATTCTATTGTAAAATTAGAATTATTGGGCAACCCATATTGTCTACATAACATAGTAGCTGCATAGTTGTAGGGCTTTTCCAAAGTGGCTATAACATACATACTTGATTTGTCAAATTTGAATTTGTTGTCCAATACTCTCCAGCCTTGAATTAGATTGAAGTGGTCTAGGTTCTTCTTTGTGAAGTTGGCCATGTATGTCTCATCATATATATCCTGAGGATCATGTATATGATACATTTTCTTCATGTCCTCTGCTTTGAATGATCCCATGAGGTTGTTTCTTGAATTCTTGAATTACCTATCTTCAATGGTGAGCTTTTCGACCACCCACCTAATAATATCCATGTATGGGAGGATTTTAGCCCTCGCTCCTATCCTATGCAAGAAAGAACAAGCAACATCCTTGCATTGAAGCCCTAAAGGTCTTGTTGAGTCATTTGTTTCTCTTGTAACAATAATCTTGGGACGCTCATCCTCAAGCCTATTGTAAATGAACTCCCAAGCTGTTTCCCCTCCATCGATGTTGTAGACTATATTAGAGAATATGGAAGCCATCTCTATAAACTTGGATTCAACAATGCTATGGTTTTTCTATTTCAGCATCACCTTCCTCAATGACATGTCTTTTCTAGCTTACCTGAAATGGACAAGATATATTAGCATAGACAATATCGGGAAATTAAGATTGAAAGGTTTTCTAACATGACTTTGGATCATGAGAAAGGTTTAATGAGATACTCAACGTTAACTACCCATAACTTGGAAAATGATTCGGTCTCCTCAAGCCGCTAAATATTTATTAACCTGTCAATTCGTTTGTTTTTGTATTTAAAATGCAATTATTTCACACTCTTACAACCCTTATTCCCACATCACAATCTTTTAAACAGATACAATATAGAGTTGTGCTTTCTATAAGGCAAAATGTGATTGCAATTGTCGCAATATCACATTTTGAAAATCGTTAATGGGTGTTGTAGTGGCATAGCTCAATTACTTGCAAAGTTTGTGAAGTGTGATTTGTGAAATGACAAGGTGCTTATAATTAAGATATCGCAGTGGGAGGTTTGATCATGCATTACAAATTTTTAAAGGTGTTTTATGATAATCACATCGAAAAGCGTGATTTGCGATTTGCAATGAGCATCTTGTCCTTGGGTTTTTTTGCAAGATTTTTCAAGACAAATTCTTAGAGTTAGGTTTTATTATCCTAAGACTAAAAATTAAAAAAAAAAGGTGCACATTTATATCTCTAACCTAGCTATTGTTATACATAAATGGGGGTGGGGTTGTTACATAGTACAACAATGCATCAGTTTCTATGCTTCCATGACAATTCATTTACTTTCCAAATCAATGGTGAATATGTGGATTGATTAAAATCAATGGAATTTTTTGTTCATAGGGTTTTTCTCTTGAATTTCTAGATTTATTATGTCAATACAAGATGTAACTATTAATAAAAACTATGTGAGGTATACATGTTAAACTTGTATGCTTCCACATAGGTTTTTCTGACCTACTATATCAATGATAATTATGTAATCATCTCAAATCAATGTGATAACCGCGCTTAGGGTTTTGTGGTGAGTTCATGACTATTGTCACCTCTGCTCTATGCATTGTTTCATAGTTCATTTTGTTTTTTACCATCAAGGTTATGCAAAATAGCAAATTTGGTTCCTTTCATAGTGTTTTACTCTATGGTTTATGCTATGTAGCTCATAAGTTGTTTTTATTGACTGATGTCGATTTACATTCTAAATGGCAATGGTGCCTTAGTTACGATGATGTACTAAACTCAGTCATAAGAGAATTCTTACTGTTTTTTTTTCCTGTAACTATCAATTTCTACATGGTTAAATATGATACTCGTTTGTTTCTCTAACTTCATAGGTGAAAGAATTTTAATTTTCTATAAGAGTTAGGGTTAGTTATTATTATTTCCTTCAGGATAATTATTCTGATTAACATGAACTAATGACATTGCTCTATTTGTTGTGCAAAGTTATTCTACGAGTTTGAATAATATTTTTCTTTGTTGATGACTTATTTCAACAAAAAATATCCAATAAGTAATGGAAATAAAACTACATTCAACTTTTATTTGTTGTAAGCTCCCTTTCCTTATACGCCAATGGCTAAGGTAACTATTCTTTTCATCTTTAGATTAAAAATATTTTCGATATAGTTTTTGTGCTCCCTGATTTTCGATTCAAATGGTTTGTAAACAATTTTTCCTACACTTATATATTTCTATGATATGGTAGGTTTTTTTTTTTTTTTTTTTTTTTTTAATTTAATAGGTAGAGGATTACAAATGTTTCGAAACCTTAACCCCTTACCCTTTTGTTTACCTTTTCTTTCATATATATTTTCAAATTCATCTCTAAAAGGTCTTGTTAATCTGTTACCACAAGTGGAAAGGGTATTGTAGCTGTTACAATTTACCTTACATGTTGTTATTTGATTCATACTAAAACGCATTTGGTTTTTGGTTAAATAATACTATATCAGAAGGATTTTTCTTGGTTTTTACCAAATTTTTGTTTAACCAGGTGCATGAGTTTACCTGTGACCTAATTTTATAAAATTCCTATTCAAACTTATAGCTCCCAACAGACTAGTGAAATGTGAAGAAAATTTCTATAGCATATTCTATATATTTGTATTTTATGATTAATATGTTAAGGTTTATACCTTTTTTGGCTTCATTAACAATGCCATGGGTTTTAATGATGTTAAAACACTCTTTATTCTCTTATCTCGAGCATAGAAAGTGTCTGTTTTCTTTACCATTTTTAATGTACATGAAGCTGAGTATTAACTTTAATTTTTGTTTCTTGTACAAGAAGGAAGAGCACAAAGGAAGTTTGAACATTTCAAAGGTAATCCAATTTTTTCATAAAAACTCTCTTTGTAATTGACTTTCTCATTTTCAATTTACTCCTTTTTTTGTATATGATATAATACATACTTCATTGTTGTGTATACTCGTATCATGATCATCACAAAGGAAACTTTTTCCTTCGATGTTTCCAGTATGAGCATCTTTATAAGTAAGCTCAATTCAACTTCTTTGAGGCTGATGAATTCTAGGTCCTTGTTCCCTACACTTCCTGGGCATGGTTGTTGTACTCGAAAGTCAATTTTCATATTTTTTTAGCTTTAATACCATGCATAAATTATTATGTGATAATTTTATTTTTTTTTCATTTTGAAGATTCTTCTTCTTGATATTGGAAGAAGTTTTACTAAGACTACAAGCCTTTATTGTTATTTGAAATCATGTAGAAGCCTAGTTTTTATATATATCTTGTACATTTTATAAGGGTTATTTTTAACTCTTAACATAACAATTCTATTGTATGAACTATGGTATTTTAACTTTGCACTTCTTTGAAGTGTTTTTAATATACATATATTTAAAAGAATCTCTCTCTCTCTCTCTCTCTCTCTCTCTCTCTCTCTCTCTCTCTATATATATATATATATATATATATATATATATATATATATATATATCTTAGTGCCTGGTTCGAAAAGTTTGTATATTTACTTCTTTATCAATGGAAAATATATAAGTTATTACAATTGTCCTTAAAATTTTCTTCTTTGTTTTTCAGTACATTCAAATTAGAGTCACCCATAGAATAACAAATCTTATAACTTATATTCAATTTCTTATTTACTTTATCCTCTATGTTTTTAATTTATGAGGTTACGTGTGTGTGTTTTTGATTTTACCAATACTTATATGTCCTAAAGTAACAAGTTTATTCATGTAAGTATATATGGGTATTGTGATATTCATAGATAAAAGAGCACTGGTATTTGTATATATATCTATATTTTTGCTAGCTTCTCTTTTTGTCTGATCAAATCATTTCTATCTAATTTCCAAAGTAAAATTTCATTTCCTAAAAATTAATACCTTGGTCTGAATACTAATTCCATTCATTTCCTTTCATATTCTTGTTATAACTTAGATAAATACATAAACTATGCATTTTCATTCTGACAAAACATATTTTTTTCATTCTACTTTCCTTAGTGAAGAATACATAAATAAAATGTAACAATTAGACCTACATCATTCGTTTTTTTCTTCTCTTTTCATTGTATAAAAACTTACAATAAGAGATAACCATTTTATTTTTTCTTTTTTCTTTTTAAATAAAACACATAGATGTGGTAGTTAGAAATACCAACTTAAAACAATTATTTGGAAAATTAATAGTCAAGTACTTAGCTCCTCCCAACCTTGACACTGTAAAACAACCAGTGTTCCACTGAGCATATCAGGCCTCCAAGTCTTCTATTTTCCTTTGTTTCTTTCTTTTCTTTAGTCTCATCCATTCTTTAGAATGAGACAAAAGAAAGTAGAAAAGTATTTTATCGAATTCTCATTTACCACTCTTTTGGTGGTTAATAATTGTCTCCACCTCACCAACAGGTGGCAGGTAGTTATCGTCTCATTAATGAGCGTTTGTTTCCCACTCCCTAAGACAAGTACTTGTTAGGCCAGGCAGTAACTCCACAAAAGAAAAAACTGATTCGTGTATTATTCCATTAGGTAGGTCTTTGTTATATACAATAGGGAGTGACTGTTCAGTTCATCTCGCGATGACTATTCACATTCCTAATTTAATTATTTACATAATTTCACCCAATCATGAAGATTAGGTGTCAACATTCCCCCCCTTAATCTGAAGGGATGTTGGTGAGTCCAAGCATCATTCTGAATCATTCAAGATTTTCTCTTCCAAGCGCTTTGGTGAAGATGTCTGCAATTTGCTCATTTGTGGAACAATGATGGAGATGGATTGTTTTGGCCTCAACATCGTGTTGAATCAGATAATATTTAGTATTGATGTGCTTCATTCGATCATGGAACTTTGGGTTCTTGGCCAACTTTATTGCAGAGGTATTGTCAATCATGAGTGGAGTTGATTGTACTTGTTTTACCTGCAAATCTTCAAGAAATTTTCCTGAGGCACACAATTTCTTTTGTTGCTTCAGCTGCTGCCACGTATTCTGCTTCTATTGTGCAATCTGCATGAACTGATTGTTTGCGTGATCTCTAGGAGACAACTCCTAATCCAAGACTAATAGCATATCTTGAAGTAGATACCCCAGTTTCTTTGTCTCCGTAGAAGTTTGAATTAGAGTATCCAATCAAACTGAAGTCATCCACCTGTGTATACTTGATTCCAAAGTCTTGAGTTCCCTTCAAGTACCTCAGAACTCTTTTTGCAGTAGACCAATGTCCCTCACAAGGCTTTTACATAAACCTGGAGATAATTCCAACATCAAATGAAATGTCTGGTCTGGTAGTAGTTAGGTAGTTGAGACTTCCTACAAGCTGTATATACTTTGTTGCATCCTCAAATTCTTTTCCTTCAATAGATGTGAGCTTTAAGTTTTGTTCCATTGGAGTAGTGAGAGGATTGCACTCTGTCATGCCAAACCTATTCAAAAGATCTCTAATGTATTCCTTTTGAGAAAGAAATATGGACTTTGGATGTTGGGTTACTTCAATGCCAAGATAGTAATGAAAATAGCCCAAATCAGTCATTTCAAAACTTTTCCCCAATTCCTTCTTTATGAATGCAATGTAGATTTCAGTTTTCCCTATCATAAAAAGATCATCTACATACACCACAAGATATACAACTATTTTGCCAACTTTCTTGACAAATAAAGTTACATCATCAAGATCAAAATGTTTGAAATTGAGTTTCAGAATATGCTCAGTTAGTTTTTTATACCAGGCTCGCGGTGCTTGTTTGAGGCCATACAAGGGCTTCACAAGTTTGCATACTTTATGTTCATGTACTTTCACAGCAAATCCTTCAGGCTGGGACATAAAAACATTCTCTTTTAGGTCTCCATTCAAGAAAGCAGTTTTTACATCCATTTGATGGACTTTCCAACCGTTCTGAGCTGCTAGTGCAAAGAGTGTCGGGATGGTAGCCCATTTTGCTATGGAGGAAAAAGTCTCCTCATAATCGACCCCTTCCTTCTATGCAAAACGTTTTTCCACAAGCCTAGCTTTGTGCTTGTTAAGTGAGCCATCAACTTTATACTTGTTCTTGTAGACCCACTTGCGGCCAATTGGTTTGGTTCCTAATTGAGGATCAACCAACTTCCAAGTGCCCTTCTTTATGAGGGCATCATACTCTTTTCACATCGCTTCTTTCCATTCATCATGAGAAGCAGCTTCTTTGAAGGAAGTTGGTTCAAAATCTGTAGACAAGTTCAATTCACAATCATAAGACACATCCATATCAATAGGTGAATTAGAGTCATCTACATCACCTCCATTTTGCCGGTTTGAATTTCTGGTTCCTATCTTTCCAACTTCATCAAGACGAACACTTTCAAGTGTCTTTGTCAGCCACTTTGGGGGACCTTTCTGAGATGGTCCAGGCTGCTCCGTTGATTGAGTTGGGACTGAATCAAGATTGAGTCTCCCAATTCTATCAATTACATCACTTAAAGCATCATTCGTTGTTGGAGTTTCATGCGGGGGAGAGTGTTCTTCAGAAGAAGATTCCACATGTTGATCTAGTATAGGAATCTCCTCTTCAATATGTGGTATCTGATTATCAAATTCTTGAAATGATTTTGATTTTGCAAATCTATCCAAGCGATCAAGTTTCTGCTCAAAAACATTTTCAGTTTTGGATGATTCAATGAAAATTACATCTCTAGATACAACAAATTTCTTATTTACTTCATCATAGAGGTGATATGCTTTGGAGGTGTTTGAATACCCCAGAAAGATACACTTACGACTTCTAGCACCAAGTTTATTTCTATGTACCTTTGGTATCAAGGCATAACAGGTGGAACCAAAAACCCTGAGATGCTTTACCGAAGGAACATGTCCATACCACATTTCATAAGGAGTATTGTTTTTAATAGCATTAGATGGACATCTATTCTTTATATGTGCAGCACATAGAACAGCATCATCCCAAAACATTATCTTTACTTTCTTGAAGAAGAGCATGGATCGTACCATATTTAAGATTGTCCTATTCATTCTTTCAGCTACGCCATTCTGTTGGGGATTATAAGACACAATTGTTTGATGTTTGATCCCATATTGACGAAGATAGTTTTCAAATTCATTTGATGTGTATTCTTTTCCATTATCAGTGCGAATAGACCCAATATGAGATTGTGCATCATTTTCAATCCATTTATGAAAATTCTTGAACGTTTGAAAAGCATCAGATTTGTTCTTCAATAAATAAACCCAACACATTCTAGTGTAGTCATCAATAAATGTCATGATATATTTATTTCCATTTGTCCAAGGAACAGGCATTGGACCACATAGATCTGAATGAATGAGTTGAAGCTTCCTATGTGCTCTTGAATGTGAATCATGAAAATACCGTTTGCTATGCTTTCCTAGAATGCAAGCATCACATTGCTTAAGTTTTCTAGGAATTGTAGGCAAACCAACAACACCATTTTTTTTAATAAGCGAAGACTGTCATAGTTCAAATGTCCAAATCTAGCATGCCATAATAAACTTAATGGAAGTGTACCCTCTTCATGATAAGAATTGTATGAGAAATGTTGTGCATGAGCAGAGGTTCCTTGCAGCTTGATAAGCCTTTCTTCTTTTATTCCGCTCATGACAAGTGAGTGGTCAGATGATTTTCTTACCTCAAGCTTGCCATCAAACATGTGAATGGAGTGACCTTGCTGGTGAATGTGGACCAGGGATAACAAGTTTCTCTTTAGTTATGGGAGATATAAAACATGATGCAAAAGAAAGTCTAGAAGACCAGGAAGTTTAAGCCTGATTGTGCCAAGCCCTGATGGCTTGATTTTTGATTGATCTGCAAAGTATACTGCTCCATCAACATTGTCAGTGAAATCTTCAAAAAAATCTTTTCAATAAGTCATGTGGCAGGTTGCTCCTGAATCAAGCAACCAATCATTTTTCCATGAAGCATTAAACAAATCTTCATTTACTCCAATTTTACATTGTGCTTCAACATAGTGAGTGGATTTAGGTGCTTTACCTTTGTCTATATCATCAGTTTTACCTTTTTGTTGGTTTCTTTTCTGATCAATTTTGTCCCATGGTAGCTTGCATGTGGAGGCATCATGTGATCCATTTCTTTTGCAGTGAATGCAGTGCAAATCTACCTTTTCTCCTTGATAATGTCTGCCCCCCCTGCCTCTGAAATATCTTCCTCTTCCTCTTCGTCCACCTCTTCCTCTTGTAGAATCTTGAGCAAGATGCTTTTCTTTATGAGCAAGGCACAGAGTCTCTTCAGAAGATTCAGGGGCTGTCTTCTTTCCAAAAGCTTTCTCTCTTTCAGCAAACTTTTTCAAAAGAAAGTCAAAGGTTATATCTTTGAGATTTCCATTTGCTTGTAATGACTCAAGATAATTGGAGTAAGTAGGATAAAGTGCTTTGAGAAAAGTGATAAGAGGAATATCCAATTCAGCCTTTGTAGATTTGATATCATGCATTATAGACTTTAATTCCCATGCAAGAGCAAGAGGATCATTATTTTGCAGTTCAAGAGTGAAGAGTTTAATCATGAGTTGAACAACTTCAAGTGCAGAATGTGAGTCATAGAGTTCATTCAGCTTTTGTAAGGCTTCAAAGGTAGTTGAATATGACGAAATATGGTGACTCACTTCTTCATTTACAAATGCTGCGATTAATGCATAAGCTTTGATGTTCTTGTTTTCCTAAATGACGAGCTCTTTGTCTGAGGTAGGTTGTACTGGGTCATTGTCTCCTTCTCTGGCACACAGTCCTTTCCACAACTCATTGAATATGAGGGTGTGTTTTATCATCCAGGACCATTCAGGATAGTTCTCCTTGCCAGTGAGAACTATTCCCACCATGGATATGATTGAATGCATTCTGCTATAAAAATTTACTTTTGCTGATAGAAAAATACTTCTCCCAATATACAGTAAAATTGTACTCAAAAGGGAATTACTGAGACTCAGCAAACTAGTGTTGGTGTGGCAGCAATTAATGTAATACACCAACACTGTGTATTAAACATAAAACATAACAGTAGCTTCCTTGATACAGATTACCGATTATTGAATCTTATAACCTATGAAAAATATATATACGCAGACTTCACATCAATATGAATAAACACACGAAGCTATATTTTTAGTAGGGAAATAGATGTTTTTCCACCACTACTAGTCACCCATCGGAGATGACCTCATTTCAATATATATATATATATATATATATATATATATATATATATCTATATATATATATATATATATATATATATATATATTATATTGGAAAATAGAAGTATTTGCATAACTGTGAAACCAACACCCAACAAACATATTTAATCTGCCATCCTGAGATTTGGAGAGGAGAGATAAAGCTATCCCTGGCTCTCCAGTAATGCAAGCGATACTACATAGGCCACCACAGAACTAGCTCGCAGACAGTCCAGCAATGCAAGCGGACTTGCATAGGCCACCACGGAACTAGCTGGCAGACAGTCCAGCAATGCAAGTGGACCTGCATAGGCCACCACGGAACTAGCTGGCGAACAGTCCAGCAATGCAAGCGGACCTGTCGACACTTGGATCCAAAGACTTCGATCCACACTCGCGGTCCTAGGGGTAAAAGCCCTCGAGGTTCAGAGACTGGCCATGGGGGCCATTTCTTCCCAGATCCCTCAAGACTTGCTTGAAAACATTTACCTCGCAGGTGCGCAGGGTATGGTGAGGCCGATGGTTAGAATGTTGGTGCGTAGGGTATGGTGAGGCCGACGGTTAGAACGCTGATGCACAATTTTTTTTCACAATGGAAGGCACATAGGCAAGGTTTAGAGATGATTTCAATCACAATCACAGTATGGATAGCTAGACTTGGGCGGGAGGAGAGCTCGGACGGTTATGAATTTCGATTATTTACTGCTAATGGATATTTAGAATGAATGAGCCGAGGTACCTCTCACTGCACGTAACATAGATATGCGTAGAGCGTTAAACAATGAAAACTATAGGTTTTGCTGTGAAAGGGATTATAGATGTAGAGGAACGTAGCAGCGTAGGGTTTGTTTAGGGAAATGGTAGCAGCATTCAAGGCGAGCAGCATAACAGTAGCAGGCTTGACAGAAAATGTCCGAATCTAGCACCAACAAATATATGGGTAGCGTATTGTAGGGAGCAGGCTTTATATGGAGCAGAGCGCAGGTAATGGCAGATAGAATGCAGAAAGGACAGGCACTCAGTCAGATAAGGGAGTTACTAGACGCAGGAGCTAAAAAAAGGAGCTGGCTCTGATACCGTGTTAGGCCAGGCAGTAACTCCACAAAACAAAAAACTGATTCGTGTATTATTCAATTAGGTAGGTCTTTGTTGTATACAATAGGGAGTCACTGTTCAGTTCATCTCCCGATGACTCTTCACATTCCTAATTTAATTATTTACATAATTTCACCCAATCATGAAGATTAGGCGTCAACAATACTTATGTTTTAGGAAATAATTAATTGGTGAATAACATAATTCGTAAATTAAATATAATAATCCAAATTAGGTGCCTAGGAATTTTTGAGGGGTAATACATATTCCATAATAATTTGCGGTCTCATCTCTTTCAATCATATGAACTTAAAAACTAATTTTGTATATTTTCTTTATTTACAAAATTAATAAATCATAATTACAATTTTACAAATAGTTATTTTTAGTAATAAATTGATTATGATTAAAATTTCTAATTGGTGTTTTAGACTAACATACTTAATCCAAAAACACACATATGCACATTTAATTACATAAAATATCAATCCAAGGGATATCATTGACGCCTAATAGTCATCCTATGATTGTACACTGGACAAGACTTCACTGACTCTTGCACACACTAGTAAGTGTTCATGGCATAATCGACCATATGACTAAGGTAGAGATATACTACTCTTTACATGACTTCTTTCAACCTCATCATATAGGTTATAGTTCACCACAACAATGCTTTACCATATAAAACCATTACCAACTATCATTCCATTTATGTATTTGTAAGATTAAGAGACATTCGATTCAATTAGGAATTATTCATCAAATGATAAGAAAACAAAAAGCATTAATAGAAACATACATAGGTATACACTAGAATAAAGTTGACAAATCATCATTCTTTCTATTATTTTAGAAGAAAACACAAAAATGCATAAGGATCTACAACACAAATCATGTATACTTGGCTCACAAGCCTTCATTAAATCATTTAGAACACAATATAACAATCAATACAATGTAAACACATAACAAATCCATACTATATTACCTCTGTCATATTCATGCTACATAAAAACTATAAATGAAGACACTAACACATAAAACCACTGTAACAAAAAAGAAGAAACAATAAAAATCCTTTCATCTTCGACAACCATGGTATGATTTCTCAATCACCCAAAATGTTCAACCATCCAACCCCAATATGTCTTAGGAAACTCCCAATCTTAGCTCATGGTAGTTTCCTGATTCTTCCTTTCAATCAACTTCTTCACTCCTCCATCTATCCTCCTTGTTTTCTAACCATTAGTATATTATTTGAATCCACTTTGATAAAAATGGCAAAATTTGTATTAATAAAATAAAACCCACTGGTCAGCTCTATGAAAGAGAGACTGAACCAGGAGAGTCTGGCTCTGTAGAACGCTCTACATTGTTCATGCACATTACACATTAAATAGAAAACATGGTTTTAGGGAAGTTAGAACAATATTCTAAGAAATAGAAACTAATTCCTATCCTGAGGTTACGTGAACCAACTCTACCTATTCTAGGATATTCTCCATTATCTTCAACACTCCCCCTTAATGGAGAATGTGTTCAGAAATATGCCTAACATCTCCCTAAACATTTGAAACTTAACATTTCCAACAGGCTTAATGAAAATGTTTGTAACATTATCACATGTATTACAATATTCCAAATCGATTTCTTTGGATTGCACTTTCTCCCTAACAAAATGGAATTGTGTATCAATATGTTTAGTGTTTTTTTGAAACATCGGATTATTGGCAAGTTTGATTCAACTTTGATTGTCACATCTGATTATTGTTGCATCTGTCTATTCTTCCCCAACATCCTGGAGAAGTCCCCACAACCAAACCACCTCACACGTTGCTACACACATGGCTTGATACTCTTCTTTTGCTGAGGAAAAGGAGACTGTGTTCTGCTTCTTGCTGCTCCATGTGATCACCCCAGATCCAAGACTGAATGTATAACTTGTTATAGATTTACGATCATCTACATTTCTAGCCCAATCCAAATATGCAAATACTTCTAATATAACATCATAAGAGTCAGTGTAAATAATATCGTAATCTATAGTACCTTGTAGATACCTCAAAACACTCTTCGCTACATTCCAATGACTTTCAAGTGGCTTAGACATAAATTGGCTTAGCACGCTGACTGCATAAGCCAAATTAGGTCTAGTGGTGGTTAGGTAGATTAAGCTTCCAACCAACCATCTGTAAAGTGTTGCATCCACTGCTTTTGAGCCATCCTCATACTATAATTTGATGTTCAACTGTAGTGGTACCACTGCAGGTTTATACTGATCCATTATAAACTTTTCTTACAGGCTTTTAACATACTTTGCTTGGGAAAAAAATGTTTGACCTGAATCTCTCTAGATCTCAAGACCTAAATAGTATGTGAGTTCACCAAGGTGCTTCATTTAAAACAGCCGTGACATCTGTTGCATGATTTCATTGATTAGATATGTAACATCACCTATTATTATCAAATCATCTACATATAATGAAATCAACACTACGCACCATTGTTCATCTTTCATGGTGTAAATATTAGGGTCATCTTACTTCTACTGTAGCCAGCTTGCAGAAAAGTGAATCAATCTTTTCATGCCACGACATGGGAGCTTGTTTTAGTCCATAAAGTGCTTTCTTCAATCTACAAACTACATTTGCTTTTCCTTTCTGGACAAACCATTCTAGTTGTTCTAGATAAACCTCTTCTTTCAGTTCTCCATTTAAAAATGCAGGGCTTACATCTAGTTGGTGCATCATCCAATGTTTCTTAGTAGCTAAAGCAATTAACATTTTGATTGTGTTTAATTTAGCTACAGGGGCCAAGGTTTCTTCATAGTCTATCCCTTCTTTTTGTGAGCACCCCTTTGCTACCAACCTAGCCTTTAATTTTTCTATGGTTCCATCTACATTAATGTTCGGTTTATATAACCATTTACAACCTATGGTCTGTTTTCCTCTAGGAAGTTCAACCAACTCCCAAGTGTTATTTCTGATTATTGAATCATATTCTTGTTCGATGGTTGTTTTCCATTCACTACATTCATTTGCTTCTTTATAAGTAGACAGTTCAACCACATTCATCATACTAGTTATAAAATCATTTTCCTTATATCTTGTAGGCATTTGAGCTTTCCTACCTAATCTCCTGAGTGATGGGGTGGTGGTTTCAAACCTTATTCGATCATCATTTATTTCTTCCTGTTGTTCCTACTGTTGCTGTTGCTACTATTGTTGTCCATCCTCTGCCTTTGTCTGCTACTGACCCTGATTGTTTTCTGCTTCTTCTTCCACAAAGTATGGAGTGTCCCATTCCTCGTAGTGCTCATCAGGTTCCTCATGATCTTGCTCATGGAATTTGACATCTCTACTAACAAAAATCTTGTGAGTAGAGGGATTAAATAATCTGTATGCTTTATATGATGAACAAAACCCTATAAAAGTACATCTGATGGCTTTTGAGTCTAATTTTTTTCTATCCTCCTTTGGAATGTGGGAGAATGCTTTGGATCCAAATATTCTTAAGTGTTTTACTGCAGGATTATATCCGTAATATGCTTCAAAAGAAGTTTTAGAGTCAAGACTTTTTGTAGGACTCCTATTTTTTAGAAAAACTGCAGTATTCACTACTTCACCCCAAAAACCATTCTAGAGATTCTTACCTGTAAGCATACTTCTAGCACATTCCACCAGTGTTCTATTTTTTCTTTCTGTTACTCCATTCTACTATGGAATGGGGTACTATAAACTATTGCAAAATTCCATGATCTTCACAATATCTGATGAGCTCATCCTTCCTGTATTCTCCCCCTTGATCAGAGTGGTATATTTGATGAGCTCATCTTTCAATCATATTTTTAAACTGCTTAAAGTATTTGAATGTATGGTTCTTCTTATTTAATAAATACACCCAAGAAAACTTCGTACAGTAATCAATAAATAATAGGAAATACAATGCACCTCCTAATGATTTTGTCTGCATGGGTCCACAAAGGTCTGTGTGCAATAATTCCAGTATATCTGTCTATTTCTTTTCTACTCGAATAGGGAATTCTCCGAATCTCCTCTATGGATTTTTCATAAAGTACAGGCATCATAGTCATTATGTAATCAATAAATAATAGGAAATACAATGCACCTCCTAATGATTTTGTCTGCATGGGTCCACAAAGGTCTGTGTACAATAATTCCAGTATATCTGTCTGTTTCTTTTCTACTCGAATAGGGAATTCTCCTCTATGGATTTTTCCTAAAGTACAGGCATCATAGTCGCTTATCATTTCCTTCTTTTGTAGTAAGAACAGATCATTGTAGTTGATGTGGCCGAATCTATGATGCCAAAGTGCTATTGTAGTCAGGCTCACTGCTATCAATGCTCAAACTGGTGCATGTCTAACATCCAAATTGTATTGTCCTCCTGTTCGGATTCCTGTAGCAATTGTCTTCATGCCATCTAGCAGATCTTTAATGTAACAGTTAGATTTTAAAAATTCAACTTCCAAATCTTGATCTGTAATCATAGATACAGAAATAATGTTCTTTGTTATACCAGGCACATACATAACATTATAAATTTGTTTAATATAACCATTAGATAGAATAACAAAAACTTTCCCACATCCTTTGATTTAATGACTTCTGTCATCACCTAGGCAAATCTGTTCGCCTTCATTGATTTCTTTAAAATCCTCGAGCTAGTGCTTATTCCTTGTCATGTGTGTTGACGCTCCTGAATCTACATACCAGATGTCTGCATCAACATTTTCATCACAATCTACCGTGAACAATCTGAAATTTTGCACCTGATAACCATTCGTTAGACGACCTGCATGTCTTTTCTGCTTCTGTTGTTCTTCATGATATTTCTTTTTCTTACACTCCCTGGCAATATGACCCAATTTTTCATAATAAAAACATTTATTCTCAGAGTAGTTTTTATTAGGATTCATACCTTGGGTTTGATTTGGCTGTTTCTACGAACTTGCTCCATTTTGCTATTATGGACTCCCTTTCCCTTTGAAGTAGTTTTTCTTCGCCATCAATGGAAGATCGGCACTTTGGAGCTTCAAAGTCGATATTCTTTCTTCTTCTTGCATCTGTATTCTTGTCAACTCTTGAAATTTCAGGATCTTCTCTCTGGAATTTATCCCAGTGATGAACATTTGGTAATCATCAGTGACACCATTCATTGTAATGGTTACAAGATTTGTATCGTCAAATGTATGACCAATGTCTGATAATTTTTTTTACAGATCTTTGATCCTTGCTACGAATGAAGCAATTTTTTCATTCTCCTCCATCTTCATGGATAGGATCTTACTCTCGAGGAATAGAAGACGATTTGAATTCCTGATCTCATACAACTCCTTCAGAATTCCCCAGATCTCATTAGCTGACTTACATTCTCTAATGTGAGGTATGATGTAGTCTTTCACTGACATCTTCAATAGTGTCCTTGCTCTACCTTCTCACTTCTCCCAATCTAGGATTGATGTTGATCCAACCACGGGCCTCGGCTCATCCCCATTCGTGATTGTCCAAGCACTCTACACTTCTACCAGAGTTTGCATCTTGAATTTCCAATTTGCATAATTGGAAACATCGAGATTGTTATGCTCATTCAAGCATGCTTCAAACATATTGCTATTCATCTTGGCGATTTGAAAAAAAAAAATTCGACAGTTAAAAGATGTTAAATTTACCCCAGATATGTGATAGAGATAGATCATTGTTCTTTAATGTTGTTTGATCTCACAGCACACCCGCTAATCACCGTGGCTTTCTTCTCAGCCTCTAGACAGCCTTTTGTTGCCAGCTACAACCTTGTTATTGGCTTCCCCACGTTTCTTCTCTGATTTACATGATTGTTGCAGATATATGCCCAATATCTGAGACTGTCGCAGCTATACATCAATTTTCTGAGGCGTCGTTGTAGTTGTACGCCCAATATCTGAGACTGTCATAGATATACATCAATTTTCTGAGACTGTCATAGATGTACACTGAAAACCTGCGACGGTCAAAAAATAAAAATCACGGGAAGTGTAATAGTGCCATCATCGTGCCTATCCACTCAAAACCTACAACGATTTCGGTTTAGTCACACCCACCAGACAACGCATAGGTTCCTCAACTCCAATGCTCTGATACCATGATAAAAATGGCAATGTTTGTATTAATAAAATAAAACCCACTAGTCAACTCTATGAAAGAGAGTCTGAACCAAGAGATTCTAGCTTTGTAAAACGCTCTACATTTTTCATGCACATTACACATTAAATAGAAAACATGGTTTTAGGGAAGTTAGAACAACATCCTAAGAAATAGAAACTAATTCCTATCTTGAGGTTACATTGAACCAACTGTACCTATTCTAGGACATTCTCCATTATCTTCAACTAACTTTGTAGTTGTCTTATGCCTTCTTAACCATCTACTAAAAAAATCTCCTTCCCTCTCATCCCACTTCACCAATCCTCTTCTTCCTACAAATATCATCAATGTCTCCTACAGCAACATCCATCTCTACCTTCACCATCACATACAAAATCCTAACTACCTAATCTTATTGACACATGTACCTGCTCTTTAGACGTTTCCACCTCCCTTTCTGCATGATGCCTCCATGTGTCAGATCTCTTCCTCTTACGCTAACTCTCACTATTGCACACCTAATACTTCTCTCTCATGGTCCTCTCTCCCTTCATGTAGTCACCCTCCTGATACTTAACACAAAATAAAAGTAAAAAAATTGGCCTCTAGTAGGTTCTCAACACAAAAATGTGGCTCATCATGAGCCACTTAGTCTGTCTTATGAGAGGAGAGTTTATCCTCTAAAATGTTCTACCCATTTGGTCTAATAATCACTAGTAGTAATTATGTACTACACTCTAGTCCTCCATTTTGGTCAGTCAGTTGGTCCTAAAAATCAATCACCCATTTTTCCAATGGTTTTAAAGTGTGTTTGGGAACCAGTGGAAATTTGTCTCATTGGGATGGCTTCCCCATTCGTTTGAATACATCATAAGTCCTACAAAATTCCATAGAATCAACATGTAAAAGTATGCCACCATAGTCCTACATGCAAGATCTTCTGCATCGTGGTTGATCCTACATAGTATCCTCATGTGACACCCTCATGCACCTCTATTAGAATCATCAACCATCCATCCTACAAAACAAACATGTGAAAAATTCCATCTGCTCCTAACTTACATAGGGACCCTGCAATGAAGTGATAGTCATCTACTTTTACCACTAGTTTCTTCTTCTCTACAACCATATAATCTTATAATCCCATTACTATACTTAAAAGGCTTGCAATTTCTACAAAGTAGTCATCTACCAGGTCACAGCAAAAAAGTGCGTATCTGACATATTGTCTTCCAAGTTCTGCACCTACTCTCCACATGTCAGGTGTGACAGATGACCAGGTCTTGCGTCAACTTTCTAGGCTTAACCACCTCTTGAAAATCATATTGCTACAAATAGGGTAGCTACCTTTGAATTCTCCCCCACAACATAGGCTTGTTGACGAGGTACTTCAATACAAAATGATATGTATACAACTTGAACTTATTTCCCAACAAGTAGTGCCTAAAATTTTGAAGGGAATAAACCATTTCCAATCCTTCCCTTTCAGTCATGGTGTATTTATGTTAACTAGTTGATGGATTTTTGGTGGCAAAAGCAATAGGATGATTGACCTCTCCTTACATGGGCTGGACAAAGATCATGCCTAATGCAACTGATGATGCATCAACATGCAAATGGAATTATTTGTGCCAATATAGAAATATCAAAATGGATGCAGACACCAACTTCTCTTTCAAGGTGTCAAGACCTTGTTGACACCTATCCTTCCACTAAAAATTTGTAATCTTGGTAAATCCCTATAGAAATTTCTGATAATAACCTATATGCCCTAAGGTAGATCACAACTATCTAACTAAGGTAGGCGATGATAAGTCAAGTATTATCGTGATATTCATTGGGTCCAACAACAAACCTTATTTGTAGACAAGATGTCATAAAAAAGTACCAAAAGGTGAGAAAAATATGTATTTCTTTAAATTCAAGGAAATCTATAATGGTCTGCACCTATCCAACACTAGCCCTAATACTTCAATATTGTTCTTCAATAGAATGAACACCATCCAATGATCTAGATAGGCCTCCATGAACTTATAGATGAACTCCTTAAATCTCACAACTACTATACATGAGAATATGGTTGGTTCATTCTTCAATCCAAAATGGCATAATGGTGTATTGGAAGCATCCCCATTCCATTATGAAATTGGTCTTATGATGATACTCCTAAGTTATCTTCACCTAATGATAACTGGGAAAACTATCGGTGAAAGAGTAAGCCTCCTCTCTACCTTTGTTCTCTGGTATCTCATCCCTAAATGGAGTAAGTAAGGGATCATGCACAAACACATCATTCAATTTATGAAGATCTACGCAAATCCTTATTTCACCGATACTTTTGTTGTAGACCAACATTAGACTTACCAATTCAGACTCCTCCATAGGTTCAATGATATCCACTTGCAACATATTGTCTAGATCTCACTTGACACTCTCCTTGTAGATGGGATTCAAATGATATGGCCACTACTTCACAAGCATGACATCAGGCTTTAAAAGAATCCTCATCTTACCTAATTCCATGATGATCCCCTTCATTTCTTCAAGCATATTGGGGAAAAACTCCGGGTATTCGTGAAATGGTTCTACAAAATTTCTCTTGTATCTCATTGTACAAATAATCCCTTGTGGAAGCCATGTTAGGATTCTCCTTTGTCCCAATTTCTACTTTGTGGGTTTTGATAGGCTACACATACTTAGTGGATTGAAACTACAATCCATCTACTACTCACTCCCCGTCAACCTATGGAATGTGTGTATTCCTGGGATCATCCTCATCTTTGTCGTAGTTAATTATATTATTACATTCCAGAAAATCTTTTACCTATTATAAATGCTTTGGTGTAGAACAAAATGGTTCACTTTTTAGCATTGTCAGTTCCCTTATGGTGAAAATTTTGCTTGATAGCACTTTTAAAGACTCATTGGGTGTTGGTTCTTCTAAGTCAAACCTAAAATTGGCCTTAAAGCTTCATGCTATCTCATTCCAAGCCTTTGTTCATCTGCACACCTCCAGATCAACATACCAATTTGTAGGAATAATGTCTAGTGTATGTACAAACTAGTGTACCCACTCTTGTTTTGGAATGAATCCTCTCATCCCAGCCATGAAACACCATTTAAAGTGCATCCTTGGGAAGCACATGCCAAAATACTTCTCCCTAGGGACCCCTAAACTAGTCCTAAATATATTACACATGAATTGTCTACACTATTTCCACCTTGTAGGTTGGTCCTTATGTGCAATCCACCATTTGGCTAGGGTTGCACGTAACACAATAACCAACATTGTTGTCCTCAACTACTCATGTATATGATCCTCGAACTCTTGAAAAATAGAGTGACCTGAGACAATCCATCAAAGTTAGGTGGATTGTGTACCTAGGTCCCTATCGAATGCACTACTCAGGTGAGGTGTGCACATATACAGGTGTTGATTCATGTAGCCAGTTGTACCATTTTTTCAATGCTTCTTCTGAGTTAAAGGCACACAACTGGATACTTTTCCAACTCAACACTCCCTCCATGGTTGGGTTCACATAATCCTCTTAATGGGTTTTCACATTATATATATTCCCTAACTATTCCCTACTCAAAACACCTTGAATTAGTTCAATATACTACTCTCCTTCTTGTGCATCTAGGGGTGCTACCACCTGAATGTTCCCACCCTAAAAAGTCATTTGCCTCTTCTTCAAATTAATGATCAATTTATTATCAAATTCCTAATCAATTTCCAAAAAAAGTTTGGTATGGATCAATGTCATCAAGAATCTCTATGAGTTCAAAGTCAAAAGTACTCACAACTCCATTAATATATATTGTCAACCTTGTCAATATACCAATAGGAAAGATATGGTGTTGATTCAATAACCTTAATTGAATAGGTGACTAGGGTGATGTTGGTTTTCCCATAATTTCCCAGGTAATCTTTAGCAAAATATTTACATTAGACGCAAAACATAATATGATATTATCCATTTCTTAATCACCAACCTACATGCCAAATCTAAAATCCTTACTTTTCCTCTTCTGATGAGCTACCTGATTTATAGTGTGCAAAGATGCTCGTGCGATGGTTAATTTAGATTCCTTGGAAAATTGTTCCACTAGCTTCCTAAACTTATCCAACACTTCTGCATGCATCATCAACTCAAGGTAGTTTATGAGTAGTTTCCACACTAGATCTACCCATCATAGACTCTTGATACACATTATCGTCATAGATAGTCAACATAACTACTTCACAGGTGTTTTTGGCTTGTCCCATTCTGCAACAACTATTTCCCTTCGCACTTATTTATAGGTCACCTTCTCCCATACAATATTAAACTTCGGAGGAGGTTCAAGAGCCATTCTCACCCCCTTATTGTTACTGAGTTACAAGCTTCATAACATCTGGTTTAGTTATGAAACCTCCTCAAGTTACTGTGTCAACTTGTTGTTGAGCTCTATGGGGCCCGAAAACTGTCATCTATACATTTGGCCCTTTATTGTGCCACCATTTAGCAATAAATTGAGGGAAATTCTCAGTCCAATGGTCCAATTCCCTAAAATATGTACATGTCTAGTAGGGATTAGGGAAATCATATGTGAGGTGTCCCTGCTAACCACAATTATAGCAGAATATCATTCCCCATCCTCACCCAAATCCTCCTCTTCCTTGGGTCAGTTCTCCTAAACCTCTAGCTACTAATCCTTTTGCTCGGCCCAATTTATTGTATTGTCTAGGCTTGTTGTAGCCCAGTTGATTGAAGCGAGTTCGTGTTGCACCAATCCTTTTGGTTCCCTGCACTAGAAATGAACCAAAGGTCTAATCACGCATCAACTCTAAGGTACAATAGTGGTGTATGTCGTTCCCCGCTGACTTACAAAAATAAAAAAATAGAGTCTAGGCCATGGCTTCATACTTATTCATCATTAGATAGTTATGTGGAGTATGGCTCCACACTCAAGAAACTTCACACCACAATCCTCTCCCATGTCTGAGTGGATTCGCTACACCATTCACTGTGTAGTTTGTTAACAACTTGTTTTTGTTTCTATGGTGATGCTTCATCCGAAAAATGGTGTGCAATACTTCCTCCCTCTTCTCTTTCCCTTTAATAAAATCTTGGAGTTATAGAGTCAACACAATCAAATGTGACACTCCCTGAGTCATACCATTTTTCTCTCCACTTCCTATTGGTGAAGCTTCTAGCTTGAAAACAAGATGCAATGCCTCAAAGTTTGAACCAATTGACTACTATGTCAATGGTATTCTAATGTTGGATAATAATCCAGTGATGAACCACTCCTTGTGTTGTATTTTAGAAATTTCAAATATCAACCAATCTTTCAATATTTTAAAGCGCTAGTTAAAGTCCCATATAGACTTGTTTGAGCCTTTCTTGATCTCCTTCAACTTAGTAATGCATTGAGATTTCTACTTCATCTTCTAAAACTCTGTGATCAAATCTTGTTTGATCACATTCAAGGTTCTATTCTGCCTAGCTGGAGTCATGCTCTTTAATTTCATGTATTGTGTAAATGGGGGATCTCTGAATGTTGCTTCTAACTGTGCAATATGTGTTTCCTCATCTTGGATCTTTTTTATTGTCTAGATGGCTTCACAAGAAAACAAATTTTTCTCTAGTTCTTCATCCTCGATACCATGGAACATGGGAATTTGTAAATCTATGCCCACCGTTCAACTCTGCATAGTAATTCTTTCAAAATTACTCCCATTTACTCTCGTCAAACCACTATAAAATTGTGCACTAGTCTGTGCACCAAATTGAGCTTGAATACCTTATTACCCTCCTCCTATCTTCTAGAAAATTCCACTACTGCTAGTACCTCCACCTTCTTGACTATAATTAACCTCTAAATTATTCATCATAATATGTTGAGTACTCCCTTCTATATTAGTAGAACCACACGGGGTCATGTGTCAGATACTAGGTGTGGTATGATTCTACTGTCTAGGATCTAGGGACTCCTTATTGTGTCAAATCATCTGCTCCTCTCCGTCAACCTCAGCATGTAGAGTACTAAACTGTGTTCCTTCATAACTTTGATCTCTTGCACTAATCCTTACTCTTTGGTGGAATTTTCTTTCCCTTCTCCTTGGGATTCTTCTATCAACAAGCATCAAAATTGGTCAGCCTCCTCCTATGTCACCCTATTGAAACCTTCGTCCAATTCTTAAGGTTCCACCCTCAAAAGTCTCTATCCCCATATTGTCTTCTCACCTTCACTTGCACAATATTGTACTCATTGTCACCCTCCACTCCAATCTTCCCATTTTCTCTCCTTTCTCTCCCCTCATACCATCCTCTAGTTCTCCCCCCTTCCCCTTATTGCATAGCTAGTTTGGACGTTGATGTTGTCTCACTCCAAAGGTAGAACTCGGGGTTACAATAACATCTTAATCGATAATGGTAGTGACCGCATGAATCTGCCTTGCAGTCCCTTCAAGAACTTTCTCACTTGCAACTATTGTATCTTCTTTGGTGATCCGGACTTAAACAGGAATGCAACATATTATAGAGATAACCATAAACACAGATATGTAGCGGAAATAATACTTCATTTCATTAATTTAAAACAGTGAAATATGCTTACAAACAATAATGGAAATAAACCAACTAGGGTGATGGTAGCTTATCTTTGAGAAGAGATGTGGTGGCTACATGCCTCTGAACTCTGTTACAATGAGGCTCGAAGGCCTATTTATTGTTGAGAAACAATGGAAAACCCTTCACATCCCAAAACCTAACCCTAGAAGATGAAACGCCAAATTGTGGGCCCCGTTTGGGTAAATTTGTACATCAATTTCACGGGGTCGTAACTTTGTCATACGATCTCCGTTTGATGCGCACGATAGCTCGTTAGAAAGATCTCTCCGAGAACTACCACTTTGGGAAGCGAAACATTGGTCCATGTTGGGTCCAGATTTCCCAAAATACATTGTTTAGGGCCTCAAAACAGCTCCGAAAGTTTAGGACCCGAAAAACTGCTAAAAATAGTAAGTTGTGCTACAATTAAGGAAACTGAAAAGACTGAAAGAGACAGTTGTGGGTGTCCAAATGGGATAGGTGGGTGGCCACCAACATCCACCTGGATCATTTGGAGTCTGTTGCCTTGGTCATTGGGTTGGTAAGTCAAATTATTATCCATCATCTGCTACACCCATTCCGTGAAAATATTAGGAAATTCACAAAAGAAGGGTTCCTAAAGTTTATTAAAGACGTGCCTCTACAACCATTTCTCTACGCTTTGTCTTTCATCCCTGATCTCTTTTGCTACAAATTCATGCTCCTTCCATTTAAAACAACAAGTAATCTCTTCCCCTATGGGGTTCCATGGATTCCACATATCTTCCACAAAATAATCCCATCATACGACACTGCCTATTATTGGAAATGAAACCATTTGTTGGCACTCAATATTCTAGCAGACCTAGGTTTTGTTTCACAACTAGCCATCAAAGCCACTCAACATGAACCCTTTAAACATCACCCATGAAGTGCATGAAGCCTCACTCAAGATGCTAATGGGGGACTAATGGAACTAGGTTTTTGTAGTCATATGGGATTGTTGGAGCCTTGAAGCACTCAAACTTTGACCTAGAATGCAAGGCTCATACATCTACCAGATGGATCCCTAAAAGTCGTTATATGAATGCACACTACAAAAGACTCCACTAACTCTTACACACACTAGTTAGTGTGTGAGAAATAATCAACCATAAGGATAAGGTACAAACATAATATTATTTCCAATAGTTCTTTCAACTTCATTGTACAGATTATAGTTCACCAAAATAATGCTTTACCATATAAAACCATTAACAACCATCATTTCATTTAGCTATTAAAAACAATATTAAGAGACATTCGACTCAATCAAGAATTATTCAATAAACGGTAAGAGAATAGACAAAATTAATAAAAAAATACATATGCATACACAATAATAAAGGAGGAAACCCATCATTCTTTCTATTAATTTAGTAAGAAACACCAAAAAGGATAAGGTGCTACACCATAGATCATGTACAATTAGCTAACCAACCTCCATTAAACCATTCATAATACAATATAATATGCAACGAAATGTCAACACATAACAACCCCATACTATATTACTTTTGTCATATTAATGTTGCATAGTAGCTATAGATCATTACGGTAACACATAAGAGTAATGTAACCAAAAATCCAAAATAACAACAATCCTTTCATCTTTGGAAACCACAATCTAATTGTTCAATTTCCCAAAACGTCCAACCATCCAACCCTAATTTGTATAAGGTATATCCCTATATTATCTTTTGGTAGCTTCCTAATTCTTCTTTTGGTTGACTTGTACAGAACTTCAACTTTCCTCCTTATTGGCTAACCATTAGAATATTCACTGAAATCCCATCCCTTGTTGTCCTATGCCTTATTAACTGTCTACTAAAGATATATTCTTCCCACTCATCCCACTTCACTGACCTTCTTCTTCCTACAAACATATTTGATGTATCTTTCCACAACATCCCTCTCTACCTTTGCCATTAACTACAAAATCCTAACTGCCTAATCTTATTTTCACATGTCCCTGTTTTCTAGACGTTGCCACCTCCTTCATGTGTGGTTTCTCCATGCACCACATGTCTTCCCCTTATGTCAAATCTCACTGCTACACACCAACTAATTCTCTCTTATTATCCTATTTCCTTCTACACAATCACTCTTCTTATACTTAATACAAAATTTCAAAAAACATATGCCTCCAACTACATGCAATAAATTTGGACATATGGTAAAACGAAGTAGGAGTAAGTCAATGAATATTTTTTCTAACATTTTGACAACATGTAGAACCTATCCAACACATGAAACTAAACAAGAATTCACTGATTGAAAGAACTGAAGAAGATGCTTCCATGGATAATAATCTTACTAAGAAAAGCAAAAGAAATAAGTGAAGTGTGGCATTGAACTATGTGCATTTGAAGAATATGATCATTGGACCTACATAGACAGTGGATGTTGCCATCATTTGTCTAAAGACAAGAGAATACTTACCTCTTTAAATAAAACCAATGGTAGTTACATTATTCTTGGAAATAATGCACCAGTAAAAGTAGTCAGAAATGCTAGAGCCAACCTTGATGTTAAAAATACAAAAGTTACTAGTTGAAGGTTTAGATAACAACATACTGAATGTGAGTCAAACGACTGACATAGGACATGTAGTTATATTCATTTCAATAGGATGCAAAATTATAGAAGAAGACACTGGAAACATAAAAGATAAAGGAACCAAAACTACAAATAATTTATATCTATTGAAGAAAAGTCATAGAATAGATAAGAAAACAATATTTTCTTCAAATTTTGAATGAAGGAATAAAGGCCCAACTACTAGCATATAAGATCAACATAATCTTAAGGGGGGGATAATGGAAGGGGTATATTAGCTTCATGATTTAGATTATCAGAAAAAACATCATGGTGTATGAAAATTCTCATGTGTTTTGAGGACCATAGTATAATCTTGTCCAATGGAGGCATAATCCGCTAAGTGGAGATATGCTTGCATCTAGCGTCGCAAGGCTTGCATATGTTATCTTTCACTAATTTCTTGTATCAGTTGCACATGTTGTGATTATGGATGGAAAGGATATCCACTTTGTTATACTTTGTCATGATCATATTTTGTTAATATGGTTGAAAATCCCTAGTGAGAGTCATGGTGTATGACATGCATATTAATGATTCATTTTATTTCAATCTTGCAAGCACTAATAAGTTCATTGATCTTATCATTGGGTATCTCTTGGAGAGAGAAACTTGGAATAAAACATTGTATATCATAATCAATCCATGTACTCACATTGCATATCAATCTCATATTTGAGTTACTCGTTCCGTTTTCATAGGCATGAAAAGAGGTGAGTCATATATGGGCATTTTGGAGTATTTGATGTAAACCATACATGTATTTCATTTACATGATGCCCCTTGTTGAGTGATGTGTCTTGGGTCTATACAAAGTAATTTGAAAGGTTTAAGATTCTTGTTGGGTGGCCTAGGCATGCATATTAGAGTAATTATAGATACTTCAACCATGTGTCATTGATATCACTTTATATCTAACTCATAAATCCCTATACTTTTATTGTATATAATTTTTTCAAAGGTTCTATGAAGTTTTTGGTCAATTTGTAGCAATGAGGCAAAGGGAGAAACGACATTTTCTGAACAACAACGTGGAGAAGAGTAGTATATGCCCACTACATTTTTAGGGGGAGCTTTTTCAGTAGAGAGAAAAACATGGTGTTGGCTAGAGAATTTTATTGTGGCATGGTGTATTCAGTACACTACAACAAAAATGGTCATTGAAGAGGATCATGCTTATGATGGATCTTTAAGGTTTGTCACCAAATCCATTTTCAATAACACTTTTGGTGAGGGTTGTTAAAGGCCGACAACTAGTTCTCTCTTTTGTCAAACTTCTAGTGACAATCTTTTATTGGCCCTGACCAATGCTATTTTTGGTTATTTTTGGTGATGGTTAAAAATATTCATCACCATTAACCATTCTAATGAGTTTCTGATGGCGCGATGTGAATGTTGCTATATTTTTTTTGTCAAAAGATACAATTTAAGACTATTGTTATGGAGTCCTTTTCATTATGTGTCAAAGGCCATAGTGGTTAGAGTCAATCAATTTTTTAATAAGTAATTATTGTTTATTTTTTCCCTCAAGTAATCAGAATATAGCTTTCCTATGAGTCAGCACATGATTCATCTCTATTATATTTATTATCTAGTGAATTCCCTTTAATTGAAGTTCCACTAGTGTGTGTAGGAACCATATTATTTAATACATAATCAATCCTGGTCAATTCTATTAATGAGGGAGACCTAGCGATCATCAACACTCCTAAAACACCTTGACATGCTTTTGCACACACTAACATTCATTAGCAACTTGCATGCCCTAGAACACCTTTGTACCTAGAACATCTTACCATGACTAAGATGCCCAAGAACATGTTAGCATTCCCTAACACAACATAAAAATCCCCTAGCATCTGTTGGGATTCCTTGTAATCATTGTCATTCCATGGAACACCTTCACATGCATTGACATACATTAACAATTGGCACACATTGGCACTCAACATGTATTGGCAGCTATTGTTATTGTTCCTAGCATGCCCTGTTTAAAAATGTTAAGTCTTGAGTTATTAGCCCTCTTATGTGTTCATTTTCTTGGTTCTCCATTTTGTTTCCTTGACACTCATTGACACATGTTGGCACACCCTGACACCATATACATACTAGCATGCCTTAGCACCTGGCATGTCTTGGCGTGCGTTCACACTATTTCACTTTTAGGTCCCTTTACTACTAGTGTAACCCCTTATTGTTATTATTGCAACCCCCTTATTATATTTTTGTGCACATGTAGTCCCCATATTGTTATTATTGTGCCCCATAGAAGCTCACTATTGTTATTGTTGTGCCCTTACATTATTATTGTTATGTTGGCTCTGATTATATTATTACCCCTTAGACTCCTATATATAGAAAGGAGGTATTGTCATTTATATCATCCAAGAATTTTTCATTTGTGTAATGTAAAGGAGGTTTCCCGCTTGAAGAGGATGATTTTGAAGTCGTTGATCTATCTTTACTATATTTTTGTGAGTTGGTTTCATAATTTGTTATCAGAGCTTTGGATTCTAGGGTTTCGTTGCCCTAAACAGGTCATCATGGAATTTTCTCTTTAAATTTTTATCTACGAAGTTTCAGAAGCTAAAACAAAAACCCATTTGACCTAAAATCATTCTGAACCTGGGGTCCGAATTTCAGATCTTGTCTCGTAAATTTTCAGAGATATGATCTGAGGAAGTTAGGTTTTTTGCAAGCTCTAGAATTCCATCTCAAATAGGTCATCGTGGAATTTTCACTATAATTTCTTTTCTATGAAGGTTCAGACTCTAAAATTAAAATTCGTTTGAGCCGAAATCTTGGTGAAGCTTGGACCCAAATTTCTAATCTTGTTTTGCTATATTTTTGGAGATATAGGCCAAGACATTTAGGGTTTATATAGGTTCCCGAATTACAACCCAAACAGGTGACCCTGGGAAAATCATCATAAATTTTGCTCGGAGAATCAAATTGAAATTGTGTAAGAAGTTATAGAAAAGGGATGGACTATATGCATCTTTTTATTTTTTCCAGATATGAAGGTCGAAACAGTGAGACACAACACTTCGTACAAGTTCTCTCTACTGAAAATGTATATAATCAAGTCATCTTGGAAGATTGGGCATAACGTTTTCTTGGAGAATCCAATTTCGATCATATTGGTGGCATTAGAAAGAGGACACAGAGGGCTACTTCAGGTCGTAATTTTAGACCTTAGAGATCTAAAATGCAAGAGATACAATAGATTCAAGATCGAGCTGCTAAAAGAAAGAAAAAGAGTGACTCAAATCAAGAAAATAGAAATTCCTAGTAAGAAAAATTGGATAGATGATTTGAAGAATGTGATGGAAGCTAAGATAAATAGTTTTATATGTGCCATGGAAGCTAATAGTGATGGTAGGGAAGCATATTTTAAGAAATGCATGGAAGATTTGAAGAAAGACATGGAAGGTTTGAAGGAAGGTGGGACAAAGCTGGTACAAGAAAGGCCTCCTAATGACAAAAAGGTACTAGAGGAAACTAATGATGAGAAAAAAATAAATGTTAATCATGATTTCATAGAATCTAACATTGGATTGAAGATCCACCATATTCGAAGGATCGATATGAGGAAGTTTGATGGCAAGGATCCCATAAAATGGATACTACAAATGGATAAATAGTTTGATCTACATGATGTGCAACTATTACAAAAGGTATGTATTGCATCTTTATATTTAGAATCGAATCCATTTTTATGGTATAAAGGGATTTTTTCTCATAAACCACTTGTTTCTTGGTCAATTTTCACGAACGAAATGATAGCACATTCTAAGGATACAAAGAGCAACACCTTCTTTAGCCAATTAATAAATCTAAAAAAAACGGTTGAATGGCAGAGCACATTGAGGACTTCCAAAAATTGAATATAAGGGTAAATAATATTTGAGAGAAGCAGGGGATTGATGTATTCATAGGTAATTTAAAGGGTAACATTAAACATGAGGTTAGTGTTTGGGAACCTGATTCACTAGAGAAGGCATTCAGTCCAGAAAGAAAAATTGAAAGCAAAATTATGGCAATAAGAAATCCTACCACATAGAATTATAAAGATGGAAGTGTTGTTGCTCCTAGCTTTCCATAACCTACAAGGTTGACACCACAACAGTTGGAAGAAAAAGGAGAAAGTGACCTTTGTTACAGTTATGATAGGAAATACACTAAAGGTCATAAGTATGATGAGAAGAAGTTATTTTATATTGATTGTGAAGAGGAGGAAGAAAAGAATCAAGAAATGTCAAAACAAGAGGGTATGCACTAGGAACCAACCCTAGAGAAAGAATAAATGAATCTGATCATATCTTGTAATGCATTGGCAGGAATTACCACTCCTAAAACTCTCAAGATAGAATAACATATCAAGAAGAAAAAGGATAAGCTCACTTTTGCGCAAAATCGAATGAAACAATAGGGAAATCAACATCACAGCCAAAGAAGTTTTGATATGGGTGACTAGGTGTTTTTACAATTACAGCCATACAACCAAATGTACCTCAAGCAAGCTAAGAAGGATAATAAATTATCACCAAACTACTATGGTACTTACAAGGTGTTGCAAAAGGTTGGTACTATGACATACAAATTGGAGCTTCCTGCATCTTCCCGAGTGCCCCCAGTTTTCCATGTTTCATGCATAAAGAAGGTTATAGGTGACAAGATCCCAGTTCAAACAATATTGTCAGAACTTGATGGGGAAGGAAAAATAATATTGGAACCTGAAGCAGTAATGGAAAAAAGAACCCGACAACTATGAAATCAATCAATTTTAGAGTATCTCATCAAGTGGAAGAACATACCTGCTAAAGATTCCACATGGGAGGATGAGAATTTTATGCGGAAGCATCTATAACTACTCAAGTGTTGAGGAAAATGTTAGAGCCTAGATTTTTCTCAAGTTGAAAAGACAAGGTTCTAGGTCCACATCAAACCACGCTCAGCCTCGTAGCTAGCCCTACGAGGACAGGAGAGGGCTCTCTCCGGGTCAATCTTAGCGAAAGATACTCAATGGGGCTGGAGATGACTGATTTAGCAACTAATTTTAGGCTAGGTATTGAGCGCAAAGGATTTGATTTGAGTTTTTTAGGGTTTTGTTGAAAAAAATGGGAAAGGAAAATTGGGCTCGGGGATGAGGCACAATTTCTGCAGAGGTCTGATTGGGGCAAGGAAGACGATAATTTTGATGCTTTAAAGTGAGTGAGATGGATAGATCAGGTTGGTGAGGAGCTAAGGAGAGCAAGAGATTCTCAATAATTCCCCTTAAATAGATGAAAACATGAAAATTTAAACAAATTCAAAGGCAGAGCATAACAGTTATGGATTCTACCTTAATCACTCATTTGTTCAAATTCAGAAGAAGAAGCTGGAAAATGATACACGTAACACTAGATAAACTTACAATTACTCAGATAAGAACACCATCAAAACATAAAGCCACATGGATCCCAAACAGTGTTGCAAAACCCTGGTCTTTCCTTAGCAAAAAATACAGAAGTGAATGTACAATAGAGTGCCAAACTTTTCCCAAGAGTCCAACCCTAAAAATGACTTAGAAGTTACATAATATAGACAAGCCAACCTATTCCCTTGCCTCTAGGGGTCGAGCTCATCCTTCTAGGAGCTGTTTCAACCAATTCTAAACAAAGCACTAAAATCTAGTCAGTCAAAACAACTTGCCTCTATAAGGTAGGAAACTGATTCATTCATTAAATTTTCACCTTTTAGAGAATGAATATTCTAGAACAAGTAACTAAGTGCCAAAATTACATCATGTTTACTCAATTACATCAAGATAAGTCAAAAATAACATCACAAAGAAAAACTAGTCAAACTGGCCGAATTCCTGAGTTGGAAGGTGGAAAATTGGTCAAAAAACCTCTGTGCGTCATGCCAATTTCTGTATGCGTCGCACCACTTGGGTGCTGATTTTAAGGCACTTTCTGAAGTCCACATTGAGCCCAAGTGTGCTTGTTGGAAAGCCCTACCTATCTACTTTCCAACCCAAGTGGAATTTATGAATTTGGTGCCCATTTGTCCCTCCAAAACTTCAATCTCCCAAGACTGCTTCCTGTGTGTCAAAATAGGGGCAGAGAGGTCATTTTTAGGGTGCTTGTGACCTATGAGGACTCAAAACTTGCCCAAACTTCTAGGCCATGCATCAACAGTCATGATTTTTCATGGAAAATTCAAAACTATAAACTTTTTTGCATTTGGAGCCTCCTATCGTAAGCGCGCGGAAAAACCCTTTTTTTTCACAAAAATTTCCAAACATACCAAAAATACCCCAAATTTCTTGAAATTTGGGCTGGATCTTCCTTATCAAGTGTTATGCTAGGCTAAAGAAGCCTTGGCCAATATCTGAAGATGATCTAGCTCCCTTTGCCTCTTTTGCTTCTTGATTGCCTTCCTTAATTTCGCCTTCAAATTCCTGATTCGGGCCTTGCACACCTTGTTTCACGCCATGTAGTGGAAATCCATGTGTCTCCGCAATGCATGGTCCTTGTCGGCCTTGTCCAGAAGCCTCTCTTGGTGCATGTTAACTCTCTCAAGATTGGCCTCCCGATCCTCATTAATCTTTCTCCAATAACGTGAGCTCAATTCTTCTCCTTTGTGCAGCTTGGCAATGCTCACGAATGTTTTGTAGCTCCATGATCGCCTGCTGATCTTCAAGCCATTTCTTTCTCTGCTCCAAGCATTTCCTGGTCCACTTAGCCCTCTCCAGGTCAAGGGATAAGGCTTTGATCTTTGATCGCTACTCCTGGATGATCTCTCTAAGTTTGGCACTTTGTGGACCTGTATCTGTATATGTATCATGAAGGAGAATGAAGTCGGTCTCTCGTTCGCCTAATGGCTCACCTGAAGACCCCTCATCCTGCATTGGCCTCTTACCTTTTTCCTATACCTATGATGCTGATGGAGGAAGCGAGGCCCCTTCCACTCCGGGTGGCGATAACACTCGCTTTGCCGCTGCAAACAAACGTCTGGTGCCTTTCTGATATGTGATGAAAACTGGCACACTAGTAGTCTCATGGCACTCATACTGATGAGAAGGTTCACCCTCATGCTTAACCTCTGATAATCCTCGTGAAGCTCTGAAGAAGTCACCAGAGATGTAATCATCCCAAGTGATGCCCTGCAATCCAAGCTTATGAACCACCAAAATCTTAATAAGAGCAAAATGATAGACACTGTTGAGTTTCTGCTGAGGGGTTTTACGCTGTATAAAGGTGGTCATCCTCTCTATGTTTCGGCAAATGATATACGGAATGTTCATCATCCATACCCTGGTGAAATGCATGAGCAACCTGATGTGATATGCATAAAGATGAGAGAACCGTCCCTCACAGCTGAAATATTCCATAATCAATCTCATGAGTGGAGCATATTCATCTTTGAGATATTGGAACGGGAACACTCTCTTAAGCTACCTCAAGGAACTGGTTTTGATGTATGGCTCATAATGCTATCGATCAATCTTTTGTTTCTTGTGCCATGGTTCACTAATATTTGGTATACCGGTTGCTAATGAGACAGATTCTGGTGTAAGTGTGAAGGTGACGCCAGCGAAAATAGCTTGACCTCCGTGCAAGTGCAACACAAAAAGACGAGCCAGCTCATGATGAAATTGGACACTAGCCACCTTTTGAGAAAACTCATAGCATGACTGATGATGAAAACGCTACATAGCGAGAGGGCAGGCCTGTAATTCTGTAAGGGTGGTCGGTTCTTCCCTAACATGTCTGCCACTTTTATGAGGCCTTCGAGGTGCCTGTTCTTCCAAAGGAGAGTCACTTTGGGTTTCTACCTCATAATTCGATGAATGCTCAGATGCCATTACTGTTGTACAAAATACATTGAAGACAAGATGCTTTTGTATATAACTGTACTTGGATTGCTCTTTTTGATGTAAAAAACTATTGTGTTGTGATTCTGCCACCAAGGGGAAAAACAAATGTAATCAGGGAATGTTAGGAAGGGGAAAAGAGTAGGGGATTACGGAATATTGAAATAAATTTAATTAGGGAGAGGAAGGGGATTGATGTATGAGAATAGGGTTTAGGGTTTGGGATTGCTGAATAGGGTTGAGGAGATTTTTATAAGGGCAAGGGTTTTCGAGTTTTGGGATTTGAATGTAATGTAGGATTGATAAGCTTAGTGGGGGGGGGGGGTAGGAAATGAGGAAGCAAGGGAGAAATGGGGAAAAAGGAGAATCCTTGGTGACAAATCAAAGATTAAATAACCTACAGCAAACTTCCTTTGAAGGCACTTTAGAGGGAGGGTTTGGATTTTTGTTTCAACTACTACCACCCATAAACCACCAACACTTATCACAAAATTTGAAGCAACAACAAGAAGAAGGACCTACCTAGAAAATTCACGCAAGGTATGAGCAAATTGGTGAAGTTTCAAGCAATTTTCAGGCTTGAGGCTATATGCGCCGCGCTAAGAACCCAGTGCACCGCACTCTCTCTGTGCATCGTGCCCGTTCAAATTAACACTGGGTAGAAACTACCAGTGTACCGTGCGCTTCCAGTGCGCCACGCCACCTATTATATGCACCGCGCTACCTTAAACTCACACAGTTCGGCCTCTTTCAAACCAGTTTTTCTCTTACACTTTCAAAACACGATTTCTCCCTTGGATTCTGAAGGACACTTGTTGCAAAGGAATAAATAGCTTTGAGAAATATCTTGACAAGAGATGGTTTTGATTTTTACTTCTTCAAAACCCATTTTGTAATGTTTTGGATCTGACACTTTTTCATAATTAATAGAACTCTGACCTTTTTGTTTCCTCCTTGATTTTTGGTTGAAATGATGAATGTTTTGGCAATTTTTTGCAGGAATAGCTGACATGAGATTTGGCAAAGGAGACCAGGGTTGCGCTTGAAGATTTCAAGAACTGAATTTTTTTGAAAATTATTACAAATAAAAAAATGTCGACTTGTCTTCAAAACAGAGTTTTGAAGAAAATTCATAATCCATCCATATGACGATAAACATCTTTCAAATAACAATTTATCAAGAACCTCCCTTTGGCCTGCTGGCTATATTAGACATTGTGAAGACACAGTTTGACTAAGCCTAGACCTAATGACTAAAATGACTGTTATGACCTAGAAACTGAAATAGGACTGCAAATGACTTTTAAGACTTGATTTTGATGACGAGACCTGAGCCAGCAGTGCAAAGCATGAGGGGAATGAATGACAAAATAGCTTCCATCAGATTTATGGGATGCTCCTAACGAAATGCAACTGATCGAGAGAGATGGGACACCTAAACATGAAATGCAAAAAGAGTTTTGATCTCTGACGGAGGGATGACCAGACCGACTCTAACAGAAAACACTTTTTGAAGGAGAGGGGCATGTTAGGTCCCTTTACTACTAGTGTAACTCCTTATTGTTATCAGCACAACCCCCTTATTATAGTTTTGTGCCCATGTAGTCCTCATATTGTTATTATTGTGCCCCATAGAAGCCCACTATTGTTATTATTGTGCCCTTACATTATTATTGTTATGTCAGATCTGATTATATTATGGCCCCTTAGACTCCTATATATAGAAAGGAGGTATTGTCATTTTTATCATCCAATAATTGTTCATTTATGTAATGTAAAGGAGGTTTCCCCCTCGAAGAGGAGGATTTTGAAGTCGTTGATCTATCTATTATATCTTTTTGTAAGCTGGTTTCATAACATTCACACATGTTAGCACACCCTTGAACTCCCTAGCACACACTAACACTTCTTGACATGCCATAGTATTCCTTAAAATGCCTAAGATTACCTAGCATGCCTTGTCACTCCATTCTTGCATGCCTGGCACTCATTTACCTCTATGTCACACCGTCATATGCATTCATTTCCATGCATTTTGACCTAGTACTTCCTTTTGTTTCCCCAGTACTCCCTAACACTCCTTGGTATACATTAGCACTCCCTGGCACAACTTAGCACTCTTCGACATGCATTTCCACTATATAACATGGGTAACATTCCCTGAAACGCATTAGCACTCGGCACATGTTGGCACTTTGAAAGTATTAGCATTCCTGGCATGCAATGAGATGCCTTGGTATGCTTTGGCATGTGTTGCCATGGTTTAGCAGCAAAGAAGTAAAAATGGAAGTTTTGGCACTTAGAATGCACTAACACTTCACACTTGGCACCTATTGGAACCTACATTACTACAAAAAATTCCTTTAGAGGTAGTTTGCCTCTCGAAGGTCTTGCGAAAACTGCCTCTAAAAGTGTTTTTAGGAATTTAGGGGTGGTTTTTGAACACCCCCCCAAAAGTCATGAAATTTTAAAACATTTTAGGGGGTTTTCAAACAGCTATCTCTAAAGTGTTTTCTCATGAATTTTGGAGGGGTTTTTAAAATTATTTCCCCTAAATATATTTTTCATGGAATATTTTTGGAAAACCCCCATAAATTCATGAAAAATGAACTTTGGGGGGGAGGGAGTTTCTAAGAGCCACCTCTAAAATTGTTTTCTCATGATTTTTTTTTTTTTTTGGTGGTGGTGGGGGGGGGGGGGTGGTGTTGGTGGGGAATGAGGCAAGGGGTGTTAAATGAATTCCCATAAATATATATTTCATGGTAGTTTTTAAACCCCCCACCCCGACCCCGGCGAAAGTCATGATTTTTTTTTTTTTGTGGTGGTGGATTTCTAACAACTGCCTCTAAAAGTGTTCTCTCATGACTTTTGTTGGGGGAGGGGGTTTAAATGAAAGCCCAAAAATACAATATTCATGGTGGTTTTCTGAAAACCCCACTAAGTTTCATGAGAATTTAATTTTTGAAGGCAAATTTTGAAACCACAACCCCTGCCCCCCCAATCAAAAAAATTAAAAAATGTCATGAGAATTTAACATTTGGAGGTAGTCATTTCACAATCACATCTAAAATTTCAATTTTCATGACTTTTGGGGAGGCAAGTGTCCAAAACCATCTCCAAAAGTTCAATTATTGTGAATTTTAAGGGGGTTTATTTGAAACCCCCCCATAAAAGTCACAATGATGTAGCTTTTGGAGGTAGTTTTGGAACAACCGCCCCCCGGCCTGCTTCCCCCCAAAAAAAAAATGTCATGAGTATTCAACATTTAGAGGCAGTCATTTAATAATCGCTTCTAAAATTTCAATTTTGATTACTTTTGGGGAGGCAGGTGTCCAAAACCAACTCCAAAAGTTCAATTCTTGTGAATTTTAAGGGGAGTTGTTTGAAACCCCCCTAAAAGTCAACTATGTAGCTTTTGAAGGTAGTTTTGGAAAGCACCCCCCCCTGACAGACCATAAGGACATATATAATATATGCATTCAAATTAGCAACTACTTACCTTGCCCTCAGAAGCGCAAGCCCCTCCGGGACCTTACCAAGTGCCATCATTTGAGGGGAACAAATAGAGAAGTACAGTGATTAATAATTACGCTTCAGCAGACAATGTTGCTATTATATATGTAATTACGCTTTGACTTATTCTATCTCTAGTAGCCGAAAGCGCTTTCGGTAATATAAAGAATTACCAGCGATAGCCTTTCACTTCATTATTGATTTGATATTTCAATAATAGAAAATAGAAAGAATGACCAACGGATATGGCTAACTAAGATTGAAACAGAGCCCCTTCCCCCCTAACATTAGAGGCCCCAAGGATAGGCCCCACCATGCTCGTAAGTAATGCGCGTCACGTCCTACTTAGAGTCGGTCACCTTAGTAAGTATACTACTTGGCTACGGAGCTTTCAACCTTCGATTCACACCGAAAAGCGATTAGAAAAGCCCTCCCTATCCCTTATCAATCTGTCCTCTCTCTTGCTCCATCTTCCATGCCCATGTTAGGCCCCCCTCGACTGGTGACAACTCATTGAGCCATAAGCTATCTCTTCTATTACCGCATCCACTTGGGAATCTAGACATAGAAAACTCCATATCCTCCAGTCCCCATCTCCTCTTCAGCTTCTCCCTTTCTGGATCTAGGTGGAAAACGGGCTTCTTCTTCCAGGTGGTGATGAATTGAACCTTCAAGTGAGCTGAATTTTCTCGATGTCTTAACCTACATAAATGCTTTCATCCATGATGTTGGTCGAGAACTACTCCTAAGACCCGTGTTTTGTTGAAATTTGTGTCAAGGCCTAGGTGTAGGATGGAAACTTGGGTGGATATCGGGACTTCTCTTCAAAAATGATGATCAGATGCTCGAGAAGGCGGAACTACCTTTCTCTTACTTTAAACTAAGATGCACCCCCCCCCCCCCCCCCCCCAAAAAAAAAAAAAAGACATTAAAATTAAACTTTTAGAGGTGGTCATTAAACGAACACCTCCAAATGTTCAATTCTCATGAATTTTGGGGGAGCGAGATCTTTTAGTGTATTGAATGGGGAAAGGGAACATGAGGGTAGCATGGATGGGTAGAATTGAGAGGTTAGAGAATGGTGTATTGAGATCTATAATTCTAGCATTAGAGAATGATAAGGGGCCTTATGACCTCATGACATATGGACTAGGGGACTTAGAGGATAGGTAGTGAGATCAATTGATAGGGTAACCCCCATTAGTTGTGGTAAGGGGATTAGGTTCCCCATTATCAAAACCCATAAGCCCTTAACCCATAACCACTAAATTTTTTATTCCCTTAACCCCCAAACCATATTCCCTTAACCCTTATACTCATAACTCATAACACATTAACCCCATGATATCTTAAACCATAAGGCACTAACCCTTTAACCCCTAACCCATAAATTATAATCCTTGAACCACCCTTAAAGGTCACGATAATGTAACTTTTGGAGCTAATTTTGGGAAACACCCCACAAAAAAAACTAATTCAAATTAAACTTTTAGAGGTAGTTGTTAAATGAGCACCTCCAAATTTTCAATTCTCATGAATTTTAAGGGAGGAGTATCTTTTTGTGTATTGAACGGGGTAAGGGGACATAAAGGTAGCATTGCATGGGTAGAAGTGAGAGATTTGAGCATGGTTTACTGAGATTTCTAATCCTAGCATTAAAGAATGATAAGGGGCCTGAGGACCTCATGGCATAGGGTTTGGGGGCCTAGAGGGAAGGAAACGAGAGAAGTTGATAGGGGAACCTCTAATAGTTGCGATAAGGGGATTAGGGGCCCCATTATCTCAACCCATAAGCCCTTAAGCCATAACCACTAAAATCCCCATCTCCTTAACCCCAAATCCATAATACTTTAACCCCTACACTCATAACTCATAACCTGAATTAAACCCTTAATCTCTTATACCCTAATCCTCTAACCGTTAACCCCTAAAATAGAATCCTTGAACCCCATAAACCCTAACAACTTATCTTCTTAAATCCTGACCCTTAACCTTAATGACTAACTCCTATACCCCTAAACCCATAACCTTTTAACCTGTTAACACTAGAATCCCATAACCCTTAAGCACTTAACCCCTAAATCTGTTGACCTTTAACCCCTTGGTGATTAACCCTTAACCCCTTAAGCCCTTAACCACTAAGCCATTAACGTCTAACCCCTAAACCCCCTAGATATCAACCCATCTCCCTCAACCCCCTAACCCCTAAACTCCATAATTCCAAACCTTTAAACCTTTACCCTTAATCACTAACTCCTAAACCCCTTAACTCCTAGAACCCCTAAGCCTTTCTCCCAAACCATCGATGCATCAAAACTAATATTCTTGGTCATATTAGATTTTTATCTCGAAACACCTCCAAATACAACCTCTAGGCACTACTAGGGTCCAAGGAAAATAGCCACGAGGTTCCCAAATCTGATCTACATTTTATGGAAAATCACATTTCCCCAAAATATCATCTAGGTATTTGCTTAAGCGAAATAATATGGTGTTATAATGTCCACAAAGGCATCTAATTTCATATAAATAAAGTAAGGTTCATATCCATGCACAAACCAAACATAATTCATGTCCACTCAAAAGAAAAAAGATGATATAAGGATGCCCCTTTAGTTATGATCATCCTTTAGTACTAGTTCATTCTCTTAAAATGTATGGGTAACAATTCCATACAAGTCTACAATATCTCTCAAAGCTTTTTTCCACAACATGCTCAAAACAACATTGAAATTTGATTAGTTTTCTCCAAGTCTATTCAAAATTGACACAAATAGTCCTCAACTACATGAATCATGCAATATTCAAGCTATCAGTATCTAGGTTCATCCCCTTTTGACCCCCTTTCTTGTGGATTCAATACAAATCTAACCAAGGCCATCTTACAATTGGATCTCCATTTCACATCTGGTAAGAATACTATCTTTTTCTTTAAGAATGGCTTTCTTCTAATCAGAATTATGCTAATACTCTCAACATATCTGGGGCTAGAAGATACATTAAGAGGAGAAAACATATGTCAAACTAAACTGTATTGTCAAACATAGGTGAAATATATATATAAAATTAAATAGCCTACATATGTAATTCTTACATTGTTGGATGGTTTTGGATTAACTCGACCATTTAATTTCCCCACCTCCACAGTAGCTTTTCATACCATTCATTCTTCAACAATTGCTTTAAATTTTCCAAGTTCGTTGTCTTTTTCTCTCAATTTCTCTTCTGTATCATGCAATTCAAGTTGATTGGGGAACACCAATAACTGTGATAAGGGGATTAGGGGCTCCCTTATCACAACCCATAAATCCTAATGTGTTTAATACATTAGTGAAGGGGGCCCAAGGGTGTAGTTGTAGGGGCATTGGGACCAAATTTGGGGGTTCATAACATTAGGAGAAGTTGAATGGCATGAACAAAAAGGTGGGAGGGGTATCTCGTTGTGTACTCAATGGGGAAAAGGGAGGTGCAAGCATGTTTAAGTAAGATCTATAATCCTAGCATTAGAGAGTGATAAGGAAACTTAGGACTTATGTCATATGGACTAAGGGGATTAGAGGGAAGGTAACAAGAAAAAATTACATGGGAACCCCCAATAGTGGTGATAAAGGCATTAGGGGCCCCATTATCAGAACCCATAAGCCCTTAACCCTTAACCACTAAATTCCCTATCCCGTTAACTGGTAAGACATAATCCTTTAACTCGTACACTCATAAATCATAACCCATTAACTCCTTGAACCATTAAACCTTAAGCCACCAAACCCTAACCTAAAATCCATGAACCCCATAAGCCTTATCCCCTTATCCTCTTAACATGTAACCCTTAACCCATAACCCCTAACCCCCACTAGTAGATATGGGCATAAAATCCAATGTCGTATTCTGATAGTTTGGTCATACTGACATATTTTACTTGCAAATAGTTTTTGTATTTGAAAATGAAAATGCTCGACATTTGTTCAATATCTGAAGAAAAAAAAAGCATTATTGTTGAATATTTCACAATAAGTTAGTCAAATATTTGATGATAATTTTAATCGTCGAGTATGTTACGAAAATTGATTGTTCATCGTATTTTCAACATTTGACCAGGCCAATTATATATCTATGGGAATACCAATATTTAACAAAGACAATATTCTTCCAATTAGACAATGTGTCTCTAGTCAACAACCATCTAAAACCTAATGAAATGGCTATTTTCTGGTCATAATAAAAATATATTTTATTTTGTTAATTGCATTACAAATAGTTAAACAATATTGATGTTTATTTTTTAAGAGAATCATCATTTAAATTTTGGTAAGGAAAAATGTCACATAAGATTCCTCTAAGATGACAAGGAGATGTGAGATCTACATTGGAGGCTTTGGGTGATTTCCTTAATTTGTTTCATCCATGTTTTTCATCCTTAAAATCTCACAAAGTTTACAATTACTCAAAACAAAATTTCAATATCTGAAGTTCGAACATGCCAAAAATTGCTTTGTTTCAAAACCATTTTTCTACGTTTGCACATCACACATCATTGAGTGCATCCATCATGCTTCCTATGGAGTGGTACCTTAGTATCAACACCTTAATCAACAAAAAGGAAACCTATGTACTAAGGCGTGGTTGAACAAACATATAATACAACAATTTTCATCTCAATTTGGCAATGATAAAACATAAATTGAATGTTTCCCACTACTGACATTTGTCCTGGCATTCCTAGCTAACAAACAAAACAAATAAAGAATAGTTTCAAGTAACTACACAAGAGATTTTTGGAACTACCTGAGTTTTAGGTTGGTGATGAGTTATGGTTGGACTTGCATAAAGAGCAATTGACAAACTCCCATAAGAAGCTCATAACAATTTGATATGAGCCTTACACCATCAACAAGGCTATGGGTGAGAAATATTTGAGGATAGTCATAGGATGATTTATATCACTTCAAAGGTATATGTTAGGATGATTTATGCTTAATGGGGTGCATGTCTAGAAAGAGTATCTTTAAGATAATGAAAAATACGATTGCACCATTACTCACATTGGTAATTGTGATACTAAATTTGAATGCCATTGGGTAAATACACAAGATATTTTAAGAATGACATTTTTATGGTTTTTATATATCGAGGTATGTGGACCATTATGTTTTTTCCAAAGCATTTATGTATGGCTAAATTTTTTAAATAGTACATCACTCTAATACTATTTCTCTTACATTCTCCTAGGTTCTAATCAAAAGTATCATAGGTACTAAAACTCATGAAACTCTTGTTTTTGGATCTAAATAACTAAAACTCCCAATTATGTTACTCCTTATTCAAACATGCACTATTTTAAATACTACTTCCTCCGATTCTTATTGTTCCTCCATAAGTATTACTACTAGGTGGACTTGGCCATTGTTAATAAGCTATTGTAGTGTTACTTAATTGTATTTAAGAAGCATAAGCGACGTGGTTGGTTCGAGACCATCTTTGCTATTGTCTAGTGCCATGCCCACTGCTAGGTTCTCATCCTCCCTAAATAGTTGGGACACATTTGTTGGCCTTACGATATGGTTTCCCATTAGTTCATTTGATTCTTTCTCATCAACAATCTCATTCTACATTGTATCCAACCTGTCACATTGTAATCACATATCTCTTGTAACCACAACTCTAGTGTGTTCATTAGGCCTCATTGAGATGCCTTGACTGCTATTGACTCGCTTCAATGAAATATTGAGTCTGTTGACAATGTTTGAGCTTATCCTTTGGTACAAATCAAAGAGGTGATTGTTATAGAAATGCAAGAAACACCCGAGATGCTAGAAGTGAAGAGGCAGATATATCAAAATAGAGATAGACACCACTGAATTTTGTTCGAGATTACTATAGATTAATTCACTTCAAGTGTCAGAAGATATTAACACGCTTTTTTTCTTGGAATCTTTCCTTGAGTTCTGGTACCTGTAAAAAAATATAGCCTTCATAGCTTAAGACTTAATGAGTGGGATAGCCCTAGACCAAAGAAGCTTCCATAATTGAGGTTGATATTCTTTCAAATTATTGTTAAGAGGGGCATATAGAACATGAAATAACATATTGTAATAATCGAAGATACTCTGGCTATTCCATTAGAGTTCAATGACAACGGATAAATTTGCAAAAGCAAATGGCACTATAGAAATATGGGTAAATTGAGAATTGATGCATATAATCCACATCAACCTCATTTCTCAACATTCTCAAGAAACAAGAAATCCAGAGAGCTATTTTCCATAAAGAATCTTAATTTAAAAAATTTCAAAATTCTCTCCAACTTTGTTTTCTAGGAAGGGCCATGAAGAATTATATGAGAAACTTGAAATTTGATGCAAGTACATGAACTTAAATTCTTCCTTAGATATTAGTAGCTAACATTGTAGGGCTATCACTCTTTCAACAAACAATTCTTATGAAATGTGATGCATCATCATCACTGTCATCCAATTCTGGACTACCAAATTGATGCCAAGCAACAAGATTTCAAATAGTCTTGTGATACACAAACACCGCACTTGTTTCACCACCACAAACTATGTATTCAGAGTTGATTGTAATCCCCACACAGTTCTTCTCATTGGTGTGCCCCTTAAATTTATGTATACAACAATTATTCCTCACATCCTAAAGGCATAGTGTACTTTGTTTAGATGCAGAAGCTAGTTCATTTGCTTAAATGAATTTAACATAGGAAATTGTTTTCCTATGACCATTAAATTCGTATAATGGAACACTAGGATTCCTCCAGTCATATTAATGAATGTGATGATCTGCTGCACCAACCACAACATAATACCTTGATCTAGGATTGTACTTGACACAACAAATATTTGATTTCGTGTCAATATTGAGAAGACTTGTTTCTTTCCTGTACACCACACCATGAACTTTCCATCATCACTCCCTAAGAAGAGCTTGGTCGGATCTGTGCGTGAAAAATCCAACTCCATGCCTGTTTTTTCATGTTCTTCATACATTGTGACACTGTGAAGAGTATTTACATCCTAGAAAATAACAAGGCTTCATAATCACTGCTGGAAATCTAAGACCTAATATACTTGTTCCAGCTCAAGAAACTTCTGTTAGATCTAGTTGACATCTCCACAACATGACATTGCACATATGTAGGTTCATTCAGTGTTGTTGCAAAGCCAAACACTTTGATCCATTTAGAAACTCGAGAAATTTCAAATAGTTCATCATCTCGACCAAAGTCAATGCTTAATACAATATTTGCAGAGTGGAAAAGATCCTGGTGTCGAATTTCTGAAATGACTAGCAAATGGTTGTACAAGTTAAATGTCATGAGAATAGATTAGAATTCCTCGAGGCCTCCATGATAGCCTTCTATACTAATACTATTCCCATCCCTTTATTTCGTAAACCACCATCACAATGTTTTTCATAATTGAGTTGAAATATTGCCTCTTTTACATGTTGCATGCTTGTAAATCATCAAAATATGCAAGGATTCTTCTTTTCCTTGTGATTGGCAGTCTTGAAAAAGTAGGAAAAACTTGGGAATCAAAATGAAAATAAAAATAGTTTTCTTTTGCATCCCTTGAGGACTAGCTTGTGCTTTGTTTTCATCCTTTTTCTGTTGAAATCTCCCTAGCATAGCATCACCTTGGCCACCAAGTACATAAGTTGTGCGAATCTTATTTCCATCATCAACTGTAGCATGACCTAATGTAGTGTCCATTGGCTCATCTAAAATCATATGTAATTTCCTAGAATATGGTTCTCTAGGTCTACAAAATTCTATTCTTCATTTCTCCAATGCTAATATGTGATCCTTGATAAAATCGAGATCAACTTGTATCTCATTCAACTCTGTCTATTTCTACTATCTAAATCATTGCAATAAGTCCATAAATATCTCCATATTAGTTTTAGCTTCCTCTTGTTCCATGTTCCGCGTCTTCTTAGTAAGAAGTGTCAAGAGACAATCCATCTCCTTTACGAAGACTTTTTCTCCCTGTTGTAGCGACAAGCGAAGATGTTCTACGAGTGAAGTAGTGCCTTCCATTTGACATGTATCTGTATTTCTCAAAAGCTTATATAAAAAGGGATTGGGGAAGAGATGAATTTTTGTGAGGAAGAGGCCATAACAGGGGCAACCACTCTTGTTATTGAGATGCGTCATGATGCAAATGTAGAAAGCATTGTGGCTACAAGTCGTGAGGAATGCATCCTTCATCATCTACATGTAGATAGGGCACAAAAAATCCTTGCCTAGCTCCCTTTTTGAAACACCATGTAGTCATGTATCTACTAGCCTTCTTGGGAACAAAATATCCTTGTCTAGCTCCCTTTTTGAAACACTATGTAGTCATGTATCCATTGGCCTTCTTGTTGAGCTCCTAAATCAACACGTGTTGTAGAATTTTAATGACTGTGACTTGGCTCAACTTTACACCTCACCATTGCATTTGTTTAAGCAATTTGATGCCTCTCTAGGATGACCATTCTACACATACCCTGTAATTATAGTTTCCCATGAAACGACATCTCATCTAGAAATTTTGTACATGGCATGCATCATCTACACTACGACATTTGGTATACATTTCTACAAGTGAATTCCTACAAGGGCATCCAGCTCATAGTTTCTTTTAGTTATAAAATCATGTACGCACTTTCCTTCTTATATATCCAGTAATTGGTTACATGTTACAACGACGTTCCCAACTATAACTAAGTTTGGTTACACATTTGTGCACTGCATTTCACAAAACAATAACAAAGCCTCATTGGAAAATACATTCTAAAATTACCCGATGGTCATAGACATCCAAGAAACCACATCTCTTACATACATTTTATTAAACAATTGGAGCACATTCTCTACAATCCCCAACTTAACATACATATCTATAAGAAAAGATCCCACAAAACAATTTTGTTTGTATCCCATTTTTGGCTATGTAATAATGAATCCCATGGGCCTCTTGTAGGGACAAAAGGATGGCACATGCATGGAGCACAATGGGACAAGTGACATTGTCCGACTACATATTACTCTCTAGAATTTGAGAGAAGAGGCCAAGGACTTCCTCACCTAGCCATTTCCTTACGTACTCTTTAATTATCAAATTTTATAAAAAAGCATCCCCTGGGCATATTTTGTCAAACAATTTGTAAACCTGTTAAACATTTCAGCCATATGCTTCATCTATAGTCCATGTAGTCCCACTTGGGCTCTTGTCTCTCTCAATATCATCATGAGCAATGTTTCCCTTTTACGTATTTGAAAGGGTTTCATAGGTATAGATCCCACTATTTAACATGAAATCATTTATCATGATGCCACACACATGCATTTCATTAATAGTTTATGGGCCTTTGTAACATGACCATTCTAAACACCTCTTTTCAAAACAGACACCCATACCTATAATTTTTGGAAATCCTGTCTCATTCAAACATTGAAAATACCCTATAAAATCAAATATTGCTAATTTAAAATAGATTGGGTCAAAATGTTGTCCCCTATTTGTAAATGAACAATGAAATTGACCTAAAATATCCATGTTCCCTTTTTGAATTGGTTAAGTAGATGGAAACAATTCCAAAAGAAAAATGATGTGCTCTGTCTTTGTGCTTTGGCTTTGGCCCATGCAGTCTCAGTGCTACAACTTGGCTTTGATAAAACTTGCAATGTCACCCAATGCTCTTGCTATGTGACATTTGTAACAACTCCTAAATTAAAACATGAAACTAATTAGATCAATGATGTGCTTTATGATAAACACACCTCTCTTCAACTAATTAGCATAGAAATTTTAAGAAATAGGAGAAAAAGAAACTAACCTGTAGAAATGATATTCCTCACTTATAATTTCGGAGTTGAATGTTATTTGAATCCTGCGAACCGCAACAAAGTTTTTGGGACAACTCTCCACCCAACCATAGGTTCAGTTGCACAAAATCTTTCTACAACTGGCCACCTCCAAGCCCTCAATCAATGTACTACTGCTAGGGAATCTTTTTCTCACAACACTTTTCTCCCAAGAGAATGGATGATAGAATGATGGAATTCCCTCTCATCTTCCTCACCATCTATCAAATAGACCAAACATTGGAAAGGGAACCACATGCACACATTCCATGTGTCAACATGCAATTTTTTTTTTTTTTTTTTTAAGATTTACATAAGTTAAATTTTCTTTTAATTTTTTCCTTTATTATTTTATTCATTTTTCCATTTTGATAACTTTACTTATTTTACTATTTCTATAGTTTTACTTTTATATCTACTTATTTAGAACTCTAGTATTGTTATTTACTATTTTATTGATTTTTTATTATTATATTTCTTTATTATTTATTATCTATTTACTATTATTATCTTTTCTTTATTGTTTATTATTTATTTGCCTATAAATAATATTATATTATATTATTTATTATTATTATTATTATTATTATTATTATTATTATTATTATTATGATTAGGGGACATTACATACTCCCTCTCTCTTTAAGGAACTTCGTCCCAAAGTTAAATTGAATCATTTAACATTTTATTTATTTAGTTATTTATTACCTCATGTTTTCCCTACACCCTATTTTGAACTAATATAACCAGGAGGCATCAAAATTTTTCACAACACTCGGGAAATATCAAGGAATCTTTGTCCTTTTTCCCACTTTTGGAACTAGGCATAAGCCTCATCAGTCTATATCTTAGTCCAAGGCTGACCCCAGGGCTCGCTCCTGACTCAGACCTCATCTGCCCCAAGGCAGGCATCCAGTATGGTAGTCAATGACTCTGGGCATCTCGCAAGGCTGGCCCACTCCCTCCACAACTATTAAGGCGCATAGCCCCATGCATCAAAGTCCTTACATTCCCACCATAATTTGGAATCCCAATCCAATACTAGGCACCTAGCTTACAATATCAGGCACTTGGCCTCCTCAAGATGGTCCCATAGCCCCTCAAGAGCTATCCATCAATATCTATACAAGACAAAGGAACCACTCGCATATGTAGTGTTGATTGAGTATGTCCCCATCCCATATGGTGTTACATATTCTCCCTCGCCAGTATGGACTCCTACAAGATCATCAAATAAACTAGCCCTCTCGGCCCATTTGTGTATTTCTTGTTTATCACCACATCTCAACATATATCTAATGCATTAGCAATAACCATAGTATCATAGAAAATAATCCACATGCCAACTCTTGCATTTCATCATGATAACCAAAGATCATTGTTAATCACCACATTTTGAATAGTAAAAGTACTGCATACTCGTGCATATCATAAAATCAATGTGCGATTACCACATAAAGTACCCTCTTAAATTATAACATCAACATATCAACATCAAAGACATATCATGAAATCACATGATAAATGAAGCATGTGTCAATATAACCTCATACCATAACATCATAATCCTGATGCCACAATATTCATATCATATCCATCATGAGCATACAACATCACTATCATAAAAAGAAAATAAGAACCACATGTGCATCATTATCCTCATACCATCATATCATGAACCTCATCCAACATTATAATCAACGACCCTATTTGACATAACAATTAACTAAACCATAATTGAAATCATAGTCTACGATTTATATGTATTGATAAAATTTAAACTATAATACATGATCTAGATGCTCCATAAAAGTGTCTAGCTTAGCTAAGTTATGCAGTCCTATCTAGTTCGTCACAAAATTTAATCAAATAGATAAGGAAGGTCATTAAAATAACATCTACATCTTCCCAAGTTGCTGATCGTAGGCTATATTGGTCCCACTGGGCTTGATGTGCTAAAACTCACGATTCCTATGTCAAGAAACCTGATGGTCCAATATATGGAATGGTTCGACCAGAAGGACTCCCTGCTTGGGAATTCGTGGACTCCAAAATGGTGGCTTGGTGCTCATCCTGACGATGGTTTACAATGGCATGAATTTGATGTTGGGTCTGTGGTTTTTCTCCTTTTCCTTGATGTCCTTGTTGTCTCAGCCCAACTTGATACTTTGGACAATCCCTTTTATAATGTGGACCCCCACATTCCCAATATTATAATTGAAGTTGATCCCCTATCTGTCCTTTTCCTTGGCCACCAAATCCTCTACCCCCACTATTAGTTCTTCTCAAGTAGGGTTGAATCAACATGTTATATTCTTTCCACAACTAACCCATGTAGTTAACTTGGGGGTTAGAGGGGGGGAAGGGCCCCCCTTTGTTGCGTCGATTGTTTAGCCGGGGGGGGTGTCACAGGGGGTTTGAGGTGCACCCATAACCCAAATTTATGGTTTTGGACCCTATGTTAGGTTGGCTGGACCCACCTATGGTTTTGTGCATAATTTTTGCACATGTTTTTTGGACGTGATGGTTTTTGGTCCATGGTATTGGATGCGATGGTTTTCGGTCCATGGTATCTGATGTTTCGAAATGTATAAATATGTATTATAACATTGGAAGGAACATAATGAAAAATCAAGTTGGTAGTCTTGGTTTTGGGATCCAGGGGAAAATATCTATGTATATGTGTTTTATGTGTTATGCTCTCGCATTGTTTATTTTATGTGTTTTAGAATTCATATGTAGGTAATTTATGTATGGGGTTAAAACCTACCTTTGGTATCAGAGAAGTGTTTGGTCAATTTAGTGTGTCCTAAATTGCTATTTAAAATGTCAATCCGAGAGTCGTAAACTGCTGAAGTGAAGTGAACTGTATATGCAAGATAACCGATTTCTTAGTTCTTTGTCATTTTTGAGTTTTTGGTTTGTTTTTGGGATTATCTTCTGTTGATTCCCTAATGTGAGATGGTAGAATTGAAAGTCAAGTATGGATGGAAATGGTGATTTCTACAATGATTTTCCAAACTTTAAAGTTCTCAAAAAGAAGGTTTCAAACTGGCTATGATGAAATCAATTCTCAAAAGAAAATAAAAATGTATCAAAACAGTGAACTAGTGACAATGAAGCCCAGTATCCTTACTGCTGAATAAAAAGAAAATAAAAACCGAACTCAAAGCAATTCAAAGACTGTAAGCAAAGCAAACTAAATCACACTGCTTCAACTCATATTCTGACCCTTCACCTTTCGACTCGCTCTGGCTATAGGAAGTAATCATAAACAAATTGAGTAATATGATATCTAAATTGCAGGAAATCAAATTGCATAAAATGAAACTAAGATTTAACTACTAATTCATATTTCAATTCCTGAAAATGACATAAGTAATTCAATCACTAACTTGCAGGAAAGTAAGCTAAATCATACTACATCAAGTAATATTCTGATTCCTCGCTATTTGAGTCACTTGGATATGGGAAGGAAATCATAAACAAAGGAGTAATATGATATCTAAAATGCATAAAAGTAAATAAGCAAAGCAGAACTGAAAGAAATGACAATGCTGGAATTAAAACTCAGAAAATGAATCAGCAGGAAGGGCAAGATGATCCCATGTCATTAGTCATTAAAACTATGTAAATTTCCTGAGCTGCCTACAAGAACCTGAAAGAAAAATACTGATCAGCTAACAATCATGGGAAAGCATAAAATAAAAGATGGACAACAGTTAACATGAATATCAGGACAGCGTAATATATACAAGTAAATGATTATAAAAGCAATAACATAATGAAAGCAAGTAAGAAACTATACAATAGATACAGAGCCTTGGTGTACAGGGGCCCTCTGCAACCTCAGCCAATCAATACTTAGTCACAAATTGAACTTAAGAATGTTGTCTTCGCATATATTAAAGTGCATTCATAAGACAAAGGTAAAGCACGGCATAGTGGGCTCGTAAACATAGTCAATATTACATGTAAAAGCTAACTATCAAGCGTGTGATAACGTGTTATTTATAACTGAAGATGCTATAACTGATTCCTAAATTTTACGCTGCCAAACAGACACATAAATCTCCATGTCCTGAGATCTAGGAGTATGGTAATCATGACAAATAAATGTATGGAGTGGTGGCTATTCGATTTGGTTCACGGATTGATCCACAGGTGTTAGCACACCTCCAGAGATTGAGGAACTTACCACGCAAAACATCACGTGGGCAAAACAGAGTCATGCCACCGCAAAACTCTTGGTTTGACCACTCCCTTGACCGTCCTTGACCATGGCTATTTGTGAGTGATTCGGCTGAACCAAGGGGACACGCTCCATGTACATGTCATTTACAACTTGCCCATGTGGTCGGATTCTCCATTGGACACCTGTAACATAGTCGTCAACAAAATGGCTGTGGAAATTTGAGCTAGTTTCCGCAGCTGATTGAACAAAAATCTAAATCAAACAACAGTCACAAACATAGTTAGGAAACCATTTTATAAGCTCTTTTTAAACTAATATGCAATGATTTGACAGCTTGGTGGGTCAAGTAAATGGAAAAGAAGGCTGAAAAGGTGTATAGGGAAGATGCAAGTTTGGGACTCAGCAAGAAGTTTTGGCTTCAAGGGGATGCCTTTGTTGCTGAGGGGTTTTTCTCGGGCCTGTGGTAGACCCTGTTCAGTGGGAGATCTGCGAGATTGATTCTAGTTGTGAAAGAAGATGGCAAGCAGTGGAAAGATATAGATCGAGAAATTTAATGTTCAGAGTTTTGAGTTGTGGAAACTCAAGATGGAGGATCTGTTGGTGGATAAAGATCAATGGATCGCGGTAGATCCGGGTACGAAACCAACGGGAGTGTCTGATGAAGAATGGAAGAAGTTGGATCGGAAGGCAAAGAGCACAATACGATTATGTGTCTCAGATTTAGTATTGTTGAATGTATCAGGGGAAGCTACGACAAAGGCTTTGTGGGACAAGTTAGGGAATTTTAACCAATCTAAGTCTCTCGTGAATAAACTGTTCTTGCGGAAAAAGCTGTATAACCTGAAGATGAAAGATGGAGACTCGGTGACAGAGCATCTGAATGCATTTAATACTGTGGTAAGTTAGTTAGCATTTGTTGATAGTAAAATTTCAGATGAAGATAATTGCATCAGTTTGTTGTGTTCTCTACCAGAATCGTGGGATAGTCTGGTTATTTCAATAGGTAGCAATGCAACTACCTTGCAGTTTGATGAAACAGTCTCAGCCTTGCTGACGGAGGAGATGAGATGGAAAAATATGGAGATCTAGAATGGTGATGCCTTGTTTGTACGAGGACGATCCCAGAACAGAAACAAAAAAAAGTCATCAAGTGGGAGATCTAAATCTAGAGGGAGATTTAAATCTCTAAGGAAACCTGTAAAGGTGGTGTGCTAGAAATGTGGAAAGGAAGGGCACTTCAAAAGGGACTCTAAATCTAAATCTTCTGACAAAGGAAAGGGATCTATTGATGCTCCTTCTGCAGAGGCGAAAACCACCTCAAAAGAAGGTGGGGATGTGTACTTGGCTTCTTCAAGTACACATGTATATCATGAGGCATGGCTGATTGACTCAGATGCATCCCTTCACTTCACTCCCCATAGAGAGTGGTTTAGTGAGTATGAGAAATACGATCGTGGTGATGTCTTATTAGGGAATGATAGGAAGACTAGAATCATTGGTCATGGAAAAGTAAAGCTGAAGTTGCAAAGTGGAAGGGTTAGAACACTTTTGGGTGTTTTTCATATTCCTGCATTGGCCAAAAATCTGATTTCTATAATCAAGTTGGATGATGCAGGTGTAAAAACAGTGTTCGAGAAGGATACCTAAAAGATGGTTTGGGGAGCACTGGTATTGATGCAGGGATTTTGAATTGGAACTCCGTACAAGCTCCAAGGTAGCACTGTTATTGACGGGTGCAATAGCTCTGTGGTTCTTGAAAGTGGAGCAAAAATTCTAGTGGTCTCTAGAGAGAAGACCATGTTGTCGCATCAAAGGATTGGACATATTGGAGAGAAGGGCCTTAGAATACTTCATGGTAAAGGTATGGTAGAATGTATGAGTAATAGATCTCTGAATTTTGATTTCTGCGAAAATTGTGTATACATGAAGTAGAATCGAGTGAGTTTCCCCTTTGGTAGTAAGAGGGCGAAATAGATATTAGAGCTTGTGCACAGTGATGTGTTTGGACCTATGAAGGTTCTATCACTGGGTGTGTCTGTGTACTATGTATAATTTATAGATGATTTCTCAAGGAATACATGGATATATTTCCTTAAGAAGAAATATGAATTCTTTGACAGGTTTAAAGAATTTAAGGCTCTGGTGGAAAACCAAACAGAGAAGAAGATAAAGGTTCTGGGGATAGATAATTGTGGAGAACTTTGTAGCAAGGAATTAAAAGAATTCTGTACGAAGTGTGGTATAGCACGATAGAAGACTACTCCATATACACCTCAGCAAAATGGAGTTGCAGAAAGAACGAATAAGACGTTGATGGAAAGGGCAAGAAGCATGCTCAATGGTGTTAGGTTAGGATAGGAATTCTAGGCAGAGGTAGTGGATACTTCATGTTACCTGGTTAATAGGTCACCTTCATCAGTGTTGGAAGATAAGACTCCAAAAGAGGTATGGACTGGTAAGAAACCCTCTCTTTCACATCTGAAGGTATTTGGATGTGATGCATATGTACATGTTTCAAAGGAGAAAAGCACCAAGTTGGATAGTGAATCTGAAAAGTGAATCTTTATTGGGTATAAGGATGGTTTAAAGGGTTATAAGCTTTGGAACCCAGTCACACAGAAGGTTGTGTACAATGGAGATGTGGTGTTCAGAGAGGTAAAAGATGTTATTAAACATGAAGTCTAACTAAAGGAACCTGAGAAGGTAGAGTTTGAGCTTAAGGAGGAAGAATCACTCTACAGCAGAGGAGGAATCAAAAGTTGAAGAGCCACAAACTCTGGGTGTGAGAAGATCAGTTCGAGAAAGAAGGCAGCTAGAAAGATATAGTTCATCTGCTTTCTATTCAAATTTTGCTTTATCTATTACTGACGATGATCCTAGAACTGTGAAGGAAGCAGTAGATTCAGAGGATGGAAAACTCTGGAAAGAGGCCATGCTTGATGAAATGGCATCTTCGCACAAAATTGAGGCTTGGGATCTGGTGGAGTTGCCGGCTGGAAGGAAACCCATTGGAAGAAAATGGGTGTTCAAGAAGAAGACAAATGCATAAGGAAAGCTGGAGAAATATAAAGCTCGGTTGGTAGAAAAAGGTTATTCCCAGGTGCCGGGAATTAATTTTGGTGATATTGTTTCTCCTGTTGCCAAGATAACCTCTATTAGATTACTTTTATCTGTTGTTGTTTCTCTTTATTTTGAGGTAGAACAGGAGGATGCGAAGACAACATTTCTTCACGAGGATTTGGAAGAGGAAATCTACATGAAGCAACCTTAAGGCTTTGCGGTGAAGGGTAAGAAAGAATTGGTATGCAAGTTAAAGAAGTCTTTGTATGGGTTAAAACGGTCACCAAGGATGTGATATCGAAAATTTGATACATTTATACGGGGACTTGGCTTCACCAGAAGTAAAGCAGATCACCATGTGTATTTTAAATTAATTGGTGACCGTGTTATTTATCTAGTCTTGTATGTGGATGATATGTTGCTGGTTGGAAAGGACAAAGAAATTATCCAGGATTTAAAGACCCAATTTTCCTCCAAATTCGACATGAAAGATGTTGGTGCTGCAAACTATATTTTGGGCATGGATATTAAAAGAGATCGGGCAAAGAGGAAGCTCTGGTTAAACCAGAGGAAGTATGTCGAGACATTACTGCAGAAGTTTAATATGCAAGATAGTAAACCGGTCAAGGTTCCTATTCCTGTAGGTGTGAGGTTACCTGCTAAATGGTGTCCCAAGACACAAGAAGAGGAAGAGGACATGCCTTGTGTTCCATATGCAAGTGTAGTCGGTAGCCTGATGTATGCAATGGTCTATACTAGATCAGACATTTCTCATGCAGTGGGAGTATTGAGTAGGTTTATGTCAAAACTAAGGAAGGAACATTGGACAACAGTGAAGCAGGTTTTTAGGTATTTGTGTGGCACTAGTCATTATGGTTTGTGCTACCAAGGAAGATTGGGATTGGAAAGAATGTTGGATATTCATGGATTTGTTGATGTAGACTGGGCTGGAAATCTGGATCAGAGAAGATCTACAAGTGGGTATGTGTTTAACCTATTTGGAGGTGCAGTCAGTTAGATGAGTAAGAGGAAATCTGTAGTGGCACTATCAACTACAGAGGTAGAATACATGGCAGCCACTCATGCAAGCAAGGAAGCAGTTTGGTTGTAGAGATTGTGTTCAAGTATGCGATTAGTACAGGGAGCTATAAGAATAGACTGTGATAGCCAAAGTGCAATTTTCTTGACAAAGAACCCCACATATCATTCAAAGACAAAGCACATTGATGTTTAGTATCACTTTGTGAGGGATATGATAGAAGAAAAAAAGGTGTTGCTGGTAAAGGTGGACACATTGATGAATACTGTAGATGCACTGACAAAATATGTGAGCTCTGAAAAGTTCTCTTGGTGTAGAGAGACAATGGCCATTTCATGGCTAGAAAAATGACTAAGCTCTCTTGTGGCCCCCTATGGAAAGAAAACAACAAGTGGAAGAATTTTGGGTTGTGTTATATTCTTTCCACGACTAGCCCATGTAGTTAACTGAGGCATTAGAGGGGGGCTGGAGACCCCCTTCATTGCACCGATTATGTAGCGGGGAGGTGGGGATTCACAGGGGGTTTGACGTGCACCCATAACCCAAAAATTTGGGTTTTGGACCCTATGTTAGGTTGGGCGGACCCACCAATGGTTTTGTGCATGATTTTTGCACATATGTTTTGGACGCGATGGTTATTGTTCCATGGTATTGGACGTGATGCTTTTCGGTCCATGGTATTGGATGCTTCAGCATGTATAAATATGTATTATAACATTGAAAGGAACATAATGAAAAATCAGGTTGGTAGTCCTGGTTTTGGGATCGAGGGTAAAATCTCTGTGTATATGTATTTTATGTGTTATGCTCTCGCATTGTTTATTTTATGTGTTTTAGAATTCGTATGCAGGGAATTTCTACACGGGGTGAAAACCTACAACCCCTATGTCCTCCTGTAGGCAGCCCAAAAGTTTCACTAGAAATCTGTGTTGAAAATAGCAACAAGAAATGCTAAAAATAGAAATGCTATAAATAGCATTGCTATAGATAGCATTTTAGGTACTAGTGTTGAAAATAGCAATAAGGAATGAAAAAATTAAAAATTCTATAAATAGCATTGCTATAGATAGCATTTCATGATAGATTCGAATTTTAATTAGTCCCTAAATTAAAATTGGGAATTAAAATTCAAATTTAGTCTCACCAACTATTTGAAAAATAATTAATTAATTCATCTTGAGTTAATTAGTTGGTGAAAATCAAACATGAAGTCTTTGTAAAGACATGCAACAGTTATCCCTTTGATTGAGGAAGTTATCCCCTAATTGAGGAGATAAGGATGAGTTGTAATTAGTTAGCTCAGTTAACTGAGTTAAGTCCGTTAAACTAGTTCCAAACAGTTTGTGGAACTAATTGTCAGTTCAGAGAGTTAATGCATGCATGCATGCAACTAGTGTTCTCCAGATAACTGAATATTCTCTTATAAATAGCTCATGCATGTCAGTTCAGACAAAGACCCAGTTGAGATTAAAGACAAGGACATTGTACTATCAATTGGAGGAATTTTCCTATCAATGAAACTCATCCATGCAGAAGGAATCAACTCCTTCAAGATTGCGCAATTAATTCAGAGGTCAGTGTTGTGCGTGAGGTGAGAATCACACAAGTTGTAGCTAGAGGACCCAGGAGAAACTACGTAAGGAAATAGGAGGCTTGGAGGATTGAAGGAAGGTATATGTGTCATCTATTTTATCTATGAGCAAAAGTGAGGGATTATATTGAGAGCTGGGTAGCTTGTGAGCTAAAAATTTGTGTAATTATGAGATATTTCCACTTGTATGATAACACAGATACCAGGGTTTTTAGCTGAGGCTTTCCCCAGAGTATTCTTCTGTGTTTCATGTGATTGAATCTTCTTCTTTGTTATATGTGTTTTGATTGATCTTGCTCAAATTGATTAAGCTTTCACAAAGTTTGATAGTAGAAGTAGATCAAGTATTTTTCTTTAGTACATTACATTATCAGGTGATCTATAGTGAGATTTTCTACATATATCTTAGAGGTAGATTTGTAGAGAATTTACAAAATTTCTACATGGTATCAAAACTAGGTTTTGTAGAAAAAATTCTACATAGTATTAGAGAAATGGTGAGTCTTTCTCTCCTCGGTCTTCCTAAGAGTTGGCATAGCTACGAGGACTAAGTGAATGGAAGAGAGAAACTTCCAGATTGGGAATGACTGTGGTTGGATCTGATGCAGGAGGAGATCATGAGAAGCAGTAGAGATGGTTCTTCATCCAAGGAGGATGAAGAAAATCTAGCCTTAGCCAGTAAGGCAAGGAAAGGGAAGGAGAAGGATTCTCATTCCAAGTTGAGCTCTTCCCATGGTGGGAAGAAGATTGACAAATCCAAAGTGAAATGCTTTAATTGTCATGAGCTGGGCCATTATGCAACTAATTTTCCACTAAAGAAATCCAAGAAGGGATCCTTGAAAGGATCTAAAGGTGAGACATTGGACTCTTAGTTCGAATTGGATTTTACCCTCATCGCATGCATGGTTTCATCGATGATGGTTTCTGTTTGGTATCTTGACAGTGGAGCCTCAGTCCAAATGAGCAGCGATAAGAGTTCATTCAGTACCTTAGAGGATAGAGACCTCCAGATGCACATAGAGATGGGTAATGACGAAAAGTATAGTGTTTCAGGAGTAGGCACGGTTGCTCTTTAGAGGGAGCATGGAGCTCTCATTACATTGACAAATGTGAAGTATGTCCCTGGACTGAAGAAGAGCTTGGTATTGATCGCGAAGTTGGAGGACAAAGGCTATGATGCTGTCTTTAGTAAGGGAAATGTTTTTCTTAGACACATCACTAAAAGACAGGTGAAGAAGATCGATTCATGAATCAAGAACTTGTATGCTCTTGAGATTCAAGATGCATGCAAAGCCTTGAGAAGTAAGGTAAATGTTGGAGACTTGGTGGTTGAGAGGGAGAGTACATTACCTCTCAACATGTAGCCTTAGAAGAAGTCTCAAACAATTGTGGAGGAGCCACAATTGGTGAAGCAGTTTCAGGAGGTTGTGGAGTAGCCACAACTAGAGAAGCCAAGAGGAGATTGAGTGGAGGCATTCACTCATGCAGAGACCTCTAGTAGGGGGAAATTTTGAGCCAAGTGGGTAGAGGGATCACATGCAACCATACCTCCAAGTGTAAGGTGGGGTGATGTGAAGTGATAGTCCCAAGTAGGCTGAAATAGGGACAGGAACCATGAGGTACCCAGCCTCTTTGATTAGACCTTACTACAGGAGCCCCTATGAGGAGTAGCAGGACTGGTTGAGTGGGTAGAGACAGATGCAGATGGAGCAATAAAGGGAGCTTCAACATGAGAGGGTGTTTCTAGCCCAATAGGGAGGTGAGTTGGGAGATCAGTTACTTACTTCTTAGTAACTGAGTTGTAGTACAACATTGGGTAGCACGATGCAACATGATGAGAGGAGGTGCAGTGCAGATGCAGTGCTAGGAGATAGGACCAGCAACAACACGGATGTAGCAAGAGGAATTAGTGTGATTGATGCAATCAGAGATCAAAGTGACAGAGGATAGAGCAGTCAAATACTAAAGAGCACAAAGGTGCAAAGTTTTCAGTCGACAGAGGCAATAGCAGTCAGAGACATTGATGATAGATGCATCATACTGATTCAGGTTATATAATTTTTGTTTCTGGAGTTCCTGCAGCAACAACACTTGAGAAAAGTTTTGCATGCAGAACATTTCAAAGGTTCAGGATCGGGTTCAAGTTGAATGCCTTTCTTGTTGAGAGGGAGTGTTGAAAATAGCAACAAGAAATGCTAAAAATAGAAATGCTATAAATAGAATTACTATATATAGAATTTTAGGTACTAGCGTTGAGAATAGAAATAAGGAATGCAAAAAATAAAAATGCTATAAATAGCATTGCTATAGATAGCATTTCGGGATAGATTCCAATTTTAATTAGTCCCTGAATGAAAATTGAGAATTAAAATTTGAATTTAATCTCACCAGTTGTTTGAAAAATAATTAGTTAATTCATCTTCAGTTAATTAGTTGGTGAAAATTAAACATGAAGTCTTTGTGAAGACATGCAACAGTTATCCCTTTGATTGAGGAAGTTATCCCTTAATTAAGGAGATAAGGATGAGTTGTATTTGAGTTGTAATTAGTTAGCTCAGTTAACTGAGTTAAGTCCAGTTAAATTAGATCCAAATAGTTTGTGGAACTAATTGTGAGTTCAGGCAGTTAATGCATGCATGCATGCAACTAGTGTTCTCCAGATAACTGAATATTCTCTCATAAATAACTCATGCATGTGAGTTTAGACAAAGACCTAGTTGAGATTAAAGATAGGGACATTGTACTATCACTTGGAGGAATTTCTCTATAAAGGAAACTCATCCATGCAGAAGGAATCAACTCCTTCAGGATTGTGTAGTTAATTCAGAGGTTAGTGTTGTGTGTGAGGTGAGAATCACATAGGTTGCAGCTGGAGGACCCAAAAGAAATTGGGCAAGATAATAGGAGGCTTGGAGGACTGAAGGAAGGCATATGTGTTGTCTATTCTATCTATAAGCAGCTGCGAGGGATTGTACTGAGAGCTAGATAGCTTGTGAGCTAAAGCTTTGTGTAATTCTTAGATATTTCCACTGGTATGATAATACAGATACCAGGGTTTTTAGCTGAGGCTTTCCGCAGAGTATTCTTCTGTGTTTCATGTGATTGAATCTTCTTCTTTGTTATATGTGTTTTGATTGATCTTGCTCAAATTGATTAATCTTCCGCAAAGCTTGATAGTAGAAGTCGATCAAGTATTTTACTTTCGTACATTGCATTATCAGGTGATCTACAGTCAAATTTTCTACATAGGTCTCAGAGGTAAATTTGTAGAGAATTTGCAGAATTTCTATAATCTGGGCAACATTGTTTTGTCTTTCCTAGAATCCATATGGGTGTCCCCTGGTCTATTTACCCTCGATGTGGGGTGTTCCCTCTCTATATTCCCATTAGCCACCATTCACTTTTTCATATTTATCATCCTCAGTACTTGTTTGGATAAACTAGTGGATGCTTCCATAGTGGTGGGTTTCCACATGGCGACTTCTACTCAGACCAAGGGATCGAATCCATGCAAGAATCTTTCAGCTTGACATTTATCATAAACTATATAGTCCACGTGATGGATCAATGCATAGAATTCAACTTCATAGTCCTAAATAGATCTACCATTCTGTAGCACTACATGGAAAGCCCCTATTTGTTGGTGTTTGTACTCCTCTGATAGGTACCTGGTTCGGAAGGCTTCCTCAAACATTTCCCAAGTAACTTGCAATGGGGTGACTTGCATCTTCGTTTCTTCATTTACCCACCATAATAGAGCGTCTCCTTTTAGTAGACTCATTGATATTTGGGCCTTTTCCCCTGAAGTGTCTGCCTTAAAGCTAAGTGCTCTTTTGACACCAACTACTCACACTTCTGCTTTTGATCTCCCCTCTTGACCTGTGAACTCTGGTAATTTTGAATTTTGGTCTTCTTTCATAATATCAAGGTTTGTTTGTCCATCTTCGACATTGAACTGAGAATTTAGGTCTTGCCTCTATTTTTGTTCCAACTCTCCTCCTTTATCTTGATCATTTCTTTGACCTTGTCCTTGGCTTGTTACCCAATCCTTAAAGATAGTTGTCATTTCCCCAAGGGAACATAATATAGCTTGCTCAGCTGGGGTTCCAATCGTTGTAGTGGTGGAAGGTGGGGTTTCTACCTCAGGGGTGCCTTAGGTTTGTCTTCGACACTTAGGAGCCATGATCTCCCCTGTATTTAATCAAGTTGAATTTTACATCACTTCCAATGTTACACTTATCAGTACAACCTTACATAGTAAATTCGTACTTAAAAAAAAAAGTACACATTGTGACCATATAATAAGACACTTATTAAGCATTCAATTTTCTTTATTTTTTTCTCACTCATACATATATCCATATATCCATGCAGTTCACTTATTATTAAAATAACAACTATAGTTTTAAAAAGCAATTTATGATACCATAATAAGTAATCTTACCTATTAACTAATCTTTTCATTTTTTTATTTTTTTTTTTTTAACTTCCAAACTTCCTGATCTAAATAGTATAAATTAATATAATAAGTAATATTTAATAATAAAAAAAAATTTACAATTCCAAAATAAGTAAATTGTCTCTATGATTTATTATGGAAGCATTATTTTCTTTTTTCTTTTATGTTTTTTCGGTTGGGTTTACTATGATGAAGCAAAATCTAGAATTTCAGGGTGCTTAGCAACCAATAGACTGCACAATATCTCCACGTAACTAATTTTACTATAATTTTCGATTATGAATCTATGTGATTATTTACTTCAAATAATCCATTGTGGATTTTTGAGAACGTAAAGCAATACAGACCAGCCTCGGTGATCTAACGACAAATAAACATTAAAGAAATTGTTAAAATTATTAAATATTATTTAATTAGGTTCATTTCCTTGTCAAATTCCATGGAAGTAAAACATTGCATTTAGCAACCAGAATATTGAAATTTCAGGCTCAATATAAAATTATATTGAAACACATTCAATTTTTCAATTATATTGTAAATCAAGAATGGCTGGAAAATAAAAGGTAAACCACGGAAAAAAATCTCAATCCGTCACCTTCGATTTAAATCTTGTTTTATCCGACTAAAAAATCTCAATCGTTCACCTTCGATTTAAATCTTGTTTTATCCGACTTCTTTGTAATTATTATTATTATTTTTGTTTGAAGAGCTGAAAGGGATAGTCCTACTGACCGTTCATTTACAACTATGCCATTCTTTCAAGTAAAGTAAAGTGGAAGCCTACGGTCCCGTTAAGGTCATAGGTCAGAACTTTCTAGGTAAAGTGGAAGCCTACGGTCCCGTTAAGGTCATAGGTCAGAACTTTCTAGGAGCCATTCATTTCCGTTCATTACCATATGGCAAACTTTCGTTTTGACCAATTGAGCTTGGGCTTTTCTCGCCCCAAAACAAATTTGGGAATACCGCATGTTTCCACAAAACTTATTTGTAGCATAAGATCTTATGTAAGAGGAGATTGGATAAAGATCATAATCCTTTATTATTGTCTCTTTTTTATTTTTTCTTATAAAAGAACTATAACTAGAATATGCATGTATCTACTTATCTTAAATATACACAAAAGTTGTATAATGTTTATTTTTATTAAAATTATCTAAAAATAAATAAAATTAATGGCATATTTAACTTCTTCATGCATGCAATTATATCATTAAAGAAATTTTATCTAATGTTTATTTAATAATTTCTATAATAATTATAAAAAAAATAATGATATTTATTTAATAATCTATAAAATTATTGGAAAAAATAGAAATTGTATTTATTTTTCAAATCTATGTTTTTATTAAATTTCTCATTGTCATTATAAGCAAAATTATTGGTGAATTTAATTAAGTATTTTTCTCAAACTTTTACTTAGAGGTCATATAGAGTTGAAACTGGCTCTGATACCATATGTAACAACCCCAAAATTAAAACATGCTACTAATTAGATCAATTATGTGATTTACAATCAACACACCTATCTTCAACTAATTAACATAGAATTTTTAAGAATTTTTAAGAAATAGGTGCAAAAACAACTTACCTGTAGCAAAGATATTCCTTAGTTGTAATTTCGGAGTGGAACGTTATTTGAATCCTGCCAACGACAACAAAGTTTTGGGGACAACTCTCCACCCAACCGTAGACTCAGTTGCAAAAAATCTTTCTACAACTAGCCACCCCCGAGCTCTTAATCAACATTCTACTACCAGGGAATCCTTTTCTCACAACACTTTTCTCCCAAGAGAATAGATGATGGAATGATGGAATGCCCTCTCATTTTTCTCACTGTCTATTAAATAGACCAAAACATTGAAATGGGAACTGCATGCACACATTCCATGTGTCAACATGCAAATTTTAACTTTTTTTTTTTTTTTTTTTAAGATTTACTTAAGTTAAATTTTTTCTTAATTTATTTCTTTCTTATTTTATTCATTTTTACTTTTTGATAACTTTACTTATTTTAACTATTTTTATAGTTTTTTAGTTAACTCTTTCTTATTTTATTTTACTTTTTATCAACTTTACCTTTTAATACTATTTTATAGTTTTACTTTTATGTCTACTTATTTAAAACTTTAGTATTGTTATTTACTATTTTATTTATTTGTTATTATTATATTTCTTTATTATTTGTTATCTATTTACTATTATTATATTTTCTTTATTGTTTTTTATTTATTTTCTTATAAATAATATTAAATTGTATGGTTTATTATTATTAAGGGACATTACAACATCACTCACCCAAGCTCAAGATTTCACAATTTCACTGAAAACATAGGCATAATTCAATCACAATTGCACAAAATCATAAATAACGTAGTCACAGTGAACCTTGATGTACAAATTATAAACCACAACATAATCCAACAAATAGATAACCATACAATAATACCGAAAATACCAATGTATGAATATCGGATGCATAACTTAAGTTTAACACAATGTATGAGCACAACCAAATCACTAGAATACCAGCCCACGTGTAAGTATAATGGAACCAAATGTGCACGTAAATAGTTTTGAACACTAATCTATTTGAATTGTTGGTTGTGGACCTTTGAAGTTTCACCCAACCGTAGACCACTTTGCGTGTTATATTTCAACATCGGGTCAACCCTGAGCTGGGGCCTTGACTCGATTATTACAGTAACCGAAAATATCCTCACATCCATGAAGAAGATGCCAACCCAATAGACACACTGCTTGAGGGCTTTAGGGTCCCTCCTGTCTAATTTCCAAGGTGCCAACCCAACAACCAAGCTTCCCTAGTGCTCTAGGCATCCTCAAGGCCATAGACAGGGTCAACAAACACTCGGAGCACTAGGTTCCTGGAGCACGAGATAGCGCCTCACATTATCACATGATCCATCCTCTATAGCACGATTAATTGAATAACCATTCCTTAGCTAATTATAGAGTCTAAGACTAGGATTCACTAACTACTTCGTTAGATATAGAGTCCAAGCCCAAGTCTCACTAACTAATCAACCATGAATAATTCACTGAATGAATGGATGGGTAACTAACTTCCCCCACTTTTATAAACATATTTATCCTTTATTTTAATATTAATATCATATGATAATATTATAATATTACCTTTTCATCAAGACAACTTTTTCCAGTTGTGGAGTCACTGGCCTCCCATACTCTTTTGTATAGGTATGTTTGCAACCATTATGTGTTTATTAATTTTCCTAAATTGAACATGTTCACAACATGAGGCTTTCTATCTTCATATCATAAAAAACACATACACATGGGCAGATCACCCGCAACCCATAAATACACATACACATGGGAATACCACCCTAGAAGCAACTCTTAGCTCACCAACCTAATAATCATGGTGCTTAGACAAATTACATATGCACACCGACCTTAACCATATTCATAGCTTGGCCCACTAGCCTAACACTTATATACACATAGAGGCATACTAGTCTCCATTAGTTTAAAGATCGTCGAAATAAACAATATGTACGTGGTGATTACAACATAGGGGTTCGATAGGGGGTGTTACAACTCCTATAAACATTATGCAACTAGAAGCTAAGCAATAACGTGGACAAGTTAGTTTTCATGGAAATTTATCAATTGGTGATCCATAGTATCTAAGATGATAGCCCTGTTATCTCAAAATCAGATCCTGATAGGCTGCTGGTCAGGTTGACTCTAAGTAACTATTTCAACCTACTTTAGGCTGAGGCTTAGCCTCCTCAACCTGAGAGGGCTCTCTCTTGATGGATTAATGATTTTGATTAAAGATAAGATGGCTAACTCTTATAGAACAACTGTGAAAAATATGAATGGTGGAAACACATTAAACAAAACTATCCATTGGGCTTATGGAGTCAACAACACCTCAATATAACAATGAAATCAACCCTACATGGAAGTCAGGGCATTCAACATTTAAACATTCAGAACATAAACTCATATGGGACCACACAGTTTATAAATGTATACAGGAAGTCAGAGCACATTCAGTGAATTCTGAGTGATTATACATCCATACCATTGTAAGAATTAAGAAAAGGACAACATCACATATTATGAACATAAAAAATCCTTCATGAATCCTGAGAAGTAAAGTCAAGCATGTATTACTGAAAATGAGTCTTACATAGGCCAAATACAAGCTTTTCCATAAAATTTTCCAACCCTGATTACATTGCTGTTTCGGCTATATATAGAGCTCTTATTCTAACTAATCGAGATTCCTCCTCAAGCATGAGGGGAATTCGAAAACTACTTCTATTACTGACAACTCTTAAACTCTAACTACTTAATAAATACAACAAAGTGTTGACTGGAGTTTTTTAGAGATCTAAATCAACTATGATTCTAACTCCATATTACATGCATGATGGCTTTAATTAAGATGATTCCTTTCTATGACATCTGGTTCTCTTTCAGTTTGGCTGAGATGGGTGTTTAATGCTCCATGTTAACCTTGGATGTTGTATCTTCTTCACTGGCCAGAAAAATTAGGAGACTATCCTTGCTTCTCGGCTGTATGATATTCGAATCTTCATAAGTCGGTTTTTTAATTGTTGTCCCTCAAAATATGACGGTGGCCACGTTTTGATGTGCTGTCCACTGTTATGAAACCTGATTTGATGATGTGTCATCCACTATTTTGAAAACAAAAAAGGAAAACATATTCAAGCTGTCTGATACATGCTTCAATTTCCTTATGATATGACAAAATGCCACTTTTTGATTCAAACTATTTATTTCCACCTGTGCTAGTCTAATTGGCTGTTGTAACTTCAGGTGTTCTCGTTGTATACAACTGTCCTTCAAAATTTTCCCGCTTCAACTTCAAAACTGTTTGATTTATGTTGAAATCATCACTTTCAGCAGTTTCGTAGTGCGCTACGAAACTGCTGAGTTATTTAAAACAACTTGTTTTTAACCTGAGACTTTTATTAACCGAGTGCTTGATTGCCAAAAACTTCTTTAGAATTTCCAAAGGCCGAATAGGGATTTAGATTTCTTCAGAAAGATAAGATCAAGCAAACTTATCAAAATTTTGAAATAGAATCTTACTTGAAATGAAAACTCATTTAGCAGGTCCTTTAAGCTGGCTTAGCTGTGCCTTCAGATCTTCAATTTGTTTCTTCATAACCTTATTCGCAGCTCTCAGTTGCATATTGATCCTTCTGGTGTACTTGGCTTCTTTGATTGCTGGTACTGTCCAGGTGTGAAATTGTGAATGGCCATCAACCACTGAATTCACCTGGGCTTCTACAGTTGCATTCCCTTTCCATAGAGTTTTATAATAGTTTGCTTGTATGACTAGATGTCTTCTAGCAACTTTCTTCAATTTGGCAATCTCATGCTTAGCTGATTCTAAGTGGCTCTTGAGGTATGCTATATTATCTTCTTTAGATGTGATGACTGTTTTTCCTGTGTTTTTCTTTTGCCAATGTTGTGTCCCTTACCCTGTTTCCTCTGTTCTTGACAGTGCTTCCTGTACTTGCTGGAATCTCCTTGTCATAGGTCTTCTAGGTTTAAAAACAAACTCTTCAGCTGGTTCATCAAATTTAAGCCTTTTTGAGGCCTTGGCTTTCTTGGTGCTTTCTCGTTCTGACTGTATCAACTCAATTTGAACTGGTAGAGACTGCTCAAAGTCAATAGCCTGTAATAAGGCATTTAAACTTCCCTTGGACACTGGACTTTCTTCGACTGCTACAGCTTTACCTTTTTCCTTATTCATCTGGCTTCTTGTTCTTATCCTTGAGACTACTTCAGATGTGCTTGTTTCAGGTACAGTCTTTTTACCATGAGCTTTTTCCTTAGTTGATTGCTGAAGTTGATCTTGGATGATGAGTGGCTTCACTTGTTTTCTTACTTGTGAATTTGGAACTCTTTTAGCTCTTGCTTCTGTTTGGAGCTCAACTATTGTAAAATCTCTAGCAGGTAGAGGAGTGAGGCCAGTCTGGCTTTTGAAGCCAGCCATAAAAATGAATGAATTCCAATCTCTGTCTACCTTTTGGAGCCCATCTAAAACCAGTAGTTTGATCAAACCATGATGAAACAAAGAGGTTTCACAATCCTCTTTCCTCAGCTGTACCTTATCACACATCTTACTCAAACTACGGAAAAGATAAAAAGGTAAGTCTATGGAGACCTTCCCGGTGAAATGCAAAAGGAGTTTAAAATGGTAAGAGTAAACCTTGTTATACCTTCCTTCACAAGTCAGATATTTCTGTATGCAGGTGAGTAAATGAGCATAATATTCTTTGACATAACTCCTGGGCACTGCCTTACTTAAATCTTCATTTACAAATTCATCCTTCAAAAACTCCTTGCAAGGATTCATGTCAAACTTGAAATTTTTAAACCATTGCTCTTGTCCTCGTGGGATCTCTGTCATAGTAGATATCACTTCTGGCGAAACCTGCAATTCTATCATGGCTACTTTTGAATTCAAGCCTGTGAAGTTAAGTGCAAATTCTTTAGTTACCTGTGCGTGCCCTCCTTGTAACTTTTTGCAAAAATTCGAACACCCGGCCTTTTTAAATGCTTTCTCCACCTCTTTATTTCTCAGCGTTATATCTAAGCCTTCAGGCTCAGTCCTTAGACATTTGCCGGATCTGTGCTCCTTTTTCTCCATTGATTCTTCCAAATCTTCGCAAACAATGACTACTAGCTCCGGTTGGAATTGTGATTCAGCTTCTATTTGAATTCAGCTTCGCTTGATTATCAGCCTTGCTTGATTATCTTTGCAGTTGAATTTCAAATTTTTCCGTTTAAAATCTTTCAAGTTGTAATCTTGCAGATTTGTCATTTCATGCAAGACTTACGACCATCATTAAGTTTTATGCACGGTGGTCTTTCTTGGAAATGATGATTCATGCGTATCAACAGATCTAGTGGTGGTGATAGTGGCAATGAGTGGTGAAATGTGATAAGAGGGGTACATGAGCTGACATGAGAAGACACGGCCTATGACTCACCTAACGGATTTGACATTTCGGTAAAGATTCGCTGCAAAATGTACGAATCCATGATTTCGCAGCGCTATCACTTTTAAATTTGAATGATGCGCTGCGAAACTGCCTAATCAGGATTGCGCTGCGAAATTACAAAAAGGCACGGTGACTGACATAAGATAACAAGTGGCTATAAAACAATGGTTGATGGAGGGGAACCAATGGGAGCTGAGAATAACTTGACTCAAAAACTCTTCAAAACTTCAGATTCTAAGGGAAGAAAATTAAAACAAAAATAAACTAGCACTCACCTTTGTCATCGGGCTAGGATGAAAAGTTACATATATCAATTTTAGTTCTAAGTGATAACAAGCCCCACATTCAAAAGTGATAGTATTCCTTCGTGGTTGATTCAACTAATTATTAATAAGAATATGTCTAACAACCCCGTAGTGGTGTCTTCGTCCAAATATTACTCAACATCTGAGCCAAATATTTTTAAGGGTGAGTTAATATGTCCAATTTATCGATACATTTGATTTGTGCCTTGGAGAAATTGATTTTGACTATGGAAGTCATCCTCATAATACATTTTTAGCATCATACATCTAGTTTTTGATAAAGGATTGATCTCAAATACACCATAACCTTGAGTAGGTATGGATTGAATGTGGCCCCTACAATCATATACAAACAAAATAATGAATTGCACCAACATAAATACACCATTGGAAGGTTCTTTTACATCTCATGTATCATTATTTAGGGCTAGTAATTTTCTATTACAAATCTAGGCTTATTTTTAGCAACATCTATATTTGGCTCATTTGTGATATATATTTATAAGTATCAACTAACTTATATAGTTCTTTGTAGACACAATTTCAAAGGAGCTTGGAGCATATTATCAAGTGAACAAAATAAATTAGATGAAATTGAAAAATAGGTATAGTTTTTATATTTGATTATTCATTGTGATATGCCAAAAATGTATCAACGATAAATTGTGCTCAATTAAATTTATATGACTTAAAAACTAGTTATGTGTAGCACATTAAAAGAATATAGAGATGGGGTTTAAGAATTATTAAAGTTTGTAGAGGAGCATTCAAGGAATAAAATGTCTGCAAAATGTGCGCCCAAGCACAAAATGTCTTCACTACCTTTCATCCTCACAACTTACCAAAATAGACCAGCAACTATTTTTTGAAAAAAATGTGCATGAGTTTGAATATAGGCTGAAAGCGGCATTATAAAGGTGAAAAAATGACACCTAGGCCTTTCTACACACCTCCAAACTATTTAAAGGCTTGTTGCCTGGAAAATACTAATGGTTCATTGGAATGCCAACTATGGTATGACATGAATAACAAGCCAACGCTCGTTTCCACTCTTAATACATCATTATCTTTGCATGAATATTTCCACCTCTCACAACCTAAGGGATGAAATATTGAAGCATTTGGGTCATCAAAGATAGAAATAAAGTAGCAACAACCATAGAAACTAGAGGTATTAGAGCTTTAAGAAACACCCTACAAACTTCTTTATAGTGTTCATCAAGGATTCAATGTTTTCATAAAAAAACTAGTGAAAAAAATTGAACATGATATTGAGTTAGAAATTTAGGTTCAAACTATCACTAAATTTGATTTGAATTTTTTTTCTACTAAAATTAAGAAACACTATTCCCAAATCAATATCTTAATGTTTTATTGAATTATGAAATCCACATTTAGAACTTCTTTACTTGTTTTGAAACTTGTGGTATGTAGTTATCATCGTGCATGATTAGTTTTACAAAGTGCTCTCCTTTCTCAACAAAGATACATGTGTAAGCTATTGCAGCGAGACTAGTTTCAAGTGCTCTATTTTACATAAAGAGTTCGATCTCGGGTCATAGAGGATCATTTAGGGCTATAGAACACTTGGACTAGACAAATGAAATTTTGAGGAACTTTTACAACTATTTTGAAAGTGTGAAACACTCTTAAAATTCTGTGTACTTCTATGTTTTTATGCTCTTGGTTCTATTAAATTGTGTAAATCCAACCCTAGGTTTTATACATCAAACCTGTCATATTTAACCAATAGGTTTTACTCATAATTGGAGAGTGAGTGCATATGATTGTCTTCTCTAAGTTTTGATAGCAACAAATCGTATGAAGTACAAAACCAGGACTGTATACCTTGTAATCAACCCTTCAAATAGGGTATTTAATAATTATGGTTGTATTTTCTTCAACAAGAATGTTTCTTGATCTTCTAATAGAAGGATAGAGTGCATTTGAGGTTATTAAATAGGCCTAAAATATTGTATTCTATGTTAAGGATGTACAACCCCTTATAACTGTAATCAAAGGCCTAGTTGAATTAAGCTAAATGGGTATCTCCCTTTATAACAATCTTGCACTCTAGCTTGTAAAGAAATAGTACAAATGGCAGATGACTCTTCTCTATTTGTTGAAACGCATGTAATAAGAGAAATCTACATAATGGACATGGAAGCTTCTGTAAGATCTAAGTTTGTTTGGGAACATATTCATAAATAATGTATATTTGAATGAAAAACCTTTGAACAACTCTAGACTCTGTTTCAATGATGAAAAATATCTCAACTATGTACCCTATAAACTCAAATTTTTGAGTATTGTGAAGAGATATAACTTTACACATTCCTCATATGCTTGGAAGGTAAATTTCACAAGTGATTCGATTTAAGAATTAATGCATTAATAAAATGAAGTTCTTTAAAAGTTTAAATGACACAATGAAAGTGGATTTCTAGGTACAAAGAAGAATAATCAACCTACATGTATAATTCCAAAATCGCCTTGAAAACACCAAGGAAAAAGGTTGCTTATGAAATGAAAATTTCTCAAATGTGACTTTGTTAAGCAGTTGTAATGAATCCTTTTATTTAGTTGGTTATATAAAAAATTGTATGTTTGAGAAGGACATTCTAAGAATTAGATTTCATAAGGCTATTCTGATTTTGAAGTGCAACATTTTTCCAATAAAACAAAAACACACCATAATGGAGAGGTTAATATGATGGTATGAAGCAAGGATTTTAGACACATTTTGACAACTAGTTAGGATGTAGCCCAAAGCACAATCTCATATTTGTAGAGATCAAAATCCAATTTTAAGGTCTTTGTTTCATATGTAGGAAACTTTCTTTCCAACCATATATGATAGAAACGTTGTTGCATAATGGTTTGGTACTAAAGAAATGAGTAATTGTAGTTTCTATGAGAAATAAAGTCGTGTTTCAATAGCAAAAGTATTCTTTGCAAGGTTGTACATGCAATTTAAAAATAAACACTCAATGTGTTGTATAAAACATCACAAGGCAAGTTTCCCTCGAGCAACTTACATGCATGTCATAGAGTTTCTCACATTCTACGCGTGATATTTTTTATCTAATCAAAGAATTTTGGATATAGGTTTGATGAGTTATAGAAAAAAAATCCGCTAACTAAGCTTCATCCCATGTTTCTTTCACCTTGGTTTCTTTTCTTAAGCCTCTCGTGTCCATATCCTTAGTGCCTTTTCCTTTATCCTTGTAAACAAGATTTGGGTTATGGATGTAGTTACAAGACCATGGTAAACAACTTGATTTTGATATGTTTTTTTCTTTGGGTGGTAGTAAAATAGCAAATATGCTACCTCTATTGTTGCTAATGGACTCTAGCCACTTTCGACTAAGTGGAATCTAGCCACTATATGTCGAGTACCAAAAGAAACATATATAATTTAATAGACCTGTAGAACTACATTTCCACTCACAGTGAATCAATTACATTGAAATGGTGACCTATTCTTGAGGACAAATGGTAGATTCAGTAGTAGGTTAACATCTAGTGTACAACTAAATTTTTTATTTACAATGTTAAAGGAAAAAGAAATGCCTCATGTAAAAACTATTGGAGAGTCTCAGATTACAATATATCTCATTTTTTGGTAGAGCATTTTTCTAAAACCTAGATAGATTAGAGATTGTATAAAGGTCACTATATAAACACATAACATTTGATGGGAAGAGGATGAATTCTATAACTCCAGAGAAACGTTGCCGATGATGATCGATATCGCTAAGATACCTTGTGGATGTATATTCCTCTATATTGGTGGACTCCTCCAGGAATGGTGATGGAAAAAGTGGCATGCTCGAATGTTTTGCAGACTATACCTTCTCTTCTTTAAACTAAGTTCTTGTGGATGTATATTCCTCTATATTGGTGGACTCCTCCAGGAATGGTGATGGAAAAGGTGGCATGCTCCAATGTTCTGCAGACTATACCTTCTCTTCTTTAGACTAAGTTAAGATCATTGTGACAGTGCTTTGAAATTCCCAATCACACAGCTCAATGGATCAATGTGCGATTTTTGCAATTGAACATGGTACTATTCAAATTCATGCTCAATTACCTTTGCTCATGGCAACTACAGGTAGGGATAGGGGATGCTACTTATCTTAGAAATATGATCTCGCAAGGTTTGGAATCAAGAAATTTTTTATGGAGGATTTTTTTTTTTAATTTTTAGCTCATGTAGGTTTTGGAGATGTAGGGTGATGGTACATTAATGCACATCGTCTGGATAGATGGGAGTCCATCCTCACCTCATTCGAGCAAAGAGTGCATCGGTCTGGGAGCCAATGCCGGTGGGATGTGGGATGGGACAGGAGGGATGCCAATGATGGTTGATAGATCATAGATGGGGCTAGAAACAATGATGAATGGGGAAAATTCCACATAAATCAGATTTGTACATTTTTCTTCACCTTTCTAAGAAGTCTCATTGGTAGAATATGTCGTAGTGAAATTTCCATGTGTTCCAAATTCTAAGATGAACATATTATGTTATTGTGATTCCTATAGGGTATTTATCACAAGATTGTCAACTAGTCTAGAGGTTGATCAAATAGGTTATGCCATTTTCAAAGATAAAAAAATGGGTATGATTTGACTGCTAATGAAACAACCAAAGAAGATAGACTCGTTTATTGAGAGTATAAATGTGTGGTGCTAGCTGATTATGAGCAGACTACAATGCACATTGATCCAGGTGAGCTTTTGTATTGAAACTCTTCCATGGTGTTTTTTGTCCGGTATTCATTTTGTTGAGATTTAACTTGGACAAGGAAAATTTTTATCAGTTTCTGAGATGCAGATTGTACCCTTGAAGGGGGTATTGAAGAAGAAGGGTGATAGAAATAAAAAATTGTATGATGGGACTATTTTACTGTAGAGTATAGTGAAATTGGGTTTAGATTTAATATCATGTTTTGGATGATACCATTGTTGGTTGGGTAACCTATGGAAGAAAAGATTGATGATTAAGACATTAATGTACATTAATGTTTGGATTCCATGCCTCCTTTGGAAATTTTTTAGATTGAACGAATTTTCCATAGTACCATGCTTACCTTCAATGACATATTCATGTTTTGAGTACTTCTGAGGCACTGCGTTGAACTATTTTTGGTGATTTATGGCTCTCTTGAGGATCATATTATTGCTCCCATAGTTTTTCATTTTATGGTCTACATCTGGGGGACAACATTTCATGTTTCACATGGATTTTGTATCTATGTTATTTTGGTTACCATTTTTTGTTCTACAACTGGAGGACAACATTTTATGTTATAGATGACATTTGTATCTGTGTTATTTTGGTTTGCATTTTTTAGTTGTTCAGGATTTTTCCCCTCTTTTGTATATTAGTGGTAGGAGTTGATTTTTCATATTAGCAATCATTTTTCTTTCTCATATTAATAATGTAAATCCCTAATAAATTTGAAGTTACAGATTTAGTGGAAGTAATTCTAATTTCTACTCTAAAATTATTTGTTAAGACTAAGAGAGCTATCAGTGGGACATGCCATTGTAGAAGTAAAATTTGCAATAATTATGGACATTGAAATAAAAATGATAACTAATAATAGAGACGACATAATAAAATAAGGTGGAGTAATTGATTTTAGGAATGTATATATGGATAACCACTAGTCTCCTAATTTTCAATTATTTGTTCATCAACTGTTTGTACAACTTAGAATTCCTAAGAGGTGATACATCATCTACAAGGCACCTCACCCTAAAATGTGTCTTCTGGTCTAGCGAGAGAATAATGGTTAGGCCATTAGGGTATTACCCTTAGTACATAACATTTTACTACAAGCTTAAAATGTGAAAATTTTCCATAAACTTTGTGATTAAGAATTAAAAATCTAAAGAAGAATAATATGCATACCATAAGACTGGCTATAAACTCTCCAAGATCCCACATGTCTTTAAGACTTGTACTCTATGATAGATATATATACATATTGATAAATATGTGCATTTTGTTCTTTTCCAAGAGGAGTGGAGATGTTACAGGTTCAAATCCAAACAAGTATATTATGTACACCTTCGTAAATTTTAGCAGTGAAATTATTGGGAATAGGGGTCCCTTATCCCGCAAAAAGGTGTATCTAGCTTGGTTGCAACATTAAATTAATATTATTATGTATTACCATAACATAAATACATGTTTCCTTATAATTGTTCTAGTTCATTTTTCCATTTTGAAATTGGACCCATTTGGGTATTCGTTTGTCAAGTTTGGTCTTTAAGTATAAAATCATCAACCTTTTATATCATCAACAAATAAAAAATAGGATTCAATAGGATTTTAGTGTGTCTACTAAATTTGTTTTACAATATTTCACTTTCACCTCATTATTTGAATTAAGTTTGTTTACTATTAGTCTTTGTTGTCTCCATTGATCTTTTAGTGCTAGAAATTGCAAATAAACTAGCCATCCATATTCCCTCTTACAAGTAATGGATGCATGAATGGAATTCACTATTACTATGTTTGTAATGAACATAGAATGTGATGATTCATCACATTGTATTTATTTTTCGTATCGCATTTGGGCCATTACTACCTTAACTAGTAAAGATACTTGTATCACATAATTACCAAAATCAACTGAGTTAACTTGGTTAGCTTGAATTAGCTAGGATTTAAATATGAGAAGATGAGACAGAATCAAATCTTATCTTAGTCAGAACTCAGGGTCTAACTCAGAATTGAGGAAAACTCGATAATTATCTCAGGATATGACACGGGCTTGGGAAAGAATCGGGTAAAAGTTCACAACTAAAAAATAAAAGTTTTTTCTAAGTTAATTTATTTTTCCCACCTTTCCTTAATTAACTTTTAAGTCTTGTCTAATTCTAAGTCAAACCTTGTTTCTTTGTCCATGCTGAGATGGACATGATGCTTTATAGTAACAATTTCCTTAATGTTATTTTAGAGAGACATATAATCGAGCTCATGATCAGTTGATTCTTCCATCACCATGTCTATCATTTGGAACCAAGATACAATACATTCATCTATTTGAAATATGAGTGCCTTTAGAGATAAACTTTGTAGCAGTACCTAGAGGAGTATCAAACTTGAGGGCTTCCTACAAAGACACATGAACAAATAGGAGTGTGTATAGGGAAGTGAACTACAATTTTTTGATACTTGCCACACATTTTGAGGACATGCCAATAGAAATTCCAATGTTGTTGGATACACTGGGGTTGGTTAGTTTTAGAAATTTTCATCTTTTCAAATATGTTGTATTCATGACATAATATTCCAACCAAGATGATAAAGAATTGGCATGCGTAGGACATATTGGTGTTATTTCTTGCTTGTATTTTATAATTTATTAGTATAAAATGAGTAAAAACTTCATTATGTAGTTGTATGTTTAGTAGTATTACAATAGTGACTTGTTAAATGAAAAATATTTTGGTTTGTTTGAATGTAATAAACTGGATGGAAATTTAGTGTTGAATTTGAAAAAAGTAACATATTATGAAAAATATATTTTCTAATCAAATATAGGCCCACTACCCAATCCTTAAAAGAAAGCAGTCATGAATATAAATAATGATTTTAGACACGATGAATTACATAACTCCCCAGCTAAAAAACAAGTCACCATATTCGTTTTTGTCTGAATTAGAGAAAAATGAATGAGTAACATTAAGCTTTCTTCGAATATTTATAGAATCATTGCAGAGATTCTAAATGAAAATTTCATGTACTAATATTGCTCAAGTAATCACATGGAAAAAAAGGGGCATGCATAATTTGTTGGCTTATGGGAATTGGATGCCTTTTCCCCTAGAATAGTATGCTAACAATTGAAGGTTACTATGAAGCAATATTCTTGGTTAGTATCAAAATTTACAAAGGATTGTATTATTAATTTTTAGTTTATTGTTGTAATATTGTATTGGAAATACGTTGCTCCAACCATTAGATTTTTACCGACCAATTTTATTGTTCAAATGTCACTACTTCTTAAAGATAACTAGAGTAAGTAATACAACTACAAAAGTGGAGCATGATACATTCTTAATAGAAATTGATTGTTTTGTTGTCTCTGATTAAGTTGGATAAAATAAAAATTGCAATGTATCATAAGCATGGGAATTCAAAATATTGGGATAAAATTTGTGCTTCTATTTGCATTTATTACTTTATTTGAAGATAATATTTCATTAGCAAAATTTATAAACTGAGAACATAGTACATACAAAATTTATATTTTAGGAAGTTTGAGAGAGTAAGAGATGCTAAGAACTATCAATGTCGCTACTAGATATTATAAGTTAAAACCTAAAATGATCTAGCTTTCTCTGAAAATTTGCTATATAGGTAGACAATTATCTCTACAAGCAGTTGTTGACCCAAAATCAAGCTAGACATTAAAATACAACGAGATGCCTCAGCTATAATTTAGCGTTTGGATTCCAGTAGACTTCAACTATTTTCTAAAGGACAAGCTTCCAAGAAAACTTTAAACTAGAAGTAAATTGGTAATATTTGACCTAGATTCCATGCACAAAGTTCCACAATGCTATAACCCTAATACTAAGTTGTCTTTGGATTAAACCTGTCATTTCACTCTTAGGAGAAGACATTGATATAGATGATTTTCGTGTGCTCATAGTTGAAACATGGAGAAAGCACTGAACACACAAACTGAAAAACAAGATCACGCACAAGAAACACAAGAATTTTCCATTTATATAATTTGTATACTATATTTTCATCATATGCATGCATATACAAGCCTACAAGGACCAAAATTGGGATGTACATGCATATTTGAAATGAATAGTTTTTATCACTTGGTTTCTATAAATAAAGGCCAAATCTATTAGGGACAATAGGATGAAAACAAAGCTAAAGAAGAAAAGATAAATACTATTTTACAGTATACAACATTATAGCCTTTGAGTTTTCATCATTTTGTTCCTATGTAGGAGAAATTGATATAATTTCCAACCTGAATGGAGAAAGAATCGCTGAAAAGTGAAATGAGACAACCATATGGCTTGATTTCCAGTTGGACATTGGAGTTCCAACTTTCTTTCTTCATCTTTGAAAATTCATAACTCTTACTTTATTATTTAACTATTATTATATTATTTTCCTTAAAATATCCATTTTAGCTCTCAAATTTCCCTTATTTGCATTACAGACAAATTATGTTAAAAGCTTGTTAGAAAAATTTAAGATGGTTGCTTGTCAGGAAACATATACACCTATAGAGGTTGACTTGAACTTATTAACCACATTTTACTCTAAGCTAGAAAAATCATCTCTATATAAATAAATGATGGGGAGTTTTATTTATCTTAAAACCATTAAATGGGATTTAAAAAAATCGCTTTTCTAAACTTATTGCAACTACCAAGGTTGATCATTGAGTGAGAATAAGAAGAAATTGACATATTTGTTGATCTAGATGGGATAATTATATTGTTTATCATCTATCTCAATGCATTTGGAGTGGGAAAATGGGATGAATATGCTCACGGGACCATTTTTACCAGTGCGACCAAGTTTGGAAAAACATGATTTGAAATATTTCAGGACCATTTTATGGCCTCAAATGGCATTTTTTAGGGTTAAAAATTTTCTGCCTTAGCACCACACATTTTCATGCTATTCTACACACATAGATATTTCCAATGACATAAGAAGCACTTTAATCAAAGTTCGTATGCAAACATTATGCCACTCACAAGTTGACCTTATCCTTTTCACCACCATTGTTCGAGAGGATGCCACATCAACCCCCATTATTGATGGAAAAGGGTCTAGCCACGTGAGTCTATATTGTGACTTTTATTAAGATTTGATGTATTCAAACTTAACCACTAGTAGTCTATCAGGATGTGTTATAACTGGACCACTAGGCAGAAGAGGTATTCCATTCTTTCAAGTGTATTTGTTCCATATCTGAGAAAAAATAGCCAAGAGGGATAGGACGTAGAGAAAACAAAGACGATTTGTGCATTGTAGCAGCCCACGGGCCATATAAAATACTTCTTTGTACATGTAGCTATATTTTCAGACAGAGAAAGAGAGTAGAGTGAACTCACCTTCCATTTGGGTTTTCTCCCAAAAGGGTTTCCTAGAGCATATATTGTGTCTTATGCATATGTGAGATTTTATTTTATTTTTCTCTATTTTCTGCATAATTTCCTTTCGCATTCATGAACTAATTATAGTAAAATCTACAGATCTAGAAATTTAATAAACTGTAATAATGTAGAATTTCCAAAATTTAATATAATATTATTAGATCTATTATGATGAATTGTTCAGTGGAATATCCACAATAGTTTACGGATCATGTGTTTAAGGTAATTTAGAGTACAAAATCAATCACGTTGTAGAAATTATGCTATACATTCAAAACTTCTCATGAAATTTACTAAATAACAAGACTCGAAGCTACTATATTGCTCTACGGAATTCAAATTCACAATCTAGAACACAAATCATAGAAATTCAGGAAGAAACATCACACATGCACAAATATTTATCGATGGGAAAGAAATTTCTCAAAACCCCTTGCTCTCTGTATTGCATTAATCAAAGAATATAGATGAAAACATGTGATTGCTTAAGCCTGAGCATAATCTATAAGTGTATAGTCTATCTCTTTTCTTGACTGACTGACTCTGGCCTACACTTAGCTAATTTTGAAGCCCTCCATGCTCCTATTTCCTTGCTTTTTTCCTTGAGGAGTATTTCCCCTATTATTTAGGAAATTCCCTCAATTGTATTGCGTAATTCATACAGGTCCTTCCTCTCACTGCGTGCACCACATGTACACATTGGAATAGTCTACCAATAATAGTACACTTCCTTGGAATATCCATCTCAACTGGGTAAATCAAATTCTCTACATGCATCAATTATTTTTGGTTGATTGATTAGTTAACTGTTTGATCAATGAGTGTGGTTTAAGTTACAATTCCATAGCTTGACCTCCACTAGTTCCTCTAATAGTTAGAACTAGTTTAACTGACCATAACTCAACTTACTTGAAATAGATTGCTACAAATTAGCAACCAATCATACTTAACTAAACTCAAGATTCCCCAACTCAAATTAACTGAGTTAACTAAGTGACAAGTGCCATGTCAACTCAATTAACTACCTTTATGATTTATGCTGAAATGGAAATTCAAATTTCCTCTAGTTTGACCAAGGCAAAGTCAAACTGAGATTTTCTTACTGCATTTTCACCACTCCGTCTCAGCAAGAAAGGGATTATCAACTGCCCCTATCTTGCACCTATGGAACTCAAACTTCCCTCTTGACAAGGCTTTTATCAAAATATCAACATCTTGTTCCTCTGTTGGAATGTAATGCAAAAACATTATTTGCCTCTACACATAATCCCTTAAATGGTGATACCGAATATCTATATGCTTGGATCAATCGTGAAAAATAAGATTTTCAAGGAGCTTGATGCAGCTGTGATTATCACAGTAGATCAAAGTTGGATCCATAATCTAACCAAACAATCCAACAAGTATCTTTCTCATCCAGATCACCTCACATGTTGCTTGAATTGTAGCCATGTATTTGGCTTGTGCCAAAGATACTTGCTTCCTATTGTACCAAGAAACCGCTATGGACCCAAAACTAAAAATTGCACCTGATTTACTCATCTATTCTAATGGACTCCCTACCCAATCTTCATTTATGAAGCCACATAACTTCACTCCCTCTATCCATCTATATGGAATTCCAAACTGGGTAGTGCCTATGAGGTACCATAGAACGTGCTTAGCTTCCCTCCAAAATAGTTTGGTTGGACTTACCATAACTTCGCTTAGTTGGTGGAGTATATGGCACATATCGGGTCATCTGTTCACAAGATACATTAGCGAACCCACTTGGTAAACAATAGCATCCACTTCCTCACTCAAAGTGGCATCCTATTTCCTTCAATGGGTAGCTAGAGGTGTCTCCATGGGTTTTCATTTTTCCATGTGGAACCTATGAAATACATCATTAGCATACTTGACCTGAGAGACAAACAGTTCCTCATAACCTTTCCATGCTTCCAGTCCGAGGAATTACTGCATGAAACACATGTCTTTCATTCCAAACTCTCTTGTAAGGTCATCCTTGCAAGATCTAATCAGCTGCTCATCACTAGTTAAAATCAAGTCATCAATATATAAGACAATAATCAACAATTTAACTTCTATCAAAATATGATAGAGGTTTGGATCCTCTTCACTTTTGATGAAGCCCAAACTGGTGAGGTAACCATCGATCCTAGTGTACCAAGCATCAAATGCTTCCATGAAATTGTACAACTCTCCCTTGAGTTTGCACACATGAAACTCTCGATCAAAAGTTTTAAAGCCTTCTTTTTTCTCGATATACACCTCGTCCTCAATAACTCCATAGAGGAATGATGTTTTCACACCTATCTAGTGGATCTTCTACCCCATCTGTATAGCTAAAGAAAGGATTGATATGATGGATGAGTACTTTGGTACAGGAGCAAAGGTTTCCTCATAGTCAATCCATTCAACTTGAGAGTACCCCTTGGCCATAAATTTTGTGGCATAACTTTATATGCTTGTGTCTATTGTATGCTTTACTTTGAAGTTCCATCTCAAACCTTCAACTAATTTATCTGCTGGTCTTGGGACCACTTCCCCAACACTGTTGTTTACAATGGATTCATACTCCTCAACCATTACATCAAGCCATACATGTTTCTCTACTTCTTCCACGAAAGAGGATGGCTCGGTCTCTACAAGCACATTCATTACAATCAGGTTGCTAGTGTACTAATCTGGTAACCTTCTCTACCTGAACCGATTTGAAGGAGCACCCACATTCTCCCTCACTATACACAATTTTGTTAACTTCCATGGTCCTTTTCCTGCCTTCTCTGGATGGCTCTGCTTGAGTGGTTGTATCCACTCTCTATTCCTGAATTTGTGGCTACTCCACAACTTCCTGAGGTTCCACCTTTGGAGCTAAAAGATCCTCTTCTAGTGGGATATGAAGCTTCCTCTAGAGGGAGCACCATATGGTTTTGTATTCATCAAATTTTATATCCCTTCACACAATTGTCATTCTTAGGGATGGAAAGTACAGATGGTAGTTGTGGGGAGTTTCCTTGTAACCGATAAATACCCCCAATTATGTTGTGGGGTTTAACTTATTCCTTGATTCTTTGGGGACATGGAAGTAAATAGGGGCTCCAAAAATCCTGAATTTTGCCATATCCAGATTCCTCCTTGAGAAAGCCTCCTCCAGTTTAATCATGCCAAGAATCTGATGATAACTCCTATTATGTAAATAGATTGTTGTGTTGAATTCCTTGACCCACAAATGCAGTGGTAGGCCCTAACCTTGTAACATTACCCTCATTTCTCCCACAATGTTGTAGTTCTTCCTCTCAGCCACCCCATTCTGCCATGGGTTGTGGGGTGTTTTCAACTATAATCGAATGCCTTCTTTTGCATAAAAGTTTTTAAATCCATTCAAAACGTAACCACCTCCATTGGAGAATGTCTCATCCTTCTTCTGCATGAAAATGATCTAGTACTTTTGTGAGAAGTCATCAATAAAAATGATAAAATATTTATGCCTAGCAGTGGAGGTTGTCGAGAAAGGTCCATAGAGATTAAAGTGAATTCTTTGAAGGACTGCATGTGCTATGTTGTCCTGATTATGGAAAGTGGATTTTGTGTACTTCACCAAGGTACACCCTTTGCATGTATCCTTCTTCTCTAGTGATCCTTTGGGGAGGCTTATGGTTATCTGATGCATAATCTTCAAAGTGTGATGATGCAAATGGCCAAGTCTTCTATGCCAAAGATCACCGACATTTTCACTTTGCATCTTCTCTACCTTCATGCTCAATGCAACAATGTCTTCCACATCTAGATTATACAGGTTCTTCACACAAACCATAATATTCTTCACCTGTATCATGGATGTGTCTCAAAAATTCCTTTCCATTGCTGAAGATCACATCATAACCATGGTCTTCCAAAACTGCAATGGAGATAATATTTTACTTTAGACCAGGTATAAACATCATATCCTTGAGTTGGAGAGGGGAGCCTAAGTCCATCTAAAAGGTGACTATACCAATCTCGGTCATGTTGTACCAATCACTCAAAAATTTTGTATTCCCCATCATATGGAACGAGGAACCTAGGTCTAAGTACCACACACTCCCCATCACTGGGTTGACCATGCATGCAATGAGGGTAAAGTCAAGCTCAAATTTTGAATCAAAGGTTTCACTTGCTACTCCTCCTGAGGTCTTCTTGCTTGCCTTCTTGTGTGGACACTTCATGGCATAGTGCCAAAATTCATGACACTAAGAAAACTTGATTTTGGACAAGTCTTTCTTCTTTCTCGCTTGACTAGATTCTGGTTTGGATTGAGATTTCTTCCCTTTTCCCTTCTTTGCCTTTCCATCCAAGGCATTTTTTCCTTCATCGTCTCTCTTGGATGCAATATCATTTCTGGTATTCCACCTTATTTCATCCTATACCAAATTAGACCATAGGCATTCCCGAGTTGGTAGTTTCTTCCTCCCATTCAATGAATCGTGCCAGCTCTTGGGAAGGTTGTTATAAACATTTTTGGGCACTGCAACCCCAATCATAAATGTCCATAAACCAAGGGATCTTAAGTCCCTAAAAGTGTTGTTCCAACCTCTAAAAGAACAAGGTCAACTGATTACATCTTCTCCCAGAAGTTCTCCATGAAAAACTACTCAGAACTGGTCAAAACTGGACCATCTCACCTGCTCCATGGTCAAATTGCGTTGTATCCCACCTAAATACACATGGGAGGTGTGATGCATACTGAAAAGCCATTCTATGGGGTACGATGCGCGAGAGTGGACAAATGGCAGGGTCAATCTGCTAGGTGGAGGATCATGGAATCTTCCAGAAACTTCTCATGTGACACTTGCCTCTCTGCATTCGCCCAGGGATGAGTAAGAGATCATCAATCTCCAAGTGGAATGAAGAACTATCAGAGAGAGGACACTAATCAAATCTCAAAAGCTGACTCACCCCCCTTGAAAAAATCTATATATGGATCCCTCATCCCAGAGATCCAGACGCTGGAATTTTGTATCTTGTAAGGAAGTGTTGTTGGTTTCCTGGTGTAACATCATAGTGTTGGGTGATCTAAGCTTTTCATGAGGTGAAGAAAGGCTTTCTTGCTAAGAGGATGATGCTGGGTCAGAACAATTAGTTGTAATCCTCTTTGCTATTCTTGATTATTCATAAAGCTATTCAAGTTTTCCTCCACATTCTTGTATGATTGATGATATATGCATTTGTGTGGTCAATATATATCTGGTCCTATATTGTTTATGACAGTAGATCTATGTTCTTGGATAGTATTATGCTGCTTTGATTCTACAGGTGCTCTTTGAAGCTGGGTAGACGAGGAAGTGAGTGGCAAAGATCTATCAGAAGGGAGAGGAATCAAGCAAGGAACCAAGCACAAGACAGAGGTTGGTATCCTTTATTCCACTCTTATCTACTTCTCATTAAGGAAAACGAAAGTGGTTTTGGCTTGTTTGTTTCTAAGGTAGCTACCAGCCTTAGTGGGACTAGCAGCTCTGGATAGACGCTAGATTTCCCAATAAAAAAGGTCTAGAGGGGTTAAGCTTACCAAATCGTATTTTGCAATAGTAACACCAACCTTACCAAGTTCATCATGAAATTATGTGAACTTGCTCAGGTAATGTAGAATAGTTTCATTCTTTTCATCTTGATATTTCGAATTTTATCATTGAGCGCTAGCTTCCTATGGTCACTACTATTCTGGAAAAAATATGTTAGAGCTTGCCACATTGCATATGGAGTCTCTTTCTCATGGATATTTGAGATAATGTGGTCTCGTACTCCCTCCAATATGGCTCTCCTTGCCTTGGTTACACACTTCTTCCATTTTGCTAGATCTTGACTATCAGCTACTACTAGTTTTAGGATGACATTATTGATAAATTCCTTCAATAAATTATCTTCTAGCACTACCTCCATGCAGCCCTTACAAGCAACATAATTTGAGCTTCCCTCAAGCGCATACTCGAGTCTTAGTCCATAGAAAACAATCCTTCTAGCTTTGAAGAATTGATCCGGGAAATCCGATCCTCCTACAATATCAACATCAAAATATCTTCTCTACTGTGAATATTGCTCTCATACCATGTAGAAATTAGGTTTTAGATTCAAAAATTCTCATGAAATTTACTACATCACAAGGCTCGAAGCTATTTTATTACTCTCTGGGATTGAATTCACAATCTAGAACACAAATCATAAACAAAATAAATAAACATCCCACATGCACAAAGATTTATCTAGGGGAAAGCAACTACTCAAAATGCCTTCCTATATGTATTGCATTAATCAAAGAATAGAGATGAAGATATATCATTTCTTAAGCCTAAGCACAACCTGCAAGTGTATAATTTATCTCTCTACTTGATTAACTGACTTTGGAACACTAAGCCAATTTTCAAGACCTCCAAGCTCCTTGTTATAGACATATTTGGGCACTGCAACCCCAAACTCATATGTCCATAAACCAAGGGCTCCTTAGTCCCTAAAAGTGTTGTTTCACACCCTAAAGGATCATCGTCAACTAATTACATCATTCCTAGAAATTCCACCTGAAAAACTACTCAAAACTAGCCAAAACTAGACCATACTGACTGCTCCATGGTCAAGGTGTGATGCATACTGGCTGCCACACTAGCCAGGTGTGATGCATACTATAATGACCTTTTGCGGGGTGAAATAAGCAAGAATAGACAAATGGCAGAAACAGTTTGCTAAGTGGATGATCATGGAATCTTCCAGAAGCTTCTCCTGTGACACTTGCCTCTCTAAATTCGCTCAGGGATGAGTAAGAGATCAATGAAATCTCCAAGTGGAACAAAGAACTATTAGTGGAATGACACTAATCAAAAATCCAGAGCTGACTCACACCCTTGCAAGACATCTATAAATGGATCCCTCATCTGAGAGATCTAGAGGCTGGAATTTTGTAATTTGTAAGGAAGTGATATTGGTTTACCTGTGAGAAGAGACATTGTATTGTTAGGTGATCTTTCTTCTCATGAGGTGAAGAGGGTTTCTATGTTGGGAGGATGATGCTAGATCAGACAGCTGGGTTGTAATCCTCTCTTCTACTATTAGTAAAGTTCTTTGAGTTTTCTTCTATATAACCGTGTATATGTGAATCTTATTGTTTATGAATGCAATTGTATGGTCAATGTGTTTCTAATTCTGCATTGTTTATGATGTTTTACATAGAGATGCTTTGATGGTTTTCTGTTTCTTTGACTCTACAAGTACTCTTTGAAGTGGGACAAGTAGGAGAAGAGTGGAAAATTCTATCAAGGGAAAGAGAAATCAAGCAAGGATCAAAGTGGAACATCTAGGTTGGTCCTCTTTTCTTTCCTCTTATCTATTACACCTAAAGAAAAGATTGAATTGCTTTGATTGTTTGTTTGTAAGATAGCTACCAATCTTAGTGGGACTAACAGTTCGAATTGACACTAGTTTTCCCTGAAAAAAAATGGCGACTCCACTGGGGAATGAATAGTTTGTTTTGTTTGTTTATTGTTTGCTTTATAAACTACAGACAGAGCTTGAAGTTAGCCAGCTAGCCTTTGAAACGCCTTTGCTATGCAATTGCGAAGTAGATGAATGCTGCATTAGTTAATATCTGGGTTGGTTTATGAACTGAACATCTAACTTACAAGCATTGTAAGTGCCCTTGTGGTAGCTCAATAACCTCATAAGATCTTACCCCTATAGTTTTTCTTTACTGTCCATCATAACTCAGCCTAAATCACTGAACTTAGCTGCAACTTTTGAGCAAAAACCAAGCTCAGTTTCGTTCCCTGGTCCATTGCACTGTCTGTAATGGGCAGCTTGTATGCATCATACCTCCCGTGTGTTGTAGGTGAGATGCATCCCTATTTCCCTATGTTGCAGGTGTGATGATTGAGTGATACTGTTTCTCTTATTGAAATTTGGTTTTTTCTCCTTGTTTTCAGCTTTATTCAGTAGTTTTGTTGTTCCTGATCAGTATCTTCTTGCTGAAACCTTCTTCCTTCACATATTTCAACCTCCATTAGTTAGGAATTGTAAATGTTTTTGTGTATTTGTGAATCATTTACAGTCTTCCTTTGTCAATAGTAGCTTAATAGAACTGTAGTTTTGATGCAAGTGTCGTAATTGTCATTTTGAATCGAAAGAAGAGTGTCGTAAAGTTTTCCTCTTCTAAATAGTTGATTTTGCTTTTGTCATTATACTTGATTTGAGTTATTAGTATTTGAAGTGTCAAAAACAATTTTCATTTCAAAATCGAAAAGTGTCGTCTTAGTCTTCCTTTCATTTTGAAAAGAAATTGTCAAAATGTCACTTTAAAAGAAAGTAGTTCAGATCTGTACTTAGCTTTCCTTTTTGACATTCACACATTAAGGAAACAGGAAAAGAAAAACATAAATGTGCATTTTCATTTTGATTGCATGCGGAATATGATTTAGGAAATTGCATTTAATGTGTGCTCTATGCTCTCTGCTGAAAGAAAAACCATAATCTTCTTTCCTTTGTAGCTAGGATTTTCATTGCTAAAAGAAAATAAACGACTATTTCTCATTTTAGATTGTATATTTAGGAATTTTACATCTACATCACATTGGGAACCTTGAAAGACAAACTTCTAAGAAAGATACACTCTAAAATAAATCTCAATGAACATAAAAATGCTTTGGAACCTAACGCAACACATCTAGAAGTCTAGGCTAGAGACGTGTTTCGGCGTCGTAAAAATTGGTAACTATCGTCTTCATCAAAGGTTGGGTGATTCCTCCTCTTTGATACAACAAGTGCCAGTATAGACTTCTGCTCCCCGTACCATCAAGTATATATTGGGAGACCACAATAGGCTGATATCCTTTATCCTTAGGAAGTTGTGTCTGCCACCCTATCGATCGCAATGCACTGAAAACAACATTCGAGAAGATTGACTGCCGTACATAAGTCCTTCGTAATTTCTTTATCATTTATCACCAATGTGTATTTTGTAGTTTTGCGATTGGTTTGGTAATTCCTCTGTCTAGATTTCCAGAGTAGTCACTTTCGTTCCTTTTTGACTCCTTCAAAGAAAAGTTCCATCTGAGCACTTGTCACTTCAGGCTCATTAAAAATCGAAGGCAACTAGAATCACCTTTAGCTTTTTCTTGACTCTTAAAAATTGAAAAATCAAGTTGCGTCGAAGTGTCTTAAAATTTATTTAAATCGGGAATAACTTTTTCCCATTTAATTTTGAGTTGATCAAGTAATCCACAACTATGGAAGAAAGTCAATCAAAACCCCGTCGTTCACGGAGACTAGCGAGTTAACTGTCTTTGACTCCGGAAATGAAACCATGCTGGGCAAAATGGTCTCCTTTAACTGAGACCAACTCATTGATTTATTTGAAACTTGTGTTTCAACATCATTAGAGGCTACAGTTACTCCAATTATTTTTGGTACATCTGCCCTTACAGAAAAAGTTCCTATTGTGTGTGGAGCATGATTGTTCAGAGGTCTTTTGTTTCAGCTGGATGTATGCCCCAGGAATTTTGTACAACCCTCCACGCGCGGGGGACTTGTCTCCCCCACGGGTTTCTGGGGGCCAGTAGTCCCCCTGCGGGGGTTCAGGGGCATCCCCCCCCCGAAGCCAAAAATAGATGTAAAATTGCCTTGTAAAACTATAGTAATTTCTAGTCAATCTGGGCCGTTCATTAGGCAGATGATCTGATGGTAGAACTTATGTTTAGTTTAGGGTTTTTTCCCTAGAAGGAAACCCCTCTCTTTGTATGAGGGCATTGTATTTGAGGCTGTGATATAGATGTGTATTCTCTAAGTGAGAAACAGAGAGGGGAGACTGTGAGAGAAAATAGAGGATATTACAACGGATTTGTTGTAGGTTGTGTCTCTTCATTTTGCTGGATAATAGAAAGGAAGGACTGGCTATTCGGGGTGGATGTAGCCCAAACTCGGTGAACCACATATATCTATGTCTCTCTTGTTTTATGCGTTTTCTGTGTTTATATTTCTGTAATATTTTATGTGTTCCATTTCTCCATAATATATAATTTTCTAACAGTTCCGTAGTTACAAGAGGACATTAGAATTGATCCTAGTGTAACTGCAGACACTTCTATTCCTGAAATAGCTCCATCTAGGGCTGAACCAGAAACTGAAGTTCACTTACTTGAATGCCTGGAAGTTGAGTTCTAGAATTCAGAAGGTGTCACCCCTCCAGTATCTGTTACTGTAGAGGCTACACTTTCTTCAACTCCAGAAATATTTGACGGACCTTACAGTCTACCTCTTACACCTGGATTGATTTCCATAGCAAAGATAGTAGAGGATCTTCCATCCAATACTCCAGTGAATTTTGGGACTGGGATCCACTTATATCCTTCTACTACAGAAGTTACTTCTTTTAATCATCCTTCATTGCAAGTTCCTGTCGAATCACTAGGAAATCTTTTGGATAGACTAAATATGTTTGAACAACCATCAATATATAGGAGTATGTCAACTGACACAGATACAATGGAACTTCCTGTTGCCATTCATACAATGTTTGCTGGTATACCATCTTCCCCGACTAGTTATCAACAACAAGCCGGAGTCCACTCAGGGACTGTTTCGATGACATGGTTTGTTCCTATTTCTTCATCTGGAAACTCATCTGATATTTCTTATATTGAAACTCAACAAGTTAATCGAATATGTCTTCAAAGGCTGATCTACTCTTTAAGCACTGGATTGCCACCATATGGAGGGCAGTATGCCTTTTCATTGTTCCCTCCTGGAGAACAACCATATGAGTGTTTACAACAAAATTCAGGTCAAACTGGAATTACATCCAGCGGTTGGGTACCAATACTGCCTCAACAACCAAGGGTTGTATATTCAATGCAACCAGTCCAACTTGTGTCAAATATTCCCACTACACCTGCTATTGTGACTGTATTGAAAGTACAAGCGCTACTTGTTGTATGTCAACCTCAAGTCTTTCAGGTTGCAATACAATAGCCTCTCGTCTCCGCGATTCAATCACAACCTCAGGTTAGTGCCTCCTTACCTGGGGCAGCTCAGGCTCAAATAGGTACTATCACTCAGCATCTTGGTCAATCATCCAGTATTGGACAACAGCAAATGGTCCAACAACCATGGCTGGTACAATATCAACAACCACAATTCCAGCAATCTGACCAAGTACCTAAACAACAAGGCTTTGTAAGTAACGGGCAACCACATTTCCAAAATGGTTATCAACAACCATAGTATAATGGTTACGCCCATCAACCATATCAAAATTACCAGCATCAGATACATTATGCTGGTATGCAAAGACCTACTACTTAGGGAATTCCATCTTATCCTGGGTATGCTTCACCTAACTTGAATCAACAGTTGCCCTTTGTAACAACTCTACAATTACTAGATCTAAACCAGTTGATGAATGATCCAGTTGCTTACACCCCTTTGTGGCCAACGATTCCTCATAAACTTCCCTATGATATTCCTAAATTCAATGGAAATCCAGGTGAAGATCCATCGAATCATGTAATGACATTCCATTTGTGGTGCTCATCCAACACCATAATGATGATTTGATTAGGCTTTGCCTTTTTCAACAAAAACTAATTGGTCTGGCAGCAAAATGGTATATTGATATGCCTAGAGCTTCATTCAATAACTTCAACACCCTTGCCACTACTTTTTTAACCCATTTTTAGTTACCCATAAGGTATGAAACAGGGATAGAACTCCTTACCAACTTTAAACAAACGACAACCACTCACATATCTGATCATATTCATGAGTGGCGGCATCGTCGAAGAATGGTAAAGATGTATGTTCCTAATCAACTTTTAGATGAATGGTTTATAAAGTCATTATTACCCTCTATTACAGAGAATGTGGCTAAGGGAGGAGTTGTCACTGAAGAGCAAGTCATTGCTTGTGCACAATATTTAGACTTGATCTATACTCAGTCTGGCACACTCTACGAAAAAATTCCTGACGCTCCTGGACTAGAATTTTCCATTCCTCCCCCTCCTAAATCAAACAAGGATTCTCATGCTAGTGATGACGTGATCGGTACCACAAGCACGAAAACCACGAAGGCTACATCTAAAAAAGCCTGTTCATCTTCTAGTCAAAAAGTAGATGAAGAACCTCTTGCTTTGGAGATTAATGCCATGTCAATCGACAAGGGCAAAAATCCTAAGCAACCAAGGGGCAAGAAGAAAGGGACAAACAAACAGAAGAAAACGGAAGATTCAACACCTGATAAATCTTCCAGAAACCCTACTGGACAGAGGAAACCTAGTCAGCCATGTTTAATATGTGAAGAGGACCATTACACGAAAGATTGTCCACATCGAGCTCAGGTCACGAAGTTTATTAAAAAGACTTCAAATACCTCAGTGGTATTGATTGATCCGTTTCCAAACCCAGAAACTAACCTAGTTGCTTGTGATCATGCTTCCCCATCCCAAGTGCTTATGCTATCCATATCAAAATAGAAAAATGATGCTTTGATATCAACAAGGAATAAATATTATGGAAATCCACAGTCATCGAATAGCAAGGATACAGATCAACCCTGTAGTTCGACAACAACTTCGCTAGAAGTTGTTCCACCAATCATTCTTGAATTAACAATAAAACCACCTAAGGGAGTAGTACATAAATCGACGTTTAATCCTCATGCTTGAGTAGCAAAGAATTATAATGTAGTGGAGGATTTGGCCCAATCGCCATCCGCTATGTCGACACTTGAAGTATTGTAGAATTGCCCCTCCCAAAAACAGGATTTGTTATCAGTGATAGTTGGGATTGATCTAGAGGATTCCAATCGAGTGGCCTTTAATCATAAAGGATACGAACCTTAGTTACTAGCCCAGCTCGCTTTCCTCATATAGGTAAAATCCCTCAACAAAACTGTTCATCGAACAATCATTGATGAGGGGGCATCTACCTATATTATGTCAATGAGTTGCTAGAAAACCTTAGGCTCTCCACCCTTGTCATGATCATCAACGACATTAAAAGCGTTCAATGGAAGAACATACACGCCATATGGGATATTAAGTAAATTGAAAATCGAACTAGGGGGAAAGACAATAGAAATTGAAGTCGAGGTCATTGGTGGAAACCTTGACTATAATATTCTACTAGGTAGGCGATGGATTTATGCTATGGTTGTTGTTGTGTCAACATATTTTAGAAAGATTGCCTTCCCCTTTCAAGGAGGGATTACAATCATTGACCAATTGACCTTCCTCCCCAATATTTCGCAAGTTATCGGAATCATTCCATTGATCCATGGAAGCTCTCAATTGCTTCAAAATATCAGAGTATGTCTCCTAAAAGACCCTTCCTTAATGGGTACTTTTGCCCTCCCGCCTTCGAGTAATCTGGTGGAAATGGCCACAGTGGAAACCTGTCATATGATATTTTCTACATCATCCAAGATTAAGAAGAATTCCAAACATTTTGTTAGCACGGAACATCGCCAAGTGTTGCCCCCAAGCCCTATAGAAGTCTTGTAGCAATCAATATTCTGGGCATGGGCGGCAAACCCAAATCAACGCTCGACAAGCGTTTGGATAGATAGTTCTCTAGAGTATGGTACCCCTTCTGATCCTTGGTCTCATGTACATTCTATAGACGAAGGAATCATTCATTCAATGATTATAAGAGAGGCACCATGGGAAGATAACCACCATCATTCCCAGCTTCAAGATAACAATGAAGATTATTCTAATGACCTTAATCATCCATTAGTTTTTTATTTTCCATCAAATACTATAAATATGGTGGATTCCAAGCTAAATCTGTCCAATATTGAAGAATCTATTGCCATTAATATCTCGACCAAACCTAATGTTGTAGAGAATATTCATGTTGGCAAATCTTGTTCTCCTTCAGAACTAGAAATATACTGCACTCCCTTTCGTGAATTCAGAGATGTCTTTGCATGGCCATATGAAGAAATGCTAGGAATTGAGTCGAGCGTCGCTGAACATGAAATCAAGATGTATCCAGATGTCAAACCAGTATGACAACGACTTCAACCAGCTCACCGAAGAAAGCCACTGCCATTAAGGCAAAAGTTGAAAAACTTTTACATGCTGGTTTCATTTACCCTATTCCTCTAGCTGATTGGGTATCGAATATTGTTCCTGTGATGAAAAAACAAGGAATGATTAGAGTGTGCGTTGATTACGGGGATGTAAATAGAGCTTGTCCAAAGGACAATTACCCTACACTCTTTATCGACCAGATAAATGATGAATGTGCCGGATGCGAAATCTTTTTATTTATGGATGGATTTTCTGGATACAATCAAATCAATATTCGCCCACAGGACCAGTCGAAGACAACATTTATATGTCCATGGGGCACATTCATGTACCACAAACTACCTTTCGGTTTGAAGAATGTTGGGGCAACATTTCAGAGGGCAATGAACTACGCCTTCCACAACATCAAACACATCATTCAACCATATCTTGATGATCTACTCGCTCATTCACGAAAGCGGACTAATCACCTGTAGCATTTTAGAGCTATATTTCTACGTTGCTGACAATACAAGATATGACTAAATCCACACAAGTGTGTGTTTTGTTTTGGTTCTAGTTGGTTACATGGTTTCGTAGTTTCTAAGGACGGAATTCGACTCGACCCATGTAAGGTTCATGCAACATCGACATGCCTCCACCTTCAAACTTGCTTCAGATTAAGAAACTCCAAGGGAAAGAAAACTTTCTAAGGAAGTTCATTCCAAATTACACCAAACTTGCTAAAGGTTATACGCATCTTTTGACAAAAGAAGTACCCTTCAACTGGGATCAGGTTGCACAAGCTTCCTTTAATGATTTGAAAAGTTCCCTAGTAAAAGCATCATTAATGTATGCTCCTGAGTATAAAAAAGAATTTAACCTGTATCTCGCTGCTACAGATACAACCATCGCGATGGTTTTAGTACAAGAAGACAATGGAATAGAACATCCTCTGTATTATTTAAGCTGCAACTTAAATGATATTGAGAGCAAGTACTTGTATGTTGAAAAGCTGGATTTAGAAGCTGTTCAAGTAGTACAGAGATTTCGACACTATATACTCTTTCGCAAAACTACCATTTTTTCAGATTGCAACCCTATGATCTACATTCTATCACGACAATTGCTAGGGGGCAAGTATTCAAAATGGATAGCCATTTTGCAAGAGTTTGATCTTGAATTCACAAAATCCAAATCAAAGAAATCTCTAGTCTTTGCGGAGTTACTTTGTGACCTCCCATCGTCGACCAACAATTTAACATCTAAAGCATCAATCGTGGATGAAACTCTATTTGTGATATCATCAAGTGACCCGTGGTAGGGATATATACTAATCTATCTCCAAACCCAAACCTTTATGCCTAACACTTCTCACTCGGAATAGCAACATACTCGATACCAAGCAAAAGAGTACATGATCGTTGGTGATACACTTTACCGTCGTGGTGTCGACACAGTTTTGTGAAGGTGACTCACACATGAGGAGGCTGAAAAAGTCTTGAATGATTGTCATTAAGGTGCATGTGGGATGCATCTATCTGGTTACGCTACTACATAGAAAATATTACAAGATGATTACTTTTGGCCTACTATCTTCAAAGATTGCATAATTGCAGTCAGAAGTTGTCGTGCTTGTTAGATTTTTTATCGCAAAACCATATTACGACCTGCACCGCTGCATCCAGTAGTTGTTGTTGGGCCATTTGCTAAATGGGGCATATAGTTCATGACATGTAACCCCACCTTGGCCGGGGGGCATGGGTATATCATAGTTTTTGTCGACTATTTTACATAATGGGCCGAGGCGACACCTACATTAAACAACAATGGTGGAATGACTGCTCTTTTATTTTTATATTTAACGATTCTAAAAAGAGTTTAAAGGGACTCGTATTTTAGGAATGAGTGGTATTTTCGGGTGGCAACTGGTTCCAGGTAAGTTTGGAACTTCTCAAAACATGGCAGTGTGAAGAGGGTGGCAATCAGAATCACTCGTCATAGTTGTTCCTCAAAAGGGTAAACAATCAAGTGGAAGCGTATGGTTGGCCAAATGAATGGAGGTGACAGTAGGAACACAACCACAGTTCAAAAAGGGATGATAGCAAGGCGATCACAAAGGTTAGTTACCAAAGGTGGTTTCATTTTTTAATGAGCTTGAACTAGGAGAAACTATGCTCAATGACAAGTTTATTTTTCAACGAGATTGAACCTTGCAGGAACATTGCTTTTGATATTAGTCAAAGATATTTAGTTTACCATTTAACACGTTAGATTCTTTCTTCGGTCATTCAACTTACTCAATTGGTCCATCAAATTGATTAGAAATACACATATACATGCTTGAAAAATGAATTAAGACTAACATTTTACTTGGAGTACGTGAATAGTAACATAAAAGTAGTTTTACCTCTCATTTTTACCATTTCATTTCAAATTTGGTATTTTGGAGCACTGGAGTGGTTTTCCTCCTCAAATTTCATCAGCTAATTTTCAGAGATCCGGTGGACTATTCTCCATGCCGTCAGGACCAAGTAGGAGCTAACCCTGAGCTCTTCATTTTCGTTCCGTCTTTTTCTGATTTTGAGCAAGTTTTTCCTTGGTTATGGGACCCTAGGGTATGAATAACTCGTTCTATGTCCATCGCACCTAGTCTGCATCGAGAGGTGTGATGCATATTGAGTTGGACACTGTCCAGTCAGTATGCATCTCACCTTGCTAACTGGCAGGGTGCAATGGGCGCAAAAAGGAAACCTTACACAATGATTTTTCATCAAATTTTTGCCTGGTTTTGCTCAAATTTGGATCCTAGTTCGTCTTTTGTCTGTGACTCAGATATTTATTGGATCAAGATGGTTGTTACATGGTGTGAATTTGAACATGAAGAAGAAGACATGATTGCCTTACATGATCAGGGTACTGTTACTGCATTGTGAAATTGTGGTTTGCTCAAATGCTTCCAGGTATTTCAGATTAAAGGCAAATATATTCCACTGACAGTCAAGGATATATACTTTTTGATGGGTTTATCGAGGCGTGGTGCCCCTCTTTCACTGTTGGGATCCACCTGTGGGGGCGAATCGGTGAGAGATTATATTCGTCAGCTTTGTAGAGATGGATCTCAGCCTAGCAGAGATGGAAAGATCAATATCTGAGACATCACTGATCGGTCTCAAAGTATCCATATGTCGGGATGGATTTCCATGGTGACCCGGATTTGGCGTTATCAGCTGGCGAGCAGTGTGGTGTAATAGGTAAAGATGATTTGACCATATCTTTGTTTATCGGTTTTATAATATTTTATCGACTTATCAAGACTAATTGAACCCATGTACTTGTGTAGATGTTGGGCCAGTGTGACCAGCGGCACGCCCAAGGACAATAACTAACGTTCCAGCAGGAGAGGCTGTAGGGAGGGCTGTCCTTTGTGATCTGGACATAGCAAAGACACTAGCAGTATTGTAGGATCAGATCGAGGGTCTTACCTTTGGTATTCAGGATGTGAGGACCGACGAGTTACCTCTGACATTATGATGTCATACTACTGGCATGTCGACTCGATGGACTAGGCTCTTGGTATGATTGCACAAGTGGTGACATGTTATCACTAGCATCATTAGTATAGGATGCTTTTCTGCATTTAATTTTGAGTTTCTTCATCACATGACCGATTTTGCCTTGTACATAAAACATTATGTGAAACTATAAGCAGTTATATATTTTTGATTTTCGGAGTTTATTTTGATTAAGTTATGTGATCCAGATGAAAGTGTTGATATGAAATGCTTTTCTTTACGAATGTTGCAAATGTATGTCTAACACATAATTCACTAATGAATCAGTTAATGTGTTTAAGTTTCTGGAAATGTGATGATACTGAATGGAATCAAACTGCCTTTCCAAAATCCTGACCCTTAGGAACATATGATAGATAGTTTGGTTCCAAACTGAATAGACACTAGTAAGCTATAGAATGACGAGTTATGAATCTAGCCCGATAACAATTCATTGTATGCCATGTGAAATGGCATCAGAGAGAAGTTCAATCAATGTGCTGTACTCAGTGATGTCATTTGTTGATTGGCCAATACATATCCCTCTGAAACTCACTAACTCACCGCTTGGAGCAAAGATGGCCTAGGCTACAAAAGATAGGTTCTACATTCTATGACTAGCTCTATTGGTGTACCCAATGAATGTTTCCAAAAAATTCGACATCTGCAACAAATGCGAAGTGTATTACCTAACCAAAATGACAACTCTTAACGAAAACAAAAATGAAACAAAAGCATATCTATAAAGAGATTACTACACTTGATCAAGCATAGTATCGCTTAAGATGCAACCCATTTCGGGGTTGTGACAATGGAATTCCATCACAATCTACTAGCTTGTAGGATCCTTTTGCTAATACTCGCTTAACCATGTAGGTGGCCATCCATAATGTTTTAAGCTTACTTGCTCCCAATTTATCAGAGTCCTAATCGTAGAGTAAGACCAGGTCACCTTCTGAGAAGACACGAGGCTTGACATTTTTTCAAATTGTGCTTTGACACGTTTCTTATGTGCTTCGTTAGCCAGCGTGACATCATGACGGGTTTCATCCAAGTGGATTAGTTCCAAGAAACGAGCCTCTTCCTTTGAATTTTCGAGAAGTAGATCGATTGTGAGCTTTAGAGATGAAATCTCACACTGAATCGGTAAGACAGCTTCAAGGCCATACACCAATTGAAAAGGTGTAAATCCGGTCACATTTCTCACCGAAGTCCTATATGCCCACAGAGTTGAGTACAGAATTAAATGCCAATCCTGTTTGTGGACTCCAATCATTCTCTGTAGCTTGTGCTTTAGGAATTTGTTGATCACTTCAACATGTCTGCTAGCACATGGATAATATGGAGTAGAACTATCATGGGATAGTACTAATTTGGCGGTCAATTCAACCATCATGTGATTATGAAAATGCAATCCATGATCTGTGACTATAGCTTGTGGAACACCGAACCTAGAGACTACATGATTGAAAAAGAAAAGAGCAGCCATTCTTCCACTATTCTTTAATGTACGCATCGCGTCGACCCATTTTGTAAAATAGTCAACAACAACTATGCTATACCCATGCCCCCCAGCCGAGGTGGGGTTACATTTCATGAAATCTATGCCCCATTTAGCGAATGGCCCAACAACAACTACTCGATGCAGTGGTGTAGGTGGTAATCTAGTTTTGCAATAAAAAATTTGACAAGCATGGCAACTTCTGACTGCAATTATGCAATCTTTGAAGATAGTAGGCCAGAAGTAACCAGTTCGTAAGATTTTCTGTGTAGTAGAGTAAGCAGATAGATGCCCCCCACATGCGCCTGAATGACAATCATTCAGGAATTTTTTAGCCTCCTCATGTGTGAGGCACCTTCACAGAATTGTGTCGACACCATGATGGTAAAGTGAATCACCAAAAATCATGTAGTATTTTGCTTGCTATCGAGTACGTTGATGTTCCAAGCGAGAGGTGTTAGGCATAAAGGTTTGGGTTTGGAGATAGATTAGTATATCTCTATACCACGGGTCACTTGATGATATTATAAACAGAGTTTCATCCACAATTGATGCTTTAGATGAAAAATCAATGGACGACGATGGGAGGTCACAAAGTAACTCCGCGAAGACTAGAGATTTCATTGATTTGGATTTGGTGAATTGCAGGTCAAACTCTTGCAAAATGGTTATTCATTTTGAATGCTTGCCCCCTAGCTATTGACGCGATAGAATGTAGGTAATAGGGTTGCAATCGGTAAAAATGGTAGTTTTGTGCAAGAGTATATAGTGTCGAAATCTCTGTACTGCTTGAACAGCTCCTAAAGCCAAATTTTCAACATAGGAGTACTTGCTTTCGATATCATTTAAGTTGTGTTGTAAATAATACAGAGGATGTTCTATTCCATTGTCTTCTTGTACTAAAACCATCGCGATGGTTTTATCTGTAGCAGTGAGATACAAGTTAAAGTCTTTTTGATAGTCAAAAGCATACATTAATGATGCTTTTACTAGGGAACTTTTCAAAGCATCAAAGGAAGCTTGAGCAACTTGATCACAATTGAAGGGTACTTCTTTTTTCAAAAGACGTGTATAACCTTTAGCAAGTTCGGCATAATTTGGAATGAACCTCCTTAAAAGTTTGCTTTCCCTTGGAGTTTCTGAATCTGAAGAAAATTTGAAGTTGAAGGCATGTCGATGATTGCCTGAACCTTACATGGGTCGAGTCAAATATCATCCTTAAAAGCTACGAAACCAAGTAATTGACCAAAACCAACACAAAACACACAGTTGTGTGGATTGAGTCGTATCTTTTAGTCTCGACAACAGAGAAATATAGCTCTCAAATGCTATGGGTGATCAGTTTTCTTTCGTGAATGAGCAGGTAGATCGTCGAGATATGGTTGAACAATGTGTTTGATTTCATGGAAGGCATAGTTCATTTCCCTCTGAAATTTTGCCCCTATGTTCTTCAAACCGAAAGGTAGTTTACAGTACGCAAATGTGCCCCATGGACATATAAATGTAGTCTTCAACTGGTCTTGTGGGCGAGTATTGATTTTATTGTATCCGGAAAATCCATCCATAAATGAAAAGACTTTGCATCTGGCACATTCATCAATTATCTAGTTGATGAAGGGTGTAGGGTAGTTGTCCTTTGGACAAGCTTGATTTACATCCCTGTAATCGATGCACACTCTAATCATTCCTTCCTTTTTCATCACATGAACAATATTCGATACCGAATCAGTTAGAGGAACAGGGTAAATGAAACCAACATGTAAAAGTTTTTCAACTTCTACCTTAATGGCAGTGGCTTTCTTCGAGTGAACCAATCGAAGCCGTTGTCATACTGGTTTGACATCTGGATACATCTTGATTTCATGTTCAACGATGCTTGAGTCAATGCCTAGCATTTCTTCATATGACCATGCAAATACATCTCTGAATTCACGAAAGAGAGTGCAGTATATTTCCAGTTCTGAAGAAAAACAAGATTTTCCAACATGAATATTCTCTACAACATTAGGCTTGGTCGAGATATTAATGGCAATAGTTTCTTCAATATTGGATAGATTTCACTCACAATCCACCGTATTTACAGTGTTTGATAGAAAATAAAAAACTGATGGATGATTAAGGTCGTTAGAATATTCTTCGTTGTTATCTTGAAGGATGGTGGTGATCTTCCCATGGTGCCTCTCTTATCATCATTGACTGAATGATTTCTTCATCTGTAGAATGTACATGAGACCAAGTATCAGAAGAGGTGCCATACTCTAGAGACCTATCTATCCAAATGCTTGTCGAGCATTGATTTGGGTTTGTTTCCCATGCCTAGAATATTGATTGCTACAACAATTCTATAGGGCTTGGGGACAACACTTCATGATGATCCATGCTAACAAAATGTTCAAAATTCTTCTTAATGTTTGATGATGTAGAAGATATCATATGACAAGTTTCCACTATGGCCACTTCCGCCAGATTACTCGGAGGCGGGAGGGCAAAAGTAACCGTTAAGGAAGGGTCTTTTAGGAGACCTACTCCAATATTTTGAAGCGATTGAGAGCTTCCATGGATAAATGGAATGCTTCAGGTAACTTGCGAATTGTTGGGGAAGAAGTTCAGTTGGTCAATGATTGTCATCCCTCCTTGAAAGGGAAATTCAATATTTCTAAAATATGTTGACACAACAGCAGCCATAGCATAAATCCAGGGCCTGCCCAGTAGAATATTGTAGTCAAGGTTTCCATCAATGTCATCGATTTCAATTTCTAATGTCTTTCCCCGCAGCTCGATTTCCATGTTACTTAATATCCCATATGGCATGTATGTTCTTCCATCAAACACTTTTAATATCATTGATGATCGTCAGAAGGATGGAGAGCCTAAAGTTTTCCAACAACTCATTGACATAATATAGGTAGATGCCCCCTCATCAATGATTGTTCGATGAATAGTTTTGTTGAGGGCTTTTACCTGTATGAGGAAAGCGAGTTGTGCTGGTAACTGAGGTTCGTATCCTTTATGATTAAAGGCCACTAGATTGGAATCCGCTGGATCAATCCCACCTATCGCTGATAACAAAGCCTGTTTTTGGGAGGGGCAATTGTGTAGTACTTCAAGTGTGGACATAGCGGATGGCAATTGGGCACGATATTCCACTATATTATAATTATGTGCTGCTCAAGCATGAGGATTAAATATCGATTTATGTGTTACTCTCTTAGGCGGTTTTATTGTTAATTCAGGATTGATTGGTGGAACAACTTCCAACGAAGTCGTTGTCGAACTACTGGGTTGATCTGTAGCCTTGCTGTTCAATGACTATGGATTTCCATAATCTTTATTCCTTGTTGATATCAAAGCATCATTTTGTTGTTTTGAGATGGATAGCATAAGCACTTGGGATGGGGAAGCATGATCACTAGCAACCAGATTAGTTTCTGGGTTTGGAAACGGATCAATCAATATCGCTGAGGTATTTGAAGTCTTTTTAAAAAACTTCATGACCTCAGCTCGATGTGGACAATCTTTCATGTAATGGTCTTCATCACATATGAAACATGGCTAATTAGGTTTCTTTCATCTAGTAGGGTTTCCAGAAGGTTTCTCAGGAGTCGAATCTTCCTGTTACTTCTTTTTGTTTATCCCTTTCTTCTTGCCCCCTGGTTGCTTAGGATTTCTGCCATTGTCTATTGACACGACATTAATCTCCGAGGCAAGAGGTTCTTCATCTACTTTTTGAATAGAAATTGCACGGGCTTTTTTAGATGTAACCTTCGTGGTTTTCGTTCTTGTGGTACTGATCATGCCATCGCTGGCATGAGAGTCCTTGTTTGATTTAGGAGGGGGAGGAATGGAAAATTATGGTCTAGGAGAGTCAGGAATCTTGTCGTAAGCATGCCAGACTGTGTATAGATCAAGTCTAAATATTGTGCACGAGCAATTACTTGTTCTTCAGTGACAACTCCTCCCTTAGTCACATCCTCTGTAATAGAGGGTAATAATGACTTTATAAACCATTCAGCTAAAACCTGATCAAGAAAATACGTCTTTACAATTCTTTGACGACACCACCACTCATGAATATGATTAGATATGTGAGTGGCTATCGTCTGTTTAAAGTTGGTAAGGAGTTCTGTCCTTGTTTCGTTCCTTATGGGTAACTGAAAATGGGTTAAAAAGGTAGTGGCAAGGGTGCTAAAGTTATCAAATGAAGCTCTAGGCAATCCAATATACCATTTTGATGTCGGACTAGTTAGCATTCGTTGAATAAGGTGAAGCCTAATCAGATCATCATTCAGGGTGTTGGATGAGCACCACAAATCGAATGTCATTACATGATTTGATGGATCTTCACCTAGATTTCCATTGAATTTAGGAATATCATAGGGAAGTCTATGAGGAATTGCTGGCCACCAAGGGGCATAAGCAATTGGATCATTCATCAGCCGGTTTAGATCTGGTAATTCTAGAGTTACTACAAAGGGCAACTGTTGATTCAGGTTAGGCGAAGCATACCCAAGATAAGATGGAATCACTTGAGTAGTAGGTCTTTGCATACCAGCATAACGTATCTGATGCTGGTAACTTTGAAAAGGTTGATGGGCATAACCATTATAATATGGTTGTTGATAACTGTTTTGGAAATGTGGTTGCCCATTACTTACAAAGCCTTGTTGCTCAGGTCCTTGGTAAGATTGTTGGAATTGTGGTTGTTGATACTGTACTACCCATGGTTATTGGACCATTTGATGTTGTCCAATACTGGATGATTGACCAATATGCGAAGTCATAATACCTATTTGCGCCTGAGTCATTGCAGGTAAGGAGGCACTAACCTGAGGTTGTGATTGAATCATGGAGACGAGACGTTGTTGTATTGCAACCTGAGAGACTTGAGGTTGACATACAACAAGTAGTACTTGTACTTGTGATACAGTCAGAATAGTAGGTGTAGTGGGAGTATTTGACATAGGTTGGATTGGTTGCATTGAATATACAACCCTTGGTTGTTGAGGCAGTATTGGTACCCAACCACTGGATGTAATTCATGTTTGACTTGAATTCTGTTGTAAACTCTCATATGGTTGTTCTCCAGGAGGGAACAATGAAAAGGCATATTGCCCTCCATATGGTGGCAATCCAGTGCTGAAAGGGTAGATCAGCCTTTGAAGACATATTAGATCAAGTTGTTGAGTTCCAACATAAGAAATACCATATGAGATTCCGGATGAAGAAATAGGAACAAACCATGTCGTCGAAATAGTCCCTGAGTGGACTCCGGTTTGTTGTTGATAACTAGTCTAGACAGATGATATACTAGCAAACATTGTAGGAACAACAGTAGGAAGTTCTATCGTAGCCGTATCAATCAACACAGTCCTAGATGTTGATGGTCGTTCAGACATATTTAGTCTATCCAAAAGATTTCCTAGTGATTCGACAGGAACTTGCGATGAATGATAATTAAAAGAACTTCTGTAGTAGAAGGATATAAGTGGATCTCAGTTCCAAAATGCACTGGAGTACTAGATGGAGGATCCTGTACTATCTCTTCTATGGTAATCAATCCAGGTGGAAGAGGTAGACTGTCAGGTCCATAAAATATTTCTGGAGCTAAAGAAAGTGTAGCTTCTGCAGTATCAGATACTGGAGGGGTGACACCTTCTCAATTCTGGAACTCAACTTCCAGGCATTCAGTTAAGTGAACTTCAGTTTCTGGCTCAACCCTAGATGGAGCTATTTTAGGAATAGAAGTGTCTTCCATTACACTAGGATCAGTTCTAATGTCCTCTTGTAACTGTAGGAATTTTTCTATAAAGGCAGGTGTACCAGAAATAATTGGAGTAACTGTAGTCTCTAATGATGTTGAAACACAAGTTTCAAATAAATCAGGTGAGTTGGAATCAGTTAAACGAGACCGTTTTTCCTAGAATGGTTTCGTCTCTAAAGTGAAAGATGGTTGACTCACTAGCCTCCATGAACGATAGGGTTTTTATTGACTTTCTTCCATGATTGCAGATTACTTGATGGACTCAAAATTAAAGGGGAAAAATTTATTCCAATTTAAATAAATTTTAGGACACTTTGACACAACTTTCTTTTTCAATTTTTAAGAGTCGAGAAAAAGCTAAAGGTGACTCTAGTCGCCTTTGATTTTTAATGAGCCTAAAGTGACAAGTGCTCAGATGGAACTTTTCTTTTAAGGAGTCGAGAAAAAGCTAAAGGTGACTCTAGTCGCCTTTGATTTTTAATGAACCTAAAGTGACAAGTGCTCAGATGGAACTTTTCTTTTAAGGAGTCGAAAAGGAACGAAAGTGACTACTCTGGAAATCTAGATAGAGGGACTACCAAACCGATCACAAAACTGCAAAATACACCTTGGTGATAAATGATAGAGAAATTACCAAGGACTTATGTATGGCAATCAATCTTCTTGAATGTTGTGTTCATTGCATTGTGATCGATAGGGCAATAGGCACGACTTCTTAAAGATAGAGGATGTCAGCCTATTGTGGTCTCCCAATACATACTTGACGGTACGGGGAGCACAAGTCCGTACTGTCACTTGTTGTATCAAAGAGGAGGAATCACACAACCTTCGATGAAAACGATAGTTACTAGGTTTTATGACATCGGAACACGTCTCAGGCCTAGACTTCTAGATGTGTTGCATTAGGTTCCAAAGCATTTTTATGTTCATTGATATTTTTTTAAAGTTGATCTTGCTTAGAAGTTTTTATTTCAAGGTTCACTGTGTGATGTAGATGTAAAATTCTAAATATGCAATCTAAAATGATAAACAGTCGTTTATTTTCTTTTAGCAATGAAAATACTAGCTACAAAGGAAAGAAGATTATGGTTTTCATTTCAGCACAGAGCATATATCACACACTAAATGCACTTTCCTAAATCATATTTCGCATGCAGTTAAAATGCAAATTCACATGCATATATTTGTTTTTTTGTTTCCTTAATGTGTGAATGTCGAAAGGGAAAGCTAAGTATAGATCTAAACTATTCTCTTTTAAAGTGACATTTTGACAAGTTATTTCCAGAACGAAAGGAAGACTAAGATGAAACTTTTCGATTTCAAAATGGAAATTGTTTTCGACACTTCAAATACTAATAACTCAAATCAAGTACAATGACAAAATTAAAATCAACAATCTAGAAGAGCAAGACTTTAAGACACTCTTCTTTCGATTCAAAATGACAATTACGACACTTGCATCAAAAATGATAGTTCAATTATGCTACTCTTGACAAAGGAAGACTGTAAATGATTCACAAATACACAAAAACATTTACAATTCCTAACTAATGAAGACTGAAATATGTGAAGGAAGAAGGTTTCAGCAAGAAGATATTGATCATAAACAACAAAACTACTGAATAAAGCTGAAAACAAGGAAAAAAAACAAATTTCAATGAGAGAAATAGTACCACTCAATCATTGCACCTGCAACACAGGGAAAAAGGGATGCATCTCACCTGCAACACATGGGAGGTGCGATGCATACAGGCTACCTAGTTATAGACAGTGCGATGGACCAGGGATTGAAACTGAGCTTGGTTTTTGCTTAAAATTTGCAGCTAAGTTCAGTTGTTTAGGCTGAGTTATGATGGAGAATAAAAGCAAAGTATAGGGGTAAGATCTTATGAGGTTATTGAGCTACCATAAGGGCACTTAGAATGCTTGTAAGTTAGATGTTCAGTTCATAAACCAACCCGGAGATTGACTGAAGCAGCATTCATCTACTTCGCAATTTCATAGCAAAGGTGTTTCCAAGGCTAGCTGGCTAACTTTGGGCTCCATCTGTAGTTTATAAAGAAAAAAATAAACAAACAAATCAAACTATTCATTCACCAGTGGAGACTCCATTTTGGCGATCATGGTTCTCTATCCCACTAGTATCTGCTAGTCCCACTAAGATGGGTAGCTATCTTAGAAACAAACAGTGAAAGCAATTCAAGATTTCCTTTAGGTGTAATAGATAAGAGGAAAGGAAAGAGGACAAACTTGGATCTTCTGCTTTGATCCTCGCTTGATTTCTCTTTCCCTTGATAGAATTTTCCACTTTTCTCCTACTTGTCCCACTTCAAAGAGTACCTATAGAGTCAAAGTAATAGAAAATCGTCAAAGCATCTCTATCTAAAACATCATAAACAATTTAAGTATGGGGGTTTACGCAGTGAATTATATTAGATATCATTTTGGGATTCAACTGCGTTAAGTAAGTCATTCACGTATGACCATTTCCATGAGAGGTAGTCATAACTGACTAATTTCTCATGATTTTTGAATAGTTCACTTAGCACTCATTACATCGAGTGATGCTCATAGGGGTGAAGAAGTGGGATTGAAACTAGTGAAATGAATCACATAGCATCAATCATCACTTCCGGGGCTTCCACCCAGTAACCAGGACTTCCCAGGAGGTCACCCATCCCAGAACTCCTCTGGCTCAAGCGCGCTTAACTGTGGAGTTTTCCCCACAATCAAGCCCACTTAGCTTGCTACCCCATTTGCAAAACCTTAGCAAGTATTGTGCCTCATGAACCATTCAAGTAGAGATCCCTTGACTCTTTTTTGAATTTAAATATGGGGGTTTACGTAGTGCATTATATTAGATATCATTTTGGGATTCAACTGCGTTAAGTAAGTCATTCACGTATGACCATTTCCATGAGAGGTAGTCGTAACTGACTAATTTCTCATGATTTTTGAATAGTTCACTTAGCACTCATTACATCGGGTGATGCTCACAGGGGTGAACAAGTGGGATTGAAACTAGTGAAATGAATCACATAGCATCAATCATCACTTCCGGGGCTTCCACCCGGTAACCAGGACTTTCCAGGAGGTCACCCATCCCAGAACTCCTCTGGCTCAAGCGCGCTTAACTGTGCAGTTTTCCCCACAATCAAGCCCACTTAGCTTACTACCCCATTTGCAAAACCTTAGCAAGTATTGTGCCTCATGAACCATTCAAGTAGAGATCCCTTGACTCTTTTTTGAATTTAAGTATGGGGGTTTACGCAGTGCATTATATTTTTGGGATTCAACTGCGTTAAGTAAGTCATTCATGTATGAACATTTCCATGAGAGGTAGTCGTAACTGACTAATTTCTCATGATTTTTGAATAGTTCACTTAGCACTCATTACATCGGGTGATGCTCACAGGGGTGAAGAAGTGGGATCGAAACTAGTGAAATGAATCACATAGCATCAATCATCACTTCCGGGGCTTCCACCCGGTAACCAGGACTTCCCAGGAGGTCACCCATCCCAGAACTCCTCTGGCTCAAGCGCGCTTAACTGTGGAGCTTTCCCCACAATCAAGTCCACTTAGCTTGCTACCCCATTTGCAAAACCTTAGCAAGTATTGTGCCTCATGAACCATTCAAGTAGAGATCCCTTGACTCTTTTTTGAATTTAAGTATGGGGGTTTATGCAGTGCATTATATTAGATATCATTTTGGGATTCAACTGCGTTAAGTAAGTCATTCACGTATGACCATTTCCATGAGAGGTAGTCGTAACTGAGTAATTTCTCATGATTTTTGAATAGTTCACTTAGCACTCATTACATTGGGTGATGCTCACCTGGCTAGTGTGGGTGATGATCATAAACAATGCAGAAGAAACACATCGACCATACAATTGCATTCATAAACAATAAGATTCACAAATACACAGTTATATGGAGGAAAACTCAAAGAACTTTATTAATAGTAGAAGAGAGGATTACAACCTAGCTGTCTGATCTAGCATCATCCTCCCAGCATAGAAGCCTTCTTCACCTCATGAAAAGCAAGATCACCCAATAATACAATGTCTCTTCTCATAGATAAACCAACAACACTTCCTTACAAATTACAAAATTCTAGCCTCCAGATCTCTCAAATGGGGGATCCATTTATAGATTTCTTGCAAGGGTGTGAGTCAGGTTTGGGTTTTTGATTAGTGTCATTCCACTGATAGTTCTTGGTTCCACTTGGAGATTTCATTGATCTCTTACTCATCCCTGGGTGAATTCAGAGAGGCAAGTGTCACAGGAGAAGTTTCTGGAAGATTGCATGATCATCCACTTAGCAAACTGTCTTTTCCATTTGTCTATTCTCGCTAATCGCACCCCACAGAAGGACATTTCAGAATGCATTGCACCTGGCTAGTGTGGCAGCTAGTACGCATCGCACCTTGACCATGGAGCAGTCAGTATGGTCCAGTTTTGGCCAGTTCTCAGTAGTTTTTCAGGTGGAACTTCTGTGAAATGATGTAATCAGTTGGTCATGATCCTTTAGGGTGTGAAGCAACACTTCTAGGGACTAAATAGCCCTTAGTCTATGGACATATGAGTTTGGGGTTGCAGTGCCTGAATATGTCTATAACAGCTGCCCCCTAAAGCATGAGGTCATGAGCATCCGAGGTATTCGAACTGGAAGGTGACCTGTATAGGATACAATAAAATACATCATCATCATATTATTTTCATGATCTAGCTGAGGCAGGCATTCCCATGCTCAGCTTCATAAATTCATTTTCATGTACATAGGAAAAAGTGATTCTTCATATGAAGACTTATCTTCTTTGCTAGATGACTATCTATGTAGATTTTGTGCATATTTGATGTCTTTATGTTCCTGAATATATCGCAGCCAGGATGGATGAAACTAGATCTGGGGTCTTCAAACTCATTCAATCTTTGCCTGATTGTACGAGTCGATCCATGTGAAAAGATGTTCTTAAGTCAAACATGGAAAGACATCGCCTGATTACCACCCAATAATGTAAGTTGTTAACAGGCGCGAGAGGAATCACCGATAATGATAATGACCCTCAAGGTACTACAGTAAAATTCACGTGGTGTGATTATATGAGCTGATGTTTAACACCACGTAAAATATTTCGGTCGAAGGTCATTGATGTAAACCTATTGCGAGGAGTGAGAAACTTGCCATTAAGGCATGCAAGCTTCAAAGTACTGAAAGGGTTGTTTCTAAGTCAACTTCTTCGATAATGAGCTGATGCCGCCAAGAAGTGACCTGTTGTAGGAGGGCTTTGATGTATCACACATCTACGACATGAAATGAAGCAAATGATTTTTCTGGAGGTGAAAACGATCTGATGATATAAGGTTTAGGAATGGCGGTCATGAAAAATGAAGGGTGGATGTATTGCAGTGGATGAGGCGCTTGCTGGATGGTGAATTCTCTGAATGACTTCTCTTGAACATGTCGGCGACATTGATATGGACTGGTAGTTTTAACCCCATGGATGGTACGTAGGACCAATTGTGATATGGTGAATAGAGAAACCCAACCCAACTCAATCACGATGATGGAGTGAAAGTGTCATGTTCAAGAGCGATCTGCTACCAATAAAATTTTTCAAGTTTTCTTCCGTTTTTCCCCAGTCATTGGTGACCAGTACCTCTTTATTTTTGTCAAGGTTGAGGAGGATAACATATTCTTGGTCTATAACTTTCCCTTCGGGCAAGCCTGTCGCTATGTTTTAGTGAGCCTAGCGACAGTGAAACTCGCTCTTGCCTAGATGGACAAGTTTGTCGCTATTGTTTTAATGTATTTAATGAAAAAGATAACTCGATCCTTTTCTTATTTAGAGAGTTTGAAAAAGGACAAAAAGGAAACTCCAATAGTCGTTTTTCATGGCATAATCCCTCAAGTCTGAAAAAGTATAAAATAATACAAAAGGGATGACTTTTCAATCACTTTAATGAGCCGAAAAAGACAAGCGCTCGATCCTTTTGTTTGATAATCCCTCAGGTCCAAAAAGATTAAAATATATGGGAGGGATGGCGTTCTCCTTACTTTAAAGAGCTAGAAAGGCCAATGGCTCGAAAATCGTTTTATATTTAATGAGTCTAAAAAGAGTTTAAAAGGGACTCGTTTTTTAGGAACGAGTGATATTTTCAGGTAGCAATTTGTTCTAGGTAAGTTTGGAACTTCTCAAAACATGGCAGTGTAAAGAGGGTGGAAATCAGAATCACTCATTACAGTTGTTCCTCAAAAGGGTAAACAACCAAGTGGAAGCGTATGGTTGACCGAATGAATAGAGGTGATGGTAGGAACACAACCAAAGTTCAGAAAGGTTGATAGCAAGGTGATCACAAAGGTTATTTACCAAAGGTGGTTTCATTTTTTAATGACCTTGAACCAAGAGAAACTATGCTCAGTGGAAAGTTTATTTTTTAACGATCTTGAACCTTACGGGAACATTGCTCTTACAAGTCTTTTGAAGATGTCTCTTGGTAGATTTATTTTTTAATGAGCTTGAACACTACTATAACATGTGTTGATTGCCTTTTTATGTAAGTTAGAAACGACCAAGCTACGAGGTTAAAGGGTTGAGAACCTAAAAACTAAAAAAAATGAATGGTCATTTTTCACTTGCATACAAAGGTTTGCATGCCCCGAGGTGTTTCAGTAAAAGGAGAGTTTCGAGGTTACCATATGGAAGTTCCTACGGTTAGGCAAGATTGTTTCTGTCAGTGGACAAAAAATCTTCCTTGGTTTTGTCCATCGAAATGGACGAAGGTGAATGGTGTGAGCTTCCAATCACATAACATACAAGGAAATATTTGTTTCAGACTGATCACATAACCTACACAGGAATGTTTCTTCAGTCCAATCATTATGACCTTTAATAAAATCTCTCTTTTCCTCTAGGTTCGCTTGTTGAAGTAGACCAGGGTGCATGCCCCTAAACTTCGTTACATTCACCGAACTACTTGCGGTAATTAGGTGGATGGAATGAAGGTTGAAGAGACATTGTTGACATGAAGAGACCATTTAGGGATGATGGTTAATTCATAGCTATGCTTGAACCAGGAAATGAAATATGGTCGACAAGTTGCACCAGTTTGCCTTCCCGTGGAAAACACATCACTCAAAAGAGTGTAGAAACAATAGCTTCCATGCTATATATATAGTCATGTCCAAGGAGTAGATTGTAATCTAGTGGCCCTTGGACTACCATCACATTCAAATGAACGGTTTTCTTTCTCAACGTTATCGGTAACTTTGGAAGGACCCCTAATGGTCGATTGGTTCCTTTGTTGAAGCCTGACAAATTTTGTTTTTCAGGCAAAAGCGATAATGAACCAAGCACTTTCCAAGCAGTTGAGGAAAGGATACTCATTGAAGCCCCTTAATATATGATAGTGCCAGGCACAATCATTTTTTAAACTTGTACTATGATTCAGAATGGTATATTAGATGGAAGGCAGGGTTTTGCTAGTTGATTCCAATCAAAGAAAATGACTAGACTGCTCAGAGGAGGTATTGGATAAATGGCTGGATAAATATCATGAACTTGGGGTTCTCTTCCTATTGTAAAGGAATGTGTGGATTGCACCCAAGTTCATTAGACTCTTTTTCGACAAAAAGAATTTGAGCAATGTCATTCTCATTCTCTTTGGTGGTAGTATCATCCGAAGGTGATCCTTCTAAAGGTAAGATTGGTCGACTGCCATCCAAACCAGCTTAATTTGGTCTGGTATGGACTCAGAAGGTTCACTTTCAATGATAGGTGATTCGATTGACAATTGAGTTATGTCAATCGGGTTTTCAACTAGCGGAGGACTTGGCAAGAGTTTCCTGTATCCAGGTGGAAGTTGTTGCAGTGAAGTAGGATGGTTATCCAAAATGCTTTTGGCTTCATCCAAAAAAGGACAAAGGGGAAGATTATGGTTACCTTCACATAACCCACAGGGAAATTTTTCATGTCCATTAACTTTATTTTCACTAGTTGATGGTGTGTTGTTAACTTGACTGCTAGAGGTTGATGACACCGAATGGTGCAAATGGGGAGACCATTCTCTCAAGATCCAAGGAATTCAAGGGAAATCTTGATGGTAGTGGTCTCCGTTGAAAATTGCACATGGAGATTTTGGTTTGGATAGTTTAGTGAGCAAATTTTTGCCAGATGATTCACGGTTGCCTCCTTATTTAGCTAGCTTCTTCTTCTCCTCCTTCCCCTTCTTTTTCTTCTCAACTACTTGGTTTATAGTGTCACTAGTTTCACCAAGCGAAGAGGAAGAAGGGGAAGGAGAAAAAAACGAAGTAGAAGGTGAAGGCGTAACTTCAGTACCATATGGTTGCTGATTAGGTTGTTGAGGAATTACGGTGTTTTGAACAACAGAGGTCAAGAAAAGCCATACTGGCAGGTCGATTGTGATTCTTGGAAGGGACAATGTAGCCATATATGGAGAAGCAATGTCTCCCCAAGAGGAGAAACGACTAGGATTCCTTCCAAGAGGGATTCCTTGATTAGTGGACTCCATTATCTTAACCTCAGATCAACAAAGGAATAGGGATGTTATTCCAATTTAAATAAATTTTAAAGACACTTTGACACAACTTGCTTTTTCAATTTTTAAGAGTCGAGAAAAAGCTAAAGGTGACTCTAGTCGGCTTCGATTTTTAATGAGCCTGAAGTGACAAGTGCTCATATGGACCGTTTCTTTTAAGGAGTTGAAAAGGAATGAAAGTGACTACTCTAGAAATCTAGACAAATGGATTACCAACCCAATCTCAAAGATGCAAAATATACCTTGGTGATAAATGATAGAGAAATTACCAAGGACTTATGTACGGTAGTCAGTCTTCCCAAATGTTGTGTTTAGTGCATTGCGATCGATAGGGCGGCAGACACGACTTCCTAAGGATAAAGGATATCAGCCTATTGTGGTCTCCGAATATATACTCGATAGTATGGGGAGCACAAGTCCATACTGGCACTTGTCATATCAAAGAGGAGGAATCACCCAACCTTCGATGAAAACGATAGTTACCAGGTTTTATGATGCTAGAACACATCTCTAGCCTAGACTTCTAGATGTGTTGCGTTAGGTTCCAAAGCGTTTTTATGTTCATTGAGATTTATTTTAGAGTTGATCTTGCTTAGAAGTTTGTCTTTCAAGGTTCACTGCGTGATGTAGATGTAAAATTCCTAAATATGCAATCTAAAATGATAAACAATTGTTTATTTTATTTTAGCAATGAAAATCCTAGCTACAAAGGAAAGAAGATTATGGTTTTTTTTCAGTAGAGAGAATAGAGCACACACTAAATGCACTTTCCTAAATCATATTCCGCATGTAGTCAAAATGAAAATGCACATTCATGTATTTGTTTTTCCGTTTCCTTAATGTGTGAATGTCAAAAAGGAAAGCTAGGTCCAAATCTGAACTATTTTCTTTTAAAGTGACATTTTGACAGTTTCTTTTCAAAATGAAAGGAAGACTAAGACGACACTTTTTGATTTCGAAATGAAAACTATTTTCGACACTTCGAATACTAATAACTCAAATCATGTACAATTACAAAAGTACAATCAATTATCTAGAAGAGGAAGACTTTACAACACTCTTCTTTCGATTCAAAATGACAATTATGACACTTGCATAAAAAACAATAGTTCGATTAAGCTACTCTTGACAAAGGAAGACTGTAAATGATTCACAAATGCACAAAAACATTTACAATTCCTAACTAATGGAGGCTGAAATATGTGAAGGAAGGAGGTTTCGGCAAGAAGATACTGATAATGAATAGCAAAACTACTAAATAAAGCTAAAAACAAGGAGAAAAAACCAAATTTCAATGAGAGAAACAGTATCACTCAATCGTCGCACCTGTAACACAGGGAAATAGGGATGCATCTCACTTGCAACACACAGGAGGTGTGATGCATACAGGTTGCCCAGTTACAGACAGTGTGATGGACCAGGGAGTGAAACTGAGCTTGGTTTTTGCCCAAAATTTGCAGCTAAGTTCAGTGATTTAGGTTGAGTTATGATGGACAGTAAAAACAAAGTATAGGGGTAAGATCTTATGAGGTTATGAGCTACCACAAGGGCACTTAGAATGCTTGTAAGTTAGATGTTCACTTCATAAACCAACCCGGAGATTGACTGAAGAAGCATTCATCTACTTCACAATTGCATAGCAAAGGCGTTTCGAAAGCTAGGTTGCTATCTTCAAGCTCCATCTGTAGTTTATAAAGCAAACAATGAACAAACAAAACAAACTATTTGTTCCCTAGTGGAGTCACCATTTTGTTTCAGGGAAAACTAGTGTCGATTTGAACTACTAGTCCCACTAAGATGGGTAACTATCTTAGAAACAAACAATCAAAAAATTTCGATATTTCCTTTAGGAGTAATAGATAATTCTATCAAGGGAAAGAGAAATCAAGCAAGGATCAAAGCGAAAGATCCAGGTTGGTCCTCTTTTCTTTCCTCTTATCTATTACACCTAAAGGAAATCTCAAATTGCTTTGATTGTTTGTTTCTAAGATAGATACCCATATTAGTGGGACTAGCAGTTCCTCTTTCCTTTCCTCTTTAACTACTCGAAAGAGTTTGATCTAGAATTCACCAAATCAAAATCAAAGAAATCTCTAGTGTTTGCAGAGTTACCTTGTGACCTCCCATCATTGTCCAACGATTTAACATCTAAAGCATCAATCATGGATGAAACTCTGTTTTTGATATCATCAAGCAACCCGTGGTACGAAGATATACTAATCTATATCCAAACACAAACATTTAGGCCTAATACCTTTAGCTCAGAAAAGTGACGTACTCAATACGAAGAAAAAGAATACATGATTGTCGGTGATACACTTTACCATCATGGTGTCGACACACTTCTGCGCAGGTGCCTCACACATGAGGAGGCCGAAAAAGTCCTGAATGATTGTCATTCAAGCGCATGTTGGGGACATCTATCTGGTTATGCTACTGCACAAAATCTTACAAGCTGGTTACTTCTGGCCTACTATCTTCAAAGATTGCATAATTGCAGTCAGAAGTTGTCATACTTGTCAGATTTTTGATCGCAAAACCAGATTACCACCTGCACTACTGCATCCAGTAGTTGTTGTTGGGCCATTCGCTAAATGGGGCATAGATTTCATGACATGTAACCCCACCTTGACTGGGGAGCATGGGTATATCATAGTTGTTGTCGATTATTTTACAAAATGGGTCGAGTTGATCCCTACATCAAACAATAGCGGCAAAACGGCTGTTATTTTCTTTTTCAATTATGTAGTCTCTAGGCTCAGTGTTCCACAAGCTATAGTCACAAATCATGGATCGCATTTTTGCAATCACATGATGGTTGAATTGACTGCCAAATTAGGATTGTCCCACGATAGTTCTACTCCATATTATTTGTAGGATAATGGACAGGTTGAAGTGATCAATAGTTTCCTAAAGTACACGCTATAGAGAATGATTGGAGTCCACAAGCGGGATTGGCATTTAATCCTATACTCACCTCTATGGGCATATAGGACTTCGGTGAGAAATGTGACTGGATTTACACCTTTTCAGTTGGTGTATGGCCTGGAAGTTGTGTTATCGTTTCAGTGTGAGATTTCATCTCTAAAGCTCGCAATCGATGTACTTCCTAAAACTTCAGAGGAAGAGGCTTTTTTCTTGGAACTAATCCACTTGGATGAAACGCATCGTGATGCCATGCTGGCTAACAAAGCACATAAGAAATGTGTCAAAGCGCAATTTGACAAAAATGTCAAGCCTCGTGTCTTCTTCGAAGGTGACCTGGTCTTACTCTACGATCAAGACTCTGATAAATTGGGAGAAGTAAGCTCAAATCATTATGAATGGACACCTACATTTTTAAGTGAGTATTAGCAAAAGGAGACTACGAGCTGGTAGATTATGATGGAATTCCACTGTCGCAACCCCGAAACGGGTTGTATCTTAAGCGGTACTATGCTTGATCAAGCGTAGTACTCTCTTGATAGATATGATTTTGTTTCATTTTTGTTTTTGTCAAGAGTTGTCATTTTGGTTAGACAATCCACTTTGCATTTTTTTTAGATGTTGAACTTTTCGGAAACATTCGTTGGGTACACCGACGGAGCTAGTCGTAGAACGTGGAACCTATCTTCTGCAGCCTGGGCCATCTTTGCTCCAAGCGGCGAGTTAGTGATTTTTAGAGGGATATGTATTTGCCAATAAACAAATGACATCACTGAGTACAACGCATTGATGGAACTTCTCTTTGACGCCATTTCACATGGCATACACCGACCTGTTGTCAGGCTAGATTCGCAACTCGTTAGTCTACAACTTACTAACGCCTATTCAGTTTGGAACCGAGTTATCTATCGTATGTTCCTAAGGGTAAGGATTTTGGAAAGGTAGTTTGATTCCATTCAATATCAGCAGATTTCCATAAAATTAAACACATTGATTGATTCATTAGTGAATTATGTTTTAGACAGACATTTGCAACATTCGTAAAGAAAAGAATTTCATATCAACACTTGCATCTGGATCACATAACTTAACCAAAATAAAACCTGAAAATCAAAAATATATAACTGTTTATAGTTTCACATAATGTTTTATGTCCAAGGAAAATCGGTCATGTGACCAAGAAACTCAAAAGTAAATGAAGAAAAGCATCGTATACTAATGATGCTGGTGATAACATGTCATCACCTGTGCAATCATATGCAAGAGCCTAGTCCATCAACTCGGCATGCCAGTAGTATGGTGCTATAACCTCAGAGGTAACTCGTCGGTCCTCACATCTTGAATACCAAGGGTAAGACCCTAGATCTGGTCCTGCAATACTGCCAGGGTCTTTGCTATGTCTAGATCGCGAAGGACAACCCTCCCTACAACCTCTCCTGCTGGAATGTCAGCTGCTGCCCTTGGGCGTGTTGCTAGTCACACTGGCCCAACATCTGCACAATTACATGGGTTCATCTAGTCTTGATAAATCACAAAAACATTATAAAACTAATAAACAAAGATATGTTCAAATCATATTTACCTATCACACCACTGCTTACCAGCTGGTAACGCCAAATTCGGGTCACAACGGAAATCTATCCTGACATATGGATACTCTAAGAAGACCATCTCCTAACGGTCGAACCACTCAAAGAAGGCATCAGAGAAAGAAATATGTGGTTGACCAGCATGTCTGGCCACGAGATCAACCCATCTCTACATCCTGGGTTCCCTCGGTGCTGGCAATGCTAGTGAAATATGCTAAGGTTGCATGAGTGGGATCCTCTCCAAGGCAAAAGTAGTCAAAATGGAACCATTGCCAAAGTTCTTGGATCTTCCATTCTTTACCTTAGAGTGATGTTCTTTTGTCACTGGAAGTACCGCCTCACACCAGTTGAATACATTTGGTTCCAAGCATTCCAGAGCATACTACACATAACATCTGTTTGCCAAATGAAGAACCGCACTACCAGCCAATCTAGCAATGGTGAATAAAATGGTCCTCAAAGACTGATCAGTGACATCCCAGATATTGATCTTGCCATCTCTGCTAGGCTGAGATCCATATTTAGAAAGCTGACAGATATAATCTCTCAACGATTCACCCCCACAGGTGGATCCCGACAGTGAAAGAGGGGCACCACACCTCGATAACCCCATCAAAAAGTAGATATCCTTGACTGTTAGTGGAATAGATTTGCCTCTAATCTAGAATACCTGGTTGATCGGATCCCAAGCATCAAGAAAATACAACAACAAACTTATTTGTTGCCTCATGCTATACATACGAAACAATTTGAGCAAACCACAGTTTCGCAATGCAGTAACAGTACCGTGATCATGTAAGGAAATCATGTCTTCTTCTTCATGTTCATGTTCATGCCTTGTAACAACCATCTTGATCCAATAAATATATAAGTCATAGATAATAGATGAATTAGGATCCAAATTTGAGCTAAAACAGGTGAAAATTTCATGAAAGATCAATGTGTAAAGTTTCCTTTTTGCGCCCATTGCACCGTGCTAGTTAGCAAGGTGAGATGCATACTGACTGGCTAGTGTCCAGCTCAGTATGCATCGCACCTTTCGATGCAGACTAGGTGCGATGGACAAAGAACGAGTTATTAAAACCCCAGGGGCCCAGAACCAAGGAAAAACTTGCTCAAAATCAGAAAAATATGGAATGAAAATGAAGAGCTCAGGGTTAGCTCCTACCTAGTCCTAACAGTGCAGAGAATAGTCCACCAGATCTCTCGAAATCAGCTGATGAAATTTGAGGAGGAAAACCACTCCAGAGCTCCAAAATACCAAATTTGAAATGAAATGGTAAAAATGAGAGGTAAAACTAATTTTATGTTACTATTCACGTACTCCAAGTAAAATGTTAGTTTTAATTCATTTTTTAGGCATGTATATGTGTATTTCTAATCAATTTGATGGAGCAATTGAGCAGGTTGAATGACCGAAGAAGGAATCTAAAGTGTTAAATGGTAAACTGAATATCTTTGACCAATATCAAGAGGAATGTTCCCGCAAGGTTCAAGCTCGTTAAAAAATAAACCTGCCATTGAGCATCGTTTTTCCTGGTTCAAGCTCATTAAAAAATGAAACCACCTTTGGTAAATAACCTTTGTGATCGCATTGCTATCAACCTTTTTTGAATTGTGGTTGTGTTCCTACCATCACCTCCATTCATTTAGCCGTCCATACACTTCCACTTGACTTTTTACCCTTTTGAGGAACAATTGCGATGAGTGATTCTGATTGCCACCCTCCTCACACTGCCATGTTTTGAGAACTTCCAAACTTACCTGGAACCAGTTGCTACCCGAAAATATCGCTTGTTCCTCAAATATGAGTCCCTTTTAAAGTCTTTTTAGACTTGTTAAATATAAAAAGATTGTTCAGCCATTGGCCTTTTCAGCTCGTTAAAGTAAGGGTAACGCCATCCCTCCCATATATTTTAATCTTTTTGGACCTGAGGGATTATTAAACAAAAATATCAAGAACTTTTCTTTTTCAGCTCGTTAAACCAATCGAAAAGTCATCCCTTTTTTATTACTTTATACTTTTTCAGAGTTAAGAGATTATGCCACAAAAAAGGACTGTTGGAGCTTCCTTTTTGTCCATTTTCAAACTCTCTAAATAAGAAAAGGACCGAGTTATCTTTGTTGTTAAACTCGTTAAAACAATAGTGACAAACTTGTCCACCCAGACAAGAATGAGTCTCACTGATGCTAGGCTCGCTAAAAACAAAGCGACAGGTTTGCCCGAAGGGAAAATTATAGACCAAGAGTATGTTATCCTACTCAAGCTTGACAAAAATAAAGAGGTATTGGTCAGGAATGACAAGGGAAAATGGGAAGAAAACTTGAAGAATTTTATTGGTAGCAGGTCGCTCTTGAACATGACACTTCCACTCCATCACCATGATTGAGTTGGGTTGGGTTTTTCAATTCATCATATCGCCATTGGTATTCTATACCATCCATGGGGTTAATGCTACCAGTCCATATCAGTGTCACTGACATGTTCAAGAGAAGTCATTTAGAGAATTCACCATCTAGCAAATGCCTCATCCACTACAATACTTCCACCCTTCATTTTTCATGACCGCCATTCCTAAACCTTATATCATCAGATTGTTTTCACCTCTAGAAAAATCATTTGTTTCGTTTCACATTGTAGATGTAGGATACATCGAGGCCCTCCTACGACAGGTCACTTCTTGTCGACATCAGCTCACTATCCAAGAAGTTGACTTAGAAACAACCCTTTTAGTACTTTGAAGCTTGCATGCCTTAACGACAAGTTTCTCACTTCCAGCAACAGGTTTACATCAATGACCTTTGACCGAAATATTTTGCGTGGTGGTTGACATCGGCCCATATATTCACACCACGTGAATTGCACTGTAGTACCTTGAGGGTCATTATCATTATTGTTGATTCCTCTTGCCCCTATTAACATCATACATTATTTGCTAGTAATCAGGCAATGTTTTCCATGTTCGACTTCAGAACATCTTTTCACGTGGATCAACTTGTGCACGGGTGAAGATTGAATGAGTTTGAAGACCCCAGATCTAGTTTCATCCATCCAGGTTGTGATATATTTAGGAACATAAAGACATCAAATGTGCACAAAATATACACAGATAGTCATCTAAGCAAAAAAAGATGACTCTTCATATGAAGAATCACTATGCCTTATGTACATGAAAATGAATTTATGAAGCTGAGCATGGGAATGGCTGCCTCAGCTAGCTCATGAAAATAATATGACGATGATGTATTGTATTGTAACTTATACAGGTCCCCTTCCAGTTCGAATACCTTACATCCTCATGATAAAGAATTTCACCCGACATCAGAAGATTTACGACCTCATGCTTAAGGGGGAAGCTGTTATAGACATATTTGGGCACTGCAACCACAAACTCATATGTCAATAAACCAAGGGATATTTACTCCATAAAAGTGTTGTTTCACACCCTAAAGGATCATGGTCAACTAATTACATCATTTCCCAGAAATTCCACCTGAAAAACTACTCAGAACTGGCCAAAACTGGACCATACTGATTGCGTCGTGGTCAAGGTGCGATGCATACTAGCTGCCACACTAGCCAGGTGTGATGCATACTGGAATGACCTTCTATGGGGTGTGATGAGCGAGAATAGAAAAATGGCAGAGACAGCCTGCTAAGTGGAAGATCACGTAATCTTCCAGAAACTTCTCCTATGACATTTGCCTCTCTGAATTCACCCAGGGATGAGTAAGAGATCAATGAAATCTCCAAGTGGAACCAAGAACTATCAGTGCAATGACACTAATAAAAAAACCAGAGCTGACTCACACCCTTGCAAGACATCTATAAATGGATCCCTCATCTGAGAGATTTGGAGGTTGTAATTTTGTAATTTGTAAGGAAGTGTTGTTGGTTTATCATTGAGAAGAGACATTGTATTGTTGGGTGATCGTGCTTTTCATGAGGTGAAGAGGGCTTCTATGCTGGGTGGATGATGTTGGATCAAAAACATGGGTTATAATCCTCTCTTCTACTATTAATAAAGTTATTTGAGTTTTCTTCCATATAATCGTGTATTTGTGAATCTTATTGTTTATGAATGCAATTGTATGGTCAATGTGTTTCTGATTCTACATTGTTTATGATGTTTTAGATAGAGATGCTTTGATGGTTTTCTGTTAATTTGACTCAACAAGTACTCTTTGAAGCGGGACAAGTAGTAGAAGAGTGGAAAATTCTATGAAGGGAAAGAGAAATCAAGCAAGGATCAAAGCGGAAGATCCAGGTTGGTCCTCTTTTCTTTCCTCTTATCTATTACACCTAAAGGAAATCTCGAATTGCTTTGATTGTTTGTTTCTAAGATAGCTACCCATCCTAGTGGGACTAGCAGTTTGAATCGACACTAGTTTTCCCTAAAACACTCCTATTTCCTTACACTATTCCTTGAGCAAAATAACCCCTATTATTTAGGAAATTCCGTCAATTGTATTGCGAAATTGCTCTAGGTTCTTCCTTTGGCAGCACACACCACTTGTGCACATGGGAATGGTCTACAACTGATAGTACACTACCTTGGAATCTCCATCTCAACTAGGTAAATCAAATTCTCTGCATGCATCAATTATTTTGGGTTGATTGATTAGTTAACTGGTTGATGACTAAGTGTTTTTGAAGTTCCACTTCCCCAACTTGACCTCCACTAGTTCCTCTAATAGTTAGAACTAGTTTAACTAACCATAACTTAATTTAACTCAAATATATTGCTACAAATTAACAATGAATCATACTGAACTCAAATCAACCTTCCCCAACTTGAAATAATTGACTTAATTGAGTGACAAGTGCCATGTCACCTTAGTTAGCTACCTCCAAGAATTTTGCAGAAATGGAAATTCAAATTTTCTCTAGTTTGACTAAGGCAAAGTCAATCTGAGAATTTTTTATTGTATTTTCAACACACATTATATGGTAGATGAGAAACTTTCTAACTTACAAGGTATCTATATTCATATTAGGTAGGTTCGGCCTTGATACATTTGTACTTTGGTCACTAAGTAAGAAGTGATATTCAATGTTTCTTTCCTCTACTAAATCAAAGTATAAGGTAACAATCATTGTAGCTTGTAATATAGTTTAGCTAAGGAGGATACTTTCAAGTCACACAAAACTCGAATACTATAGTTCACAAGGATAAGTGGAGAATATAAAAATTCACAAATAATCCTACTTTTTTGAGTGGACAAAGCATATGAAAGTGAATTTTCATTGTATTCATACATTTTTAGCTAGATTGTTGATTTTGGGAATATTTCAAAATCTGATAGATAGGACTTCAAATATCAAATTCCTAGAATTTCTAATCAATTTAATTTTAGCTATTATATTCAAAAATCAGTGGACAATGAAGAAATAAAACTGCAATATTGTGCAATTCTTATAATAAAATCGATTTTTGATTTAGTTATTTTACAATTTTGGGAATATGAATCATTCCATAAGACTTTTCAAAATTGAATCAATCAGTTATAATGTTTTAATTTGTTAGTTTGTAATCTATGTTGCTATTATGGGAAAAAATTATATTATATATGTCTTATAATTAATGTGATATATTATAAATATGTTTGGTTTCTTTGTGATTACTTGTCTAAGACATTAATTGACAATAGAGACATACATTTCCTTATGGAAATTTATGATATTTTTGTGTTTTTCTTTGAAGCAATACCACTCTTCAAGAGTGTTGACTCTTGTATACCATCCATTCACACTAATATCCTTGGGTATCCTTTCATACTATGAAGCTACAATCAATACAAGACATCAGATTCTCTTGGGATTTATACTTTAAGCACACTCATTGTTCTCATTGTAAGTATTTAGAGATGAAATTGGTAATTATGGTGTTTTCCAAAAACCGATTGCTTTCAATATGATTGTAGGAACAAATTTCTTCTGCATCTAAATCTTATGTTTAAAAATAAAATTTACTATGAACTGTATTTTCTTTGACTGTAATGTTATGATGATTGTTTGGTGAGTTTGTTATCAAATATCCATAAGTTTGCATGCTTTTGTTTGTTTGTTGTGAATCTATATTATACATTGTTGGCCGCCTTTTTGGTCATGAATGGATTGAATGTAATGTTTTTGGTTATACTCTGTAGAGCTTGTGGTTACCTTAAAATTGCAAACAATATTAGGAATGTTGCAAGAAAATACCCTGGTCATTGGAAGTTGTTCGTTCATGGAATGGATTTGGAGACTGCTTCACAAACTATGCATGAAGTGAGTGCATAGTGATTGGATTCTTTTCATTTGTATGAATATAAGCAATGTTCATATTGTTGTTCATTTGGTAATTCTTTTATTTTACGACCTTGAAATCATGTGATGTTATTTGTTGGTTTCTGTCACCATGTATTGTTGATTGCATTGGTCATGGTTGTAATTTGTACATGAGCTTTGTCATGTTGGTTTAACATAAAGGTTGTTATTAATATTCACTCAAAGGGAAGTTAACCATGATTTGGAATCTTGCCTATTTTTTACAACTGTAGACTATGTAGTATCTCTTGGAGATTTGATAAAACAAGCCATGCTTTTGAATGGAAAACTGTTTACTGATAATTCTAATAGTTGCTAATATTTTAGGCATTCAAACAATATGGAGAGATTGAAGAAGGTTATATTATCATTAACAAGGCAACAAGAAAGTCAAGGTTATTTGGGTTTATGACATTTAAGCATTGTATTTTTATCAGAGGGATTTGCACGAACCTAGCAGGACTATCGATGTATGTGTCAGTATTGGTTCCACCTATTTGCACATTTTGACTTAGAAGTTTACTACGAAATGTTGATTGTATAGATACTTTTTAGTATTGTATCTACTTTGGATACCTTGTGACTATGTCTATCATTGATATGAGAGTCATGTTGTAACAAGTATTTTTGTTTTTCAATAGTATAATAGTGTTGCACAAATCCATGCAAAAGAAGCGGATTTTAACTTTCATGTATTGAAATAAATTTTAGTCAATGGAACACCGACCATTGTTCTATCTAGGTGCAATGTTATTCATGTTGTTCAAATGCTTCTTTTTTTTGATATACTTTGTAGTGCAAAGTTAAGATTATTGGAAACTGGGTGTTAATATTGGAAATTTAGTATATGCAAATTTATGAGTTTTATCCTAGTGGAATGTCATTTAAATTGGTCCATGCCATAAGATGATTTGTATAAAAATCAAAGTATTTTCAAACACAAACCAATAGTTTTGCTAGGGGCTTATTTTATTGTTAGTTGTGTGTCATTATGTTGGCAATTTGACTAGATGTTTCTTTGTTCAGAGTTTAAGAATAGTTTTGTAATGTGGGGTGATGACTTCGCAGGGTCAAATTATTATATGTAATCTAGCAAATGTTGGCACCAATCTAGCACAAACTATTGATCAGTCACATAGGAAGCTTTACATTGGTGGCCTTTCATATGAGACATCAAATGAGGCACTCATATCAATTTTTTCATAGTATGGAGAAATAGAGGAAGGTTCTGTTGCATATGACAAGAATACAAATAGATCCAAGTAATTTAGTTTTTGGCTAAAAATGAAATTATTAAGTGGAAACTTTAGTTGTAATTTCCCATCTAATATATATATATATATATATATATATATATATACACACACACACACATAGTTTGGCAATATCATTTTATATTTCTACTCTAAAACAGTTTCCATATGTATGTATATTCATGGAGCCCATGTGAGAACTGTGGAGTGGATTTCGTGCTAGCCCAATCATGTTCAATCTCTTTGCTGAATTATAATCTAAATTATTTTTATTCTTAATCATCATTGGCTATAATCCCTATTTTCCTGAATTTTTGCTATAGTTGTATATAATTTTTAAGTTCTTTAGTGATTTCTTTCATTTGCAAACTTGTATTAGAGGAGCCATAGAACATGGGGACTTTGGGTTTGTACTTTGGTTACTCTCAACTTTAAACAATCAACTTCGATGGTATTTTTTAGGAGGTTGAGTGTATTAACCATTTCAAAGTTGTTTGCTTGTTCTAAAATAGTTATGTTCGACATCTATTAGATGGTTGTTTGTGTCAACTGGGACAATAAAACCTACAAGACTTTACAAAGTTTTATAATGTAATTGATGTTTTAGAATTTAGAATTTACAAAGTTTCAAGGTTCCATTCTTTGAAGGGTGCTACCTCAATGGAGGAGCACTTGATTTAAAAGTAGGTGGTTGGTGGTTTGATTTCATCATGCGCTAATATTCATACGAAATGGTGACGATCACTCTCCATCCCTATCAATGTATTAATAGTGAGGGTCATTAAAGGCCCATTATTAAAAGTCATTTTTATATATGAAATGGTTACGTTAATGAATTTCACCATGTACATATGCATCAATAGTGAGGGTCATGAAAGGTACATCACAATAAATCATTATTTTTCATCTAAAATGATGATATTCATTAGCCGTCATTATAATAATTATTTGTGATGGACCTTGAATGTCACCACAAAACTTGTACTTTTGGTGACATTCAATTTTCTGTTGATGAAGTTATTTTGACCATCATGAATGAGCTTATAGTGAGATTTTTTGACCCTCACCAAAGTATGAAAAGGCGATGGTCATTGAACATTTCCATATATATGCATCAATAGTGAGGGACATGAAAGCTCCATCACCATAAATCGTTGTCCTTCATATGAAATGATGGTTGTCATTATATATTGTTATATCATTATTTATGATGGACCTTGCATTTCAGCACAACACCTATACCTTTGGCAAATGCCACGATTGATAACATTTAGTTTTTGGTAGCAGAAGTCGTTTTGACCATCACCAGTGAGCTTATGGTGACATTTTTCAACCCTCAACAATGACCCTTTTTTATTGTACTGGTATGAAAGCATCGTTCCACCCTTTTCCATTGATTTCAAAGGGGGGGAGTGACACAACTACTTGCGGAGAATGGAGAAGTGATTAGTCAACCTACAATGAAGAAGATTAGTTGGGTGTTTGAAGTTGTCAATTGACATCAACGCCAAAAGGAGAGAATGTTGGAAACATGGTGCCATTTAGGTTGCCATTGATGTCAACAAATCAACAAGATTTTTCACAATTATCATGTGGTAGTAGAAGTTGTTGAGGCTTGTAAAATTTCTGTAGCTTGTGATAATCAGGTGGTTGTAGAGGTTGTTGAGGTTTGTATAGGTTCTGAAGCTTGTGATCATGATTTGGTGTTTTTTAAAGGTTTGTTGATGTTATGAGGTGTTTCAACAAAGTTGTAGGAGTATGTAGAGGTTGGACAAGATATGGAAGTCCTTGGAAAGGTGATGTAGAAGTGTGGTAGAGTTCTGGGTAGAGAAAGTATGAGCTTCCTTAAGTTAGAGAAACTTTGTTGGGATGATAACTACCACAAAGAGAGGATTTTAGCAACGTCCCTAAGTACCCACTCTATTCATGTGATGATCATCCCACGGTGACATTTATATTCCAGTGATGATTCCTTTAGGTGAAGAAAAATAAAAACCAAGGGGCAAATGACCAAATTTACCATGCTAAATCATGCGATTAAAGGGCTCATGTTAGATCCAGGCAAATAAATTTGATCCCTCTCAGATCATGTTAGATCCGTCCTTAAGATGGATCTATGTTGGTAGTATGCATGTAAGAGCTTCAAATTCTATATTTACAAGTCAAAATTCTTAATCATATGGAGGGTGACTTAAGAAAGGGTGTACAATCAACATAGTTGAGTCATTCGGTAGAAAATTAAGAAAGGATTACATGCCTTATGGCTTAAACACTTTACGATGCAACATTGATCGAAGATTTAACAGATTAGTTATAGCAGATCATCATTGTTGCCATGGAAGAGTCTATTAACATAAATGAAGGTGATTCTTAAATTATTACGAGCAACATAGATTCATCTTAAGTATGGATTAGGAGAGTTCATTAACTTAAATGAAGGTCATTCTTAAATTATCATGAACAACATAGATCCATCTTAATTATGGATCTAACATGAGCAGAGAGGGATCAAATTTCTTCATGTTCCAATTTTTTAAGAGTGCAAAATACAATGTGTTACTTTTCATTGTTTAAATTGTATTTTTGACTGCTAAATAGAGTATATATAGGACCAAATAAAAAATTTAAGCATAAAAACTTAATTATATATATATATATATATATATATATATATATATGAAGTTGATATCAATATAAATCAGTTAACATAGATCTTCAAATAGTTTATTCAAATCTCTTACTGGAGTATTATTGAAAAGTATAAGATTTAAACATTTGATTCACATAGTTTTTTACTTCTAATTAATTTATAGTGTATTCATTTTTGTAAAATTATAAAGGACATTATTTTTCTATGTAGAACATAATTTTTATTTTAAAATAGCATGGACCGATGGATAAACTTACACATCATTTTTATTTTTATTTTAAAATGGCACGAATCGATGGACAAACTACTTTGCAAAGTAGTTTCTCTTCCATTCAATCTTGCAAGAGTTCTCACTAATCTTTATATTCATTCTAGTCATCATATGAAAAAACATATCCTCTACTAAATATCTATCAGGGTCTTTTCGCTAACCTCACTAATTTTTAGTAATTAGGATTTTGTTAAATAACATATGAGGCCATCTTATTTGGTTAAGGCCTATTATGTATTTTGTGGGTAGTTCTTCAATGTGAAAGGATCTTGTTTATTAAATAATGTTTATTAGGTAATTGGTACATATTGATTATGGGACCAAAAGTAGTTATATTTTTTTTCTAATGAAAAACTATTTATAGAACTAGGAGATTATGCAAGATTTTATCAAGTATTGTTATTATATTAGATCTTTGTCAAAATGAGGCTTTCCTGTGAAAGACGCTAATAAACATTGTTCTCTCTTTTCTATATCATCGATAGAAGAGTTATATTCTACAATGTTTGTTGTTCCTTGAGATGTTCCCAATTGTCTGGGAACTATGCTAAGCCATCCAAAATGAAGTTTTGACCTTAAGCTAACCCTTAGGTCCTAGAGGAATTCCTTATCAAATTTGAGAAAGATGGCTACCCACTTTCACCTAGTAACAACTGAAAACATTAAGCTCGGTGGATAGATTTAAATGGTAAGAAATGGGAGCAATAGGGATGGGGATAGAAATGGTAGGAGACTAAGATTAATGACTATAACCTCTTCAAACTAGAATCCTATCCATTGGGAATGGATGCATAACACAAAACTTGGTAGATTGAAGGTGGAAGAATTAAGAAAAACATTTATCTCAAGCATAAAAAAAAAGTGAGGAAGTTATTATTGGCATATGAGGAATAAGAGAAGGTTTTCCAAGCATTTAACCAATGAAGTCAACAGATAAAATGAATTCCATGAACTGAAGTCAAATTGATTTCAGGAACCATGATACACAATTCACAACTTTAATGATAGCCTTTGAGTATAGAAAGAATATTGACCAAAATACTTTCAGTGATACAAAATTGTAATGGAAGTTGTACTGAATTTCTAAAGCTATAAATTATAATTACATATGACAATAATAAGTTTCAAACATAGAAGTTTAACAAAGAAATTTTTGAAGAGAAAAACAAGGCGCTGCTAGTAATGAGCAACAAATCTAGTGATATGAAATTATACTTTTGATAGTGGAAGTTGTACCCAATTATACTTTGGAGAGTCAAATTTTTAGTGATATAAATTATACTCCTAATAGTGGAAGTTATACCCACTTGTCAAAGATGTGAATTATAGTTACATAAAAAAAGAACATGTAGGAAAGGTAGAAGTTTAGTACAGAAAATTATGAAGAGAAAAACAAGGCTCTTCTAGTAATGAGCCATGAATCAATAGATTAATCCATCATTCTAAATGAATTACAAAGATAGCCTCTCAGACCTCTTAAAACACATCCTATCTATTTTCTATGTTAAAATAAAATAGGAGAAGAACATGTGTGAAAATTATTTTCACTATGGAAGTTGTACGAAACTATCAAAGGTATAAATTATAATTACTTAGGAAAAGAATACATGAAAAGGAGAAGCATAACATAGAAAATGACGAAGATAAAAACAAGGATTTTCCAATAATGAGTCATGAATCCATGGATTATTCCATTAGTTTCAATGAATTATAGAGACAGCCTCTCGGTCCTCTTACAATGCATCCTATCTATTTTCAGTTATGAAAAAATATACTTCTGATAGTGAAAATTATACCTAATGTTTCAAAGTTATAATTATAATTGCATCGGAAAATAACATAGATGAAACTTAGAAACTTAACATAGAAAATTATGATGGGAAAAACATGGCTCTACTAGTAATGAGTCAATAATCCATGGATTATTCCATCAGTTTGAATGAATTATCGAGATAACCTCATGAGTCTTTTACAACAAAACCTCTTGATGGGAAAAAATTAAAACTCTAAATTAATCTTTATCCTAAAACTTCAACTCCTTCCTCTATAATATTCAAATGTTGGAGGAATACCTAGAAAATATGAAACTCAATGTGGTGGAATGTTGATATTTTTCCTTGAATTTGGAATAAATTACCAAAACGAAATTATGGTTGGAAGAAACAATTTGACACTTAAAAGGTATTTATTGCCATATGTTTTGACATCTATTTGAAATACTTTCAGTGATGCAAAATTATACTTCTGATAGTGGAAGTTGTACTTGTCAAAGTTGTAAATTATAATTGCATAGAAAAGGAACAAGCGTGAAAAATAGAAGCTTTACACAAAAAACTATGAATAGAAAAAACAAGGCACTACCAGTACTAAGCCACAAATCAATGGATTATTCCATCAGTTTGAATGAATTATAAATATAGACTCTTAGGCCTCTTAGAAATCAACCTTTTGATGCCATTAAAATCAAACTCTAAAAAAAATACCTATCCTAAAGCTTTGACTCTTTCCTTTAGAATCTTCAAATGTTGGAGTAATACCTAGAAAATATGAAGTTGAATTTGGTTGAATGTTGATCATTTTCCTTGAATTTATAATAAATTATTAAAAATAAATTAATGATAAGACCGGTGAAAAAATTTCGACACTTGAATGGTATTTGTTGTCATATATTTTGACATCTATCTATTTTGTTTCTACAGTAATCTTGTATCAAATGTATTAAAAATAAATTAATGACAAGACTGGCGAAAACATTTCCACACTTGAATGGTATTTTTTGTCATATATTTTGACATCTATCTATCTATTTTGTTTCTACAGTTATTTTATTTTATTTTATTTTATTTTTATTTTTTTAAGTTTTTAATTTGTATATAGCTTTAAAAAAAAAAAGAGATTAAAAAAAAGACGAGTTGTTAACACTTTCTGAATTTTGTAATGTAATAATCTATTAATTAATATTGTAATCTCTCTAATATTTTTATAGGGATACTCTTTGACTACGAATATGATACTAATCTATTTATTTTAATGTATATTCATAAATATAGGTCCTTTAGCTTTTATTTTAAAATAGAAATAGTTATTTATAGATTATTCTATTTTTAACTTATTCAACAAACTAATATTTATAAACATCTTTGATAACTAATTAATTTATTCATTTATTTTCTTAATTTAAATTAAGATTTAAATGTCCCTTAACTTATATTTTATTTAAAATATAATTAACTTATATTTAATTAAAATATAATCTACTATTCTCTATGACTTGATCTATTTTATAATTATAATATATTAACTCACTTATTCTAACATATATTTGCAATTATAAAAATGGTCCATTTATAAAGAAATTAACAACTGAACTTAGTTAATTAAATAAATTATGCCCTTTAGAGTCTAACTAGTTGTTCCCTGGTCAATCTAGCTATTATCATTTTAGCTGTTACCTTATCTGGAAATTTGGTCATTGTACATTTTGCCTGATCTATTTATAATGCATAGTGATTTCTGCTCATTCAACTTGTCTTGACCATGAACCACACTGGTTGGTTCGAAACGCGTCGACAAAAAATATCTCTATGTGATTTTCGCCAAAGGTTCTTCTCAAAATTTTCCAGTTATCTATCTTCCTTTGTTAGAATATTGTAGACAAGATTGTTCAACATAGATGGAAAAAATACTAATATTTTACAAAATTTATAAGAAATCTAAAACTAAAAATCATTAATAAAATTAATAGTTAAATATAAATATGAATCATATCATTATTAAACCTATCAGCTCCTTTCATTCCCTTCCCAACCCTCTCCTCTATTTATTAATCCCATTATTTTCTGACTTATTCACTCATCTAACCCTGATGATGAACCAAAGTGGTTGGTTCGAAACGTCAATTCCCAAAAACATGAATGTGATGATTTCAGAAGATATCACAACACAAAATATAGATCGCAGAAGCCTCAAATCTATAAATTTATTCATTTGTTTTTTTTTTTCATTTTCATTAATTAAAACTTGAACATTTTTTTTTTCTTTTTTTTTCACTTCTGGTTCATGGGTACCCGGGTCAATGGGTAGCCGCTACATCCAGGGTTGTTCAACACTGAGTGGACACACCCGAAGGCATCAACACCCCTCGGCCTATTTACTGACCTAACCCCAAGAGCTTTCGGGATTCGACCCTGTGACCTCCCATTGGCGAGGCACTTGATTTGACCGATTGAGCTAACTCTTGGGGCTTAAAACTTGAACATTTTATTTCAAATGCACTAGTTAATAATTTTAAATTATTATATTTTAACTTTTTTTATCTTCTAAATTATATTTTTAGTGTTTGTATTTCCCTTTGACTTTTCTTTAGAAACTACAAACAACACAACATTAAAATATTTAAAACCTTCATGACTTTTTTCACATGCTTGTTAATGGTTGTCAATGATTGGGGGGTGTTGAATTTCTAAAATAATGCATAGTAGAGATTGATCTTATGATTTTGATAATTAATTTCCTATGATTTCCAATTCAGTTATCTTATATCACATATATCCTTAAACAATTACACATAAAAAATCTCAACAATAATGCAATGAAAACAATACGATCAGAAATAGATAGCCATGCACAATAGAGACAAAGAATTACCTTGGGAAAACACAACCTTGCAAAAAACTCAACAACTCTTCTTCTAAGGAGAAAATGTTCTTCAACAATATTTACAAATCCAAGAATTCTAGAAATCTATTCCACAAATTCAAACCCAAGATACTAGTCCATCCTGGTCAAATTTTAACTTAGTCAATGCTAGTTAAATCTCCAAGTATCAAAGAATTTAATGTTGGTTGACATTTTGAAATTAATCCTGAAGTCAACTCGGTGCTACAATGAACTAGAGGCAAATGTGGTTGACTGCATCCCAAATCTTTGTCAAGATCTCCTTTCTTCTACAGTCAAAACTGCCCCTTTTTAACAGTCAATTTCAGTCAAAATTTTGTCCAAACTTACTAGAATCTTGGTTAAACAAATTAGGTCAAGCTCGTTCAAATGATAGCCTTTTTATTTAGGTCAAACTTCAGATTTCTTCCTCTTTGACTTCACACATGCAGATCACAAAGTAGAAGAATGTCTGTTGGTTGAATTGGTCCAAATGTGGATATCATCTTATGGTTTTTATATTAGTCAAATGGGTGATTTTTGACCAAAAGTTACACCCCTTCATGGTGGGGTTGGCTTAATTATTTGGAGCCTACATGATCCACAAAATTTATAATTTTAATATTATTTTTATAATTTTTTTTGCCCAATTTACTAGGCCTATTTGGCATGCGGGAATACCTCCCAATGCTACAAAACAACACTCCCTCTTAGCAAGGGAGGTATTCTCCTTTTCTGTAATAGATTCTCCTTTAAGTGAATTTCTCCTTCGTTATGAAGAGTTTATTAGCTTTCCATATTGATGCATGCCTATACATAACTCCATGTTGGAGTAGGCAATCTAACTCCTCATATATCTAGGGTTTGCCAAAGCCCTCTATGGCTCCTTAGGGAAATTTTATCAATATCCTCTAATCATGGTCTAGCCTAAGAATCTAAATTTTTGTTTCGACAAATTTTCCTTTGGACTGATGAGCCTAGCTATTGCAACAAGAATGTTACAACTCCTAGGGATACTAGCTTTACTTATCAACCCGGGGTTTGTACAAACTTGGAGGTGACAGTGTTATATGTAAAAGTGAAGGTACTACCTATTGTCACTGCTCATTTGGCAAGAGACCCCAAGGGTTCCAAGCTAGATTTCTATAGGGTCGGAAGAAGCTTAACTCTTTGATGGAAGAAAAGAAAATATATCCTAAGGGAGAGCTAATGATAAACCACACCATACCCTAATTAACTAATTAAACAGCTATGCTAAGCAAAATTGCTAAATTAATCACTAACCTAATGTTGCTATCTAAGTTATAGAAGGTAAGGAACATTAAACTAGACTAAGGTGTAAGAAAATAAACTTAAGCGAAATTGTTTTTCAAGCGGAAGAGCAATCAGAGGTCGAAATCAATGAAAGGAGGATGTAAGGGTGTAGTAGTGCATAGGGACCATTGGATTGATCAATGAACATAAGATGGATGCTGGAGATCTTATCGCGGGGCTTTAAGTGAATAAACAGATGAACATGGTTAATGAAAAGGATGAATCACAAAGATCGTATCGCAAAGAATTAAGTGAATGGATGGATGAACAAGGTATCAAAGCAGATGAACAGTGGAGATTGTATTGCTAGGGATTAAGTGAGTGGATGGATGAACAAGGTTAATAGGAGATGAGTGGTGAAGATCTAATCACGAAGATTAATTCAAGAGATGGACGGATGATGTTAACAGGAGCAATGAACGGCTGAGATCTTATCACGTGGGTGAAGTAAAGATATGGATAGCAGAGATTATATTACGGGAAAAAGAAACGTGTGGAAATGGTGGAGCAGGTTTCTAAGGTGGTAAGTAGTTTCTCACGTGCCCTCAAGGCAGTAAGAGGAATTCTAAAATTTCACACGATTAGCCTTACTTTGGGACACGTAGCACAAGAAAACCACTTTTCTCACATGCTCTTGGGTGGATAACATTTGTGCACTAATCCACGTGATGTTTCACGATAAACATTGGATCAGGCGGGGCTAATCAACAGTGGAGATTGGTCAAGCTAGTTGGCAATCGGGTGAGGCAGATCGACGGTGGGGGTTTAAAGCGAATAAAGTGATTGGGTGATGCAATAATCGTCAGACCAAGAGACAGATTGACGATGGAGATTAAAACTCATAAAGCATGTGGTGGACTCCACGTGAGGCAGTAATTGAAGAAAATAATGAATCAAATGGTGATTGTGAAGGTTTGTTGGTGATCGGACAACAAGGAAGCTATGCATGAGGAACATGATGAAGGCAACTTTAAACAAAAATGACAGAGAAAACTAGTGCGGGTTAACAAATAATGACATCAAACATCGAACTCCCTAGCTCATGTGAGAACTAGAAACTTATGTTTTTGGGGTTGCTGAAGGGTCCCTTCCTCAAGTCATGGTCCCAGAGGGAGGAGATGAGGCCGAGACACCTGCGCACAACCTGATAGTGATCTTTTTCCTCTAACTAACCTGTGAACTAAAAGAAGGCACAAATGGAAGTAAACTAAAGCAAATGCAGCTACTGAAGCAACTAAACAAAAAAACCATGAACAATCTACTGTATACTGCTGTAACGAAAGTGCAACTACTTAAGCAAATAAACAGAAAATCAGGAAACTACTTAAGTAAATGAATGGAAAGAGAAATCTATGCTACTTAAGCAAATGAACAATGAAAACTAGGAATCTATGCTAGCATAACAATGCAATAAAGAGGGGATTTGGCTACTTGGGTCGAGCCCTAACCCAAGATCTTCAGCCCTTAGAGTTAACTCAGAGCTAGCTTAAAATAGAACTCATCCTCATTATGAAAATCATGGATTATATAACAACTGCCATAATTATTGTAGCTGAGAAATAAAGTAAAATTTTACAATGAAAGTCCAAATCCTACTGAGGTCCTAAGCCTCTCTATTTATACATCTGAAGTCTCCAATGACTTCCTCCCCATTAGGGATGTTAGACTCCCCACTCAAGGTAAACTGGTTTCTATCCCTTTCACTTGCTCGGTTGTCTTCTAGTCTTCAAAGTGATGGTCGTTTGCACTTTGAGGTGATGGAGGAATATTCAAATGGAGGGGTAGCAAATGAGGAGGATTTACCTCCTATAATTACTCTCCATTGTCCCATTCGAGTTTTTACCAAGGTCTTTGGCATGGTTCCTTGCTTTTACCCTTTATTGATTTATTCCTGCATTACATGCACATTAGACCACAAAGAAAAATATCCAACTCTAACTCATCTCATAAACAAAATATAATCAAAAGTATGCAATAAGTTTTGAGAATTGTTGGTTTGACTAAGCTAGGAGGTGAATTAAGGCCAATTAAGGCCCATATAATTACCCAATGATGAGACTCATCATAGACCATTCAACTTTTGGCTCAAAATTCTTTATCACCTATTGAAGTCCTTCTATCTTAAAAGGTGAACTCCATCTATCTCCTTTGGTTGACATAGGCAAGTATTTTTGTCTTATAAGGAGAACTGTGTCCAATCCCTAATTCAGATAGGACATTAACCTCTAGTCGACCTAGCCAAATCCTTTTGGCTCCAAAGGTGAATGTACAAGCCCTCATTATTTCCTTTTAAAGGGGGAGAAAAATAACATCAAACTAAGGTTGTCCCTTTCTATAATCTACTCATTTTTAGATATGTATTGGAGCTCTCGTACTCCTCTTTGTATCATGTCTTAGATGAAGTGGGATGGTCATTTCCTTCTAGGTTCTAAAGTAGGTCTTCCCATGGTAGTCATGGCTTATCCCTTTGTCATGTAAGCAACTCCTTCTAATATTGTTCTTCCCTCTTACAAACTTTTCTTGGCAACCTTCATGACGTATGTACAAACTTCATTCAGGCGCTCAAGGAAGAAATAATTATAACCAAGCAAAAAAAACAAAAGAATGATGTAGATGAAGAATAAAATAATAATAAAGAGAAATATATGAAGTACTGATATTTTTATTAAGAAGGAAACTATTGTGGGTTTTACTATATTTTCAACTCCCTCTTGATCCTTTGTTTCTTACAGAAATCAATGAAGTTTATCTTTCTTTCTTGCATGAATTGTATGAGCTAGGGTTTCTTCATTCTAAAGTTATCCAGCCACACCATAGGCTCAAATTCAAGCCATGTAATATCCATGCTATCAAGAAGATGAATCAATTACAAACTCCATTTTCATTTGACATTTCAAGTCTCGTTCTAGGGTTTCACAAACCCTAGGACTTTATCATCGAAGACTCAAATACAAATCATAACCTTCTAGTCTTCTAAGGATTACAAACCCTCATTCTTCCAAATTTCATTGACACCCTTTATAACTCCATCAAGCTTGTCATGTACAATTCTATCCTGCTATGAATCTTTAAGAAAATTTCCAGTATTCGAAAAGCCAATATTATGGTTCTAAAAGTTGCATGATCAGTTGTTCATAACATATTGCAAGGATAATCCCATCAAGCTAATGATACATCATTGGAAGTCTACTCATTCAACTTTGCATAATTGTTAGTTCCTTCAAAACTGGAAGCTCCTCTTATTGTTGGAAACGATCCGAAATGTTAATTTGTAGAATTTCCTCCAACATTCTCAAGAATATGACCATCTATTATGGGAGATTTTTTTTTCATTGAATCCTCTTGTTACAACCTTGCCTTGTACTATGGTATGTTGCTATCTATGTAGTGGCAATTCTTCCACAATACACTTGATTTTTCATGAACCTCACTTAGGGGGTAATGGACAAAATGTTGCTAATATGTCTACACAAAAATGACGAAGATAAGAGTCTATCTAAATAAAACAATTCTTATCTCTAATTATTCAAGAAAACAAGTTGAAAATAGAGGGGATTTGCCAATTTCTTGACAGATCTAAAGGAAAAGTTATTTTGACTTTTCTAAGGTGGTTTCTCATCATCATCATTTTCAACATTGGTTGTTGATGCATACTCCCTTTTCTTCATTTTTCTTTCAGGGAAATTTGATGCATAATGTCCAAAATTTTGACAAGTGAAACACTTCACTTTTGACATGTCCTTCCTTTTCTTATTTTGAGTGTGATAAAATCTTCTACTTGAATTCTTCTTGCTAAATTTTCCAAAGTCCTTTTTGATGAAAAGGTAGTCTTGGGTATTACCCAAAATCCCCTTTTCAAGTAAAAATCGGCCCTCGACATGTGGTAGCAACCTACAGGCTTTATCGGAAGCGCTTAAGGCTTTAAGCCTTTTATGACCATGGACATATGAGGAATGAAAGCCATATTTTTATCGGCACTCTTAATCATCCATCGGAAGCCAGCACCCGAGCTTTAAAGCTCGCAAGCACCATCATCCATCTAGCGGGAGCGACCCATCATAAATACGTGTATCGGGAGCGACCCACCATAAATACGTGGAAACCATATAAAACCCCCCGTTTTATAACCGTGCCCACATATATATATATATATATATATATATATATATATATATTATATGGAACAATACCAAGCCCCGCTTTTCCAAAATTCCGGACTTATAAATATATATATGTGCCTTTATAATCTATCGGCAGGTCCGATATCAGCCGTCACCACCATAAACATTATACCGCGGACTCGATGACCCCCGATGAGGTTGCGGATCCGATCTACAATTCACCACAGTTGATGTTTCTATCACATCCGCCTCCGCCCAATAGTATTTCATCGGCGATCGGCAATCGCTCGATGCGATATACACATATATGCATCCGCCGATATAGAACCGGACCCAACTTGGGAATTCAACCCGATATATAAAATATCACGTCCACTTTCATTTCTGAGGTTTACGATGCGATATCATTCCGCTGTCGCCGATATGCCGATGCGATGATGTCACCCGGACCCGATAAGTTCAAAGGAAAACTTAATATTATTTCAAGTCCGCCCAGTGCTCTGCTAAAGGTTTCGGCGTCGATTCTCTATGTTAATGGCTTCTCCGCTCTCAGTCTCTAGTTAACCCAGATTGGCTTTAAACAGAAGATTGCTTTTGGTTATGAATAAACGCACAGACAGATCGAATTGCATGAACTTTAAAAAGGTAATTTAAACACACAAGACCTCCACGGGCCGCTTTAACAAAACGTTGCACAAAATATTGAAATTTCTCATGAATAAAACACAGAGTCTCGGCCTTTGGCCAGATTACACCATAAAATGACCTATGTTACCCAAATACAGTCCACAACACACTTTGAGATCTCGCTCCACTCCAAACCTCACTCCTCTCTTCTCAACATTTGTCCTCTCTTTTAACTCAATAATTTCTCTAACAATCTCTAGCAACAATATTCTATTTTTAAGAGATCTAATAGCAATCGTCTATCTCTTAGCTCTCATGCACACCTAAGCTAACAAATATTATCCCTAATCTAAATAAAACAATGCCTTATTTATTACAATAACTAACAATTTGAGAAGTCATCCTTCTCGGTAATAGTCGATGAAATTTACTGTGATTAGCCACAACATGTGGACAATCCTGCACATTGCTGGCTAATGTCGATGCTCCTGCATCAGACTCCCAGGGAAGAAAAGATTTGTCCTTCAAACCTTCAAGACTCACTCCATATTTCTGTAGTTCAGTGGTTGTCAACCAACTGGAATCTTCCACTGGCTGCTCCTTCCACTTGACTAGATATTGGAAATATGTCTACCCTCTGGTTTTCTTAGATACTCTTCGGTCTAAAATAGCTTCAACTTCTTTTTGAGATGCTTTTGGTACTTGTTCCTCCCAATCCACAGGTTGAATTTCACCACCTATGACTTCTTTCTACAACTCTGTTTCTGCCTCTCTGAATGGTAACAAGTCTGCAATATTAAAAATGGGGGATATTCCGATCCCTTTTGGTAGCTCAATCTCATATGCATTAGCTGAAAATTTCCTTTTGATTTTACAGGGTCCTATTTTCTTCAGTTTCAGTTTATTATAAGTCCTTGTAGGAAATCTCTCCTTCCTCAAATAGGCCATGACTAAATCTCCTACTTGAAATTTTTTTTCTCTCCTTTTCAGATCTGCTTTCTGTTTATATCTTCTGCTTCTTTCCTGTAATTTATCTTTGACTTCTTCTTGTAGCTTTTGCATTTGTGCAGCAAAATCTTCAGCACTTGCACTTCTGGCTTCCTGTTTTCCCAAATCTCTGAGCTCATATACTCCTCTTGGATGCATCCCAAATACAATCTAGAATGGACTCATTCCTGTGCTTCGGTATGGTGTATCATTGTAAGCAAATTCAGCTTGAGCTAATGCCAAATCCCACTGTTTGGGATTCTGATGAACCAGAGTTCTTAATATATTTCCCAAGCTTTTGTTCACAACTTCAGTTTGTCCATCTGTCTAAGGATGGTAGGCTGAACTAAAACTAAGTTTAGTTCCCAACTTCCTCCAAAGTGTTCTCCAGAAATGCCCTACAAATTTTGTATCCCAATCTGATACAATGCTCACAGGTAAACCATGCAATCTTACAATCTCAGAAAAGAACAAATTGGCTATGTTTGTGGCATCGCTAGTCTTCTTACAAGCAATAAAATGGGCCATTTTTGAAAATCTGTCTACAACAACATATATAGAATCATTTCCTCTCTGAGTTTTTGGTAAACCCAGAACAAAGTCCATACTCATTGCATCCCATGGTCGATCTGGTATGGGCAATGGCTGATATAGACCTGTATTTTGACTCCTTCCTTTGGCATACTAACATACCCTGCATTTCTCAACAAACTTTTTAACATCAGTTTGCATTTTAGGCCAATAATAAAAAACATTCACCTAAGTGAAAGTTTTGTCTTGTCCAAAATGACCAGACAATCCTCCACTATGCTTTTCTTTAATGATGTTTTCTCTCATTGAGCATTTAGGAATGCATAATTTGTTGCTCTTAAATAACAGGCCTCCTTGAATAAGGTAGTCCATCCATTGACTTCTGTTATGGCTCATTGGATTCTGCACTGTCGTGTAGATATCCCTAAAATCCTCATCATCATGATACATTTCTATCATCTCATCAAAACCTACAACACCCACTTTGAATTCTTGCAAAAGAAAACTTACCCTGCTCAACGCATCTGCCACTTTATTAGACTTTTGTGCTTTATTACAAAAGTGAAACTTTGTAGAAATTCTACCCACTTGGCATGCTTCTGATTTAACTTTGGCTGATTATTAACGAACTGCAAAGCATGATTATCTAAATATAAAATGAATTCCTTTGGTAGTAAGTAATGCCTCCACTTTTTCAACGCCTGCACAATAGCGTAGAATTCTTTGTCATATGAAGAATATCTCCTTTTCGCATCATTTAATTTCTCGCTGAAATATGCTATCGGTCTTTGCTCTTGGCTCAACACCACCTCAATTGCTTCTCCACTTGCATCAGTTTCCACTTGAAAGACTTTTTCGAAGTCTGGCAATGCTAGAATAGGCTTTTCTGTTATCTTTCTTTTCAACAAATTAAAATTCCTATCAGCTGCTTCTGTCCATTGAAATGGCTGATTGACCTCCCTGATTGTCTCAAGGATTGGTGCACAAACTTGACTGAACCCTTTTATAAACTTCCTGTAAAAACTAGCAAGTCCATGGAAACTTCTTACCTCGAATACACTCCTGGGAGTAGGCCAGTTTCTGATTGCTTATACCTTTTCCGGATCCATTTTTAAACCTTATCTGGAAATCACAAACCCCAAATATACCAGCTCCTCTTTCATGAAACTACATTTCTTCAAGTTAATTAGTAGTTTTTCCTTCTGCAGTGTTTTCAAGACTAACTTCAAATGTTCCAAATGCTCCTCTTTACTTTTGCTGAAAACAAGAATATCATCAAGGTAAACAACAACAAATTTACCTATATATTCTTTCAGGACCTCGTTCATTAGTCTCATGAATGTGCTGGGCGCATTAGTGAGCCCAAAAGGCATCACTAAACACTCATACAGTCCACTATTTGTTTTGAACGCTGTCTTCCATTCATCGCCTTCCAGAATTCTAATCTGATGATACCCGCTTTTTAAATCTATCTTTGTAAAATACCTAGATCCACTTAAACAGTCCATTAAATCATCCATTCTGGGCAAAGGAAATCTATACTTGACTGTTATCTTATTGATAGCTCCGGAATCGGTGAACATGCGCCATTCTCCTCCCTTTTTCGGACTAAGCACCATTGGCACAGCACACGGACTCAGACTTTCTCGGATCAGTCCCTTGTCCATTAACTCTTGAACTTGTCTTGCAACCTCTGCATTTTCCTGAGGAGTTAATCTATAGGCAGCTTTATTAGGTAGACTTGATCCTGGTATTAAGTCGATATGGTGACTTATACTCCTAATCGGTGGTAATTCATTTGGAAATTCATCCACAATGATATCCATGTAGCTATTTAACACAGATTGAATTTCTTCAGGCAAATCATTTAAATTTGTGGAGGTTAAAATTACCTTTGGCCTTCCTACGATAGAGAGATGCACCTCTTCGCTTTTATCAACCTCTTGTAGCAGTTCCTTGCCACTCATCACATAATACTATTTTCAGGCAGCTCTTTATCAACATCATTCTTTACTGGCAGCAACATATGTTTAACTTCGTCCTTCTCTATGGTATATGTATTCCTTCTCCCATCATGAATCGCCTTCCTGTCAAATTTCCACGGTCTTCCCAATAACACATGACATACATCCATGGGCATTATGTCACATAAGATCACGTCTTTGTATGTGCCGATCTGCATTTCCACATTACATTGCTCTGTCACAATGACTTGATGACCCTTCTGTAGCCAAGATACTTTGTAAGGTGCAGGATGTGCTTTCCTTGTTAATCCGAGCTTTTCCACCATCTCTGTAGACGCAAGATTGTCAGTACTCCCGCTATCAATTATAACCTTACAGCACTTACCCTTTGACTTGCACATAGTCCTGAACAAGTTCTTCCTTTGCGCAGGTTCTCCAATCTCATTTTCTGATCTTAACAAAGTTCTTCTAAGTAGCAATGCTTCACCTTCTTGCGGTGGTTCTTCTACAAGTCGAGGTGGTTCCGGCTCTGCCTCAGCCACATTTGCACCCCTCTGGCTTGCTGACTTGTTACGAGGACAATCTCGTGACATATGTCCCCATTCTCCACAGGTATAACACCTAACATCTCTTCCTCGCCCTCTTCCTCTGGGCGCGAATCTCCCTCTACTAGATTCACCCATCTGTGGTGATTTGCTTCTTGAACTCCCTGTGTCAATTTGATGCTGTGTTCCTCTAGATCGGCCAGCTCCTCTACCTCTTGTTGAGCTCTTTCCTCTGTTCCTTTGACTTTGTTTTCTTAATATCTTCTCTTCTGCCTTCAATCCTACTTGATAGGCATCCTCAACAGTTTTCAGACTTAACAGACCAATCTCATCTTGGATCTCATACCTTAGCCCATTAACATATCTAGCTACTTTTTCCAAATCATCCTCTACATGCCCTGTTCTGATACTTAATCTGTAAAATTCTTTAATATATTCTTTAACAGACATTCCTTTTTGCTTCAGATTTTGCATCTGCTTAAAAAGATTCAAATGATAATCTTTCGGCAAAAACTTGGCTTTCAGTTTACTTACCATTTTATCCCATTGCTTGATTTTAGATTTCCCCTTTCTCGTTCTTGATGTTTGTACCTCGTCCCACCAGATGGCTGCATGACCTTTCAATCTAATTACTGCAAATTTTACCTTCTTGTTCTCTTCAACCTCTTCATAATCGAAGTACTGATCTATGGATCTGATCCAATCCATGAGCTCCTCGGCATTCAGACTCCCTTCATACATAGGAATCTCCATTTTAGGTTTGCCTCCAACCTTTGCCAGCATCTTCAGGATTTTGATATTTTCATTCTCTTCTTCTACTTCCACATCTGTATCAGATTCTTCTGCAGGACTCTCAGCTCCCTCGTCAGGCGCTCTTCTTTGGGTTGTCTCCATTGCCTCCATTCGTGCACGCAAACTCCGCACTTCTTCTATCAAAACTACATTTGGTTCTGGTCTCCCTCGACCAATTCCTCTCCTTGGCGGCATCTTTACTGTAAACACTATCTCTTCTGCTCTGATACCAAAAATGATGAAAAGGTAGTCTTGGGTATTACCCAAAATCCCCTTTTCAAATAAAAATTGGCCCTTGACCTGTGGTAGCAACCTACAGGCTTTATCGGAAGCGCTTAAGGCTTTAAGCCTTTTATGACCATGGACATATGAGGAATCAAAGCCACCTTTTTATCGGCACTCTTAATCACCCATCGGAAGCCACCACCCGAGCTTTAAAGCTCGCAAGCACCATCATCCATCTATCGGGAGCGACCCATCATAAATACGTGTATCGGGAGCGACCCACCATAAATACGTGGAAACCATATAAAACCCCCCGTTTTATAACCGTGCCCACATATATATAATTATATGGAACAATACCAAACCCCGCTTTTCCAAAATGCCGGACTTATAAATATATATATGTGCCTTTATAATCTATCGGCAGGTCCGATATCGGCCGTCACCACCATAAACATTATACCACAGACCCGATGACCCCCGATGAGGTTGCGGACCCGATCTACAATTCACCACAGTTGATATTTCTATCGCATCCGCCTCTGCCCAATAGTATTTCGTCGGCGATCAGCGATCGCTCAATGCGCTATACACATATATGCATCCGGCGATATAGAACCTGACCCAACTTGGGAATTCAACCCGATATATAAAATATCGCGTCCACTTTCATTTCTAAGGTTTCCGATGCGATATCGTTCCGCTGTCGCTGATATGCCGATGCGATGATGTTACCCGGACCCAATAAGTTCAAAGGCAAACTTAATATTATTTCAAGTCCGCCCGGTGCTCTACTAAAGGTTTCAGCGTCGATTCTCTATGTTAATGGCTTCTCCGCTCTCGGACTCTAGTTAACCCAGATTGGCTTTAAACAGAAGATTGCTTTCGGTTATGAATAAACGCATAGACAGATCGAATTGCATGAACTTTAAAAAGGTAATTTAAAAACACAAGACCTCCATGGGCCGCTTTAATAAAACGTTGTACAAAATATTGAAATTGCTCATGAATAAAACACAGAGTCTTAGCCTTTGGCCAGATTACACCATAAAATGACCTCTGTTACCCAAATACAGTCCACAACACACTTTGAGCTCTCACTCCTCTCTTCTCCACATTTTTCCTCTCTTTTAACTCAATAATTTCTCTAACAATCTCTAGCAACAATATTCTATTTTTAAGAGATCTAACAGCAATCGTCTATCTCTTAGCTCTCATGCACACCTAAGCTAACAAATATTATCCCTAATCTAAATAAAACAATGCCTTATTTATTACAATAACTAACAATTTGAGAATTCATCCTTCTCGGTAATAGTCGATGAAATTTACTGTGATTAGCCACAACATGTGGACAATCCTCCACATTGCTGGCAAATGTCGATGCTCCTGCATCACTTTTTTTTCAATCTTTTCAAAATTCTTTCTTCCCTTTCCTTTTCTAGTATGACTTGCAAGGGCTTATGCTTCTTCACTCTGATGGGTTTGTGAGTTATTCTTGGATGATAATGTTGACTCTCCTTAAACACAATCAATCTATAGCTCATCAAATGTGGGTAACTTTTATCGTGCACATATTACTTAAATAAATGGTTACCTTGAGGATGGAAATCCATTGAGAGTATTTGAAACAAGTTATGGATCTTCAATATTGTCTCCAATGCATACAAGCTCATATCTGACTTGTGAGACATTCATAAGATATGAGACAATAAAGTCATATTTATTCATTTTGATATTACGAAGAGAAATTTTCAAAGCTAATTTTCTACCAGTATTGTTGCTTGCATATAATTCCACCAGAGCATCATAAATTTCCTTGCAAATCTTAAATACAATTGGATGAGTAATCAAGTGATATTTGATGGTATCTACCAATATTCTTTTGGCCTTAGCTTCATTCTTCTTATATCTAGTTTTTTCTTCAACTCTCTCTGGTTAGGGAATGACTTTTTCCAAATGTTCCAAAATTTCATTCTCTTCCAAAATGAGTAGAATTATGGTATTAAAAGACCTAAAATTGATGTCACCATCCAACCTATCTTCCACTCTAAGATTTGGTGTCATTTTATACAAGAGAATCAAAAACAAATTACTGCATTGATCTTGTCTCTATAGTTGACTTCATAATTAAGTTGCTTGAATACTTGTCTCTTTAGTGGGCTACTCTTTCGACAAGGATTTGATACCATGTTGAATTTTCTACAATAATTCATAGTAGAAATTGATCTTCTGATATTGAAAATTACCTCCCTATGATTTCCAATTCAATTATCTTACAACACATATATAATTAAGTAACTACACTTAGGAAATCTCAACAATAATGTAATGAAAACAATAGGATCAAAAAGAGACAACGAAGCACAATAGAGACAACAAAATTTCCCTAGAAAGACCTAACAACTCTTCTTCTAAGGAGAAATTGTTCTTCAATAATATTTGCAAACCAAACTGATGGGCATCCCAAATGGATATAATTTAAGGCCCATATGACTATCCTTTGGCATAGTTAACCTTTCCTTCTACATTTGATAATGTATTTCTCAAACTTCAATGTGTTTATAGGAAGGTTAAGAGATATTTTCTGTATATTTTGTTCCTAATATATTAAATGTGCAAGATATTGAGGATATATTGTGAATTTCAGGTAAGGGACTAGAAACAAAGGGTCATTGGGGTTTGTTCCTTGCTATACGATAGTCATAAATCGGTTGGCTTGTGGACATTGGCTACTTTCATGTGGCTACGAGAACACTAAGTAACTAGATCCACATTTTTATGGATTTTGGAGTGAAGCACTCCTTCCTTCGAGAAGGCTACCCCTTAACTACAATATGTATAAATAAAGGGCCTTAACAACCTAGTGGAGGATTCAAATTCTAGGACAAGGATAGTCATTATCAGAGAAAGGCTCCTCCCTATTATTTTAGTTATCATGTTTCATGTATGAACACCTTTTCATATTAATGAAAATCATTTCATTGTTCCCAGACTGATTTTATTCTGAGGGACCTCACTGTCCTTGGGTTAAGGCCTAGCCCAGGTGCTAAAGACCCTTTCTTGTATATTTACTTTCCATGCATTTAGTGTAGTGTGATTTTTTGCAAGTTTTATTTATGAGAAAAGCATTGTCTCTGCGGGGCTTATAAGTGAGCTCCTTATTAAAGTTTGGTTATGTAGCATGTTCTAATAAACCAGAAAAACAATTTTCTTCATGCAATTGTAGTTTTCATTCTAAGTTCAACACATCCTCTCCACTATTATTTTACTTTATGTAGTTAGTGGTTTGATAATTGTTTAAACAATTTTCTTTTATTAGTTAGACATGCACTTTTCTTACAAATATACGGTATTATTTCATAGGTTAAATTAGTATTGTTTCCATGCATTTTGATCACTCACATCATCAGCTTTTCACCCACTACTTGACATCTCTACAAACTATTTGTAAGCCCAAATCTGCCCAATACAGTTATAGGAAAACCCAAGTCTTATTTCTTCCCTATATAAGTTGACACATTAAGTGTGCCTTAGCTTCATAATGGTGTTTTTTCCTTCCACAATGTTCAACCACCTTTTCCATCCTCCAAACCACTCCTAAACTTCACAAAAAATTTTCTCGAATATTTTTTTATAGAAAATTAGGGCATCTTGTAGAAAAATGGGGTGTCCTACATAAATACACAAATTGCCTTGGAACACCTCCAAAATTGCACCAGATGATTGTCCATCACCACTCAACATTTAACAATGATGATTAGACCTTGAAGATCGAGTTTAGAGGATTAGACACCCCTTAGGAAATTTTTCTTAATAATTTTAGTTTCCTTCCTATAATTAGTGTTCTTTCTCTTTCTATGTCTTTGATTTGTTATGCACCATAAAGTAGGATTTATTTTCCTTCAGAATTCTTAAAGTATTTAATTTTCCTTCTTACAAGTAGAATATGGTTTACTTTAGTCATTTCCTTTCCTTTCCTTTCCTTTACTTTCTACAAAAGAAAGTAGAATTAAATTTTTTCATTTACATTCTTGTAATTAGATTAGGGTTTACTTTCTATCGTTTAATTTTATACAATAAAATAGTGTCTACTTCAATTGTTTCCTTTCCTACAAATTATAATAGATATATTTATTGTTCATTGAGTTTTCCAAGCATTTCATGTAGCATAGTGGTCTTTATGCATCTTGACCTCTCTTCACTACATCACGTCAACATGAGTAGAATATATTGCATGTTATACATATAGTACTAATACCTCTAATGTTTTTATGAACCTCAGGTTGATATTTAAAATTGAACCCCTTGAAAGTTTTGGAATTCTTGTTGTAATACTAAGGGTCATCACTTTTTGGTGCCATTGCTAGGAAGGTATCAAATTTGGTACTATTTTTTGCTCTAATTTGTTTCATTTTCATTCCATTTCGTAAAAAAACATGCAGAAATTTTGCATCAACATTTCCATATATATATATATATATATATATATTACAAAAGATCATTTATTTGATGCCTTGCAGAGCTTGGAATAACTTAGGAAATTTTTTACCTAAACCCCCCACTTATACAAACAAATAGCCTTCCCTTTTTAGTGACTGCGGGCCTCCTACTCTATCTATAGAATATCTAGAGGCCTTTTTGGGTGAGAAACCAAATATTTTTGAGGAGCCTATAGGAGAAGAAGAACCTCCATCACCTACTGAAAATATGGCTAGAAATAGGCAACCTAAAGTCTTTCCTATTAGGGATACAAATGGGGAAGCTAAAATGAAAAATATTAGCCCCACTTCTCTTCCACACTTTCATGGAATGAATTTGGAGGACCCTGATACCTTTATGTTTGAATTTGTTTTAGCATGTAGGAAATATGATTATACATATGATAAGTAAAAGCTCAATTTGTTTCCTTATATCCTCAAGGATGCAACATTGTGTTGGTTCATGAGTTTATAAGGAGGCAACATTATGACATGGGACTAAATACAGTAAGAATTCAACACCAAGTGCGAAGACTATTGTAGAGAAAGGGACACAAAGGAGGAAATATTTAGAATGACCCAATGGCTAGAAAAATCATTAGAAGACTTTGAAGAGAGATTTTAGTTAAGCTACAAGAGGGCTAACTTCACCCTTGATTCGAAAACAATGAAGCTAGTTTTTCTCTGGGGGGTCAGAGAAGAGTTGAAAGAGTCTATCAATATGCTTTCTAATGGAGATATTTACTACTTAAATTATGAAGACTCTAAAATAAGGTTCAAAAGCCACCCTTAAGCTGCAAGAAAAAGAGGTAGAACTAGTCAGGGTTTAGTAAGTCCGTCATCTTCTACTTCAAGCATTAAGAATGAAGTAAGAGATATGTTGGAGGATTTAAAAAGTGAAATATTACATACTTTTTTCTCGTATATGGCATCAACCATATTTTTCCCTAGATGCACCAGGAGGCACCCTAGAAATGAGCTCAGTTTAAATTTTATAGAAATATGCTATATGTGTGAAGATAATCATTCAACTAACAAGTGTCCATCTCTTCCAGGTCCTAAATGAGTATATCAAGGAGTAGAAGGATGCATGGAGCAACTTTACTTTTTCAACCAAAGGATGCCACAAGGCCATAGGCCATATCAGAAAGGTATAAACTATCCTTCCTCTTTTGATACAAGTCATAATGCACCTTTTCAGTCTTAGTACCCACCTAAGAACTCACCATGGCATATTCCTACTCCTTGGCCATATCCTCCTCAACCTTTCATTCCCCCTTTTCATCCATACCAAAACCAACCTCCTCAATGGGGTAATCCATAACTAGGACGGAGGACCTAGGAATCCTAACCACCTACCTCAGTGCCTCCTCCTCCTCAACCATATCTACCCCAAAACAATCCACATAAATAGCCACAAATTATTTCTCAATCAAATTTGAACCAAAATAATAACCAGGCCCAAAAATTCTACAATGGAGGGACATATTATCCTACTCATGTTGTCAAAATACAAGAAATCAAACTCAAGTTTGGGAAGGTACTTCCAAGTTCTCATCCACCTTCACTAGTAGAAAATCTTGGAGAGGATAAAAAGTAAATCACTCCTCGATCCAACAAGCCACCTTACCCTGAAAGGTTGATTGATCCTAGAACGCACACCCTAGAAGGAGTTGAACTTTTGGGAGAAATGAAAAATATGTGTGTCAAAATTCCCCTCCTATAGGCAATTAAGGATGTTCCCATGTATAAAAAATTCATCAAAGAAGAATGTATTTGGAGTCTAGGAAGGAAGAGGAAATATGCCCCTACTATCAATTTCCTTGGGCAACTAGATGATATAATGCTTGGGAAGGTCATAATCCCAAAGTATTTGGATCCTAGCAGCACAGTAGTAGATGTGAACATTAACAACATTGTATTCCCAAATAACCTCATTGAATTAGGGGCTACAATCAATGCCATTGCCAAGGATACCATGCTCAAGCTTAACCTATATGGATCTTTATAGAAAACCACCACAGCGCTACAGCTTGTAGACAAATCCATAGTAGCACCTCAGGGTGTCATAATTTCCATTGATTAGAGGGAGTACCACATATATTTCCTTATTCTCCATCCTAAGACCAAGTTCAATGGCTACCCTCTTATCATATGAATAGCTTAGTTATCTACTCTTGATGCCCATATAAATTATAGAGCTAAAAACATGACAATTACAAATGGGAAGCTGACCAAAAAAATTGTACTATATCCCCATGCTCAACCCCTTGTTGAGCATAATTTTCATATGTGGTTAGAAGAGGAAGAAGAATAATAAATTTATCAATGACCACCATATACCATTTGTATATTAGAAGCTAGAATTGGTGGTAGGAAATTAGATGAGAACAATCTGATTGGCCATTCTCTTCAAACAAAATATCTTGTTTCCATGCAAATTGATGGTATAAAAGAGGAACCTTTACGACAACCTAAAGAAAGAAAATGAGGTGAATTAATGACTATTGGTTCTTGTCATAGTAATGTAAAAACTATAGAAATGAAACCTTGTAGAACTCTGAAAATTAACCTTTTTCTTTCAACTAATCAGGAAGAAAAAATGCTTACCATTTTAAGGTAGAATCTTGATGCTTTTGCTTTGGATTACAAAGAGATGAAAGGAGTTCACCTCTCTCGCTGTACTTATCATATATACATCAAATAGTACCATAAATATATTCACCAACCTTAGAGAAGAATGAACACTACACTAAAAGACATTGTAAAAGAAGAATTGTAGAAAATATTAGATGCAAGTTTTATCTATCCTATTTCAGACAGTGAGTGGGTGTCACCTTTAGTAATTCTGCCTAAGAACAACGGGAAATCGAGAGTTTGAATTCATTATAGAGAAATTAATAAGGCCAACAAGAAATATTAATTTTATTTCCCTTTTATTTACCAAGTTTTAGATTCTCTTACAGGGAAGAAGTACTTTTCATTTCTATATGGGTTCAACAAATACAATAAGATCCAAATCACTCTTGAAGACAAGGATAAGATTACCTTCACTTGCCCATGGGGGACGATTTCCTAAGGGGTCATTCCATTTAGCTTTATTAATGACCCTATCACCTTTCAGAGGGTGATATTGAGTATTTTTGTTGATCTTATACATGATTTAGCTAAGATTTATATGGATGACTTCACACTTTATGGAGATGTTTTCTAGGAATCCCTCTCCAACTTGTCCAAGGTTTTGAAAATATGCATAGAAATGAATCTCTCTTTAAGTATTGAAAATTTTTAATTTTGTATGAATGCAGGAACTGTTCTGGGTCAGTTCCTTTCCAATGATGGAATTCATGTTGATCCAAATAAAATCACAATTATTGGAAAAGTTCCTTTCCCACAGAGACAAAAATACATTAGGATATTTTTAAGAGTTGCACGATATTATAGGAGGTTTATTAAGGAGTTCAGTAAAATTTCTTCAACTTTGTTTGGTTTACTGACAAATGACTCATATTTCTCTTGGACTAACCTTTGTCAAAAGGCATTTGAAGAGATCAAAGAAAAATTGATGATTGCAGCAGTTCTTAGGGTCGAAATTGGGACTTGTCTTTATACAATCAGAGGGAGGCTACCCCTTAATTAAAACATGTATAAATAAAGGAAAAAAAACAGTGGGCGAAGCATTGGGGTAACCTGAAAGTAAATTTACTTACGCTATATATTTCAATGATAAAAAAATGTCCAAATTTGAACTCAATTACACGGTCAATGTAAAAGAACTTTTTGTTGTTGTGCATTCTTTGAATAAATTTAAACATTACATTAATCGGTATCAAGTTTTTTTGCACATTGATCATGCAACCATTAAGTACTAGGTGAATCAAATTGATGTCAATGCTCAAATTATTAGAAAGTTGTTGTTATTGCAACAATTTCATCTAGCCATTCTTGGTAAGTTAGGGAAAGAAATTGTTATTGTAGATTTCTTATCTAGACTGACCTTGTTTGTAGAGAATGAAGAGGTGGAAGATGACCAACTTGTAGATGATCACCTCTTCACCATACCATTGTTGCCACCTTGGTTTGTTGATATAGAAAATTTCTTGGTTTCTAGCTAGTTTCCTCCTAACTTTTTTTCTAAAGGAAAGAGAAAAAATATGAGGAAAATTTCTCCTTATACCTAGATTGGGGGTGACCTTTTTAGATTGGGGCCTAATGAAATCCTAATGAAGTGTTTAAGATAATATGAAATCTATGACATCCTCTCCGCATGTCATGATGAACCCTATGGGGGTATTTTTCTGCTAAAATGATAGCTAAAAATATTCTTAAAGCAAGCTACTATTGGCCTACCCATCATCAAGATGTCAGGAGGTACATTGCATGGTCTAATGAGTGTTAGAGGACATGGAATCCTACTCAGAGGAATGAGATGCCCTAACAACCTCAAGTGACTTTTGAGCCAATTGAGAAGTGGGGCATGGACTTAATTGGAACTATTTACCCCCCCATATATACAGAAGAGTATATGATTGTGTCCATAGATTATATAATCAAATGAGCTAAAGTAAAGGCAGTCAAAGCAACAACATAACAAAAAGTAGTAGAGTTCTTAAGGGAGAACATATTTCACAAATTTTTTTTCCAAAGGGAACTAGTGATAGATCAAGGCGCTCAATTCACTTCCAACTTGATAGAGAAAATAATGAGCCAACATCACATTAGGAATAGAAGATCAACCCCATATCACCATCAAGAAAATGGGTAAGTGGAGGTGACCAATAGAGCAATAGAAAGAATTTTGACTAAGGTTGTTAGCAACAACAAGAAATTTTTGGAAAATAGGCTTTTTGATGCCACTTGGTCCTACAATACTATTTGGAAATACAACACTCGATTCGCTCCCTTTGAATTGGTATACGATAAGAAAGCCTGATTTTCCATTGAATTGGAGTATAATACATAGAGAATGACAGCACAACTTGACTTAGACATCACAAAAGAACAGGAACAGAGATTGCAAGAGTTGAATTCTCTTGATGAAATCATGCCATGGGCTCTTATGCCACACTGAAGTAGTTCAATTACAAAGGAAAGTTTTGCATGATAAGCACATCAAGTCTAGGATCTTCTGGGAGTGTGATTGGGCACACTTTTATGATTGTAGGTTCAAATATTTCAAAGGAAAACTCATGACTAGATGGCCAGGTCGTTACCTAGTGGAGAAATTTTATGATAATGGCTCAGTTTACATCAGGACGATTGATGGAAAAAGAAATTCTTCTTTTATTGAATGGCTATATATTGAAGTTTAATAGGAATCACTCTCAAGGGCCAAGTTTACCAATTCATTAAGGAGAGAATTGAATGTGATTGACAGAATCAAAGCTCTCAATCCATGCATGCCCTAATCAAGAATGAAGACGATGAAAAAATGCTAAAAGGAAAAAGGAAAAGAAAAAACCCTAGGTGGAAACCTCTTTAAGGTGGGCTCATAGGCTGAAATCCTCCTCGAGGCAACCAATGAGGCTAAATAAAATAAAAAAAGATCCCTGGGTGAAAACCTCACTTGAGGAACCTAGGGAAGACCTACTTAGGACGAAAACCTCAATGAGGAAGCTTGTGCGCCTCAAAATATATAAAAGAAAAGAAAAAGGAAAAGGAGAAAACAAGAAGAGAAAGAATAATGGAGACACAAAAGTCGCCTCAATTTTATCTATTCTAATAGTGATGCATGCACAACACAATTCTATTAGTAGTCAAGGAGACTATCCTGCAGTCCAAACACTCGCCTTTAGATTGCTCAACAAGCTTCTCTACATCCATCCAACCCATTCTCACACTTTTCCTAAGCCTCCTCCATCATTTCTAGGTCCCTTCTATTCATTTCAATCAATGTCTTGAATTGCTACAGGAAACTAATAAACATAGGAAAATTGTGCATAGCTAAAGTTTTCCAACTATGGGAAAGGGATAAGGTCTATGGAAGCCCTTAGAACCTACCCATTCCATTAGCCTTCAATTTTCTCATAATTGTTCCACTGAGCACCCACAAAAATCCAACCTTCACCCTATTTTTCACCTATCACTATCAGAGAATGTCTCTCCATCACCAGAAGAAAACTCCCCTTCAATTATAAGAAATTTTAAAGGCCATAGCTAGAGGAAATTATGACCCTGAGTAACTTATTTCGCTGCTACAGGAAAACACATAGTCCTATAGCAGTCTTCAAAATCCCTATAGGCCTAAATTTATAGCATCAATCCAAGGAACTTTGAAGAACACCATATTCCAGGAACTTACGAAACAAGCCTAAGCAACTACATGATCTCTTGTAGGCTGCTACAGAATCCTTACCACTAGAAAGAAATAGCACCATGTCATCCATAGCAATAGTACTATGACCATCTGAACCAGAGCAGTGGCAGCAACAATAAAAAAAACATTAGAAAATCTCCAAAAGTAATAAGAGAAATATTTAAGCCTCCACGAGTCATCACAAGCAACTTTAGAACCATAAAAGGAAACTCTAGTCATCACATCAACAACCTATATATCACCTGCCAAAAAAAATCAAGGGTGAGGCCTAGGTATGAAATCCTCAATACCTCTTCTAGAAACTTATTTTAGCTTGAAAAAAATGTTGCAAGTGTATGAACGAAAGCTTTTATAGGCAAAAATTAATTTATTAGTCTTGGCCTTCCTTAGTTTTCACTCCATTCCTCTCCAACATCACCGACATGTGCAAAAGGAAAAAGAGAAAAAGAGGAAGATAATTTGAAGAGGTGGGCCAACGTACCTACTCAGTGTGTAATGTGGTGCTCGACATGGTATGTGGGGGATGGCTCACACAACACACTCAACCCATCAACATAATGAGTAAGCACATAGATTGGGCCCCTCAAATCTCATATTTCATGAAATGTCTACTTTGAGACCCAGGGAATCCCACCAGTACGACATGAGGTCAACACAGCCGAAACATTTCCTATGCAAGTTGTTACAGGAAGCTATAGGGTCCTCCAAACTATTACTATAGGAATATCACAGGGTGTTGCAGGATGCTCGTGTTTTGCCAGAATTTCTATAAGACCCTGAAGAGAAAAGCAAAATGATAAGGAAGGATGTAAGTACAAATTTTCCTCACCATCATTTAATACAATAACATAAGGAATTACTTCCATTCTCAGAAAAAATGCTTTGTAGTTCTAACAATTTTAAATTTCAGAAAGGAAAAGAGTGAATTAATTGAGTGTTTATGTCATAAACATGGTGGGATGAAAGAATAGGGTTTATAGAGCAAGGAATAAGTACATTTTTAATATTTCCTTCCCATAAGCTTTGTATAACAATTTGTTCAATTTTCCTTTGTGTCAACAACTCCTAATACACACGAAACCCTACCATTGGAGACATTTTGAGGTAAACAATGGGCCTACAAAAAATGTACCAAAAAAAATCAACTTCATAATTACCAATAGGATTGAAGATGATGATGTCAACCATGAGGGGTGATTAACCATTTTTTGAGTAAAAAGGTAAAAATATTAAAAACAAAATAAAATAAAATAAAATAAACTACATTTCAACTCGTATTTTCAACTTATCTTGCTACAATTTTACTCAAATTTTGATTGAAAGCACTCATTGCATATGGAATTTAATTCATTATCTAAGGAGTACCAATGTTGCATACTTTGATGGACTCCACTACACAAAAAATGAGAAATACATGAAAAAATGTGATTACAATCACGTTTTTTCATATATCTATGATTTTTCATTTAGCAAAGACTATGAAAAGTATACAACGTTAGTACTTCTTCAATGAAGAATTAAATTTCACATTCAGTGAATGCTCCCACTCAAAACTTGAGTAAAATCGTAGGGATATAAGTTGAAAATACGAGTTGAAAAGTAGTTTTTCTTTCTTTCCCTCTAAAATTTGATGAGGTCATGTAATCTTATTTTATTCTTTCCGCTATTATTTTATAATATTCCTTAGGAGGCCCCATTTCAAACCTCAAAATTTCTCTAATGGATATTATGACAGCAAAGGGAAAACTCATTGTTTCACTGTGATAAAATTTTATTAAAGCCACAGGAGGAGGATTTAATAAAAGGGAACCTACAAACCCCTATAGGCTCCATCAACACCCTAATGTCATGAACATTTTTGGATATCATTAATGGTTAGGGTTTTCCAAGAGGCTAATGGGTTTTGATGACAAAATTTCCCAAGAATCTTCCTTAAACCTCCAGTAGCTAGAAGGGCATGATGCTAACGTTGTAGTTAGAGGCCTCATCATTTACCTAAATGAAGAATTCTTTAGTAGGGTCACCACACTTCCCATGGGAGTAAAATGGAAAAAAGAAGAGAGACTTGAGGCCACTATAACAAACAAAAACTTATTTCTTCAGGATGAGCAACCCATAGAAGATAAAAATGGAGTAAGGAGGGAGAGCTTGGCCTATCCTTAGGATGAAGTGGCCTACCATGCAGTGCTCATGTATATCGCATGTGAAGGGAGACTTAGTATTTTGTATGCATCTCAATTTAGATTGCTCTATCATCTCATATTCCAAGTAGACTTGTCTATCCAAGATAGGTTGAGCATCCCTCACTTCCTCCTTCAGTCCATCAAAGAAATTAACTTAAGGGTGAAAATAGGAAAACAATAGTACCTAGCCAACCATGGGATGATAAAGTTGATAGTCCTAGATGATTTAAACAACCTACAAAATATTATTTCCTACATTGATTTTATAGACATGGACATAGAATCCTTTTGGAAACCTAAGTCCAACCTTTGTTGGAACTAGAAGGAGAAGAAACAAAGGGAGAGCTTGAAGTGTAACCGGAATGAGCTAAGATTGAGGAGGAACAATCCAACAAGAAATTAGAGGAGGAGGTAGAGAAAGAAGTAGAAGGAGAAACAAATACATCAATGGCTACGGACGAGCTAGCCAAGCTTAATTCGATAGAACTAGAAGCGTGATAGTCTGAAGAAGTTATTGGGACATCCTCCATGGGACCAAAGAAAAGAAAAATGGGAGAGAAATAAAGCACTTTAGAGGGGAATTTAGAAAAGGAAATTTTTGCTACTCTAGCAGTTTAAGTATCCCAATTAAATCAAGTGGGAGGAAGCTAAGGGAACCCCCTGAGTACTTCAAAAAGGAGAAAAGTAACATAATAAGGTAGGGGAAACCTCACCCAACTTCTCCAACTCCCATCATTATTGATAATCAATTACCCATCAACAGGAAGAACCCAAGAAGGAAAATAAACAAGAGATTGAAATAACCTCCAAACCATTCAAAGGGAAACAACCAAAGGTTCAAGAAGAATAGATAAACACTAAGGAAACAATGCTTCTAGAACAACCCAGCAAGCTACAAGAATAAACCATGAAGCTATAGGAAGAAACTATGAAGCTACAAAAGGAAGCTATGGAGCTATAGGAAGAGAATCCCAACCTACAAGAACCCGACCCTCAACTAGACTTCAAACTTCAATATGCTTGGATTGAGGTAGGGAATGTACTTGTTGGCATCTCTCTCACTAGGAGGGGTGACAAAAAGAAAACAAAAAACTAAAAACTCGTTGAATGAATAGACGCCATACATTGTCAAGAGACTAACAACAATCAAAACCGGTAAATTTCATCACACACTCTACTACACCTCAGAAACTAACAACTAAATAAACCAACATACAAATGGTGCAAATAAAAGAGAATTTGTTGCAAATGCTCCATTGAAATCGGGATTCCTCTATTAACATGAGTAAACTTTTACAACATATGGAGGCCTTCGTGCCATGGCACAAGGGATGTTGCAAAACCCCCAACACTCTTCTCGTAGAGTCCCTAAAAACCCTATGTAGAATGCTAATGATAGACACCAACTCTAGTACCCAGACCAACCTCAAAATCCCTAACCCTAAAATTGTGTAATGCATGGGGGCGCATTTTTTAATCTCTTAATGAAAATATCTTTAATGACTTTTCCCTCCATGACAACTTCAAATTCATTTCATTTACATTTCATGTTATTTACATTTATTTTTCATAGTTAATCTTTCCAATGGTTACATTCAATTTCCAGCAAGGCTCCGACACAAACCCTAGCTCATCCAGAGTCAGGTGCAGTCGGAAATCCATGCTCACTTGTGGAGCTACGGCATGATTCCAATCCACCTTTGAATATTGAACTGCAGCTTGTGCGCTAATCTCTACTCTACTTTTGTGATCCTTCTTTGTGCACTTCTTCTTTTATGGGCATTCCAACCTCCTACTCACAAGAGTCCATCTTTACGCTTCTCCCATGGCAGTCGCAACCTCTACTTGCAAGACCTACATGCAAGACCCACCACTAACTTCGTCAACTTGCATTCATCCCTCTTATCCTCCCTTCTTCCGTTGTGTATGTCTACAATACCTGATCGAATGTTCTATGCTTTGTCACTTGCCAATGTTGTTGGATTTCTTCTTCTCCTGAGCAGGGCCTTCATCTACAAAACTTTGTCTCACCTTTTATTGTTCTGGGACAGCTGAAATACAATGTGCCAATTGGTTTGACCAATTAGAAGCACCAAGTGGAAGCCTCAACGAAGACTGTCCATATGCTCTATCCAATGTTTAATTTCTATGCTGCATGGGTTCTTGGTGAGCTAAAAAGAACAAAACAACTAAAAATACCATGAAAGAAAATAGGCCTGCAAGCAAAATTTAAGTTTCTGGGTTCTTTTGCATTTCATGCTAGAGCTGCCCCGGCACAATTTGTTGCTTAATGAAAGCAATTAATTCCCTGATCCTTCACGTTGTACAATGTGGGTTCAGTCTGTCAATGAGTATCTTGCATACCTCCACTACACCGTGTAATGGCCGCGCTTTTTTCCAAACAATCCCATGCTCGTGAGGGTTTATCCAGCACCGACACCTTCAACGTCCCTTTTACAATATAGTGTGGTTAATTTTTCACCGCCATATGGAATTCTGGAAGGCACACGGTTTTATATGGCATAGTTTTTCCCTATTCATTATTTGTCGACATCGCTACCTTAAAATATTCAAAAGTATTTACTCATGCAACGTTGACCTGTATGTAAGCAGCTTACTAAGGATCAAGGGACATTACTATGCACCGGACTTATAACGAACAATCTCCCTAACACAACAATGTCAGTAGAACATGCATGAATGCAACCGATCTTTACGTTGAGCTCTTCGCTCACTAGAAATAGGCCTTATCGCCCTTTCTCTTGCGCAACATCAATTTTCCTCCATGCTTCCCTACGCATTCCTCCTCCATGCACAGTGACTATGGTCCAACATGAAGTCCTTCTCCTTGGGCGTCGCATCACTGGTCAATTGGCATAAATACCTCCATATCTCATTCTACTATGCTGGGAGGGCACTCTTCTAGGGGATGGCACCTATAGTGGTCAAATTCATGATCTCGGACGGAGGACCATATCTTTTTCCTGAAGACAATAAATCCCATCGGCTTATATGTCATTCTACTATGCTGGGAGGGCACTCTTCTAGGGGATGGCACCTATAGTGGTCAAATTCATGATATCGGATTGAGGACGATATCTTTTTCCTGAAGACAATAAATCCCATCGGCTTATTAGAGTGGGTGATGTATATGTACTCCACTCTGTGATCTTTCAATCATGACCAGTTGTCGATTTTGGTGCAGCCTCTAACGAGTCACGCGATCTCACTCCACTGTCCAATCTCAAAAACCAACACTGCATAAGCTGGGCTATGGAGAGTCTTATACATATTATTGCATGCAGAGCAGTGCTTCTTGTCATTTTCTTTCCCCGTGCATTTCACCGCAATATCCCTAGGAAGTCCATAGTTTTTGCAAACTGACAGAGTTGGGTAATCACGCAAAAAGTTCCCAGGTCGCTGCAATTCTTGCACATATCATCCAACCTGGAGCGACATAAATCCCTCCTGTCGGCTGTGTCATAGTAATATGACTAGTCACCAAAAACTCTACTGTAGCTACGCTAACTTCCTTTTCTTGGACTATCCGCGCTTTTGCAAGGGTGAATACAGTGTGATAGGACATTTTCGTAACCTTCTAGAACTCATTCGAGGTCCTCTCCAGTTGCAAATTTTTAGGAGCCTTCTACGGCCACCACGATAGTCTTAGTAACCTCTCTCTGATAGGGAAAACACCATAAGACGCCCACAGATAAGGATAGCCTCCAAAGACACATAGCAGCCACCAAACTGACGATGAGCCACCGGAGTAATAACACATAAAAAATTTAGCCAAGAAACTATCTATTTTGTGCTCTTCCTCAAGCTACACGCTGGCTAGACCCATAACCTTCAGACCACAGGTTCAACCACTTAGGCTTCTGTCCATCGTTGCTGCCACCCAATTGAAGAAGGGAACCAGGCTTTTCCCTGCTGGTGCAAATTTTTGGTGGCCAGAGGGATGAAAAAATGAAAACAAAAACTAAATACTCGTTGCAGAAATAAACACCATACATTGATATCACACTAACAACAAACAAAACTGGTAAATTACATCACACACATTCGTGCACGTCAGAAACTAACAACACAGTAAACCAACATAACTCTCTAGTAAATAGAAGACAAATTGTTGCAAATACTGGGTTGGAATCCGGATTCTTCTATTAACATCAGCAAAGTTTTACAACATATGTAGGCCTCCCTGCCATAGCGATGGGAATGCTGTGTAGCCTCCAACACTCTTCTCGCACAGTCCCCAGAAACCCTATGCAAAATTCTAATTGGGGACACCAACTCTAATCCCCAGACCAACCTCAAAACCCGTAACCCTAAAACTACCAACCTCAAAACCCGTAACCCTAAACCTATCTAACGCATGGGAGGTAATATTTTAATATTTTAATGAAAATATCTCTAACTACTTTTCCCTCCGTGACAACTTTAAATTAATTTGATTTACATTTCATGTCATTTACCTTTACTCTTCATAATTAATCGTTCTAATGGTTACATTCAACTTCCAATAGTACTTCCTACCCGCTTTACAATTCAACTATTCTTTGAATTAAAGAAAGAGGGGTAGGACTTATAAATGGATGCAAATTTCAAAAGCAGTTGAAGATGTTATTATGGATGAAAAGATAAAGACAATGGGGAGAAAATGACTGAGCACAGTTCAAGGAAGAAAATATAATAGACCATCTATAAGAGTAGAATAAAGAGTTGAAAGCCCAATTGTGGCAATCTCAAAGGTAGCTACGGGAGAAAGAAGAACAACTTGCCACAATGATTAGTCTATCGATGGAAACCATACATTGTAGGCACCATCAAAAACATATTCCTAGTTCTTAAAAGACCAATGGTACTGGTTTTAGATTAGGAAATTGGCCCAACAAGGTTCCTTTGCTTTCCAAGATATCATAAAGTTCATTGATTGTTTCCAAAATGTAGCATTGACGATAGGGTCAAACTTGCAGAATTTTATATGCATAACCTAGTATTGAATTATATAAATCTTTGGGACCACAATTCTCAACTAGGTGATTTTCAACTAATGGCTTTAGCTTCCTAGATAAACCATGAGGAAACAAGGAAAAAAAATCAAGATAATCATGGCCAAGGAGGTGGAAGAGACACTTTTGATGAGGGTGGAATTATGAACCCCTAATCTCATCATTGCTAACCATAGTCTCATAGAAAATGATAAAAAATTGGCAATTTTCTATAAGGAAAAACAAGAATAGGTCATTCTTCACTTTGAAGACACTTTCATATTATTGGGATTTGAAAGCATGGAAACATGCCAAAGGAGGTGTCATAACTTACTACATGACTTGAGAATAAGATAATATCATTCACTTGAGAGTTTGAGAAATGCTTTGGCTGAGACACTTCCATATAAAAGGATCATAAAAGGGCTTGGAGTTCAATGGATTGGACTCAAACTCAGTCCTCCTCTACTATTGGGCCTATAGGACAATAAGGATGAGACATAGGAAAAAAAGGAATAGAGAAACATTGAAGTGAAAGAAGGATTTCATGTAGAGGGGGGCACCACTTCTAAGATAGCTTGGGATGTTAGGCAAGCCACTTGGGAAATGAATGAGGTACAACTATAATACCGAGTTGCTGAAAGGCTAAGAAACATTTTTGTTAGGGGGTATGTTGGGCCTCCCATATAGGCATAATTTAAGGCCCATCTAAGCATCCTTTGTCATAGCTAAAATTTCCCTTTGCATTGTTATTTTATTTTTCAAACTTTAATATGTTCACAGGAAGGCTAAGAGATATTTGTGTTATCCCATGTGCCTAATACATTAAATGTGGAAGATATTGAGAATTTATTGTGCAAATCATGTAGCAGACTAGGAGGAGAGGGTCATGGGGCATTGTTATTGCTACAGACTAATTGCAACTCAGCTAGCTCATGGACATTTGCTACTTCCCTGTGGCTACAAGAACATTAGGGAACCAAATCCACTTTTTTAGGAATTTTGGAGGGAAGTAGTCCTTCCTTTGAGGAGGTTGCCCCTCAAGCACTTTTTGTATAAATAAAGGGGCTTAGCATCCTAGCAGAGGATTCAGATTCTAAAAATAAAGATAGTCATTATGAGACAAAGGCTCCTGACTATTATTTCAATTTATAAGTTTTAACCCCATACATAAATTACCTGCATACGAATTCTAAAAAAAAGAAATAAACAATGGCGAGAGCATAAAACATAAAACATATATACACAGATATTTTCCCTTGGATCCCAAAATCGGGACTACCAGATTGATGTTTCATTATATTCCTTTCAATGTTACAATCTATATATATATATATATATATATATATATATATATATATATATATATATATATATATATATATATATAGATAGATATAGATATAGATATAGATATATATGCCAAAGCATCCATAAACCCCAATCCACTAACCTCGAATTAGAACATAATCATAGTTCCCTTGACCGGATCTACAAAATACAATGGACTAAAAAACATAATGCCCAAAACCATGTTTGAAATCCATGCACAAAACCATAGGTAGGTTCGCCCACCTAATATATGGTCCAAAAACATTTTCCTAGGGCACTGCTCTGGACCCCATGTAGGGGGGCTATTTCCCCCCTACATATCCCCTAGCAACACCTTCTGCAACATATAGGTGGAGCAACCACCCGCACTGTGACCCCCCTGTGGGGTAGTCATGGAAAGAATATAACACAACCCAACACAATTTTCATGTTTAATGTATGTACACTTTCGTATATTAATGAAAAGAATTTCTTTCTTCCCAGTCTGATTTTATTTTGAGGGACCTAAGTCTCCTTGGGTTAGGGCCCAACCCAAGTTCTGAAGCCCCTTTCTTCTACATTTCCTATTAGGTAAAATTGTTGCGGGGTTAGAGTCAAGTTTGACCGAGTTAAAGAATGGTGATTTTTGGACACATGGTATTGTGTACCCATGGTATTACATCTAATCAAGCTTGTAAAAGGCTCGGAGGACTTCATTGTAATGCAGGCCAAGGACGTGAGTGGTGAAGGCTCACTTGGCCTACTTGGCTAGGGTTTTAGCCAAGGCTAATGAAATTTCATTAGGGTGGGTTTTTCCCCAAACTTGTGGTTTTCCCAGTTAAACATTTGTGTTTATGATTTGTGATGGTTGTTGCTTCTTTTAATTTATGTTTCTCTTGGTAAATAAGTTAACATCTCCGGTAATTTTTCTTCATTTGGTATCAGAGGAATTTTGGCTTTAGAGGGACGGTTTTGTTGCCAAGGGTTATTTGGCCTTGTGAATGGAGAAATCGATGGTAAGAGAAATTGATGCTAAGTTTGTTCACAGATCTAGATGAAAAGCTTTATTGTGAAGTGTTGGAAAGGCGCAGGCCTACGCACAACCTCTGAGATAGCCACAACATGAATGCAATATTTCATGAGGCTGAGGTCCAGATAAACTAGTAGATCAAGTGTAACAGCGATTCTTGGATCAAGCCCAAGTCGATGGCGAAGGTGAACAATCTCCTCGAAGCAGTCTGAGGTCTTGAATTTCAGGTTAGTCAACCTAACCCCCATTGAATAATTCTTAGCTGCAAGAAAAAGGTTCCATAGATGCTCATATGAGCCATTGTGCCATCAATGGAGAGCGAATGAGCTACTAGTTTCCACTTGCATTGAAGGTTGCATTTATTATATGGACATCATGGGTGCAATATTGCATGAAGCATGGCTACAAGGAAAGAGGATTCGATGAGAGCCACTGGTAGTCTGCAGGGTTTAATGGTTGAGTCATTGGTATATGCAGTGTAAGGCAGAGAACGTGGTGGTGGAAGGCAGCAACACTAGAGCCATTCGGTAGAATGCGGTCAAAAGTAAAGTTTGCAAGATGCATTGAATAGTGATAGTGAAGCGATATACATGAGTCTACACTCACTAAGTTGAGAGATGAACATATGAGTAGAAAACTTATGTAAATTTGATCTATCTCATTGAAAATTCCAGAAATGTATGCTAAAAATAGAGATCTGGTAGGTGGGAGATGAGATACAGAGACGTGGTTTCGGAGGCGTCCAAACTGCTTTCACATCATAATGAAAAAAGTTGAGTGATGGGTTTAGTGTGGGAATAGAAATAGGAACCTGATGGTGCAATGTGGGTCGTGGGGAGTTGGATAACACTGTCCCTTTCGACGAATGAAGTGACCATCGCAGACTTCATTAAGCACTAGCTCATGAATGAAGGACTCAGAAAAGGCCAAGGAAGTTGTTCCATGTGAGGTTTCCCATGAGGAGTTTGGCGTCACTCAGAGTGAACTACTAAAGGATGGTTTGTATACATTGATAGTCATGATTTACAAGGTTAGGCTGTGTCAAAGTCCTACAAGGTGTCGAGGTGTATAGTTCATAACTTGTGGAATTGTAGAGTCATGGGGTTCATGCCATGCAAAGTAGAACTGCTATGATATCAAGAGGAATGTGAGTTCCAAGGGTGCTAATGTTTCTTTACATCATAGTGTTTTCTAATGGATTTATATGCCATATATTGGATCATGTATTTAGAGGGTTTCATTGTAGAAGGAAATGAGGGTGTGTTGGTCATGGAGAGAGAACATGTAAGAGGAGAGCATGAGAATGAAAGGGTTCAAAGTGTGGAGCAATCACAATGAGAGAGGATGGGTTAGAATAGAAACAACAACAACAAAATAAAATAAATTATAATGAAGTCAAATTTTTTCATGTAAATGGGCATATGGCTGTAAGACCTAGTATGGCATGCATACCCCTCGGTAATCTGTTAGGCCCCTATACTACTAGAGTAACCCCTTATTGTTATTAGTATAACCCACTTATTATATTGATGTACCCATTTAGTGCCCATATTGTTACTATTGTGCCCCATAGAAGCCCACTATTGTTATTATTGTGCCCTTACATTATTATTGTTATGTTGGCTCTGATTATGTTATAACCCCTTAGACTCCTATATATAGAAAGGAGGTCTTTTCATTTGTATCATCCAAGAATTGTTCATTTATGTAATGTAAAGGAGGTTGCCCCCTCGAAGAGGCTGAATTCTAAGGCGTTGATCTATCTTTTCTATCTTTTCTTGAGCTGGTTTCATAACATTTGGTATCAGAGCTTTGGATTCTAGGGTTTCGCTGCTCCAAACAGGTCATCGTGGCATTTTCGCTATAACTTTTTTTCTGTGACGTTTCAGAAGTCGCAAGAAAAACCCATTTGAGAAGAAATCGTGCTAAACATTGGTCCGAATTTTAGAGCTTTTCGCGCGATATTTTCGGAGATATGATCTGAGGAAGTTGGTATTTTTGCAGACTCCTGAATTACATTCAAAACAGGTGACTTGGGGAAAATCATCATAACTTTCTTTCTGAGCATCGGATTGAAATTTCATAAGAAGTTACAGAAAGAGGACAGGACTGTAGTTTATTTTTATATCATTTTTAGATCCAAAGGTCAAAACAGTGACACGTGGCACTTCATACAAGTTTGCTCTTCTGAAAAGGTCTATAATCAGGTCATCTTGGGATATTGTGCATAACATTTTATTAGAGAATCCAATCTAGATCATACTAGTGGCATTGGAAAGAGGACACAGAGGGCTACTATAGCTCACAATTTCAGAACTTAAGGATCCAAAAGTACAAAATTACAGTCGTTTCAAGGTCGAGCTCCTAAAATCAAGAAAAAGCAAGATGAGGAAGTTTGATGGCAAGGATCCGGTAAATTGGATACTTCAGATGGAGCAATATTTTGATCTACATGGTGTACAACTGTTACAAAAGGTATGTATTGCATCTTCATATTTAGAACCAGATCAATTTTTATGGTACAAAGGGCTTTTTTCTCGTAAACAACTTGTTACATGGTCAATTTTCACAGAGGAAATGATAGCACATTATGAGGATACAAAGAGCAACACCTTCTTTAGAGCAACACCACAACAATTGGAAAGAGTAAAAGGGATTTGTGACATAGTGGAAAGAAAAATTATGGAAACCAGGAAGCGTACCCCTCACAACTATAAAGATGGAAGTGTTGTTTCTCCTAGCCTTCCACAACCTACAAGGGTTACACCACAACAATTGGAAGAAAAAAGAGAAAAAGGGCTTTGTTACAATTGTGATAGCAAATGCACTTAAGGTCATAAGTGTGCTGAGAAGAAATTATTTTACATAGAATATGAAGAGGAGGAAGAAAAGGATCAAGAAACATCAAAAGAAGAAGATATATGCCAGGAACCCACCCCAGAGAAAGAAGAAATGAATCAGAGCATATCTTGTAAAGCATTGGCAAGAATTACCACTCCTCAAACTCTCAATATAGAAGGACATATCAAGAAGAAAAAGGTGCAAGAAGTGAAAGATCACATCGAGAAAGAAGAAATGAATCCAACCATTTCTTGTAATTCTTTGTTTGAAATTACCACTCCTCAAACTATCAAGATAGAAGGACATATCAAGAAGAAAAATGTTCAAGAAGTGAAAGATCACATCGAGCATCAAGAAATGAATCCTACCATATGTTGTAAAGGATTGGAGGAAATTACCACTCCTCAAACTCTAGAGATAGAAGGACATATCAAGAAGAAAAAGGTTCAAGCAGTGAAATATCACATCGAGCATCAACAACAAGTTCTCGAACTTTTAAAGGATTACGTCACTTCGGTGCAAAATCAAATGAAACAACAGGTAGATCAACATCGTAGTGAAAAATGTTTTGATGTAGGTGATTGGGTATTTTTACTGCTACAAGCTATTTATGAGAAGGAAATGTTGGCAATACTACATAAAAAATGGCGACCTTACCGAATGGGAAGACTCTTCAAGGATGAGGATGTGGAAACATTGTTTTGTGTTATTTATATTATCCAACCAGATTGGATAAACGAAGCAAGGGAGGAATGGAAGAAGGATGAAGAAGTATGGCCACTTATTCAAAAGTTGCAAAAGATCCCAATTCAAACAATATTGCCAGAAATTGAAGAGGAAGGAATAATCATATTAGAACCTGGAGCAGTCACAGAAACAAGAACCGGACAGCTACGAAATCGATCAATTTCAGAGTATCTCATCAAGTGGAAGAACTTACCCACTGAAGATTCCACATGGGAGGACAAGAATTTTATACAGAAGCATCAAGAACTACTCAAGCGTTGAGGACAATGCTTTTTGAAGGAGAGGGGCATGTTAGGCCCCTATACTACTAGAGTAACCCATTATTGTTATTAGTATAACCCACTTATTATATTGATGTACCCATTTAGTGCCCATATTGTTACTATTGTGCCCCATAGAAGCCCACTATTGTTATTATTGTGCCCTTACATTATTATTGTTATGTCGGCTCTGATTATGTTATAACCCCTTAGACTCCTATACATAGAAAGGAGGTCTTTTCATTTGTATCATCCAAGAATTGTTCATTTATGTAATGTAAAGGAGGTTGCCCCCTCGAAGAGGCTGAATTCTAAGGCGTTGATCTATCTTTTCTATCTTTTCTTGAGCTCGTTTCATAACATAATCACTAGTAAAGTCTACGTTAGACCTAGGTGATAGGGGAATGTCTAATGAAGTCAAATTTTTGCATGTAAATGGGCATATGGCTGTAAGACCTGGTATGGCATGCATACCCCTCGGTAATCAATGGTAAAGTCTAGATTAGACCTAGGTGATAGGGGGATGTCGGGTTAACTCATACCCAGAGTATTAAACATCGAGGGCAGTAAGGGCGAGAGTGAGCAAGGATGGGATGACTCACTCAGTAAGGTTGGATGGATTTAGTCAAGGAACCCCAAGTCAAGTTTAAGGGGGTAATGTTAGGTAAAATTGACTCGGGGTTAGAGTCAAGTTTGACTGAGTTAAACAATGGTGATTTTGGGGCACATGGTATTGTGTACCCATGGTTTTCTGCCCATGGTATTACATGTAATGGAGCCTATAAAAGGCTTGAGGGACTTCATTGTAATGAAGGTCAAGGATGTGAGAGGTGAAGACTCACTTGGCCTGGTTGGCCAAGGTTTGGCCAAGGCTAATGAAATTTCATTAGGGAGGATTTTTCCTTGGAGTTGGGTTCTTCTCAGATAAACATTTGTGTTTATGGTTTATGATGGTTTCCAGTTATTTTAATTTATGTTTCTCTTGGTAAATAAGTTAATATCTTTGGTAATTTTTATTCATTTCCTTTCCATGCATTTCGTGTAGTTGTGAATTTTTGCAAGTTTTGTTTATGAGAAAAGTATTATCTTTGTAGGTTTTATAAGTGAGCTCCTTACTGAAGTTTTTTATGTACCCTTTTATGATAAGAACAAAATAGTCTTCTTCATGCAATAGTAGTTTTCATTCTAAATTCAACTCATCTTTTCCATTGTTATTTTACATTCTATAATTAGTGGTTTAACAATTGTTGAAACATTTTTCTTTCATCACTTAGACATGCAATTTTCTGTAGATGGATGGTATTGTTTGATAAGGTAAATTAGTACTGTTTCCATGCATGTTGATCACTCACATCATCACCATTTCACCTGTTGCTTCACATCTCTCCGTGCATCATGTAAGCCAAAATCTTCCCAACCAAGCTACAAGAAACCCCTAGCCTTGTTTCTTGCTTGCATAGGCTAAGTCATTGAGTGTGTCTAAGCTTGGTAAGGATCCTTTTTCTTTTCAATAATCTTCAACCACCTCTTCCACCCTCCAAAACCGTCCCAAACTTCATAAAATTTTCCCTTGAATATTTCTTGTAGCAAAATAGGGCATCCTATAAAAAAGTGCATATTACCTTAGAACGCCTCCAAAATTGCACCAAAATCTTGTTTATCATCCCCCAACATTTTACGATGACCATTATACCTCTAATAACTCTAGTTTGCTTCCTATAATTATGGTTCACTTCTCTTTCTATGTCTTTGATTTGTCATGGACAATAAAGTAGGATTGATTTTCCTTCAACATTCTTGAAGTGTTTAATTTGACTACTTGCAAGTAGAATAGGGTTTACTTAAGTGATTTCATTTCTTGTAATAACTTAGATTTACTTTCAGCAAAACAAAGTAGAATTACATTTTATCTTTTACATGCTTGCAATTAGATTAGCGTTTACTTTCTATGATTTAATTTTCTGCAATAGAGTAGGATCTATTTCAGTCTTTTCCTTTCTTGCGAATTAGACTAGATCTATTTATTTTTCACTGAATTTTCCAAGCATTTCCTATAGCATAGTTGATCCTGATTTAAATAGGAACACAATAAAATATAGAGATAACCATAAAGACAGATATTTAGTGGAAATAATACTTCATTTCATTAATGGAAAATACTGAAATATGCTTACAAATAGAAATAGAAATAACCCAGCTAGGGCGATGGTAGCTTATCTCTGAGAAGAGATGTGTCAGCTACATGCCTCTGAACTGTTCCGAACTGTGTTTACAATGAGGCTCGAAGGCCTATTTATTATTGGGAAACAATGGAAAACCCTTCACATTCCAAAACCTAACCCTAGAAGATGAAACGCCAAATTGTGGGCCCCGTTTTGGGGTGAGTTGGACAACCAACTTCCCGGGGTCACGAATTGGTCGTATTATCTCCATTTGACGCGCATGATAGCCCGTTGGAAAGATCTCTCCGAGGACGGAAAAGACAATTTTTTCTAAAAAAATCGTTGGCGGTAGATTTCCCAAAAAACGTCGTTTAGGGCCTCAAAACGGCTCCGGAAGTTCAGGACCCGAAAAACTGCTAAAAATAGTAAGTTGTGCTACAATTAAGGAAACTGAAAATGCTGAGAGAAACAATGGTGGGGGTCCACGTGGACTTGGCAGGTGGCCACCAAGATCCTCCTGGATCATTCCTCCCCCCTTAGGAAGCAATGTTCCCCATTGCATTGAGATCCTCCATGAGATGAGGAAACTTTTGCTGAACTTGGTCCCTGGTGAACCCGTTGCCCTGGTGAAGGAGTTGGCCTGCTTTGACAACTCGATACAGTTGGATATTCTGTTGGCGAGTGTTCTTGACCTGTGTGTCCATGATCTGATCAGTTGCAGCTTGTTCCATGCAATCTGCATTTAATTCTGTAGGTGTGAGCTGTTCTGCAATGTCGGATGTGTCTAGCAATGGTGGAAGGTATGGCCGAAGGCGGTCCACATTGAACACTGGGTGTAGGCCAAGGAATGGGGGAATGCTGAGCTCAAATGCATTGTCTCCCACAACCTTAATAATGGTGTAAGGACCATATCAGAGTGGTCTCAGTTTCCGATAGGCTCCAGTAAGGCGTTCCTTTTGCAAATGCAACTAGACTTTGTTGCCCACTTGAAACTTGTGTGGCACCCGATGTTGATCATGTCGCTGCTTGTACTTGGCATTTGATTTTTCCAGAATGTCATGGACCTGCTGGCGAATATGTTGGATGTGCTCAATGAAGCTGGTTTCCTTATCTGTTTTGGACTGGACATGAGCTGAATCTGTGTGAGTAGCTGCAAGTGGCATGGCCACATCAATGGGGCATAGTAGCTGGAATCCCAGGCCCACCTAAAAAGGGCTGTGGCCCGTTGAGCTATGAAGAGCTCGGTTGTAGCTATGCTGAACATAGGGGAGGCTCTCATCCCATGTGCGTGGATGCTTTGAGTTGTACATGCGCAGAATGTGTATAATGATCCGATTGACAACCTCTGTCTAGCCATCATTTTGAGGATGGAAGGCTGTGGACTTAGTGAGTTTGGTGTCCAGCATTGACTAGAGACTGGACCAAAATTTATTGAGGAACCGACTGTCCTGATCTGAGATGATAGACTGTGGGATCCCAAAGTGCACCCAAACTCCTTCAAAGAAGAGTTTAGCAGTGGCTTTTGCTGTGATATTCTTCTTGCAGACCGCCATAATGGCCATCTTCGAGAACCTGTCGACGACCACAAAAACACAATCATTTCCATGCTTAGTGGAAGGAAGGCCTGACATGTAATCGATGGAGATGGATTCCCAAGGTCGACTAGGGGTAGGCAGCGGGGTATAGAGGCCTTGCTTCTTGATGGTTGGTTTGGCAATGGCACAGGCAGTACATGATCTGATGTATTTCCCGACATCTTGTCGAAGATTTGGCCAATAGAAATACTTTTGCAGTACTACCACCGTTTTCTCGACCCCAAAATGCCTAGCAGCTCGACTGTAGTGTGCTTCCCAAATCATCTTGGCACGCTCGCTTGAAGGAACACAAAGGTGACCCAGGTGGCATAACAGGGCATCTTGGAGATGAAAATCTGGAACATGCTGACCCCCCAAGAGTGTCTGGTATGTGTGGCCAAATTCTAGGTCGCTTTTGTAGAGAAGTGGCCAATCAGAAGTCTCGTGCCCACAAGAGTTGAGCACGGTGGTTAACGCCATGATTGGTGGTCAACTGAGGCAATCTGCAACATTATTGGTGCTGCCCTTCTTATACTTGATATTCAAATAGAACTGTTGCAGATATGTAGACCACTTCTGATGGCGATCATTCTGCAATTTCCCTTGGGTTTGTCTGAACTGCAGGGGTCGGTGGTCTGTGTGGATGACCGTTTCCTTCCCCAAAATGTAATGCTTCCATTGTCGGCAGGCCTGCACAATGGAATACATCTCTTTATGATAAGTGGGATACTTCTGGACTGTTTCTGAAAGTGTTTCATTGTGATATGCCACTGGATGCCCGTGTTGAGTAAGGATTGCCCCAATAGCATAGTCAGAGGCATCTGTCTCGACCTCAAATGGTTGTTGTAAATCTGGTAATGCGAGCACAGGTGCCGTGCAGAGGCGATCTTTCAACTCTCTGAATGCCTTCTGTTGAGATGCAGACCAGAAGAATTTCGCTTTCGCTCCTCCCTTGGTGACTTGACTCAACGAACAAGTGATATGAGAAAACCCCAACACGAACCTGCGGTAGAAGTTGGCAAGACCTAGAAAGCTGCGGAGCTCTGTCAGAGTGGTTGGAGATGGCCAATCCCGAATGACTTGGATCTTGGCCGGATCTACATGCACCCCCTGTTCATCAATAATGTATCCCAGATACTGAACCTGGGTCATGCCAAAAGTGCATTTCTCCAAATTGGCACATAGCTTGTGTTGCCGCAGTGTTTGAAGAACCTGTCGGATGTGGTGGAGGTGCTCTTCCCAACTCTGGCTGCAGATCAGAATGTCATCCAAGTATACCACTAAAAATGAGTTGGTGAATGGCCGCAAGATGTCATCCATTAGCCTCATGAAGGTTGCAGGAGCATTCATCAATCCGAAAGGCATAACCAACCATTCAAAGAGGCCCTCCTTGGCTTTGAAGGCAGTCTTCCACACATCAGAGGGTTCGATTGGTACCTGGTGATATCTTGACTTCAGATCGATCTTGCTGAAATATTTTGCCCCCTTTAGTTGGTCCAAGAGGTCGTCAATCCGCGGGATCGGGTACCTATTACGGACAGTGATCTTGTTCAATGCCCGATAGTCAATACAGAGTCTCCAAGTCCCATCGTTCTTCTGTACCAACAAGATCGGGCTCCCACAAGGTGATGAACTCGGACAGATGTGACCTTTCTGCAATAGCTCCTGAATCCGCCTCTTGATTTCATCGTTCTCCAGAATGAAGTACTGATAAATTGGTCCATTTGGTAGCGGCGCACCTGGGGTTAGATCGATGGAGTGCTTGACTTGATAGTGCAGAGGAACCCCTGCGGGGGAGGTGAAGATGTCCTCGTACTCCTTCACGAACTTATCCATCTGTAGTTGTCATGCAGAGGGGTCTTTTCTGGAGGCCATGGCTACTATCTTATTCTTTCCTTGCGGGCGTATCATCAGGAAAACAAATTTCCCAGTCTAGGAAATGAGCTTACTGCATTGTTTTGTAATAATCAAAGAGATGGCGGTAGGTGGTGCTACCTCTGGTATCCTGTACAACTTATTTCCCAATGTAACAATAACAGCACGGGGCCTTGACTCATACACAGCATGTCGCTTCCACAAGTATGGTTGTCCTAATAATACATCACAAACTTCAAGGGGAGCAATGTCACACAATACCTCATCCGTGAAGGGCTTGATGTTGTACAAAAGGCGACACTGCTGGCTCACGCGAAGATCCTGTGCTTGGTGAAGCCACCCGATGGTGTATGGTTGTCGATGTGTTGTGGTCGGCAAGCCCAACCGCTTGACGACCTCTGCCGAAATGTGGTTCTTTTGGCTCTCGCTATCGACAATGAACTGTAGCGGGGAGCCCTTTACCCACATCTGGGAGTGGAAGAAACACTCCTCCTCTTCTGGATCTTTGGGTTCATTTTTCTGGATCTTTGCAGTAGCAACAGTGGCATTGGGATCCGCGTCAATGATTTTCTTCCCTTTTTCATCCCCCTTGTCAGGTTCTGACTTAGAGTCGGAACATGCATATGATTTTGGAACCTTTAGTTCAGCCGCCAGTGACTGCTTGGCTCGACACTCACTGGTGTTGTGAGTGGAGCTCTTATGGAACTCACACCATTTTCCCGTGTCCTTTTTCTTCTTCGTGGCACTGTTCTTTGCCTGCAGCTTTGGCGGGTTGTCTTGGGCTGCCCCGCCTTGGCTTTTTCCTTTGTTCTGTGTTTTAGGGGCACCTTTCCCTTGCTTCAGATTCGCAGATCCAAAGTCTCGCTTCTTTTGTTTAAACTTCTGGTCGACCTTGACGGCATATCGATACGCTGTGTCGAGCGAGGAGATGTTCAGGAATTGTATTTCTTCCTGGATGTACTTGTGCAGGCAGCCGCGGTATTTGAGTATCAAATGCTGCTCCGTATCCTTGATACCCAGCTTTGTGCGAAGGGTATGGAAAAGATTGGTGAACTCCAACACATCTTGGTCCCTTCCCTGCTGCAACGTGGTCCATTTTATGTATTCATCCTCATAGCTTCCGACAGGGTAGTACTGCTCCTTGATGGCATCCCAGAATGAATTCCAGGTGGGTGCAGCTGAAAATAGTGAGCCAGTATTTTCATCCTTCTGCTCGCAGTAGGTTTCCCACCAGTCCTTGACGTGGGGGGCTGCTTTGAGAAGAGCGAAAACAATCTTTTCCCAACTTGAAAATTCATGAACAGAAAAATAACCCTCCAACAGATTTAACCTTTTATCTACAGCATCTGCGTCTATCTGACTGTCAAATATAGTGATTTCAAAATTAACTTGTACCTTAAAGGGCGTGGCATTTCCAGAGTAGCTGCTGGAAGCCGATGCGTCGCTTCTGGGTAGCCGCTGAAGGATTTGGGAAAAACTGTCCATCATCGCATTCCGTTGTTGCTCGAGGGCTTCTTCGAGCAAGATTTTGATAGGATCTCTTGCCCCCTCATCTTTCTTTTCATTCGCCATAGGAGGTCATCGGGATCTGCGAGGCTGGTCTTGCAAAGGTTCGACCAGTTCAAGCCCTAACTCCTTATATCCCGACCTCGTTGGGGACATGCAAAGAAAAACAGAGAAAAAGCAGACCGCTCTGATACCACTGATCCGGATTTAAATAGGAACACAATAAAATATAGAGATAACCATAAAGACAGATATTCAGGGGAAATAATACTTCATTTCATTAATGGAAAATATTGAAATATGCTTACAAATAGAAATAGAAATAACCTAGCTAGGGCGATGATAGCTTATCTCTGAGAAGAGATGTTTCGGCTACATGCCTATGAACTATTCTGAACTATGTTTACAATGAGGCTCGAAGGCCTATTTATTATTGAGAAACAATGGAAAACCCTTCACATTCCAAAACCTAACCCTAGAAGATGAAACGCCAAATTGTGGGCCCCGTTTTGGGTTGAGTTGGACAGCCAACTTCCCGGGGTCGCGAATTGGTCGCATTATCTCCGTTTGACGCGCATGATAGCTCGTTGGAAATATCTCTTCGGGGACTACAATGGAAAAGACATTTTTTATTAGAAAAATCGCTAGCGGTAGATTTCCCAAAAAACGTCGTTTAGGGCCTCAAAATAGCTCCGGAAGTTCAGGACCCGAAAAACTGTTAAAAATAGTAAGTTGTGCTACAATTAAGGAAACCGAAAATGCTGAGAGAAACAATAGTGGGGTTCCAGGTGGACTTGGCAGGTGGCCACCAAGATCCAACTAGATCAATAGTGCTATTTATGCATCTTGATATCTCTTCACTACATCAGATCGACCTAAGTAGAATATATTTCCAGTTGTACATATAGTACTGATACCTCTTAAGTTTGTATGACTTTCAAGTTTATAATTAAAGTTGAGCCTCTCAGGAGTTCCAACACACTTACTGTAATACTAACGGTCATGACTAACAATTCTAGGAATCTATTTCACAAATCGAAACCCGAGATGTCAGTCGAACCTCGTCAAACACTGGCTTAGTCAATGATTGTCAAACCTCCAAATATTATAGAATTTAATGTTGGTCAATGTTGGTAAATGGTATGAAATTTGACCTGATGTGAGCTGAGTCTTGCAGTCAACTACGGTAAATTACTATGGTTGATTATGGCCTAAATTTGTAGTCAAAATCTCTTTTCTTTTGTGTTCAACTTGCCTCTTTTAAATGGTCAAACACAGTAGAATCTCAGTCAAACAGAGCATGTCAAACTTGATCAAATGGCGTCATCTTTATTTTGGTCAACTTTTAGATTTCTTCCTTCTTGACATTGCACATGTGGATCATAAAATAGAATAATGTGTGTTGGTTGAATTGATCCAAATGTGGAGGTCATCTTGTGGTTTTTATATTAGTCAAATGGGTGACTTTTTGACCAAAAGTCGCACCCCTTCATGGTGCGGTTGACTTGATTATTTGGATCCTACTTGATCCCCAAAAATTATAAATTTAATATTATTTTTCAGAACTTTTTTGGCCAAATTAGTATGCATATTTGGCATGCGAGAATACCTCCTAATGCTACAAAAATCAATAGGGAGAGAGTAAACTCATGTGAAAAAAATGTTCAACCACCAATTAAACTAGCATAGATCCATCTTAACCCAATATCTACAAAGTGCTAAGAAGAATCAAATATCTCGAGGTGAAAACTTCTTTTTCTCAGTGCAAAACTAGAGGAAATGTTTGCACCTCGAGAGATTTGGCCCTTGTAGTGATTGATAGATCCGGGTTTCAGATGGATCTATGTTGGTTTATAAAATTAATGGCAATATAATGTTTAAAATAATTGTAATTAAGAAAATAAATATTAATATTAAAAATTCAATTGTAATCACACACCAATTTGGTTATATTTGATTTTCCAATGCACTAGTGCAACAGGAAGTAGACAAAGCTCCATTGTCAGGTATGATTTGTTTAAAATATATAATAATTAGGTAAGCCAATCCAAATCTGATGTCGTCCTTGAATTGATTGACATTCTGCGACATGTTAAAATAGGCATGGGAGATAGTGATTCATTGCAAGTTTAGCAATAATCTAATAAACCTTTTGTGTTGGTTGAATGACATCCCATAATATACATTATGAGGCATCAAAACAAATGAAGGGAGAAATTTCATTTTATGAACCAACCACTATGAATTATCAATCATGTTCTGCAACATCCTATTATCAATGTCTCAAACCCTATCACCACACTTGAGATGAATTGGATCATTATATTGTTTGTCATGCACCCCAATGCATTTGGAGTGGAAAAAGTGGAGGAATCAACTCAAAGGACCATTTTCACTGGCGCAACACAGTTTGGAAAAATTGGACGTGAAACCTTCCAAGAGAGTTTTTAAGCATCAAACAATTTTTTTGGGGTAAAAATTTACTACTCAAGAGAAACACCTTTTCATGCTATTCTACAGATAGAGATACTTCCAATGACGCAACAATCACGACAATCAGTATCCACATGTAAAATTTATGCCACCCAGAAGTTGACCTTCTTGTTTTCACACCTATAGTTTGGTAGGATGCCGTGCCAACCCCCATTACTCATGGAAAAGGGGCTAGCCATGTCTTTTTGATGTAGAAGACTCTAGAAGAGTCTATTTTGTAACTCTAGTTAAGAGTTGATGTATTCAAAGTTAACCACTAGTAGGCTATCAGGCTGTATTATAACCAGGTTACTAGGAGGTAGAGGTATTCCATTCTTTCGGCAGAATTTTTTTCCCAAGTTGAGAAAATATAGCGAGGAGAGATAGGAGGTAGAGCACACAAAGAGGATCTGTGCACTGTAACAGCTCACGGGCCACATACATTACTTCTTTGTATCTGTAGCCATATTTCTAGACAGAGAAAGAGAGTGAAGCGGCCTCACCTTCCAGCTGGGTTTTATCCTAAAAGGGTTTCCCAGAGAGAATAGCTTGTGTATCATGTGTGTATAAGCTCATTTTTTTGTTCTCTACTTTTCTGCTTGATTTACTTTTACGTTCACGCACTAATTAAAGTTAATTTTAGATATCTAGAAATTAAATAAAACTTTAATAGTGTAGAATCTCATATTTTTAATATAATCTTATCATATTTGTTATGACGATTTGTCTAGTGAATATCCATTGTAGTTTAAGTATCATTTGGTATTAGAGCAGGTTGCCTTTGTTATTTTGTGGAGATTGCAGGGTTCTAAATCGATGAGGCCAAAAAGTGTAAAACCCTAATCATGGGAGATGAATCTGTAAAAGAACCTTGTGATCCTGCATAGGTGAGGTTTTCGTGGCTCGAAGAACAAGTTGTGGGTATAAACGATAATGTAAACCACCTCATGGCAGCCCTAAGAAATAAGCTAGGGATATTTGTAGAAGAAGGGGGTTTGAATGTAGAGGAAAAATCAGAAGGGTGATCGAGAGATCGGGAAGACGTAAAGAACCAAGTGAAGAAAGAACCTAGAAAAGATCAACCAAGTTCGAGTTCTGTGAACCAATCCCTATTTAAAGTGGAAGAAAAATTCAATATCAAGTCATACCACATTGAGATCGATTCTCTAAAGCTTAACCACTCGTTGCAACAATTGGAAGTTTATTTTTCTGTCCATCAGATAGAGGAAGGGCATAAGATCTCATTCACGTGACTGAAATTGGAGGGTCATGCACTAACATGGTGGGAGGGGCACACAGAAACCCTATGGTTGGAGCGAGAATCTCCAGTGACTAAGTCAGAGGATTTCGAAACCCTCATTAAGTCACAGTTTTATCCCATTGGGTACGTGGAAGACCAGTGGATCCGGATGGCATTGCTTTAGGCAAAAGTCGGGCCAAAGTGTGTAGGAGTATATGGTCACTAAATTCAAAAAGATGGCTATAATGTTGGGTATCTCTCCAAAGAACCCAGATATACTCTAGTATTTGGGCGGTCCACACCATCATCTACGTGGGAAAGTGATGTTGTTCAAGCCCAAAACAGTGGACGAGGCTTGTGTATAGGCACACTACCTAGAGAACATAGGCCTAAAAAGAGTGCAATCAAATGGACTGAAGCAAAATGAGAAACAAGATGCTTCTAAGAATGGGAAGAAGAAGAAAAAGGGGGAAAGATAAAAAGACAACAACCACAACACACCAGCCTAAAGATCCTAGCAACCACTGCAATATTGATGTCAATACAGAGGAGAAGTGTTGGAAATTTCATCCAAAGCTAAACTTGAAGAACAAGAAGAAAGACAATAAGAAGAAGAATCTCATTGCCACTAATTCGAGCAACCAAGTTGAAAGAAGCTTATATGTGGATGAGAAGATGATTTGTACATCAGTGCAAAAAGAGGTGAATCTGAGTAGCCTTCAGTAACAGGAAGAGAAAGAAATGAGAAAACTCTTCCATGTAAAGATATAGGTCAAGAAGACAAATATTGATGCTCTCTTTGAATTAGGATCGCAGGAAAATCTCATTGCAGCAGATCTTCTCAAGAAGTTGGGGTTGGAATTTCATGATGCAGAGATGAAGGTGATGAAACAATGTAAAATTTGATTTGCTATCAGTGTTGATTTTATTTATGAAGTAGATCTGTATGTGGTTCCCCTTGATGTATGTGGAGTCGTGATTGGGAGTCCATAGATGTACATGCATGATGCAATATTCATGAGGAAAGATAACCAATACCAGATCATAAAGGATGGAAAATCATTCATCATCAATGTGCACAAAGGCAAGTCAAAAATTTCACTGCTAAGTGCCAACCAAGCTGAGAAATTGATTAGTTCTAGCAAGAAGTATGTTTTATTGTTTTTAAGAGAAAATCAGTATGTAGAGGAGTCAATAAGAGGCAAGGCATCCCTACAAGGGTGTACTAAGAAACAAAAACAAAAATTAGAGGAGTTTTTACAAGCGTACACGGATGTGTTCCAAAAGCCTAGAGGGCTACCCCTATTACACAGTTTTTTGTCACCCCTCGTTCACTTCGTTGTGTCATACCCTAGAGTGCCAAAAAACTGGAAATTATGTAGTGTACCCATCCTAATATGCAGTCCAAATCCTTCGTAAAGACTTAATGAGAATATGCCTTGAGCCTTCCCTGAAGAAGTAAGCTCAAAACCCTAATTTCAGGGTTAGTGCGACAATGACATTGAAAACTCATGCTGATGGCTGGTTACACTATGCTAGCCTCCCGTTGGCATTGCCTTTTTTACTTGGATAGTCGCGTTGATCCCTAAAAGGAAAGTTTTTCCAAAGAGGACAAGAAGGTTTTCGATCTAGAGGCTTCCAAAATGACGAGTTCGAGGTTGTTTGTCATGGATGTGGTCATTCTCCTAATATTACCCTTTCATCTTATCCCATATCTTTAGAGAGATCCTAAGTCCCTCTCCCTACCTATATATTCATCCTCTCTCATTCCCAAATGGTTGGTCTCTGATTATTTGCACCCTTACACTGAGATAGTTCCAAAATGCTATTCATTTTGACTTGGAGAATGAGTGTTTGGAGAGCTTGAGCTTGGACTTGGACATTCACTCATGAAGGGCTTACTAACATCAAGGCCTAGGTTGTATGCTTCCCCATTTATTCATTAATATATACAACTGTTGGTTCACTTTCCATAAATGCTTGTGTCAATGCATCATTTATCTCAATTCTAGTTGATCTGTTAAATGGATTACATTTGATTATGATAATTGTACTTGTATGATTTGTTGTGTCTTTGGCCTCTTGTGCACGTATTCAAATGTTATGAGCAGCACAACTAAGCCTAAGAATCAAGTGATCAGGATCTTCAACAAAGAAGTGTGTTATAGCATCAGAATGAGGTAGGTCTCCTTCCTTTTCTCTCATTTCGATTGTAATGTAGGAAAGCGTCTCATAGATTGTGACGTTGGTTGCTAGTCCCACTCATTGCGCTAGAGGGATTGTCGCTATCCTTACAGAGGATTTACCTAGACAACAAAAAAGTGACTCTGTTGGGAAGGTTATAACTTTTCCATCCATTCCTTCGATCAAATTCGCTGATGACTTTAAACAACCATCTATTTCTTGGCTTTTATGCCTCACTATAGATTTATGTAGTCACGGGTTTTTGCTTGACTGTTGAGCCTTCTCTGATTTTGATGTTTTTTTATTATTTCCTTATTTTATATTAGAAAATTATATATTACAGAGCAATGGAACACATAAAATATTGCAGAAATATAAACACAGAAAACACATTAAACACATAAAACAACATAGACACAGATATACGTGATTCACCCAATTTGGGCTATGTCCACGGAGAAACAACGAATACTTCATTTTATATTATCTAGCAAAATGAAGAGATACAACCTACAACATATCCATTGTAATTCCCTCTTCACTCTCACACAATCTCCTCTCTCTTTCTCGCTCAAAATACACATCTACATAGCCGCAATACAATTTTGTCATATATAGCGAGGGGTTGCCTTCTAGGGAAAAAACCCTAAATTAAACATAACTTCTACCGTTAGATTTCCACCTAATGAATGGCCCAAATTGACTATGAAATTACAACATTTTACAAGGAAAATTTACATCTATTTTTAGCTTCACCCCCGGGCCCCCTAGCGGCACGCATAAATGGGCGACATTGCTGCCACATTATGAAATGGGGTCCAATGTGGTGATACCTTTAAATAAAGAAGATAATCAGGCTCCACGCCCAACATTTCCCTCAGCCAACACGTTTTATGCTCTGACAGAAGTGCTACCAGTGCTGATTTTCAATTTACAGTTGCATTGCTATACTTTTCATTGCACTTTTGCCTTTAGCAGGCACGTTGATCCCAAAAGATAGAAGAAAATTAGGGTTTCTTCTTGTTTTCAGTGGTTTTTAACCTCTCTGAGTGATTTTCCAGTGTAATTACAGTGTGTTTGTCTTGATTGTTGTCCTTTTGTGATTGCAATTGTCTCTTGGCTTTTGTTGATGTGTGTTTGAGGCTTGATTGCCTTCTAGGGTTTCTAGGTATAGGTCACCCTTCACTCATCATTTGGCTTGTCTCTGTGAGATTGATTGCTTCCATTTAGGATTCTTGCTAGAGTTAGGACACCATTTTCAAGTTGCTTTTGGTTCATGTTTGTGAACTTATTTTCATTAGTGTTGGATCATTTTGCTACTTTGAAAATCGCTTTTACTCCATTGTCAAACATAGATTACAATTGTTTGCTTTGCTATAACAAAAATTGAATGCTTGTTTTGATTTCATTGTTTCAAAAAGAAAAGTGAAAGGATTTTCTTCATTTAAGTATTTTTGAAATGATTTGTATTTGAAACCAAAAGTGAATGAAATTTTCATTTTAGTTGTTTTGGATTGCTTTTTTCCCTTTACTTGTGCATTAGTTTTCATTTTTGAATCAAAGTGAAAGGAAAATAACAAATTTGTTAGTTCATATTGGTGAAAGAAAAACGATTTTTTTTTCTCATAGGATTGCATTTTGGCATTGGGTTGGTGAAAGTGAAAAGGTAGTTTTAATTTTTACATATTGCATTGGAAAAGTTAGAGAGTTATGTTTTGATGCAGTTTTCTTGGTTGATGAATTTGTTTGATTGTCTCTCTTCTCTCATTAATTTAGCCTTCATGGAATGAAAATATTTCATTTTTCTCATTTAGTTGCATCATAGGAATTTAGGTGACATCGTTAAGCCATAAAATTGAAACCTAATTCAATATAAACTTAAAATTTACCTCAATTAACCTAAGGACCATTTGTAACCTGACACAAATTTCTAGAGGTCTAGGCTCAAGACGTGTTCCAGCATCTTTAAACATAGAAGTTGTCGTTAACTTCCTACATTGTATCCCAGAAGTGAAATCCCATTCCATTATAGAAGTATATAAAAGATTCTCTAGTAATTTCGGGTATATAGAAGGCACTTCAGTATGGGAAGTATATGTGAATTCTCTCACTGAATGGTTATGCATTAGACATCGCTAACACAGACTTGTGTTCCCCGTACTATCGAGTATATATTGGGAGACGCCACTAGGTTGTAATCCTTTAGCCACGAGTAACCGAGTCAACCACCTTGTAAACATGATACATTGAACACAACATTCAGGGAGATTGGCCACCATACATTAAGTCCTTAGTTTCGACTAAGGTGTATATAGCAGCTCACGAACACTCGGTAAACCCTTTCTCCTAGATTACCCCTTTTTGATTTATTTTTGTTAAATTTTTGAAATAAATTAATTGACCATGGAACAACATCATTCTTGTGGAAATAATCCTTTGTAGATATTAGGTTGATACTGATGGAAAAATTTCCTAAGTCTACCAGTCAAGAAAACCCCTCTGACAAGAATCCTAATTCTTTTCTCTCTTTTGGAAATACTGGTGCTCCCTATATGGCAATGTTGTTCCTTCCTAGATTGACCATTGGTCTGCTAGTTTGGTTATTTTGGACCTCAATGATTCTGAGTGTCCAAACTTCTTTTCAACCGAGTTCTCCTCCACTTGAATAACATCAACCTCATGTTGATCCTAAAGTTGACCCCTCACCTTCTTCAACTATTTCTTCACCGTGTTCTTCTTCTTCACCTGGTGAAAGTCTGGATTATAGTAACGAGCAAGCCAAGAGGAAGAACAAGAGGATGAAGAAGAAGAAGCAAAATAAGCAAAGGGCCAACCAAACAATTATTGTTACTGATGCAAATGATGTAGAAAAATCTTCCAATCATCCCCGAAAAGTGAAATTCCCTTGCATGTTATGAAAGGGTGGCCACCTTCTTCAGAATTGTTATGGTATTCCCAAGGTCATAGAAGTGTGGTCCATAGGTTCACATCAACCTTTGAAATCAACCTCTTGCAATCATGCTGATGATAAACGTTCAACTAGTAATGATAATGTCCATGGGAAGAAGGGAAAGGTCAAATTTCCCTGTAATTTGTGTGAAGGTAATCATCCCATTCACCTTTGTCCTCTTCTAGATGACGCTTCTAAAGATTTTGAAGACATTATAGCTTCTCAACCTTGTCTCCCAATCATGTATCGAAATCTTTCCCCTGATCCTTCACTAGTTGACCCAGTGATTGATCAAAAGTCATCTTTGGTCAGCTCCTCTCTCTTTGAAAGTGAGTTTCATGAGTTTATTCTTGACCAACCATCGGTTGAGAAAATAGTAGACCTAGCTCCACCTTCAGTTAACCATACCTTTTCGGTAGAGAGTGAACCTCATACTGCTCATGTTATTCTAGTTTCTTCAGTTTCGAATGAACTAGAGGGAAATCCTCCCATTCCTGTGGTGCATGAGAGAAGTTCTCATGTTCCCATAGAGAAGTAAGGTAGCTCTCCAGCTCCTATGACACCCCCTCCGAGTAGTTTAGTCACTTCTTTTGATTGGAGTCAACTGGTAAGATATCCTTATGTGCCTTTCTAGATTACAATATAGGATTACCGTATGGCTGTACCTAGCACAGTCATCGATGAGTGTGCATCTATTAGCATCCTTTCCTAAAATGCTTGGCAAGCTTTAGGTTTCCCGCAGCTTGTCCTCGTCACCTAGAATATGTTAGCTTTTAGTAGAGGAACTAGTCAACCATTAGGGATCCTTCCTAAGTTACCTATTACTTTGGGAGGAAACACTGTCTATATAGACGTGATGGTTTTCCAAGGCCCATTGGATTTTAATCTATTCCTTGGTATTGACTATGTTTACGTCATGGGAGCTCTTTTCTCTTCCCTCTTTTGAGTGATGTGTTTCCTGCATGAAGGAAGCATTGTTATCATTGATCATCTTAAATTCATTGGTCATGAATCACCTCCCCATCAACCATCATCCCTAAATGGTACTTATATGCAAGCGATATCACCCCTGCCACAGGTTAATTATGTGGCCACCTATTCCATGCCCACATCTACTAATTATCTAGTATGTGATGTAGTACATCATGTACGGGAGCATTGGATCCTGATTTTTCCATTAGATCCCTGGACATGTGTTCCTTCCATTGTGTTGTTCTCCCACCTGATGAGAACCTCTTGGAAGCAATGGCCTGGTCTGTGATCAAGGGTTTGGATCAGAGTTCCTTGTCTTATGTCAAGCTCATTAAAAAATGAAACCATGGCCATGAGGATAGTTCTTTTACTAAGTCAACCTCATTAAAAAATGAAATAGATGTTATGAGGATAGTTCTTTTACTATGTAAACCTCGTTAACAAATGAAATAGGTGTTAGGAGGATAGTTATTTTACTATATCAACCTCATTAAAAAATGAAATAGGTCCCCATTAGGATAGTTGCTTTACTTTTGTCAAGATTAGTAAAAAATGAAACAAGGTGTCATGATCATGGTTCTTTTCCTGTGTCCAGCTCATTAAAACATGAAACAAATCTTTTCCAATTCAAGTCTTTCATTAGATCTCATAAAATCTGAGTCAAGTCTTTCACTTGATCTCGTAAGTGAACCTTCCTTCCATCCACCTGTTAGTAACCAATAGCATACTTAGGTGAATGAAATGAAGCTTCAGGGTCATGTACCATGAACTGAGTCATTATGTTGGGGGCATGAAAACTTATCTCAGGCATAGTTTATCTTTGTTTCAAGCTTGTGTAAAAATGAAACCAAATCCAAGCATAGTTTTTTCCCTTGTTCCAAGCTTGTGAAAAAATGAAACCATCCGCAAGTATACTCAAGCATTGTTTCGCATGTTTTAAGCTTGTGTAAAAATGAAACTATTTCCCTTTTTACCTCTCGTGATTGTCATTTTATCAACCTATTATTGCTCGATGAGCCTTGGTTTTTTCCTTTCCATCGTCACCATCTCTTTGGCCAATCATATGCTTTCATTCGGTTGTTTTGCCCTTGCCTAAGGAACATCTGTGATGAATGGTCTTATTAGCTAGCCTCTTCACCCTTACATGTTTTGTGCAGTTGCATCATCATTGGAACCAGTTGCTATCCTTTTATACCATTCATTCCTTTGGGTGGAGTCATCTTTAAGCTCTTTTCTAGCTCTCTAAAAATGAAAATATTGGAGAGTACTTGTTGTTTCAGACTCATAAAAGTAAATGAAATGATGTCTACTTAGTATAAGTTTAACCCTTTTTCATACTGAGATAGACTATTGTACGAAAAAGGAACACCTTATCTGAACATGGCTAGGAGGTTCTCTCGAATATTATTTTCTACCATTTTGGGTTCGAGACACAAATTAAGAAAAGGGACTTGATGGAGTTTTCTTTTTTCATCTCTTTGTCAAACTCTTTAGATACGAAAAAGACACCGAGCTACTCTTCCATTAGACTTGTAAAAATTAAACGACGAAAGACATGTCACCATGACGAGACTGAATTTATCCTTCGTAGGGCTGGTAAAACTTACTAGGATGGATTCATTTGAGGAATGAAATTATATGGCAAGCATATGTTATCCCCTTCAATCTCGTGGTTAAAAAGAGTTGGGGTACTCTCTATAAATACTGGGGAAAAAGTGAAAGTGAAACATCTCTTGTATAGGCAGCATGTCACTCTTGAACATGACACTCATCTGTTTCTCGTGTTGGGTTTGGGATATCCTCACTCAGTCACTTTGATGCAGGAGCATCTAGACCTAGCCAGCTATGTGAATGTATGTTCACATGTTGTGGCTAACATAAGATGAATCTCATTGACCTGAGTGGTCAAAATCAATTTTAGTAGAGAGGGTTGGATCTCTCGAATTGATATTTATTTCAATTATTGTAATAATTAAATCACTGTATTATTTTTAGAATGGGAGATAAGTGTTAGAATATGTGTGTCTTAGAGCTTGAGAATAGGAATTTAATTGTTAAACTGATAAAAATAGAGATTGAGTTGTCAATGTAGTTAGAATAGGATTTGGTCCATAAAAGAGGAAAAAATGTAATGATAGGGATTAGATGGAATAGGAGAGTGAGAAAGCGAGAGATTGAGAGAGAGAGATAGGGTTTGAGAGTGAAACAGAGGTCAGACAAATGTTGTAATCGAGCGAGAGGGCCAAGACTCTGTAATTTCTATTTTATTGAATAAATTGATTAAGTGTGGCATTGCTTATTATTCCTGGTGTGAAATTCTCTTGAATCTGTGTATCAGCATTCTGGACCTTAATCGGGTATTGCTTTCTTAATACATTTTATTAATAAATCGTAGTCAACTTGTATTAATCGTTATTCTCAGCTTAAGGGCCAAACCTTTGTTAAAACCTATTTATTAAAGTCTATATTAAGCACGTGGGCAGTATTGCCAAGTGGTAAGCAGTATCTCGCACGCTTCATAAATTGTAAATGGTATTTCACAATTTCATGTGAGAAACCTTAACTGGTGACACGTAGCATGGGAAAACTAGAAATCTCGCACGCTCTCGATCTAATAATTGTTATGCTAGAATTCACACGATATCCATTGGATCTGGAGAAGCAAGATCAAGGGTGCAGATTGAAGTGCTTGGGAGTGGGAAAGTCAAAGTGGGACCAGTGGTGTTTGGTCAGCTTAGCGGGACCCTCAGAAAGAAGGTACATGTACAAAACTGGACTAATGCGCAGATGATTGGTTACTCTAATTATAGATTTCCACATAATTTGGTCAACCTTCCACATCATTTCGTATCAGAGCGCAATGATTAAGTCTGCTACAATAAACATGCCACCTAGGAGAGGAGCTGGCATAGGTTGGGGGAGACCTATATCGAATGCAATTTTGCTGGAAGAGATTCGAAACCTGCATAAAAGGATGGAGACAATGGAAACTGCTCAAAGGAGAGCACCTGATGAAGGAGATGTCAGTGCTGCAGAAGAATCTTCTAAGGAAGAAGAAGAGGATGAAAGTGAAGTTGCCAAATTTCTCAAAATATTGGCCAAAGCAAGTGGAAGACCAAAGGTGGAAATACCTTTGTATGATGGGAATCTCAATGTAGAAGAATTGATGGACTAGATCTGTTCATTGGACAAGTATATCAACTATGAGGAGGTTGATGACAAAAGAAGGTGAAGTTTGTAGTTACCAAATTGAAGGGTCATGCAACTATCTGGTGGGATGAACTACAAACATCCAGAGAGAGAAAGGGGAAGCCCAATATCAAAAAATGGTATAAAATGGTGAGTAGGTTCAAAGGTAAATTCATGCCAAAAGATTATCAGTTAAATCCTTTTAGACAGTTACATAATTTGAGACAAAAGGGAATGTCTGTCAAAGAATATACAGAAGAGTTTTATAAGTTGAGCACTAGAGAAGAACATGAAGAGGATGACGTAGAAAAGGTAGCTAGGTACATTAATCACTTGAGATATGACATATAGGTTGAAATCAGTTTGTTGAGTCTAAAGACAATTGAATATGCCTATCAAGCAGCTTTGAAAGCAGAGGAGAAGATCTAGAGGAAGCAAAATTAGAAGAACAGAGGGAAAAGTTCAACAAGAGGTAGAGGAACTAACAGATTAGGGTTTTAACACCCTCAGGGTGAAGCGAGAGGTTCAAGTAGTAGACCACCATAGAGAGAAGACTTTAGTAGAGGGAGATTTTCACCTAGAGGAAGAGGCCGATGAAGAGAAATTCAGTGTTATACATGTGGAGAATGGAGACATGGATCATGGTGTTGTCCTCATAATAAAGAAACAAATCAGCGGAATGTGAATGTGGCTGAGGCAAAGGAAGAGGAACCTCAAATTGCAAATAAGGAAGAATCACCCAAAGTAGGAGAATCTTTGTTATTAAAAAGGGTATTGCTTAAAGCAGAGAAAGAGACAGGAGAACTAGCTCAGAGAAAGAGTTTATTCAAAACTACATGCAAGTCGAAAGGAAAATCCTATAAAGTGATAATTGAGAGTGGAAGCACTGATAACCTTGTTTCTATAGAAATGGCAGGCAAGTTGGGATTAGTCAAAACAGTACAACCTACTCCTTACAGGGTATCATGGCTACAAAAAGGACATCATCTTATTGTGACAGAACAATGCAAGGTAGAGTTCTAGATTGGTACTTATAAGGATGTGGTTATATGTGATGTAATGCCAATGGATATATGCCATATATTGCTGGGAAGACCTTGGTAGTTTGATTTGAAAGCTATACATGATGGGAGAAGAAACACTTATAATTTAGAGAAGGATTGAAATAAACACACATTGTTGCCATTGAAAGAGGAAGCAAGCAAAGAAGTGCCTAGAAACAATGTTATCCTGATAAGTGGGAAAGAATTGTTGCAAGAAGTCAAGAAGGATGAACAGATACATTTTTCTTTGACAAGGACACCTAAGGTAATTTTGACTTCCACAAACTTAGATGACTTATCTAAAGAAATCAAAAATATGTTGAATGATTTTGATAATATTTTTATGGATGAGTTACCAAATGCATTACCACCAATCAGGAGTATTAGCCATCACATTATCTAATATAGGGAGCAAGTTTGCCAAATAAAGTAGCATAGAGGTTAACTCCTCAAGAAAATGTAGAAGTTGGAAGACAAGTGCAAGAACTGAAGCATAAGGGATTAATCAAAGAAAGTCTTAGTCCATGTGTTGTACCAACAGTACTCAGTCGAAAGAAAGGTGGTGAATAGCGCATGTGTACTGATTCAAGAGCCATAAACAAGATTACTATCAGGTATAGATTTCCTTTACCAGGCATGGATGCTTTGATGGATTGTTTAAGTGCGTCAAAGTATTTTACTAAGATAGATCTGAAGAGTGGATACATTCAAATAAGGATTAGAGAAGGAGATGAATGGAAGACTGCATTTAAAACAAATAGTGGGTTGTATGAGTGGTTAGTGATGCCTTTTGGAATCACTAATGCACCAATTAAATTCATGAGATTGATGAATGAAGTATTGAAGGAATATGCAGGCAAGTTTGTCATTGTTTATCTTGATGATATTATAGTTTTCAGTCCAAGCAAAGAGGAACATATGGAGCATCTTAAGTTGGTTCTAATAACTCTGTAGAAAGAGAAACTACTGATAAATCTAAAGAAATGTTGTTTTATGGAAGAAGAATTAATCTATTTGGGGTTTGTAGTATCGAAAGAAGGTCTAAAAATGGATCCAGAGAAAGTCCAAGTAATTTTGAACTGGCCAACTCCAAGAAACATATTTGAGGCAAGAAGCTTCCATGGTCTTACAATTTTCTATAGAAAATTTATCTGAATTTTTAGTCAAATTTGTGCACCAATTATTGAAACAATCAAAGAGACTAATCAACCATTCATGTGGACAGAAGAAATAGACTGAAATTTTAAGTTTCTGAAGAAGAAAATTATAGAAAAACTAGTTTTAGCTTTGCCTGATTTTGGAGAAGTTTTCCAAGTTGAAACTGATGCTAGTGGAGTTGCAATTGGAGCAGTTTTAAGTCAGGAAGAGAGACCAATAGCATACTTTAGTGAGAAACCAAACGAATCTAAGAAGAAATATCCCTCTTATGACAAAGAATTTTATGCTATTGTGCAAGCTTTAAAAGAATGGAGACATTATTTGCTACTAAAAGAGTTTGTACTGTATTATGATAATCATGCATTACAGTTCATAAACAACCAACCAAAATTGAACTAGAAGCATGACAAGTGGTTAGAATTTTTGCAGAGTTTCACTTTTGTGATAAAACATACAAGTGGTAAGTTGAAAAAATTTGTTGATGCTCTAAGTAGGGTAAATTTCATTGCGCAAGAATTAAGAGTTGGTGTTGTAGGATTTGAAGAGATGGTAGATATGTATAAAGATGATGCAAAATTTAAAGATATTTATGCAGTTGTACAAAATCTAGCAGTTCATAGTAGAAGTGAGTGGTTAGATTATCTTAGCCAAGGAGGTTTATTGTTTAAAGGTAACAAACTGTGCATTCTAAAATGTTCTATGAGGGAAAACATAATCAAGGAGAAACACAGTGGAATGTTGTCTAGGAACTTTGGAAAAGACAAAACCTTTGCTTAGGTAAATGATTTTTACTATTGGCCAAAGATGCAAACTAATGTTAAGATATTTGCTGAGAAGTGCAAGATATGTCAGCATGCTAAGGGGAGAAGCCAAAATATTGGATTGTACTAGCCATTACCAATACCAGACTGACCATGGGACGTAGTTAGTATCGATTTTGTTTTGGGATTACCTAGAACTCAAAGAAGAAATGATTCCATTTATGTTGTGGTAGATAGATTTTGTAAAATGGCACATTTCATTGCATGCAAAAAGACTATTGATGCAACACATATTGCTACTAAGTTTTTTTCAGAAGTTGTAAGGTTACATGGATTGCCTATATGTATTGTTTCTAATAGGGATACAAAGTTTGTTGGGCATTTCTGGGTAACTCTTTGGAAGAAACTAGGCGCCAACCTTAGTTTCAGTTCAGCGTATCACCCTCAAACAGATGGACAAAACAAAGTAGTAAATAGAAGCTTGGGAAATATATTGAGGATTTTAGTGTATACAAATCCTAAGTAGTGGGCTTATAACTTGCTCAGGTTGAGTTTGCGTATAATGATACTCCAAACCGGAGTACTTGGAAGATTCCATTCCAGATTGCTTTTGGGATGAATCCCAGAGGGGTGTATGAGCTCAAAAATTTGGGCAAACATGAGAAAAGAAGTGCTAAGACTGAAGATTTTGCAGAGTAGATGCGGAGACTATAGGAAGATGTCAAAGGTAGATTGCAGGAAAGAAGTGTAAAATACAAACAGAGAGCTGATATGAAGAGCAGAGAAAAAGAATTCCAAGTGGGTGATATAATGATGGTGTACTTGAGGAAAGAAAGATTTCCTATTGGGACTTACAATAAACTAAAGATGAAAAAGATAGGGCCATGCAGAATTGTGAGAATTGTTTCAAACAATGCTTATGAAATTGAATTTCCAAAAGGGGTTGGAATATCACCTATCTTCAATGTTGCATATTTGTATCTATATAAAGGGACAGAGTTAGAATTACAAGATGAACCAGCACAAGATGAAGATAAGACTTTAAATTGGGAAGAACAAATGCCAAAGACAATGAAGAAAGAGGTGGAATTTGTTCTAGAGGGAAGAGTATCTAAAAGAAATAGAGGACAGGTTTATTTTCAATATCTACTAAAATGGAAGGGACAGCTAATGGAGGATGCCAGTTGGTTAACAACAGCAGAATTACATAAGTATGGAGTAAGACCTAAAATATTGATGAATGATTCTTTTCTTCCCTAGGAGTCTGATGCAGGAGAATCCGAACTTAGCCAGCAATGTGAATGTATGTTCACATGTTGTGACTAACATGAGATGCATTTCATTGACATGAGTGGTCACAATTAGTTTTAGTAGAGAGGGTTGGATCTCTCAAATTGATCTTTACTTCAATTATTGTAATAATTAAATCTTTGTATTATTTTTAGAATAAGAGATAAGTGTTAGAATAGGTGTGTCTCAAATCTTGAGAATAGGAATTTAATTGTTAAACTAATAAAAAGTAGAGATTGAGTTGTTAATGCAGTTAGGATATGATTTGATCCATAAAAGAGGGAAAAATGTAATGATAGGGATTAGATGGAATAGGAGAGTGAGCAAGCGAGAGATTGAGAGAGAGAGATATGTTTTGAGAGTGAAACAGAGGTGAGACAAATTTTGTAACTGAGTTAGAGGACTAAGACTGTAATTTCTATTTTATTGAATAAATTGATTAAGTGTGGCTTTGTGTATTATTCTTGCTGTGAAATTCTCTTGAATTTATGTATTGGCATTCTAGACCCTAATCGGGTATTATTTTCTTAATACATTTTATTGATAAATCACAGTCGATTTGAATTAAGGGTTATTCTCAGCTTAAGTGCTAAACATTTGTTAAAATGTATTTATTAAAAGTGTGTATTAAGCACGTGGGTAGTATTGCCAAGTGGTAAGTAGTATCTCGCGTGCTTCAGAAATGGTAAATGGTATTTCACAATTTCATGCGAGAAACCTTAGCGGGTGACATGTAGCACAGGAAAACTAGAAATCGTGCATGCTCTCGATCTGATAACGGTCGTGCTAGAATTCACACAAGATTGCACGATATCCGTTGGATTTGGAGAAGCGAGATCAAGGGTGCAGATTGAAGTGCTCGGGAGTGAGAAAGTCAAAGTGGGACCAACAGTGTTTGGTCAACTTAGCGGGATCCTCGAAAAGAAAGTACACATACAAAACCATACTAAAGCGTGATTGATTGGTTAGTCTAATTATGTATTACCACATAATTTGGTCAACCTTCCACATCACACTTGTCCTTTCGAGTTTGGGTGATCCATTTTTCCTCTCATCTGACTATTCCACTTCATTGTCATGACCGTTGGTCCTATGTTGAGTAAAATGTTGCCACACTCCGGAATCGTGTCGCTAATATGTTCAAGAGAAGTACTATCTGCAGTTTACTACCTATGCACTGTCTGACTGCTTTCCACAGTCTTGGATCATACTCGTTTATTCCACTTTATTCTTTTTTTCCTGTAGATGTTGAGGGAATCATTATGGCCCTCCTTCGATGGGTCATTTCTTGTTTACTTTAGCTCATTATCTAAGAAGATGACTTAGAAACTCCCTTTCAGTACCTTAGAGCTTGCATGCCTTGATGACAAGTTCTTCACATCTAACAATAGGTTTTCATCATTGGCCTTCGATCGAATGATTCCACGAGTGTTCAACTTCAACTTCATTTTCACATTCATGAATTGCACTATCATACCTTGACGACCATTTTCATTATTGGTGATTTCTCTCGTGCCTATTAATAATCCACATCATTGGCCTGTAATCAGGTAGGTTTCTAGCATGTTCGACTTCAACACATTCATCCACATGTTAGAATTCATACATTGATCAGGTTGGGATGGAGAGCGAGACCTTGAGTTTTGTCTGTTATAACTCAGGCTGTGAGGATTTATGTATTGTTCATGATTGTATACATTTTTCCTCTATACGGATGGTTGTGACCATATCGTTGGACCTTATATCTATGATGATAATGATCCTTCTATATCGGGTGGCTACATCCATATCTTGGATATTAGATCTCCAGACGATCCTTTTCATTTGGATGGTTGTGCCCATACCATGGATATTTTTAGATGGTCCTCCCTATCCAAATGGTTGCATCCATATCATGGATTCATGTTTTGATGTTAGATATGTATATATATATATATGTGTCTTTGATTTGCAGGTCTGCTGACACTGTTTATTCTCATCCTTGCAAAAGCTCGTAAAACATGTAAACCATGACTCTTTGTTCTCCCTTCATGCTTTAGGGGGCATCTGTTACACATTATTTTTTCACCCCTTATTAACTTCCCTGTGTCATACCCCGGAGTGCCCAAAACATGGCAACTATGCAATATACCCATCATGAGATGAAGTCCAAATCCTCCATGAAGACTTAATGAAAACATGCCTTGAGCCTTCCCTAAATAAGTAAGCCCAAAACCATAATTTTAGGGTCAGCGTGACTGTGACACTGGCAACTCGTGCTGATGGTAGGTTGCATTATACTAGCCTCGCGCTTGCAACACAATTTTTACTTCGATACTCGCATTGATCTCTAAAAGGAAATTTTTCCCAAAGGGGATAAGAAGCTTCATGATCTAGAGGCTTCCAGAACAATGAGCTGGAGTTTGTTCATTGTGGATGTGGTTGAATTATCTCAATACTACCCTTTGATATTATCCCTATGAGCTTCCTCATTGAGATGAGGGCCTTCCCGTATCTTTGGAGAGACCCTAACTCCCTCTCCCTGCCTATATGTTCATCCTCTCTCAGTCCCAAATGGTTGGTTTCTGATTATTTATACCCTTACACTTAGACAGTGCCCACATGCTATTCATCTTGGCCTGGAGAAGGAGTAATTAGAGAGGTTGAGCTTGAAATTGGACATTCACTCAAGGAGGGCTTACTAACATCAAGGCCTAGGTTGTCTACTTTCTCTTTTATTTGTTAATATATACAACTTTTAGTTCACTTTTGATAAATTCTTGTGTTAATGCATCATTTATCTTAATGCTCCTTGATATGTTAAGTGGATTACATTCAATTATGGTAGTTGTACTTGTATGATTTTTTGTGTCTTTGACCTCTCTTCCAAGTATTCAAATGTTGTGAGAAGTAGGATTGAGCTTGAGAAGCAAGTAGTCAACATCTTCAACAACGAACTGTGTTATAGCATCAAAACGAGGTAGGTGTCCTTCCTCTTCTCTCATTTCGATTATAATTTAGGAAAGTGTCTCGTAGTTTGTCATGTTGGTTTCTAGTCGCACTCATTGGAATAGAGGGATCGTCTCTATCCCTAGAGAGGATTTACCTAGACAACAATGCCCTAAGAGAGAAGTGGAGCACGAGATCTAGTTATTTCCAGACCCTCCATTGCCAAATATTAGGTTGTATAGGGAGTCTATTATAGAAGTATGTGAGGTGAAGAAGGAATTGTAGTAGCTATTGGAACAATGTGTCATTGAACAGAGTACATCACCATGTGGGTCACCCATCATCATTGTGCCAAACAAGGATGGGACTTAGTGGATGTGTATAGATTATAGGACATTGAATAAAATCACGCTCAAGAATAGATACCCCGTGCCCAGGATAAATTATTTGTTAGATCAATTGCAGCAAGCAAAGTATTTCGCGAAGATAGACTTGAAGTATGGATATCACCAGCTTCGAGTCAAATAAGAAGATATTTTGAAGAGAACCTTCAAAACCAGGCAAGTTTTGTATGAGCGGTTAGTCATGCCATTTGGCCTATGTAATGAATCAGCTAAATTTATGAGATTAATGAATGATGTACTACGCCCTTTCATAGATTCATTTTTTATTATCTATTTGGATGATATACTGGTATATAGTGCTACCTTGGACGAGCATATTTCACATTTGACGCAGGTGCTGGAAACATTGAAGAAGCACTAGCTTCTAGCCAATCTCAAGATGTGCGAGTTTGCGCAATAGTCCTCGGTGTGGGGTATGTGATCGGTGGAGGATAATTGAAGATAGATCCTTCCAAGATGGAGGCCATCATGAAATGGTTAGTACCTACTAATTTTAATGAAGATTAGGAATTTCATTGGAGTAGCACAATATTTGAGGAAATTCATAGCCTCATTTTCAGTGATAGTTGCACCGCTCCATGCCATAATAACAACTGTCAACAGTTTTTGGTGGAGAAAAGGGCAACAGAAGGAATTCAATGAGTTAAAGAAGAATATCAGTGAAGCACCAGTTCTAGCACTAACAAACTAGAAATGCCCCTTTGAAGTGGAGAGAGATGTAGGTGGGTATGCTATGGGAGTTTTCTTGATGCAATGAAGAAGGCTCGTTTGCTACCATTATGAAATATTTCATGGGGAAATCCTTAACTACCCTACATACGATAAGGAGCTCTATGCCATGGTGCAAGATGTGAAGAAGTGGAAGCATTATATGATGGGAAAGGAGACAATAATCCACATAGATCACCAGCCATTACAGTACCTACAGGCCCATAATAAGCTACAATAGACCAGGAATGACAAGTCGATGGTGGTTTTTCAGTAGTTTCATTTAGTGATCAAGTATAAGAAGGGCAGCACAAACAAGTTGGCCAATATTCTTTCAAGACCACCCACATCAAATATTACAAATTTGGGGACTCTTATGCACATGGATACATTCACCCATGATCCATACAAAGAGGCATATTTAGAAGATGAGGAATTCAGGAAGGTGTATCAGTAGTTGTAGAGTTAGAGTCATCTACACGATGGAAACAAAACTATTGAATACCATATCTAGGATGGAATACTCTACAAGATGGATAAGCTATGTCTTCCTAAAGGTGAGCATTTGTAGCTGATTAGAGAGGCTCACACTTCCAAGGTTACAAGGCACTTTGGTGTAGGGAAGACCATGGCTAACGTGCAGAGGTATGTGTATTGGCCCAAAATGTAAGAACAAGTAACTAGGTTCATAAGAGGAAGCATGCTTTATTGTACCAGCAAGCCTAGCAACAGGAAAATGGGTCTGTATCATCCCTTACATGTACCTACTCATCCTTGGGAAAGCATTTCCCTGGACTTTGTGGGAGGTTTACTGACAACCAGGAAGAGACATGACTACCTGTTCGTAGTAGTTGACAGGTTCAACAAGATGTGTGTTCTAATGCATTGTAAAAAGACCATCAATGGACAAGAAGCAACAAACTTGTTCTATGAATAGGTTTGGATACACTTTGGGATACCAAGGAGCATCATCTCAGATATAGATACATGATTTCTCAGTGCATTCTGGATTACATTATGGGAGAATATGGATACGAAGTTGAAGGGATCTAAAACATTCCATCCACAAACAGATGGGCAGACATAAGTAGTCAATAGGACTTTGGTGCAATTTCTGAGGGGTTACAACCAGAAGCATCCAAAGACCTAGGGTGAAAAGCTGGTATATAGACAATATTCTTATAATAGAGTGTCCACACATCTACAAGTCCCCATTTGAAACTTGTTTTGGATATTTTCCACCTTCACCTTTGGATATTGCATATGGCCAGCAAGGAGGAGTGAAGGAAGACCTTATAGGACATGCTTTAAGGGTTGGAAAATTTATAGAGAAGATCAAGAAGAGCCATATACGGGTACATGAAACACTGTAGAAGTCACAGGTGAAGTATAAGGCCATACATGATGAACATATAACATAGAAATTATTCATGGTGGGAAACAGAGTATGGCTACAATTAAATAAGGAGAGGCTGCAAGGGCTTGGTAAGAAAATCAAGGCTCTAAGGTATGGTCCCTTTGAGATAATAGAAAAGGTGGGTGATAATGTCTATTGACTTAGTTTACCACCATATATGGATATTTACTCAATTGTAAATGTAGACAATTTGAAACTCTATGAGCCTTCCATGCTAGATGAGACAGAGGAATAGGTCCTACCTTCTGTGGACGATTTAGAACCAGACGCTCAGGCACAGTCGAACAAAGATATAGTTTTGCAACAGAAGTCCATAACTACAAGACAAGGGCAACAAGACCTTTGGTATATTACGTTGAAGGGACAACTTCCAAGCAAAGCTAATGGTACATCAGAGAGAAGGTGTTGGAAAAATTTCCTCACCTCATTTAGTAAAAGATTTTGGGGACCAAAAGCCTTGTAAAATGGGGAGGTGTGATATAAATTGTATCATTATATTGTTTTTCATCCATCCTGATGAATTTGTAGTGGAAAAAGTGGAGGAATCATCTCACGGGACCGTTTTTACTGGCGGGATCCAGTTTGCCCAAACTGGGTTTAAAACATTCCGGGATCATTTTGAGGCATCAAATGATATTTTTGGGTGGTAAAAATTTAATGCTCAAGTGTAGAACCATTCCATGCTATTCTGAATAGAGAGATATTTCCAACGTCACAAGAATCACAACAATCGGAGTCTGTATGCAAACGTTATGCCACTCAAAAGTTGACCTTCCTATGTTCACACCTATAGTTTAGGAGGATGCCGCGTCAGCCCCCATTATTCATGGAAAATGGGTTAGCCATGTGTTTGTCATGTATAAGACTCTAGAAGAGTCTATTTTGCAACTCTAGTTAAGACTTGATGTAGTCAAACCTAACCCCTAGTAAGCTATTAGGTTGGGTTATAACCGAGCCACTACAAGGTAGAGACATTCCATTCTTTTGAGAGATTTGGTTCAATAGTTGAGCAAATATAGGAAAGAGAGATAAGAGGTAGAGCACACAGAGAAGATTTGTGCACTGTAACAACCCACGGGCCATAGACATTTGTTCTTTGTATCTACAACCATATTTCCAGATAGAGAAAGAGAGCGAAGCGACCTCACCTTCCAGCTGAGTTTTATCCCAAAAGGGTTTCCTAGAGAGCATATCTTGTGTATTATGTGTGTGTGAGATCATTTTCTCATTCTATACTTTTCTTCTTGACTTAATTTTACATGCAAGAACTAATTATAGTTAATTTTACCATTCTAGAAATTAAATAAAACTGTAATAGTGTAGAATCTCATATTTTTAATATAATATTATCAAAGATCTTGTGACAAACTATCCAGTGGAATATCCACGACAATTTATGGATCAACAGCAATAGAAAAGAAAACAACCACTATGTTTTTCACTAATAAAAGTAAAAAAACAAACTCTAATAAAAGTAAACAACCAAAACTTGAAAGAAGATATTGAATTCAAAGTAGATGATACAATATATAAAGAAGATATTTTACAGATTATAAAGAAAATCATTGAAGCTAACACCCACTTGGTTTAGTTCTTCTAAGAATTATGTTTTCTTGATCCTTTTGTTTATGAATTGCTTTAGATTTAAACTTCTCACTATAGGAAGGTAACCCATGGGATTGAGTCCAATGAAAAATGGTTTTTGGGAATTGTCTCTATATCTATCCTATCATAGGATGTAATGAGTGTGAGTATGAAAAAATTGTAATCTTAATTATTTGTGGTACAAAATGGCCCCCTTTCGGAAACAATTTCATTTCACGATTGGCACACCATACTCAAGCACCTTGATGTTCATATAATGTTTCAATAAGATTATTCTTGCTATGAATGTCTCGAAGGAAATGAACTTGAATGTTGTAGTCCTAAAAAATATACAATATTTTTGGATCCCTGTAAATTACAAGTTCAAAACCAAGATCATAATTTTTTTATGAGTATTTTATGGTCACTTGGTTTGAAAGGAAGGCAAAAGAAAAATCAATAAAACATAAATATAGGTTTAGCTTCTGTTGCAAACATCTGAATCGGCTAGGTCACTAAGGTTTAGATGCAACTGAAGATCATGCTTAGAGCTCAAGGAGGCAAGGGTATACAAGGGTTATACATATATAGGCTAGTAAAATCCCACTTTTAAATAGGCTATATTCCACATGAATATCATGGCTTAATATCATGGGTCATTATTATTATTATTATTACTATTTTTTTATAGGGTTATTTTTATTTGGTTATTTTTTATTTTATTTTATTTTATTTTGACCGAGTTAAAATGTTTACATTACATTATGTTATGTTATGTTATGTTACACATCTCTACTATAAATAATAATTATTTATTTCTATTTTATTTGGATGAAGTCGAAATGTTTACATTACATTACACATCTCTACCATATTGAGTTGATGAATGCCTCTTGGCGTAAAAACAAAATTGTGTTATGACATGGAGTATGAGGTATACAATATTTTTTAGGTGGAGTAAATTATTATTATTATCATATACATGAAATATTGTCCCTGTGAATGATTTGGTGGATAAAAAATATGCTCAAAAATAAAGATTGTCGGCTTGACGGGGAACTTGAACGACCGTGTATATCTCATTTTCCTAAATTTGGCATAACTCGTTTTGCAGAAAACAAATGACGTATGCTCCCGAAAATGAGTTTTGATCAATTTGGCAAATAGGGAAAATTTTGTTGAGGGTTACCGAGTCAGTAGTCTATACTACTTATGTGGCATGCTAACTGGGTCTGCTGACTATGCAAGGTGATTGGGATTCCAAAAGAGCCAACGATATCACGTCACGTGGCAGGTTCGAGTGGCGCTAACTTGGTTGAGTATGATTGGTTTTTGGTTTGTTGACGTGGACCAACCAGAGGCCACCACATGACCCAGCTAGAGACTGCCATGCGGCACCTCAATGGCCACTAAAGACTCTTTGAAGTCCATACTACACTTAGCAGGGTTTGAACCATGAACGACTTTCCAACTAAACACCACCATTATTGTTAAGCCATGGGTAGTCCTTATTAAAATGACCTCTGAAATATGCATTTAAACTTAAATGGGGCGAAGGTATGGGTTAAGGGTTGAGGGCGAGCCCCAACCCTGGTCTCTAAACCCACATGGACCAGGGGTGGGACCAGGGGCTAGGGATTAACCCTACCCCCCCCACCCACCCGCCAACTTAAAAAAAATTACCATATGACATGGCACTGGAACTAGAGGTGCAACTAAAGGGGGACAGACCCTAGGCCAATCCCCAGTCACATGGGGTGACGTGACCACTGGCGCACGCATAGGGGTCATTAGGAAAATTAATGATCCCACAATTTGTGTTGGCGATTCACCAATTTGTCGCCCAATTAGCAGAAAAATGGGCAGATATGTAGGACAGTTAGATATACTTGGAGAATTTGTACTTCGATTAGTAGCAAAACTTGGGGAGGTCATAAATTTCTAAGGTTTTGGACTTTCTGGGAGTAGAAAGAGGCTAGACAGGGGTTTTTGATAGCTCTGAAGCTGTTGTAACATGTTTCGAATCCATTTGAGCACTACAACTTATTGTAATCATCATTTTTTAAATAATGAAAGAGGACCAAGCATTGGAAGCTGGAATAGGAGACGTAGCCCAAGAAGGGTGAACTCCTTCATCACTTGTTGTTTTGTGGTTACTATTATGGTTTTATTATTTGTAATATTTTACAATTTATGAGTTAAATTCATATTTTAATATGTGTATGATTTCAACTTAAAGAGTCATAAAAACTCATTTTATTAACTTGTAATTTACATAATCCTCAAGCACATACATATATAGATCAGTGAAAAATGGTGGGAACAGATTCCCTTAATGGAATCTTGTTGAAGAATAAAAGTGGTTTTCCTTTTCTTCTTATTTTAAATAAATATTATTTATTCATTTAATAATTTTTTTAAATAAATAATATCTATTCCTTTATTTAAAAAAAATTATATTTATTTAATTAATAATTATTATTTATGACTTACAGATACATTATATTGTTACTGTTTTAATATTGGATCTAATTAATTATGGGTTTGGATAATAAAACCAATAAATTGGTAAAGGAAGTCTGGGCACTATACAAGAGACATTATTTAGTTGGAAATTTGGTTTAGGTGATGTGGCTGAGATCAATAAACAATGAATAAGATGAAAATACTTAAAGTCAATAAATTTTGGTGAGATAATTTTATTTTACAACATCTAGCTCCATGGAGTATAACATCTCCTTGTGAAATGCTAAAAACAAGAAAACTAGGAGCCATAATTGTTGCTCAACAAATTACTCTCCATACCTCGATTATCTCTGAAGAATGTGGAATCTAAACCCAGTATATGCTCATCTCTGATCCACTAAAACCATTTCCCTATCATTTTTTTGCTTTTTTTATTCATCACTGAAATAAGTTGTATGTGTAAGCTAAAACACAAACTATTCTACAACACACCGAATTTTAAATGCTTAAATTGCAAGCTTATTTATATACAAGGTTCCTATTTTAATCTCCATAGCCTTTAGGTGTAATCATACTTTCATTGCAACCATAAAAGTCATTTATTTTTTTTATTGAGCCTCACTTTCACTAGTAATCAATAAAAAGAAAAATTTGAATGACCAAATCTCAACATGAAGTTGGAACCCATACTTAGAGTCATAAAATTATGTAGGGTTTGAACATATAAAAATCTCCAAATATGCTGCTATAAGATCATGAAAATTGAAAAATATAGTAAATACCTCTTCACCTTCTATATGGTTGAGCTACCTCTATGCAATCTCTAATTTGTCTACTCCATTCATGATCTTGATTTTCTATTTTTGAAAATTTGATGAAGAAAAAGAAAAAGGTAATAAATTTCCTTTAGTTGTTTTTTCTGATATCAACTCATTTATATATTCTTCACTATCTTCGTTTGACTATGATTTATAACTATTATATATTGGCTCAATACTTTCATGAGATTTTTGACCCAAATTTTGTACAAACGAAATAATGTGGGTTGTGGAAATTTAACCGTACATCCATTATTCCTATTAGAAACAGGTGACCTTCTCTAAATTTCTATAGCTAATAATTAAAAAATATACTCAATAAAATCTTGACTTTGAACAATAGGAATAGAAGAAGGAACTATACCTTCATGAAATTTCTCATGTATAACATCATCATCACTCTCTGGTTAATAACCATCATTCACATTTTTCTTTTTATCATTGTTATAGTCATTGCAACAATGCCCTAACTTGGATAAATCCTCTACAACTAAGAACTAAACTAATATGAAAATCTTTTAGTGAAGCAATGCAGATAATTGGTAAGGATATATACCATTGTCTCACATCTCCATTTAGAGAGATTGTGGATATTTTCATTAAAACTTCTTCGTGAGAAATGGCTAGCTAATGCATATATGAACGAAAATATTCCAAGTACTAGAAAATATTATCATCATAAGTTCGTTTGAATTTTGGAAGGAAAACTCTATTTTATTTTATGCAATGCATTGGATCGGAAGAACGAACTACATTTGGAAAATCAAAAGGTACATACCTTGTAACTACTAGAGAAACAAATAAATACACAATAAAAAAACTAGTGGAACCATAAAACATGTAGTTGCTAGGTTAAAATCTACAACTTGTGCCTAATCCTTGTAACCCTCAAAGACCAAATTTGATATTTGTAGAACCCGGGGAAATATCTCTTTAATTTCTCTCCCTTTTAACGGAACTAATTTGATGTTGTTCATTTATATTCTCCTAGTTGTCTACGAACTACACAAAGGCATCACAAACCAACTTTTCACCTCAAGATGCCTCTTGGGTCTGAGTGAGCGCCCTCATCAATGTCAAGAAACATGGTTACCCACTTCCACCAAACAATAGCCATAAACATTATGCTTGATGGCTAGATTTAAATGCTGAGAAATAGGACAAATATGACTAAGAATATAAATGGCATGCGACTGAGATTAAGGATTGTAACCTCCTCATACCAGAAGCATGTCCATTTTGACATAGAGTAAAATAATAAAGTAAAACATGATAAGTGGAAGGTGGAAGGTGTAAGAACTAAGAAAAAACGTAACTTAGGCACAACAAAAAATGGGGAATTTCTTGTTGGCATGTGAGGAAGAAGAAAATGTTTGTTGAGCATTTAACCAATAAATCTAACAAATAAAATAAATTCCATGAACTAATGTCATATTAATTTCAAGAAACATAACACAAAATCCACAACTTTAATTACATCCTTTGAATAAAGAAATAATATTGATCGAAATACTTTGAGTGATACAAAATTATCCTTCTAACCATAGAAGTTGTAGCTAATTGCCAAAGCTATAAACTATAATTACATAGGAAAAGAATACATAGGAAAAGAACATACATGAAAGGGAGAAGATTAACTCAAAAAAAAATAAGAAGAGAAAAGCAAGGATCTTCCAATAATTAACCACAAATCCCTAGGCTATTCCATCAGCGTGGATGAATTACAAAGATGGTCTCTCTTACAACACAACCTCTTAAGGCCCGAAAAATGAAACTCTAAAAAGGCCCCTATCCTGAAGCTTCGGCTCCTTCCTTCATAATCTTTAGATATTGGAGTAATGCATGGAAAATATGAAACTAAATTTGGTTGAATTTTGATCTTATGTCTTCGATTTGGAACAAATTACTAAATATAAATTAATGATTGTACGACTAGTGAAACAGTTTGACACTTGAAAGATATTTCTCGTTACATTTGCTAGCATTTGTCTATTTTATTTCTACAACTATCTTGTAATAGTAACAATCTCCCAAATCTCCATCTTCCTATGTTAGGATATTGAAACCAAAATTATTTTATATATATGAACAATATATTAATATTTTAATAATTAATTATTATACTTCTGCAGTTAAGTTATATTGTGTTCGGTTTTTGAGTTGATAGTTTATTAATTTGTTTTGACTAAAAACTTTACATTTTTTTCCAAAATAAAACAATAAAAATTCATTTTTTTATTTTTTAAAATTATTTAAATTTATTTATTTTCAATATAATTAATTATATTTTTATTGTGAAATGGTTATATTATACATTCAAATATTTATGAAATATTAATATCATATTTACCATCACTATTATTTCTTTATTTTGACAAATACTTCTTTATTTTGACAAATCCCATAATTTTTTTGCTTGTCCCTTCACTAATTTTTTTTTTAAACTTGTTGCTGCACATGGCAATAAAATATCGAAGTTATTCTCGTGCTATATGACATCATCTATGACTCAACAGTAGCTTCCTGCTCTCTGTGGTGCTTCTATGTGGTATATCCATCATACAAGATACTTTCAATGATGTACTCAGAGCCTGAGTCTTTTGGTTTGTCTCGATTCCTGGAACTAATTTACACTATATCTCTTGATAATATTAAATCGAATTCAAAACTACGTTGTCACCTCAACCAACAAAATAATACAAAAGCAGATAATACAAAGCCATTTAATAATAGCCCAACAAAGTCATGGTTTAACATGCATATGAAATAACTTACGAAAAAACAAATTATGCATTAATATGTTGATGTTCTAAACTCAAACAAAGAATATAACCTACAATATATCATATTTGTTATTTATTATTGTGTGGTATTTTATTCAATTTTATCTAATTTAAATATTTTTAATAAAAATGTTAAAAAATTATTATAAAACATTTTTTTAAAATCGATTTAAATTAATTTTATTTATATTTAGAATTTATAATAAAAAATATAAATTTTATTGTAAATTAAATTATATATATATTTTTTTAAATTGGAATGAGAATTTTTGGAGGAGAATAGCTAACCTCGATTACACTAGATACAAATATTTCATACATATTACTAACAAACCAATTACAACATGTCTCCAGAGACTTGGACCCATCTAGCTCGGAAAATAAACTATTCACCAAACTACTCAAGCCAAAATCCTTTGACAAAAGATAAATTACACAATTACTAATTCATTAAAGATATAAGGGAAGTTGAAAGGCTTCTCTTTGTCCTATGTTATCTACCATCTCTATTTTTTGGATAACTTAATGATAGTTGGTGCACGAATAAATCCTTTAACTTTATTCTAAACACCTTCCTCCTAGACTTTGGTGGAGGGTTCAAATCCTCTAAATCCACAATATTCTTTTTCCATACTTGAGATATTGTCTCAATACAAGCAAGTAAGATATTAGGATTTGGCATTAAGCTTTTTATGTTAGGTAATTTAAATTTTATAACAAAAACCAAATTTTGTATTTAAAAGAAAAATTGGTAAAATGAAGTATATTAATAAAGAGAAAATACTAACAATTTTGTTATCAAAATCATTAAAATTTACAAATTACATAACTTGATTCTGCATAACTAAATATAGCTTCCTTTTTTTCTAGTCTTTTGTTTTCAACTTTACCTTCTTTTTTCTAACTTTGATCTCCTGTAAACTTTCATTTTCTTAAATCTCTATATTTTTTAACTTTAATTTAACTATATTTAAACAAAAAACAAATACTTACTACTATGTAACTTATTTATTTATCATCATTATTTTTATTTTCATTTATAAAAAACATACCCATTTTCTAAAAAGTACATTAGTTAATATTTTCAAATTATTATATTCTAACTATTGTATATTGTAAATTATGTTCTTACTTTTTTAAACTCCCCTTTGAGTTTTTATTAAACACTACAAAGTACCCGTCTTTAAAATATTTGAAACCTTCGTGCCTTTCTTTACATGCCTTTCAAGGATTGTAAGTGATTTCGGGGAGACGAGGTAGAAGTTGTGCATATTTTAATCGACGACGGGCGATGAAAAGTTAAGCCATCCGTTTTTCTAAAAATTACTTGGCACATTATTCGTGACTTTTATTTTTCATATATATAAAAATAAAAGTCACAGATAATGTGTTACTTATTTCTTTTAAAAACTTTCGGTTTAATTTTTCAGATTATTATTATCGTAATATTAGTTCTAATTAATTATAGGTTTAGGTACGTAAACCAATGTTTTTGTGAAAAACGATTGGATTCCATTTAAAGATCATATTTAGTTGGAAATTTAGTTTAAATAATGAGGGAAAGATAAATAAACAATGAATAAGTCAAATTTTTTGGAAGTCAAGAAATTTTGTTGAAGTCATTTTATTTTTTCATCTACTTTTCTATAGTTCACATTTTTTGAATCATTGCCTCATGATCATTGTTTCACTAGTTAAATACATTATAACTGATATAGAGCTCTTTTATGCACCCTTACACACTTTATATATATATATATATATATATATATATATATATATATATCTTTTTAGAGGCTAGAAACATATTTTAATATCTTTAAAAATAGATATATCTCAATCAACACTTAAAACTATGGTCAATGGGAGAATACATAAGGATTCATACAAGTGGATTCACTAAATTGAACATGCTTATATATTGGCTTTTGTTGGAACCTCAATGCGTAGTATCCCATTGGATAGAATATACCTACATATTTAATCTTCATGTGCCTTTAGGTATATTGGATGTTTCATGGATTTTCTTGAAACTAACCTTACATAAGCCTCTAAACTTATCTTCTTACTGTAGTACATAGAGAGCACTACTTGGGGAAACCACTCTTACATAATAGGAAATCATGCAATACAACTAAGGGTACAATATATCCTCCTTAGTGCTATGAAAAAGTCCACTAAGAACCATTTTGGAAACCCTTAATTATATAGCATAGATATAATATTAGACACTCCTTTGTTTGTAGGATGTTACAAATTGTAGCTTCTATAGCACAAGTATCTAGAAAACAAGTTTGCAGGACTTACAAGAATTTAAAATTTGAGTTAGCATAGTAACACTTAACATGAGTAATACTTAGATGGCGTAATACCCATGCCCAATTTTAAAATATTTCCATGGACACAATAGTATGATTATAGGAGATATATCTCAAGGGACTCCATTTATGATGTCGATCACATTGCTATAACTCTTAATTCACAATGTTTTTGAACCCAATCACATTATTGTAGGTGGAACATGTCATAAAAGGCCTCGTATGAGACTGCTTGTGTGGATATAAGTGTTTGGTAACCCGTTTAGTGCAAACAGGTACCCTATTGTGAGCACTGAAAAAATGAAAGTGTAAAACAAGTAAACCAACCAAGAAGATCAATCTCTAAGATCAAAAACACAATCTCTAGGAACAAAGGCAATATGTCCAAATTGAGAAACAAGTTTCTAAAATAGATAGCCTATAGGAACATGTCATTAACACTAATAGGAAACTACATTAAATATCCTTCCACTCCTACAACATGTGGGAAGTGGTTAGATCCATTAGTAAAACATGGAGTTGAATCATCCAATGGAGGTGGGATTTCATAGGGGCACCTTTTCACAAATAATCAATACTGGATTCAGAAAATGCTTCCTAAAGTATATTTGAACAAATTTGATGGTTTGGACCCTATTATAGGGAGAAAAGTCCCACTTGCAACATTAGAGATTCATACTAATTAAATGTTCCAAAAAGATGTTGCATTGTTTTGAATAAGGAATCAATCTCGACATTGACCTAGAAACCATTAAATTTTATAATTTAAAGAAACAAATTATAAATACCAAGTACAATTTTTTCCAGGAAAAAATCGTAGCTTTCATTATTATGAAATATTGAAAATTACATGTTATAGTTACTGCATAAGTAGCCTATGCCACAATTGTGGCCATGAGTGCCATTGTACTATATGATGACTGATATGTAGTTGTTACATTATTGTAACCGATCAAAATAGATACCATAATAAATATACAAGTAGGAGTTCTAATATTCAAAATAAATAAGCAAAAAACAATCTATCATATATGTGTCATGTAGCCTCTTCCATCTGTTGTTGATGATCAATGAAGGGTCTGTGGTAGTACTGATAGAAGTCCCGACCATCCTGTTCCTATATCAACCAATGACCACAAGGTTGTTGCGCGGCCTCCTTGGAAAGGTTATCAGAAATCTGGTTCCTCTCCCTATATATATGAAAACAGGAGATAAAGTCAAATTGTGATTTTATTGTGATAATTTCATCCATCAAATTTTTGAGTGTGTGCACGTGACATTGAGACTGTAGATTGAACCAATTAATAACAAGTTTGGAATTACCAAAAATCTACAATTGCTGGCAAACATTCTCAAGGGAGAAAATAACAAGAATCTTGAGAATATTAAGTTCTAAGTAGTTGTTTGTGCCCCTCCCTAAACTCACCATCATTTTGTAATAATGATCTTCAGATAGATACAAAACCGCACCACCACCACATCCAATATTTTCAGTCGAACCATCGAAGTAATCCGAAGGGGTTGTTTTGTTGATGGTTTCAAGAATAATGGTACGATTATGTTAAGTTTGTTCTTCATCTAGGAAAAAATTGTATAAGGCTTCAATATGGGAACATATGGATGTCCAATTAGGACTCCTATCTTGAAAGATATATGGATTTTGACTTAACCATATACCCCAACACACAAATAAAGGAAGGTTTTGAAGATTTAGTGGTTGAGCATTATTCCACCATGATTACCAAGAATATTTTAGGGAGTCTCCATGCCACCTATTGTTGACCACTAATGATTGATTAATATGACTCCAAATGTGTTGTGTGGATGGGAAATGCACGAACAGATGCTCAGTTGATTCAGAGTTATTCTTGCATAGAGAACACCCAGAGGAGCCCTGAAAGGATTGTTGTTGTATATTGTCTTCTGCAGGCACCTTGTTACACAGTATGCACCACATAAATGGCTTGGGTTTTGCAGGGCCCTTTAATTTCCAGAGGGAGCACCACACCTTACATGTTGATCTGACTCATGATCAATATAAATGTACAAGTATCCTTCTTTACGAATATATCTACCATGCACGAATATAGCCCATAGAAGTTCATCCTCTCGATCATTTATCCTCACATGAGTCTCCATAAGGGCATTAATACAATTAGTCCAATCCTGTCTCCATTGATCAGGAATCATCAAATCCTAAGTGGATCTCCATTTTTGTCCAAGGATGGTCGAATTATCTACATCTTCTACTTGATTAAGAAATCTGATACTTTCCATCTTCAAAAATTGCATAAGTTGAGGGGGAAGAGTATAAGTGTTACCACTACTAGACCATGCATCCATCCTAATTCAGGCACTTGTTCCTGTCCCAATTCTCCAAGCCAAACTTGATTTAACGTATTGAATGGAATTTAGTACTGTTCTCCACATCGTTGATATATTCGACCTATTCTTGGATGGTCTTCGAATCTGTTCAATGATCAGAAGATGGTGAATGTATTTTCTATAGACGACTTATGGCCATAGGCTATTGGTAGTGAGAAGTTTCCACCCTAATTTGGCAGCAAGAGATTTTGGAAAGCATCCCAGATTTTTAATCCCCCAAGCACCCTATTTTTGTTGGTCTGGCAATGAGATCCGATGTAACCCATGCAAATGTCTTGCCTTCATTTTTCCCTCTCCACAAGAATCTCCAACTGATTTATTCCATTATGTTAATTATACCTTTGGGGATCCAAGGCAATTCTATCTGATAAACAACAATGGCCTCCAACGCCAATTTGACAAGAAATGATCTACCATCCTTGGATAACCATCAATGATACCAGATGTTTATTCTTGTTTCAATATTGGCAACAAGCCACATCGAATCCATAATTAGATATTTGTTAGGTTTAAGATGAAATCCCAAATACTTGAGGCCTTCATCAAACACGAAGAGCCTATATGGAAATCTCTGCTAAGCAAATACAAGTTCATGCTGAGAGAAATTTGAGAAAGATGGAGTGGATTTCCCCTAATTTGATTCCATTCCAATATCCTTGAAAAAAAGGTGATAAAATATTGTTAAAAACCATGGAGTCACTAATAGACCCATTTAGGGAAATGAGAACATCATTAACAAACAGGAGATGAGGCAGGGTGATGGTTTCATCCAATTTGAGCCATTTGATACATCCCAAATTCCTTTCTTCAATGATTAATCTGCTCAGGCCTTCCATTATCAAAAGGAACGACAATGGTGATAAGGGACAACCCTGTTTAAGGCCGCGCTCTACATGAAAGAAATTTGATGTCGATCCATTCATCAAAATGTTTTATGATACAGATGAAATACAACACATAATCTAATTAATTAAGGAATGAGGGAATCCTAAGTAAGTAAGAAACATTTTGATATATAACCAATTGGCTGTATGATATGCTTTGGAAAGGTCGATTTTGAGGATTAAGCCTTCCAAATTCTTGATTTTCATAGAGTGTAGTCCTTCCTTTGCACTGCTTATAGCTTGATGGATCTACTGATGGTTCAAGAAATAAAATCACTCCTTTGGAATATGTTGAGATAATATGGGCTTTATGTGATTAGCAATAATTGTTACAATAATATTGTAAATGCAATTGCATAAGGAGATAGGTATGAAGTCACTAAAGGATAAAGGTTTATCATATTTGGGTATCAAGGATGTGAAGGTAGAATTGAAAGGCTCATACATTCTATCATTAATCCTTTATTCTTTAATTACCTTAAGTAGATCATGGCCTATTAGCTCGAAAAAGCTTAGGTAAAATTCCATATTCCATCCATCCGGGCCCAGAATCTTGTCCCTCTTAAACTGTTTCAAAACTGCCTCAAGCGCACCCATGGATACATGATCGTTGAGATATTTTATTTTGTCTTCATAAAAAAAAATGAGGGAAAATCCTGGTAACTATGATGATTTCAACAAGGGATGCCTCTCAGGGAGCTTTAAAATATTGTCCAAAATGGCTTATACTGAGGATTGTTAATTCATGGACAATATGTGCTGAGTGTTCCGCCTCATATTCCAGAGACCAAATTGTGTTAATATACTTCCTTCCCCTAGCACACTATTGGATTTTTTTGTGTTAAAATCCCCAGCTTGTAGCTAGATGGCTCTACTCTTAGGTTGCCAAATTTCTCCTTTCTCCGTTAAAATCTTAAGCTTCTCTCTTTCGAGCCTAGTGATATGGAGTTTAGATTCATTTGAGATATATTCATTGTTACCTGGGTCCTCAAATATGGCCAATTCAACTTCAATATTACATATATTTTATTCATCATTCTTTTTCTTTTCCTTGGCCCATTCAATGGTTCTTTGTTTAAGGCAGATCAAATTTGTTGCAAGTACTTCTGCTAAATTTATTCCCAGCATCTTCACATGCTTTCCAAGTCTCATTTACAATTCGATGGAAGTCCTCATATTTTAACCATGTAGAGTTAAATTTGAATGGGGCCTTCGGCTTAGGGGATCTAGCAACATTTTCCAAAAATATAGCGGAATGATCCGATAAACCTCCCAAAACAACCCATTACCTGATCCTGTCAATCTTATCCAACAAAGGAACCTTGAGAAGGAAATGGTCTAAAAGCTTGGCAAGCATGACATCTCTTATTCTTCCATTTCTCTAGTTTAGTTGAATATGTGCCACTTCAATGTCAAGGAGGTTGTGATGCTCTATGATCTTCTCAAAGAAGGTGGTAAGAAAATTGACCTATGCATCACAACCCCATGATTTCTCATGTCCCAATGAAAAGTTTAGATCTCCTCCCAAAATAAGATTATCACACCGCATGACAGAAGAACTCAATAATGCCTTCAATAATTCCACCCTATTGCGAGAGGGACCATAAATTTTTAGAATCCTAAGCTCCATCCCTAACTCTTCTAAAATTAGATCCATTGAAATTTCACCTTCTCTGCCCCATATGTTCTCAATTCTCACCGTTCGATTATTGATTCCAATCGCAATGCCACCAGATCTACGACGGGCATCTATAGCATGAGATGCCCAACTAGGGCAAAGTGAATCTAATAGTTCTGATATAAGGGAGATGTCACCCATAGCTTCCTATTGAAAGATTACATCCCACTTTTCCAATTCAAATAACCTTCTAAGAGTTATTTTTTTAGTGGAGCTAGACAACCCCCTTCAGTTGAATGATAGCCACTTCATCAAGAATCCAAAACAGGGTTGCCTTTTGGTCTAAGAACCTGATTTACTGATATTTGTCTACCCATTGCGACAACCACACCGAACCTATGGGTGGCTTTAGAGATATTGGAGTTCCTACCACGCGACATCCTTGAGCATTTAGGGGGAGATGATGGGCCTAACGCACATCCCAATGCCAATGGAGGTTTGGATAAATATCTCATATTATACCTAGGACTAGAGTTGTTCCCAAATGAGTTATCCTCTCTAACATTATGGGAAACCAGGGGCGCATCCTGGGTGGTAGGAGAAGGGGACGAACAACATACATGGTAGATACTAGAGGACATGCGACATAACTCATACCACAAAGATATAAGATCACCCCAGATAATGCTAATGGACAGGACAATCATGTACAAAATGATGGAGAATGAGAAATTATGGGATCCAAGGAAGGAATTGAGAGATGGGTACCCAAGGGAGTGTTGGTGTCTAATGCTCATGAATGCATGATCTTGGAGAAAGAGGATAATCTGTCATAGATTGATTCTTTTTCATATTGTCCCAACCCTTCTGCTGAGCACTTAAACCTTTTTAAGGCCTCTGGTCATTATCGACATCTACAATATTCTTCGCGGGCATACCGACCTTCACACCCTTATATTCTCCACCCAATTTATCATTGGTATCCAAAGGACATTCTTTGTACATGTGACCAACCTCGTGGAACCTTCTACAACTAAATGGAACCCCTTTGTAATCCAATTTTTGTAACCTAGTATGTCCTCTGCATTCAATCTTAGGCTTACTACCAGTGATTCCCCAGTGACCAGATGAACGAGTATTCGATCATATGCCATCTTCCCAGACTCTATGAAGGATTTTTCATGATCTAGGTATACTCCCAAACATCCCCAATGTGCCTGAACACATCTTTGGTCCACAATTGCAGAGGGAGCCCTAACATATGGACTCATTTCAGCCCCGCCCTCAACTATTGATGTTCTAGGTCAAAGAGGAGACCACCTCTTCAACATAACCAGTGCCATCTTAATTTGCCATTATTTTGACAAAATCCATTAGGCATGCTCTGGCTTATCAAACCTTAAAGAAAACCAACCCCTGGTCATGGTTACTACAAAGGGTAATATATCCAAAATATCTCCCCAAATATATGTGACCCATTTTTTGATCTGCGACTGGGAATAGTTTCTCCCTTGAACCCTACCAGCCAAGACAATGCTCGCCATGTCCATAAGTTGATCTAATTTGATACCTTCACCTAGCACCAATAATCTCTTGAATTCTCTAACCTTTGTACTCTTGTATTTTTTGGTTGGTGTCTTTTGAGTACCCTCTTCTAAAATCCTAATCTATTGGAAGGATACAACCTGAAGAATATACAGTGTAAGGAATTCTATCCACTTGTGAAGAGGGTTCTGTAACTATTTCCTGTAGCATATCTACCACCTTCGAGGGATGAATCCCTAGAGTGGCACAATTTCCGCTAGCCTCAGAAAAACTCAAATGATATGATACAACCCCCCATAACCTAACTCTGAGCTAGGGTTCACGCATTGATCCAAAAATTGAAGCATAGATGGAGAGGGGATCAATAGATACGGCTGTTGTTGGAGTTATTCTAGTAAAGGTTCCTCATGTTGTCTAGAACCTAAAACCCTATGAAAATTTGACCCAAGTGTTGGCATTATGATGCATATGTTGTACTTAATGGCTACCCACTTGGAGCAGAACAACTCAATTGTGTATGGTAAATAGATGAATCTACAAGAGTGATATCAGATGTGACAGAGTACATGGCATTTATGTTTACATATATGACAAAATGCAGGGCAGTTCAAAAGTAATGGTACAAAAGAATAGGATGATGGAACAAAGGACTACAGATCAGAATCATGAAGTTGAAGAAAATGGACATTTTCAGGTATGTTAAGTTGTATATGTAGGTTCACTATACAAAAAGAGTGCATATACACATATTCACCTTAAAAAAAGACCATATATGTATGTACACATTTTCACAAGAGGAAAAGCGTGTATGGGATGAAAAATTAAGGAAATTAAGATGAAAGAATACCAAGGGTCAATACCATGGTATAACCCACAATATTGTGTAGAATAATGGTTACTTGATCCCATCCATGAATACCACATGTTCTAAGTGTTGTTTTGGTCCTAGGTATTGAGAAAGGCTAAAACTATATAGGGAGGAGAAGATCAAAGGGCTAAGTGCACAAGTAATGAATATATTTTGAAGCATTAGATCAAAAGCAAATATGCATGTTATGGGTTTTTGATGCGTTTGTTGATATAGACTATGTATGCACCCGATTTTTTGATGATGGATGAGATCTAATGATCGATCAGGATCATAATGACTTATCATTATGTGATCTGATAATGGATAGGCTAGATCTGAGTGCTAACAAATGTTTTTTCCTTTAAATGCTATGACATGGGTATATTTGAAGTATGGAATAACTGTGAAATTATAAGTTTTCATTTGCAGAACTATATGCTGGTTCACCTTGGTAAAGGCTCGTATACATGTTGGTTTGACATTTCCAAGTAGCGTATACATAAGAAACACTTTCTGTTCAGGGATGACTAATCTATATGATCAATTATGCTATTTTACTACTATTTGTCAATGATGTCTTCATTAGATCTAAAAATGAAATTGATTCTGTGAGGAGATTGACTCTGGTTGATTGACTGATTGAGAAAGAAGGGTGATCCTTGTTGCTATCTGCTTAGGACTCTGTAATATGAAAATAGATCTTCAAAATGTCATTGATTGATACAGTTTGTGGTTCATAGGTTTTATGATTCAATATCTTTAGAGATAGGCATGACTTGGGCTAAAGGAAGAAGCGTATACGTGAAGGTTGGCTTCATTGAAGGAGTGTATACATTCAGACAAATTAATTTTGAGGTTACAGTTCGTTCTGGTTACTGATGCAGTGTTCTGGTTTCAGATTTGTGTACTAGTTATAGCGATCTATCTATCCCATTTGATTGGTTGAATTTGATTAAGTTTGAATGAATGTTTGATATAGTGGTGTCATAGGTTCAATGATTTGTTGATTTAGTTGTGTCAGAGGTTCCGTGATTGTTTGATTCATTATGTTAGAGGTTTCATTGATTGATTAATTCAGTTATGGTTGATTTAGAGATTGATGATTGGGTTTCAATTATATCAGAGATTGATGATAGAGATTCATTGATTGATTGATGCAGATTTTTTGATAGATGTATTGCAGAGTTGATTGCTTTGAGTTTCAATATTACTGATGGGTCTAGTGTGAAAATTTGATGAAACGTGGCCTACATATTGTGTTGTTGTGTACCAGGAGTATCCAGTCTAAAAAATTATGGAACATGGTCCATGGAGGATGAAAGAAGATTGTAGCCTTCTGTAGGCTGACGCCTATGTACTAGTAAGCATATTGGTTAGTATAAGAGCTAGGGGGTTGTACCTCCCTTCCAGTAGAAGTTGGAGAACAAGAGAAGGTTGTAGCCTTCTGCAAATGCGTGCCCGTGTATTGGTATGAGTCTAGGCCAATACAAGATTGTAAACATATTTTGTTTATATTAAAAGAAGATGGAGACAACAACAACAGGTAGTTTTTTTCTTGCATTGGGTTTCCACCTTAAATCTCGGTGTTCATGTGTATTTCTTATGTGTGATGGTTTATTCTGTTATTACTACACATGGTTATTGTTTAATAAAGTACTAATGGACTGATTAAAGATCAACATATGATGAAATAATTGGATCATAATTTCACTGGATATATGTTGGATGCCTTAAGAAAAGCTACGTGCACAAACAAGCTCCCTTCACTTAAGTAACATATATAAATCTCATTATGGAAATGAAAAAATTATTGATTTTTAAATACTAATTCAACACCCCCCCCCCACCCCTCTCAGTATTATTCCAAACAAATTGTATCAGAGTGGGTCCTTTGGCAAAATCTTGACCTCTTGAAGGAGATCTGTCAAGACAATGGGAAAGAAGCAAAAGAAGAAATCACCTCAAAAGAAGAAGACATCTCAAAGGAATTGTGACAGTGGGAGAGACAATTGGCCATTATGTGGAAGCAACTCTTCAGATTCAAAATCACCTCGGAGTGAAGATGAATAAGCAAGAGAATTATCAAGTACGAATTTGTTTTCCTCTGCTGATACATTTCTCTGTTCATTTGAAGATAATGAATGTGACATCAAAACAACTAATTTTTCTCTTATGGGTGATAGAGAAATAAATCAAATAGTTGCAGAATTTAAAAAGATCAGAGACACAATTAGAGATAAAAAGGATCTAATTGATAGAAGGGAATGTGCCTACAAAGAAGAAGTTACCAAGTTAAAAGCTCAGTTGGAGGAAGGAAACAAAGTAAGGAAGCAGTACAAGGAAAAGGAAGATCAATGTTAGAAGTTGCAGGATCAAGCTACATCATTAAGAAATGAAGTAAATGAAAAGGATAGAACAATAAAGAAACTTAAAACTAGATCCAGTTACCATGAATGTCTTGAAGCTGAGATCGTCTCTCTAAAAGAAGATCTTGAAAATTCAAATAAGCAGAATGAAGAACTAGAAAATGAAATTCTCGAATTAAGGCAACAAGTGGAAGGAGGAAGAAAAGTTGAAGAAAATATGAAGAAGCAATATCTTGAAAAGGAAGATCAATATCAAGTTGAGGTAAATATCCTAAAAGGTAAATTAGAAGAAAAGGATAAACTTTTATGATTTCAAGATAGTACTAAGATTTTGGATGATATTCCTAGTAGTCAAAGGTCTCGTGCCATCAAATCTGGTCTTGGTTTTAATGAAAATGTTAAAGGTGAATCTAGCTCACAAATTGAAGCAAGGAACTCAAGTGAAAAATCTGAAATTCTCAACAAGGCGATAAGAGGTCAACCCCACCAACAATCAAGGGAAGAAGGTCTTCAATGAAAATCATTTACTCCTAACTATGGAAGTGTTAATCGATTCTTCCTCTGATGAATAATTCTAAATGTTTTATATTTCATAATTTTGGACATGTTGCAGCAAGATGCAGAAGTAGAATGGTTCAAGCTAATAATCGTCACACATAAAGATCATCAAATTCCAGGTACTTTAGGGGATATTGTTTTTCTTGCAATATGTTTGGTCACAAATCCATTGATTGCTTTAGAAGGAATATGAAGCATATAAGATGTTATGCTTGTAGCAAGTTTGGGCATATAGGAAAAGAATGCAAAGACAAGTCTATGGATCATCGTAGACAATATGGTAAGCAATCAAATAAGAAGATTTATATCAAAAAATATGAAAAAGATGAGTCCATCAAGAATCAAGAAAAGGAATATCAGATAAGGTGTGATCTTTCTCTCTTATAATTCGAAGACAAAGACAATAGTGGAGACAAGAGAAAGATGGAGTATCTGATGAAGAACCATCGTGGTAATAATATTCTTGGAACTGATGCTTCAGCAATAGGACTAGGTACAGTCAAAACAGACTCAGAAGGAACTGAAAATATAAAATTTCAACGTTCCAATTCTCATACACTGATAGTATGAAGACAAGTCGCATATATACGTGAGTTCAAAGTTGCACAATCATGTATATGTTGGTTTGATGAAGAAGCAGTGGGACAGGCTTAGAAAAGTGATCTCATATGGTTCAAACAATTATCAATTATCTTTTCTATCTTGATGATTGATGACTACAGTCTGTGGATGTTATTTAGAAGTGTTTTTGGTGTTGATGAATTGATGTATATCTAATTGATGATTATGCCTTGATGATTCTTACTGATATTTGCAATGATCAGATCTTACAGTGAATAGTTGGCACAGGTTCAGGGGGAGAATATTCTATACTTCTAATAATGCATTGTTGGCATTATGTCTTATGAAACCAGCTCACAAAAAGATAGAAAACATAGTTCAACACCTTATAAATAAGCCTCTTCGCGGGAGAAATGTCCTTTACATTACACAAATGAACAATTCTTGGATGATACAATTGAAAAGATTTCCTTTCTATATATAGGAGTCTAAGGGGTCATAATATAATTAGAGTCGACATAACAATAATAATGTAAGGGCATAATAATAATAGTAGTGGGCTTCTATGGGGCACAATAATAACAATATGGGGACTACATGGGCACAACAATATAATAATGGGGTTATACTAATAACAATAGTGGGTTACACTTGTAGTATAGGAACCTAACATGCTCCTCTCCTTGAAAATGTGGTGTCCTCAACACTTGAGTACTTCTTGATGCTCTTGTATAAAATTCTTGTCCTCCCATGTGGAATCATCAGCTGGCAAGTTATCCCACTTTATGAGAAACTCTAAAATTGATTGATTTCGTAGCTATTAGGTTCTTATTTCTGTGACTGCTTTAGGTTCCAATATGATTTTTCCTTCCTCATCAAGTTCTAGAAATATTGTTTGAACTGGGATCTTCTGCAACTTTTGAATGAGTGGCCACACTTCTTCGTCCTTCTTCTTGTTGGCATTATGACACAGATTTGGCACTATGACATAGGTGTTGTCCTTGATGGAAACTCACTTTGATGATAGATCACAGTTCAGACTCAGAGAATGAACAAAGAAAGGTATACGCAGGTTCCCCAGACCAAGCTGCATGTACACGCGGGTTAACAGACCAAAATGAGCGTATAATGTACACGCACTTTCACAGAAGGAAAGGCACCTACACGATGGAAAACTAAGTTTTGGTCCATGGTATTTGGTCCATGGTATTTTGATCCATGGTATTGGTCCAAGGTATCTAGTCCGGAGCGTTGACCCCAAGTATTTAGTCCAAGGTATTGGTCCTAAGTGTTTTTGGTCCATGGTATTGAGTAAGTCCTAAGACTATAAAAGGAGGAGAAGCTCATTAGGCAAAGGCACTCAAGTATTGAATATCTGATGAAGAGCAAGATCTAACATACAGGTTATTGGGTTATGGTGCATAGCTGGATCTGAACCAAGGATAAACCTTAGTGTTTGATTAAGGATAAGATCTAATGATGGGTCATGATCTTAAGACTTGAAGTGAAGTATCTTTATGTGGTTTTTGATCATTTATTTGAATAATTGGCGCATGTTGTAGTATGAAAACATGATGATCTGGGTATAAATGAAGTCTGAAATTGTTGTAAAGTTTAAATCATCATTTACAGATCTGTACGGAGGTTCACTTTAGAAAAGGCACGTATACACGTTGGTTCTGCATATCAAAACAACATATACATCTTAAATTTGATTTGCAGATCTATACGCATGTTCGCCTTGAGAAAAGAGAATATGCAGACAGGTTCAACACATTGAAGTAGCGTATACCTCATAAAATATGTTTTAGATGCTTCTATTTGCTGTTGCAGTGTTCTAATTTCTGGTTACTGTATTCTAGTTACAACATTGATTGATTCAGTTGAGATTGGTGCAAAGGAGATTGGTTGAAGTAGATATATTTGATGGTTGATTAATGTTATTGATGAATCCAGTCTGAAAATTTATGAATCGTGGTCTCTGGAAGAAAATAGAAGGTTGTAGCCTGCTATAGGCCGGCACCTACGTACTAGTACACATATCAGCTAGTACAAGAGCTAGGGGGTTGTAGCTCCATTTTAGGGGAAGCTGGAGAATGAGAGAAGGTTGTAGCCTTCTGCAGGTAGAAGCCTGCATACTGGTATAAGACTACACCAGTATAAAAAAATGTGAAAAGAAGTTTCTAATTTAAAAGGAAGATAGAGACGATTGTAGCAGGTGGTTTTCACCCACATTGGGTTTCCACCTTATATCTTGTGTTCTTGTGTGTGATTGTCTGTTCCATTTTTACTTCACCTGGTAACTGTTTATATCGTTCTTATGCACTGATTAAAGATCAACACATGATGAATTAACTAAATCATAAGTCTGCAGGATATACACTAGTTGCCTTAAACATAGTTGCATATACATGCGAGTTCCATTAACTAAAGTAGCGTATATGAATCTGATTATGGAAATGAAAAATTATTGACTTTCTAATACTGATTCAACCCCCCTCTCAGTATTATTCCAACAATTGGAATCATATCGGGTCCTTCAGTAGAAGATTGATCGCTTGAAGGAAGATCTATCATCATGAGTAACTACGAAAGAGAGGGATCCATTAGACCACCAATCTTTGATGGGAGCAACTTCGTTTATTAGAAGGTAAGAACCACAACCTATCTTCAATCTCTTGGAATAGATGTCTGGGAAATCGTGGAAGGAGGATATACATCTCCATCAACAATTCCTATAGATATAACTGGTAAAAGGAAATATGAAACCAATGCCAAGGCTATCAATACATTATTAGGGAGTCTGTCACAATTAGAATTTGTCAAAGTTATGCAGCTCAAAACCACCAAAGAAATATGGGACAAGATCATTCTAAGCTATGAAGGAGACAATCAGATAAAATGTGCAAAACTATAAAATCTCAGAATTCAATATGAAACTCTCAAAATGCACAATGATGAAAGTATAGCTAGTTACTTCTTACGTATAGATGAGATTGTTAATTGTATTAAGAACTTGGGTGAAGAGATAAAAGAAGTTACTTTAGTTGAAAAGGTTTTAAGATCCTTGTCTACTAAGTTTGAATCAAAAGTATCTACCGTAGAAGAAAAGCAGGATCATTAAACTATTACTATGACACAGCTGCACGGAATCTTAACTGCTTTTGAAATGAGAAAAGGAGGTCCATCAAATATGAGAGAAGCTGCATTCAAAGCTTCACGAAGAGAAGAACTAAATAAATCAAGACATATTTCAGAAGGAGAGGAAGAAGCAAACTTTGTTAAGAACCTTCAACGGGGTTCCGGAAGATTCAGAGGTAAACTACCCTTCAAATGTTTTTCTTATGGGAGAGTCGGTCATTATGCTGCCAAATGTCCTCATAAAGATAAGCTTGTTAAAGGTAAGGAATCAACAAAATGAAATAGAAAACAAAGTGTAAGTAAGAAGAGCTACTATACGCATGGAGATAGCGATGGTTTATCAAATAGTGATGAAGATGAAAATAGTAATGACTATAGACTTCTAATGGCTTTTGAAGATGATGATTTCCTGGATGCTTTAGATGAAGATGACCTTTATGAAGAAATCAATAAACTCAAAATTTATTTAGAAGAAAAGAATATGATTAGATACTCTGAAATTCCAACTTGCTGAAAGAGAAAAACACAATGAAAAACTAGAATGTGAAGTTGTGGGTCTAAGAAAGGATATTGAGAAAACAAAAGGTCTCAATCTTAAATTTACTAAAGGATCATAAACCTTAAATGAAATTATCAAAGTACAATGTTCTCCTATGATAAATACAAATCTTGGATATACTAAAGAAGCATCCCATGCACAGAAGCCGTCAACCTCCACTAAAAGCTATCTCGATGCAACAAAGAGTAGTGAACCGTTTGACAATCGATAGTAAAGGCATAAAGCATATCACCAGGTAAATCGGGCTCAATTCACTTCAAGGATGAACAAAAGCTACAACCAACCTCAGGTAAATCATACTCAATCTATTTCAAATATCAATAGCAACTACAATCGCCAGGTCAGTAGATTCGATAATCACAGGAACTTCTTTAATGGCCAATGTTTTTCATGTCACAACTTTGGACACAAAGCTGCTCAATGTGTTGCTTACAAGACAATCATGACTAGAGAAGCACAAAATAAAAGGAATGTGACGGGGATCATGAAATGAACCTTCAATAACTTTTCTCTTCTTGAAAATGAAATAGAATGATCTATCTTCAACAACTTCGGTCATGAAGAATCTAAATGCAGGAGTAAATTTCGGCAAACATCTCAGAAGAAGCAAACTTCATTTATCCCAAAATATGGAGAAAGAAAGAACTGCAAACACAAAGATGTGGTATAACCTTGTATGCAGAAGGACAAGAAAATCAGTGGTACATCGACAGTGGATGCTCGAAACACATGATAGGTGATAAAAGAAAAACTTTAGTCATATAATTCCTTAGAAAAGGAAAAGAAGGTATCTTTTGGAAATGACACTCCTGCTGGCATAAAAGGTAAAGGTTCTATTCTCTTAAAAGAAAAAGTTAAATCTGGGAATGTTATGTATGTTGATGGTCTAAAGCATAACCTGTTGAGTGTCAGTCAAATGTGTGATCAAGGAAATGAAGTAGTATTTTGATCAAATGGATGTGTTGTTCATGAGCTTGACATAGGAGAAACCATGATCAAAGTTATAAGAACTCCAAACAACTTATACATACTCAAGGGAGGACAACAAAAGTGCTATCTAAGAAAAAATGATGAACACTGGCTATGGCACAGAATATTGGGGCATCTAAGCTTCTCTAAAATAAGAAAAGCATGCAGATTCCAGGTTGTTCATGATCTTCCTTATATCAGCATCCCAGAAAATACAATATGCAAATCATGTCAATTTGGTAAGCATACCAAAGCGCACTTCCCTGAAAAGGAAGGATCAACTAGTAAGCCTCTTGAACTTGTTCATACCGATTTATGTGGACCATCAAGGAAAAAGTCACCTCATGGAGAAGAATACTTTATATCGTTCACTGATGATTTTTCCAGAATGTGCTGGATAGGGCTCGTAAAGCATAAAGATGAAGCATTTGAAAAATTAAAAGCCTTCAAAACCTTGGTTGAAAATGAATCAGATCGCAAAATCGAATGCCTCAGATTTGATCGAGGAGGGGAATTTACCTCGGATGAATTATTTGACTTTTGTAAAGAACATGGAATAAAAAGGAAATTCTCCACTACAAGGACTCCTCAGAAAAATGGAGTGGTAGAAAGGATGAATAGAACTGTTCAACAAATGGCTCGTGCTATGCTAGATAAGTTCGGAACTCCTGGAACCTTTTGGGGTGAAGCTGCATTTGCTGCCATCACCATTCTAAACCAAGCAAATGTTCAGGTAAACAACACTCAAACTCAACATGAACTTTTGTATGGTATGATTCCTACTGTAAAATACTTCAAATTTTTTTGAAGAAAATGTTACATTAAAAGGACTGATGAAAAACTTGGCAAGTTTGAACCTAGAGCAGATGAAGGAATTATTCTTGGTTACTCCTTCTGAAGTAAAGGATATAAGTGTTATAATAAAAGACTTGTGAAAATTACTGAAAGTATTTATGTTGTGGTTGATGAAGCATGCAAAAATCCAAAGTAGGTAAAAACTGAAGATTGTGGAGAAGACGAGGATTATCCTCCCACATCAAATCAGACTAATTCTGAAGAAGAAACCAATGAAGCACCAAAAGAAAAGATAACGGCAAAAGAAAAGACTCCATCCAGGTATGTTTAGAAAAATGATCCAGAGACTCAAATTTTGGGACAGAAAGAGGCAGGTGTGCAGACAAGAACAACTATAATAGAAGCTTCAAGATATCTGGAATTGCTTTCCTCCATCGGACCTCAAAATGTAAATGAAGCATGCAAATATGAATGTTGGGTCAAGGCCATGAATGAAGAACTTGACAAATTGAAAATAATAATACTTGGGAATTAGTTCCTAGACCGCGTGATAAGAATATCATAGGAACCAAATGGATATTCAAAAACAAGCTGAATGAAAATGGAGAAGTTATTAGAAACAAGGATAGACTTGTTTGTAAAGGATATGCTCAACAAGAAGGTATAGATTTTGAAGAAACTTTTGCACCCATTGCTAGACTTGAAGCCATAGGAATGTTCCTTGCTCTTTCTAGTTTTCAGAAATTCAAAGTATACCAAATGGATGTAAACTCTGCCTTTCTTAATAGAGACTTAGAAGAAGAAGTATATATTGAGCAACCAGACGGATTCACTCTTGGAAATGATGCAAAACTTGTATGCAGACTCAGAAAGGCTCTCTATGGTCTAAAACAAGCTCCAAGGGCATGGTACTACCGTCATGACAAACACCTCCATCAACAAGGTTTTTCAAAAGGATCAGCTTATAGCAATCTATATACAAAGATTGACAATAATAAATTGCTAATAATTGTTGTGTATGCTGATGATATCATTTTTGGTAACAATGAAGAAGCCATGAGTTGGAATTTTTCTTCGGTAATGCAGCAAGAATTTGAAATGTCCCTGCTTGGTGAGCTTACATATTTTCTTGGTGTACAAGTTAAACAAAATAAAGATGGTATTTTTTTGTCACAAAGCAAATATCTCAAGTAGATCTTAAGAAAATATGCGATGGAAGATTCGGAACCAGTATGTACCCCAATGATAATAGGATGCAGTCTCAGCTCAAATGATGAATCAACAACACTACATCAACCAACCTACAGATCCATGATTGGCAGTCTGCTTTATCTAACAGGTACCCTACCAGACATCATGCATGCAATGGGAATAGTTGGAAGATTCCAAGCAAATCCAAAGGAATCACACCTTTACGAAGTCAAATGGATTTTCAAATATCTTCAAGGAACACATAATTTTGGTTTATGGTATACTAGAGATACAGATCTTACACTTCACACATATACAAATGCAGATTGGGCAAGAAGCGTTGATTATAGAAAAAGCACTAGTGGTGGTGCATTCTATATGGGTTCCAGATTAGTTTCTTGGTTCAGCAAGAAACAAAGTTCAATTGCATTATCTACCGCTGAAGCAAAATATGTGGCTGCTGCATCTTGCTCACACAACTCCTTTGGATGATGCAAACATTGCAAGACATTCAGATCACATGTACTCCACCCATCTCCATTCTATGTGATAATACAAGTGCCATCAGTATTTCAAAGAATACAATCATGCATTGCAAGACCAAGCACATACCCATCAAATACCATTTTCTACATGAACAAGTGCTTGAACAAAAGGTCAAATTGGAGTATGTTCCCTCCAAAGAACAGGTTGTTGATATATTCACCAAACCACTACCCAGAGAGACATTTGAATATCTCAGATAGAAGCTGGGAGTAGTTGATGCATCATCCTACTGTTAAAACTTATCTGTTTCAGAGAAAAGTCGTTATACGTGAGTTTCATGAAGCATAGCCACATACATACGCAAGTTTCTGTAGATATAGTCGCGTATATGTTGGTTTGAAGAAAAGCAGACGACCAGACTTAGGATAAAAGGAGTCTGATATGGGTCTAACAGTGATCATCTGACACAAGTTCAGGGGGAGCATATCTTCTAATAATGCATTGTTGGCATTATCTTAGAAGATCTTTGTACAAATTCACCGTTGTTTTTTATTCAGGTGGAACAGGTTGAGGGGGAGATCATGGTTGCTGGTCTGGATGCTGATTAAAAAATGTTGTTGATGATAGTTGCTGATGACTATCATGGTCTTGCTTCAGATATTTGGTCTCTATGTCATGTATATTTTTTTAATGTCAAGGTCGTGAACCAACCTATTTTGTTACCCAACTATGCATGGGATGGATGATGTAATGTTCTTGTTTTTTCATGTATAAACAATTGGTATATCCCCGCTTGGTTGGGTGGATGAGCCAAACTTGGTATATCCCCACTTGGTTGGGAGATGGATGTATGTATGAGTCATCGGTGATAGGAAGGTCAATTATGATGTATGTATAGGGTCATGTTCTTCTTTTAGAACATATTTTTGCATATATTTAGGGGGAGCATGGAGCTCAATCATCACACTTCATCATATCAGAGAAATTCGCATGAACTCAGGGGGATAATAACCCTTTCCCATTGATGAAAAAGGGGGAGAGTGACTTGGGGTCACCATCAAGTCCAAAGGGGGAGATTGTTGGCATTATGACACAGATTTGGCACTATGACACAGGTGTTGTCCTTAATGGCAACTCACTCTGATGACAGATCACAATTCAAACTCACACAATGAAGAAAGAAAGGTATACGCAGGTTCCCCATTGACCAAGCCATGTGTACATGTGAGTTAGCAGACCAAAAGGAGCATATAACATACACACACACTTTCATAGAAGGAAAGGCGCATACATGATGGAAACTAAGTTTTGGTCCATGGTATTTGGTCCATGGTATTTTGATCCATGGTATTGGTCCAAGGTATCTGATCCGGAGTGTTGACCCCAAGTATTTAGTCCAAGGTATTGGTACTAAGTGGTTTTGTTCCATGGTATTGAGTAAGGCCTAAGACTATAAAAGGAGGAGAAGTTCATTAGGGAAAGGCACTCAAGTATTGAATATCTAATGAGGAGCAAGATCTAGCATACAGGTTATTTGGGTTATGGTGCATAGCTGGATCTGAAGCAAGGATGAACCTTAGCACTTGATGAAGGATAAGATCGAATGATGGGTCATGATCTTAAGGCTTGAAGTAAGGTATCTTTATGTGGTTTTTGATCATTTATCTAAATAACTGGTGCATGTTGTAGTCTGTAAATATGATGATCTAGGTATAACTGAAGTGTGAAATTGTTGTAATGTTTAAATCACCATTTATAGATCTATATGCAGGTTCACTTTAGAAAAGGCGCGTATACATGTTGGTTCTGCATATCAAAACAGCGTATACATCTTAAATTTGATTTGCATATCTGTATACAGGTTTGCCTTGAGGAAAGGGCATATGCGGGCAGGTCCAACACATTGAAGTAGTGTATAACTCATAAAATATGTTTTAGCTACTTCTATTTGCTATTGTAGTGTTCTGAGTTCTGGTTACTGTATCCTAGTTACAACATTGATTGATTCAATTGTGATTGGTGCAAAGGAGATTGGTTCATGCAGATATATTTGATGTTTCATTAATGTTATTGATGGATCCAGTCTAAAAATTTATGAAACATGGTCCCTAGAAGAAAAAAGAAGGTTGTAGCCTTCTATAGGCCAGCACCTACGTACTACTACACATATCAGCTAGTACAAGAGCTAGGGGGTTGTAGCTCTCTTCTAGGAGAAGCTAGAGAATGAGAGAATGTTGTAGCCTTCTGCAGGTAGAAGCCTGTGTACTGGTATAAGACTGCACCAGTACAAAAAATTGTAAAAATAAGTTTCTAATTTAAAAGGAAGATAGAGACGATTGCAGCAGGTGGTTTTCACACACATTGGGTTTCCACCTTATATCTTGTGTTCTTGTATGTGATTATCTGTTCTGTTTTTACTGCACCTGGTTACTATTTGTATGTTTATGATTCACTGATTAAAGATCAACATATGATGAATTAACTAAATCATAAGTCTGCAGGATATACGCTAGCTGCCTTAAACACAGTTGCGTATACACGCGAGTTCCATTAACTGAAGTAGCGTATATGAAGCTGATTATGGAAATGAAAAATTATTGAATTGCTAATACTAATTCACCCCCCCTCTCAGTATTGTTTTCAAGACTTCCATTCATACCATGTTTCATTTATCCACTCTGGTTGGATAATATAAATGGCACACAACAATGCTTCCACATCCTCATCCTTTCTTGAGAGTGCATCTGCCACAACATTTTTCTTTCCTTTCTTGTATATGATTTCAAAGTCATAACCCAACATCTTTATGACCCATTTTTGTTGCTCTTTAGATGATAATCTTTGTTCTAAAAATTATTTAATACTATCATGATCCGTTTTTTACCTTGAAGTGTCTTCCCATTAGGTAAGGTCGCCATTTCTTAAGTGCGTGTAGTATTGACAACATTTCCTTCTCATAAATAACTTTCCCGAGGGAAATTTGTTTGTATGTATGTAACCATAAAAATACCCAATCGCCTACATCAAAACTTCTTTCATTGCAATGTTGATCTGCCTGTTGTTTCATTCGATTTTGCACCAAAGTGGCATTATCCTTTAAAAGTTGGAGAAATTGGTGTTGATGCTCGATGTGATAATTCATTGCTTGGATCTTTTTCTTTTTTATATGTCCTTCTATATTTAGAGTTTGAGGAGTGGTAATTTCTTCCAGTGCTTTAAAAGATATGGTCGAATTCATTTCTTTATGCTCTATGTTATATTTCACTTCTTGAACATTTTTATTCTTGATATGTCCTTCTATCTTGATGGATTGAGGAGTGGTAATTATGACCATTGCATTATAAGATATGGTTGGATTCATTTCTTCTTTCTTGATGTGGTATTTCACTTCTTGAACCTTTTTTTTCTTGATATGTCCTTCTACCTTAAGAGTTTGAGGAGTAGTAATTATTTACAATGCTTTATAAGATGTGGTTGAATTCATTTTTTCTTTCTCTGGCGTTGGTTCCTGGTATATATACTCTTCTTTTGACATTTCTTGACTCTTTTCTTCCTCCTCTCCACAATCAATGTAAAATAATTTCTTCTCAGCACACTTATGACTTTTAATGTATTTTTTATCACAATTGTAACAAATCCTTTTTTCTCCTTTTTCTTCCAATTGCTGTGGTGTAATCCTTGTAGGTTGTGGAAGGCTAGGATAAACAAAACTTCCATATTTATACTTGTGAGGGGTATACTTCCTTGTTTCCATAATTTTTCTTTCCACTTTGTAACAAAGCCATTTTTTCTCTTTTTTCTTCCAATTGTTGTGGTGTTTCTCTAAAGAAGGTGTTGCTCTTTGTATCCTCATAATGTGCTATAATTTCCTTTGTGAAAATTGACCACATAACAAGTGGTTTACGAGAACAAAGCCATTTACACCATAAAAATTGATGTTTTTCTAACTATGAAGATGCAATACATACCTTTTGTGACAGTGGTACACCATGTAGATCAAAATATTTTTCCATCTGTAGTATCCAATTTGCTGGATCCTTGCCATCAAACTTCCTCATCTCGATTTATCTTCATTTAGCGGCTCGATCTTGAATGACTGTAACTCTGTAATTTAAAATCTCCAAGTTCTGAAATTTCATCCTACGGTAGCTCTCTGAGTTCTCTTTCTAACCCCACAAGTCTGATCAAAATTTGATTATCCAAGAAAGAGTTATGCCAAATCTCCCATGGTGACCTAATTATAGACTAGTTCAATAGAGCAAAATTGTACGACGTACCACATCTCATTGTTTCAACCTTAGTATGTAAAAGTAATATACAAAAAGCTATAGGGAGTCCTCTTTTCGAATCTTCTTACAAAATTGCAATCTGATGCTCAGAAGAAAAGTTATGACAATTTTCACAAGGTGACCTATTTGGAATGTAATTCAAGGGTCTGCAAAAACCATAATTACTCATATTATATCTCTAAAAATATAGCGAGATAGGATCTGAAATTTGGAGCCGAGGTTCAGACTGATTTCATCCCAAATGGTTTTTTTTTAGCTTTTGAAACTTCGTAGTGAAAGAGTTATAGCAAAAATTCCACGATGACCTGTTTTAGATGAAATTCTAGAGCTTGCAAAAACCATAACTTGCTCAGATCATATATCTGAAATATAGCACAAAAAGATCTGAAATTTGTATGTGAGGTTTAGACCGATTTCTTCTCAAATGGGTATTTTTATACATTCTGAAACTTGATAGCAAAAACGTTATAGCGAAAATTCCACGATGACTTTTTTGGGGTAACGAAACACTAGAATCCACAACTTTGATACCAAATGTTATGAAACCAGCTCACAAAAAGATATAAAAGATAGATCAACACCTTAAAATAAGCCTCTTCGACGGGGAAACCTCCTTTACGTTATACAAATGAACAATTCTTGGATGATACAATTGAAAAGACTTCCTTTCTATATATAGGATTCTAAGGGGTCATAACATAATCAGAGCCAACATAACAATAATAATGTAAGGGCACAATAATAATAGTAGTGGGCTTCTATGGGGCACAATAATAACAATATGGGGACTACATGGGCACAAAAATATAATAAGGAGGTTGTACTAATAACAATAAGGCGTTACACTAGTAGTATAGGGACCTAACATTGTGTTTAGAAGTCTTCGATACATAATGATTCTTATCAGTGGTGAGGATGCTTATGTTGTTGAATTGTTTAAATGATACAACATGCTATCCTGCGGTCATGAGTGCCTATGATGAAATCTCAGATGATACTTATATTTCTTGAGCCACATGGTTGTTATTCAAATCAGATTTATGGATGACTATGGATAACTCTTCTGATGATACATACAGTACATATGGTATGTTGCTTACATGGTGATCTTCAAAAGGACAAGGAGAAGAAAAAAGCTTGAGTACACAACTTCATTGTTTGATAAGTTTCATTTCTTTTATGCTACCATCATCATTCCTTCAAAGATGCATAAACTTCATATGGTGAAATTATGGATGAGGATTCCTATAGTTCTTGGCTATCACATGGTTGAGGATTGTTGTTGTTGATGGTATAAAGAAATCTTGACAAATGACTATGGGTTCATGGTTTGCTAGATACATATTTCTATCTCTATGATGGATACATATTATGTTGATACATGAATTATTACTTAAATTACACATTGGTAGATATTGTTGGCTAGCCAAGAAAATGGTGTTGTTGTAGGTTTCATGAAGACATAGATACATGGCTTACGTAGTCACAAAATGATGATGAATTCTTACTTTATGATGATAGGTTTGATTCTCACATATGTTAATTATCATGGTTGATGCTTATCAGATGTGGGATGTTGGAACAATCCCTAGTAATGATAAATGGTTGATATATTGAGGGATGTTATGGAAAGATCATATAGTTCTTGGTATGGTGATGATGATATAGTCATGGATGATAATTATGGTGTTTTCACATACATATGATATGACGTGAATGATTTTGTGTTACTACTTGGAGATATGACATATGCTTAGTTGATTCGTGGAAGGTTATGATAATGCTCTTTCTACTAAGGAAATAAAGCAAGTTGATCTTGATGGGATCAAGAGGATGAGTTGATATCCACATGTATCATATTTTGTCATAGGTTGATGATATTAAAGATCATATGTGGTGTATGATAGTTGTTGATAACTATCGTGGTCTTGTTTAGATCTTTTGGTATTTGTTATATATTTCATGTATATCATTTGATGTAAAGGTCATGTAAAGACCTATGATGTAGTAATTGTCATATTCAATCATGTATGGACTTTTAAGATCATGTCAAATATGTAAACCCACTTGGTTGGGCGGATGAGTGAAATATGATGTATCCCCACTTGGTTGGGAGATTGATGTATTTATGAGTCATTAGTGATAGGAAGGTCATTATAGAGTCATGTTATTATTTTGAAAAATATATCTGCAGACTCTGCATATGCTCAGGGGGAGCATGGATGATATAGTGCATTTGAACAAGTACTGAGGGGGAGTTTGATTAGAGAATTCAATATGTGCCTAGGGGAGCATGGACAACATAGTGTATCTCAAAGGGGGAGAATATCTTAGTCTGCCCTTTGCCCTTGATGTCAAAGGGGGAGAGTAGCTTGGTGTTTGGAGAGTAGCTTGATGTTTTGGTGGTTGTCTTGATGTTATTTATAGGTTGTGGTGACCAAACACCAAAGTCGTTGCCATCAAGTCCAAATGGGGAGATTGTTGGCATTATGATGCATATGTTGTACTTGATGGAAATGAACTTGCACAAGAACAAATCACTTGTATATGGTAACTAGATGAATCTACGTAACTAGATGAATCGACAGGAGAGATATTAGATGTGACAGAATGCATGGTAGTTGTGTTTACATATGTGACAAAATGCAGGGAGTTCAAAGGAATCAGTTCAAAAGTAATTGTACAAAAGAATAGGATGATGGAACAAAGGACTACAGATCAGAATCAAGAAGCTGAAGAAAAAGGATTTTTTCAGGTATGTTAAGTTGTATACGCGGGTTCACTGTACAAAAAGAGTGTATACACACGAGTTCATTGTACAAAAATAGTGTATACATATGCACTCATTTTCACAAGAGGAAAAGCATGCATGGGATGAAGAATTAAGGAAATTAAGGCGAAATAATACCAAGGGTCAATACCATAGTATTAGCCCACAATATTGAGTGGAATAATAGTTACTTGATCCCGTCCATGAATACCACATATTCTAAGTGTTGTTTTGGTTCGAGGTATTGAGAAAGGTTAAAAATATATAAGGAGGAGAAAATCAAATGGCTAAGTGCACAAGTAATGAATATCTTATGAAGTGTTAGATCAAAAGAAAATATGCATGTTATGGGTTTTTGATGCTTTGCTTGATCTGGACTAAGTATGAACCTGAGTGTTTGATGATGGATGAGATCCAATGATGGATTAGGATCATAATGACTTATCATTATGTGATCTAATAATTGATAGGCTAGATCTGAGTGCTAACAAATGTTTTTCCCTTTAAATCCTATGATATGGGTATATTTGAAGTCTGGAATAACTGCAAAGTTATAAGTTTTTATTTGCAGATCTATACACTGGTTCACCTTGCTAAAGGTACGTATACATGCTGGCTCGACATTTCTAAGTAGCGTACATAGAAGAAACACTTCCTTTTCAGGGATGACTAGTCTATCTAATTAGTGTTTCTATTTTACTGCTATTTGTCATTGATGTCTTCATTAGATCTGAAAGTAAAATTGATTATATAAGGAGATTGAGTCTGGTTGATTGATTGATAGAGAAAGAAGGGTGATCCTTGTTTCTATTTATTTAGAACTCTGTAATATGACATTAGATCTTCAGAATGTCACTGATTGATACAGTTTGTGGTTCAAGGGTTTTATAATTCAATATCTTTAGAGGTATACGCAGGTTGGGCTAAAGGAAGTAGCATATACGCGCATGTTGGCTTCACTGAAGGAGCGTATACATTCTGACACATGAATTTTGAGGTTATAGTTGCTTCTAGTTGTTGATGAAGTGTTATGGGTTCAAATCTGTGTACTATTTATGGTGATATGTATGCTCTAGTTGATTGGTTGAATTTGATTAAGTTTGAATGAATGGTTGATTTAGTGGTGTCAGAGGTTCAATGATTGGTTGATTCAATGTCAAAGGTTCAATGATTTTTTGATTCAGTATGTCAGAGGTTTCAAAGATTGATTGATTTAGTTATGGTTGATTCAGATATTGATGATTGGGTTTTAGTTATATCAGAGATTGATTGATGCAGATGTATTTGATAGATGTATTGTAGAGGTGATTGAATTTGAGCTTCAATGTTACTGATGGGTCTAGTTTGAAAATTTGATGAAACGCGACCTAGATATTGTGTTGTTGTGTACCAGGAGTATCCAGTCTGAAAATTTATGAAACATTGTCCCTAGAGGAAGAAAGAAGGTCATAGAATTTTGTAGGTCGATGCCTATGTACTAGTAAGCATATAGATTAGTACAAGAGCTAAGGGGTTGTAGCTCCCTTCTAGTACAAGCTGGAGAATGAGAGAAGGTTGTAGCCTTCTACAGGTCAGTGCCTGTGTACTTGTATGAGTATGCACTAGTAGAAGATCGTAAATAAGTTTTCTTTATATTAAAAAAATATAGAGACAATAGCTGCAGGTGGTTTTTCTCCCACATTGGGTTTCCACCTTAAATCTTGGCATTCATGTGTATTGCTTATGTGTGATGGTTTATTTTATCATTACTACACATTGTTAGTGTTTAACGTTTAATACAGTACTGATGCACTGGTTAAAGATCAACATATGATGAATATAGTTGGTTCACTGGATATACATTGGTTGCCTTAAGAACAGTTGCGTGCACACGCGTGTTCCCTTCACTTAAGTAGCGTATATAAATCTGATTATGGAAATGATAAAATTATTGATTTGTAAATACTGATTCACCCCACACCTCTTAGTATTATTCCCAACACCAAGTCCGATAGAAATCTATCAAACCCTAGAGAGACAGAAGAAGCCTTGATGCCCTCCAAGGAAAATCGAGGTGATCCAACCTGCATATCCGGTGCCCTACACCTCTTTGGTGAGTCCATACAAGAATGGTAAGGTGGATCCTCTATCCAAATCAACATAGAATCTAAGGGGACAAAGGAGAAATAAATAACAAATGTAATTAGTAACAACAATTTTTTTTTTTCCTAATCTAACACCTCATAAGGATTTGAAAACATCAAATAAATATTAAGTAAACATCCATTCCAATCATTAGAACATGAAATAATTTAATTTGAGATACTCATTCAAATAATAAAATCCCTAGTCATCAAAACATGTTAGTCTAACATTAATAATTAGAAATAATTACATTTTTAGCACTAACAATTAATCATAACACAATAATATGAAGCAATTATCGTTCACATGAGAATAATATACAACAAAAGTAATAGTCTAATAGAGATTCTAACATAGGCAAGTATGTAATAGTCACGCATCACATAAAAGCCATAAATATACTCCAAATTCTAGTATTAATGGCTTCTTTTAATTAACCATATTCATAAAATAATCTACAAGAATGTAAAAGAAAAATCCTTCTCTCTATGGAGTTTTTTCTATTTATACAATAGAGGGAGACATAACTCAATTGTTTTGATTTTCATCATTTTCCATATCTAATTGCCTTATTGACTATTTGATTTCCTCTTCATTTAATTATCTTTTCTTCTTCTTGTTTTTTTATTTTTCTTTTATTTTTATACCTAGTTGTTTATTTCACAATTTTCTTCATGCCTTGATAAGTCAACTTCACTATTTAACTATCCCTTTTTGCTACTTTGGGGTCTATTTCCATTTTTCATTTCCAACTTCTTATGCTCCTATCCTACTTGGTTTCAATTTCTATTTTAGGCTTAAAATTCCTTTTTTTTTTAACTACGAGTGTCTTCTTAGTAATTTGATTTCCTTTTTAAATGCTATAAGTTATCCTTTTTTTTCGAGGAACAACCTCTCTCTCAACTCGAGGAGTAGAGTGAGGTTGTTGGTGTAGGACAAGCTCACAGGAATGCTCACTTATGAGTTCACAAGGCTCAAAGCCAATACAATAATATTCATAAGCACAAAGTCGTTACAACAAAAATTATGAAGGCTTTATGGCTCATCATGTCACTAGTGGGGATTTGAACCTGGGTGGGGAAGTTAACAACCATTTCACCCAAGCCCCTGGGATAACCCCAATTGAGTAGCCATTGTAAGTTACTTACATGTTAGTGTACAAAATATAATCCATACATAGTTTTAGCATTGAGAAAAAGTCTTTTTTGATAGTTTTGAATTAAAATGAGATATAATGCATTTAGGGTAATTTTTATAAGCTTAAGAGAAATTTTTAGTTTCTATTTTCTAAGCTTATAAGCTTAATTTCTATTTCCAGTCTCCATTCTTTTATTTTGGTGGAAATTTTTATCAAGTTTATGTGTTGTCATAATTTATATCCATTGCACGATAATACATAAACTAACTTGCAATTCGTTTAGTAATACCTTCATTTCATTTTCTGATCACTAAGCCGAAATAAGCAAATAAATAACCAAGCTTTACCGCAATCCCACGAAAATTGGTTAAGCGATTACTAGGCCCAAAAGAGCACATAATCAACCAGGCTTTACCACAATCCCACAAAATCTTGACAAGGGACCACTAGGACCAAAACAAGCACATAAAGAATTAGGCTTTACTACAGTCTCGCAAAAACTGGTCAAGGGATCACTTGGCCCAAAACAAGATTGGATGCCTTAGAATTTCTTCAACAATACCTTGAGGAATTTGCCTGTCTCCACCCTCAGCCTTTATTGCGATCCCGCCAAAAATGGTCAAGGGATTCCTTGGCCCTTAGTAATTTTCCTGAGACCACCTCACTCGATTCGAAAAGCATCTGGCAATCTAAAGCTCAATTGAATCAAAGAACCTCGTCACACCATGGCTATCAGAAAATGGAAAGGCAAGGCTGAAACCACTGTCACACCTAGAAAAACCCATGGCAGTGACAACTAGAGAACCAAATACAAACACACATGGACCATGTAGTCACAAACCGACTAGGAAATCACACATGTAACCTATTACCTACAAGTATTTATGCTAAAGCTGCTTGATCCAACTTTTCCTTGCTTGTCCTTTTTTTTCCCTCTCCTTCCTTTGTCTTCCTTTCTTGCTTTCTCCTCTTAGTGCTCTTCTCTTTCTGAAACTAATTCCAAAGCCAAACTAACAAAAGGCTATGAACTGATCCTTAGAAGCCTTTTTATTATTGATGCCTTTATTTTCTTCAACTTCCTCTATATTTTCTTCAATTTTCCTCACATGCAATCTTTTGACCTTTCATCTCCTTTTTCTCCTATTTTTCTTTATTTTCATAAATAAATTCCAAATAATGCATATTTGTTTTTTCAAAGCCTTGGCAAATTTCCCTTAGCCATAACAAACTGAAATGAACACCCAGTACGATGTTTTTCCTAACACTCAGCTTGGAATATGTGTCGTTTGACCTTGGTCTTAGCCTTTTACATTTACTAACCTTTATTACATGAACTTTTAACCTCGAGTTGTTACACCTTTTAAAAAAAATAACAATTTATTTATATTGATTATTCTTTATAAGCACAAACTTATTGTTGCAATATTTGTAAGGACCAACTTATAAGAGACACGGATCCCCTCCAAACTCTGAAATATAATCTTTTCTTTTCCTATCTACTCTGTTATTCTAAAAACATAGTTCTTGAGATTCCTGGGGCTCACCATGAATGTTATAGCGATACACACTACCATCTTGCATGATGCACACTCGAGTTTCTTTATTAATCTAACCCAACCCAATCAACCCTCCAACTCGCCGATCCCAAACGTAAAAAGTTGGATGTCCTATTTTATTCAATATGCATCATTCAACTCTATTATGGTCTCCTATAACATATGCTAAACGACTTCTAGACCAAATTTCCAAATAAAAGACCCGCGATCTTATAGAAAACAAAAAATGAAGCTCGATGTATATGCATAACAATAGAAAAGCATAGTCCAGAATCAGAAATCAAACTATTAACGGTCCTTATGGAGATGCTAGGTTTTTAAGGACACTTTCAAAACACATTTGGTTATTTTTAACACTTTTTTAATATAATTTTTCCGAGAACAACTCACATGTAAATAAAATCATCTAGAAAAGAATCCATTTAAGAAATTAGGAAAATTTCATGAAAAATAATTGAAATGGACTCTTCTTTCGGACTACGTGGAGATTTCTTGGGTTAATATTATTGTCCAATTGTATTGGAAAATATAACACGCGACTAACTTTGAGTTTGTGGTTGTGTTATACTTAATGATGCAAAACATCCTCTTGGAAGAAAATAGTAAACGGAAATCGAAAACTTATATATTTCACGTGATAATTTTTCCTTTTTCTTATTGATTTTGTTTTTATAGATATTTTGTATTAAGAAAATAACAATATAGAAAGATGTAGGTTAATTATAAGTTATTAATTATTTAGTAAAATAAAATATAGTTTCAATATAAGTATTTGAATTTTTTTATTTATAATTTATATGGTCGATATTGAAATATTTTGTTTTAGTTATTATTCTATTTTTAAGTATATAAATATAAATAAAATTGATATTAAAATATATTTGTGAACGAGCTGTTTTTAGTGAGAGTTTTTGGAAGTTTTTTTTGGTCTAATTTCTCTCAAATCCGGCAGGAAATTATTGAAATCACAAGTTTGATGTTTGATGGGTAACCTCTGCAAAATAGAAGTCTCCTAGGGGTTTTTTCAAGGCGCTGAATCCATATATACACTAAAAAACATAGGCAAATCAAAATTTCACCTCAATTTTTTCTACTGAATTCTGGCACAGGAAAGTCCAAAAAATCTCACTAAAGACAACTCCTATTTGTGAATGTGAATATTCAAACATTTTATTTAATTTGCAAATTAATAAAAATTAATATTTTACATTAAATGTATAAATATATATAAATTTGCTACTAAATATATTTATTAATATAGACATTTAAATATTTTATTTATATATCTCTTTAAATATTTTAAAGATAAAATAATTGCACAATTTCATTATAAATATTACATTTTTTTTCTTTTAATTTTCAATTATTTTAAAAATTGATATAAATTTTAATACTTAACATTAATATTGGAATATTTTATTTATGATTGAGAATGAAATAACTAATTACCCTAAAAGGAATTTTCTTTGTGAACTTGGTGTGAGAAAACAATGTTCACTCCAGCCAATCGGAAGTCTTCATTTTTGTTGTTAAATCAAATTGAAACCTGGCACATGGAGAACGTTGAATGAAGGTTTCGTTTCAGATACTTGCAGGTTTCGTGTACTTGCTGAAATGTCTCCTGATGCCTCTATACCACGGCCTCTACAAGCTGTTGCCGCTCACGAGTCAATGTTTTAAGATCACTGTGCTTTAAAACAGAGATAGTGTTATCAGAGCCTACTTAACGGCTCTCAAAATATGGGCAAAAGTCTTTTCTCCGTCATCAACTCGCAAGTTCATGACTAACAAGTTTTTATCAAAGGAAGCAATTTGTGATTGATGTTCTTCATCTTGAGAAGCTTGTGAAGCTGTATGAGGTCAAAGATTCGCAGAGAATATTTGTCTTTGGGTTCATAACCCAATTTGGAGGTGGGAAATATTCAAGGTTAGGCTTGATTTAAGACAACTTTGAGCATGCCAAGAAATATGAAGCCAAGTATAGGTTTATCAGGAATGGGCTTGCAACCAAGGTAAAGAAATCCAAGAAGCAATTGAAGGAAAGTAAGAATAAAGCTAAGAAAATTCATGGAGTCAAGAAGAATAAGGCTGGAGATGTAGTAAGGAAGAAGAAATGCTAGGTTTTTGCGGTTAATGAGACAAACATTACTGCTGCTTGCGCAAATCAGGCGGCCATTGCTCGAGGAAGTGCCACTTTTTTTTATGGAAACATGAAATGGAGTGCTGAAATGAATTTTGTGTTAACAGTGAAGTTGGTGTCGACACTAAAGTTGAGGATGTCGAGATATAATTCTACTAGGCTCAACGGACATCTTGTTAATCAATTCGTTAACATCCTTGATTCTCCCAACATGACTAAGAAGGTCCACTATGTAGGAATAGTGCTCAAACATGGGAAATATGCCATGATCATAAAACATAACATCGAAGTAATGATGACCTTTATCCACTAAGCCAACATGGATACAAGAAGACAATGCACAAGCAAAGGTAATGTTATTTGGCTTTACTCCCGCATGTTGCATTTGTGCAGAAAATTGAAGTGCTCCACTGCCATCCCCATACTGTGCATATCTTGCAACCATGACAGTTCATGAGACCACATCCTTTGTTCGCATCAAATCATGTATTCGCTAGGCATCCTTTAGGAACCCACTCTTCGAATACATTTTGATAATAGAATTCCCTGCACCTTTTTGTCATTCAAATCTAGTTTTCACAATGTGGCCATGGATCTGCATTCCATGTTGCAAGGTTGAAAGACCGACACATGCACTGAGAATGCTAGAGAACACAAACTCATCAGGTTTGATGCCATGAAAGGGTAGATGGAAATAAATCTTCAGAGCCTCCTCAAAACCATTACTCTGCACGTACCTAGAAATCATGGTGGTCCAAGTCACCACATTTAGTTCAGGTATCCTATCAAACACTAGATGTGCATACTCTAGCTTTGCACATTTTGCATACATATTGACAAGAGAGCTTCCTATAAAGACATCAGAATAAAACTCATTTTTAACAATATGGAAATGAACCTGCTTACCCTATTACAAACCTACCATAATAGCACATGCTTTTATGGTGCTTGATAATGAAAATTGACTCAACTCCACACATTTCACTCGCATTTTCCTCAAAAGCTCCATGGCAGCATCAGTAAGCATGCTCTGTGAATATCTTGTGAGAATGGCATTCCATGAGATGACAACCAATCTCAGTGAATCTGTCGTGACTTCTCATGTAGGTATGAATATGAAATACGAGAAACAAATAAATGCTTAACATGCATTCTCACCCCCCACCGCTAGAAATGTCAGCACCCAAAAATAGTAAAAATAATGATGCAATTTACATAGCTAGGCCCTATGCTACGACTAGTGATGCAGAGAAAGATCATTTAGGCATTTATCAATTTGGACATGTAAAGAATATTCTTTCTCTTTGACGAATTGTTCACAATAGTTAGTGCCACCTTCCCTGGCTCTCCAATTTTCCAAGAGTGTTGGAAAATATGGCAAGTTATAGAAGAAAATTATTTGGACATATGTCATAATAAGGAAATCCAGTTTTCATAGAATCGCTTCACTCGTCCACTCGCCATTTAAATGTGACCGAAGCTTCTAAAGAATTTACCCCAATCAATATTTAATTTAGCTCGAATTCATTTCAAGAACATGGAAAGTTTATACAAATGGACAACTTAAATGAACCAATAATCAGGGTAGCAACTTTCGTTTAATTGATATTATGAAAGACATAAGACTCATATTGATATTTGAAGGCACTAATTTGGTCAAATTAAGATAATAACCTTTATAGAAGAAAAGTTTAACTCTATGAGGCACAAGTGAAATTTTTTAGTCAATTAAGATAAAGATATATACATTAGCTAAAAAGAAGACAAAGAGCCTCTTTTGGGAGACTATTTTTGTAACGTATATCTTGATTACATGTGGAAGAATTGGCCCATATACCCTTTTCCCTTATCTACTAGATTTTCTCGATATCATTTGCAGCCATGGTGGTTTCCAACGCTCTTAGTTTATCGGTAATTCCAACTTTCTCTTACCAATTATTCTTGTTTGGTATTTCAATTGGATGGGGAGTTTTTGTTCGAAAGAATTGATACATCCATTTTGTTCGAAAGAATTGATACATCCATGAAGTTGGTGCTGGGAAATTCCGTAGGCATGATTACCACATACTATTTATCTTGGCTAGGTGACGGGCATGACAAAATTGGTATGGAGTTCTTGCAAAATGCTTTTTAAGCAAACTCTACCTTTTATACACACAACATTGATGTCAATGGTTCAGCCAATAGAGATTACCAACAATTCTGTTTACATTGATGTCAATGGTTCAGCCAATAGAGATTACCAACAATTCTGTTTACATTGATGTCAATGGTTCAGCCAATAGAGATTACCAACAATTCTTTTTACAGTTCAACCAAAGAATAAATTATCTCTACCTGAATCATTCATGTAATTTTTTCTGTGTATTTTTTGGGAGAGATTTCCTTGATCAATTCACGAGAACACAATGGATAGTAAGTTTTTCGCTAGAGGCAACTGGAAATGCAATGGTACTTTGGAGTAGGTTAAAATACTTGTTAGTACTCTAAATGAAGCAAAAGTGGCATCCGAATATTTCATGCAGGATTATGTGAGCGCTCCATTTGTGTTTCTTTCAACAATGAAGCCCTTGCTATGCTTCAATTTTTTAGTTGCTGCACAGAATTTTCGGGTAAGGAAAGGAGGTGCTTTCATTGGAGAGATCAATGTAGAGATGCTGATCAATTTGGAAATTCCATGGGTCATACTCAGTCATTCAGAGAGAAGGATTGTATTGAAAGAAGATAATGAGTTTGTTGCAGATAAAGTGGGTTATGCACTTTCTCAAGGTTTGAAGGTAATAGCTTGTGTTGGAGAGACTCTTGAACAACATGATGTTGGAGATAGGATGAATGTAGTTTGTAAACAAACCAAAGCAATAGAAGATAAGGTGGTTGACTGGAGTAACATCGTTATAGCAAATGAGCATGTTTGGGCGATTGGAACTGGAAAAGTTGCAATCATAGCTCAGGTTTAGGAGGTGCACTATGAATTAAGGAATTGTCTTAAGGTAAATGTTAGGTCTGAAGTAGCGACATCAACCCAGATTAATTATGGTGCCTCTATAAATGTTGGAAATTGTGTTGAATTGGTAGCACAACCTGATCTTGATGGATTTCTTGTCAGAGGAGCTTCATTGAAGGCTGAATTTATGGACATCATTAAGTCTGCAATTGTGAAGCGAGGTTACGAGTTGTTTTGGCTTCTTTGCACATGTTTGCCAGAAGAAATTTATAATAGTAAAGCATAACATTTGTGCATAACAATTACCACTACAAAATATCCCCCATGATTTCATTATACTTTTATGGCGTGAAAGGAAATGCCTAGGTTACATCTTCTTACTACAAAGAAAATTATTTTCAAAAGTATAATATGCCATTAGAAATAAAATGGTTATCTTTATTCTCCATTGTTTTCACAAAAAATCTATTTTTTAAGATTTGTTGGAATTCAGAGGCACAGCAAACCAATAAAACACACAGCAGAAAAAACGCAGCAGAACAATCAAGCACATAAGAGACAATTTTTAACGTGGTTCACCCAACCAATCTGGGCTACGTCCACCAAACATAGGCATCAAGAGTTTATTAATCAAATCAGGAGATTACATCATGAAAGCCTCACAAAACTCTCACTCTTAGCAAACCATCTGAATGGTTGCCTGTTATATAGCCTAGAGAATCTAACAGCCGCATTAATTCCCTCACATCAAATATAGGAGGCATTAACTCCCTCCCAACAACCTGGAGTTAATCTAGGAACTGAATCCCTATTGTTGTCATCCTTCAGAGATTTTTGCCTATTTGACTAAAACATAAAATCTCAACAATCTCCACCTTGACAACAATTCGCCTGATGCCCTGTTATTATTATTTTATCTTTTCTGCAAGCCAAGAGAAGCCAAACACCAGCGTAGCTTCTCCAACAAAACTGGTTTCGTGAACATGTCTGCACAGTTCTCCTTTGTATGCACCTTTTCAAGAGAAACTCCCCTTTCAGTGATAACCTGTCTTACAAAATGATATTTGATTGGAATATGCTTTGACTTACTATGATAGGCCGGATTCTTAGCCAAATGTATTGCACTTTGACTGTCACAAAGTAACCTGATGTTATCCTGTAACCTACCAAATTCACCAAGCAAACCTTTCAACCAAACCGCCTCTTTGCAAACATGAGAAGCAGCAATGTATTCTGCTTCAGTAGTAGATAAAGCAACAATGTTTTGTAGCTTTGACATCCAGCTTATAGCTCCACCTGCAAGAGTAAAGACATACCCTGAAGTTGATCTTCTTTTATCCAAATCACCTGCAAAATCGGAGTCAACATATCCGCAAACAAATTCACTACTCTTATTGTAAGAAATACAATAACTACTTATGCCTCTCAAGTACCGAAGCACCCATTTCACTGCTGACCAGTGTTCTTTACCCGGATTTGCCATGTACCTGCTGACAACCCCAACTGCATGAGAAATATCTGGTCGTGTACACACCATCGCATACATCAAACATCCTACTACATTGGCATAAGGAATTCAAGACATATAATCCTTTTCTTCATCTGTATAAGGACATAAACTCGAAGAAAGCTTAAAATGGGAAGCTAAAGGGATCGACACAGGCTTCACATTGTTCATACCAAACCTCAAAAGTATTTTCTCAACATACTTCTGTTGTGATAGCCACAGCTTACCATTGCGCCTTTCTCTGAAAATCTCCATGCTCAAAATCTGTCTTGCGGCTCCTAGATCTTTCATATCAAACGTCCTTGCCATCTGAGTCTTCAACCTGTTCATTTCTTCAATGCTTTTGCTTGCTAAAAGCATATCATCAACATATAATACTAAGATAATGAACATGCCATTATTTAACTGCTTAAAATAAACACAATGATCATATTCACTTCTTACATATTCCTGACTCAACATGAAAGAATCAAACTTCTTATACCACTGCCGAGGTGACTGCTTCAGGCCATATAATTACTTCTTGAGCCTGCAGACAAATTTCTCATTGCGATGCTGAACAAACCCTTCCGGTTGTTCCATATATATTTCCTCATCTAAATCACCATGCAGAAATGTAGTTTTAACATCTAACTGCTGCAACTCCAAATCAAACAAAGCCACTAATGCTAACACAATTCTAATTGAAACAATTTTAACCACTGGTGAAAAAATCTCATGAAAGTCTATGCCAGCTTTCTGAGAAAACCCTTTTGCAACCAACCGAGCTTTGTACCTGTCTTCCGTATCATTCACACCCCGTTTCAGCTTGAACACCCACTTGCATCCCACAGTTTTCCTGCCTTTGGGAAGTTCAACCAGATCCCACGTGCCATTCTTACCTAAGGCCATCATTTCTTCCTTCATGGCTGCTTTCCATTTGTCACTATTTGAACCTTCTACAGCTTCCTGACAACACAAAGGTTCATCATCATTAGCGATCAAAGCAACTGAAGTAACATGATCATCATACCTTCTCGGACGGCGTTTGATCCTTGTAGATCTCCTTAAGAATGTTTCTGGTGCTTCCACAACTGGCTGTCTATCAACTGAAGGAACTTCTTCATGATCGCCATCTGAGACCTGTTCATGTCCTCCATCTGAACCCTGTTCATAATCTGATTCTGAAACCTGTTCATGACTAGAATCTGAACTATGGTCGTTATGACTATCATTAGAAATGCTGTCAAACTGAATATGCTGGAAATTAGATACATCATCATGTTTCAATCTTCTATCTACATCTAACTGTACAAGAGAGGATTCATTAAACCTTACATCTCTGTTGATGATGATTTTGCGGGTAGTAGGATCCCACAATCTAAATCACTTTGTTCCATCACCATACCCAACAAAGACATACCTTTTCGATTTCGGATCTAATTTAGTTCGCTGATGTTTAGGCACTAGAGCATATGCATCACAACCAAACACTCTGAGTTTAGAATAGCCACAAGGGTGTCCTGTCCATACCTCTTGCGGAACCTTGCAGTCTATTGCCGTTGATGGAGATCAGTTTATCACATAACAAGCAGTTGCCACTGCTTCCGTCCACAACTCCTTCGGCAACCCGGCGTTACTCAGCATACACCTTGCTCTCTCTAGAAGAGTCCTGTTCATGCGTTCAGCAACTCCATTCTGCTGAGGAGTATAAACCGTGGTCTTATGTCTTTCGATCCCTGCATCCTTGCAATAGCTGTCAAACTCCTTGGAGGAAAACTCACCACCATTGTCAGTTCTTAAACATTTTATAGTTCTACCAGTGTTGTTTTCTACCAATGCTCTAAACTGCTTGAAAACTGTAAAAACATCAGACTTCTTTTTCAACATGTAGACCCAAACTTTCCGAGAAAAGTCATCAATGAATGATACAAAATAAGATGAGCCACCATATGACGCTGTAGGGGCTGGACCCCAAACATCTGAATGGATATAATCAAGTATGCCTTTACTAGTATGTTTGCCTGTTTTAAACTTTTATTTACTTTGTTTACCAAACAGACAATGTTTACAGAAATCCAATTTTCCAGATCTTAGATTAGGAAGTAACTTTCGGTCAGCCAAAATTTTCAATCCTCTTTCACTCATATGCCCCAATCTTTGATGCCATAAGTGAATGGAACTACTGTCATGTTCAGACACAGACACATGCTCTGACCCAGTTCTACCTTCTAACTAGAATAGATTTCCTACTTTGTTAGCTTTCATCACTAGTAAGATACCTTTATAGATTTTCATAACTCCACCTTGAATTACAGTTTTATATCCATTTGAATCAAGTGCTCCTAATGAAATCAAATTTTTCCATAAATATGGTACATGCCTCACATCAGTTAATATTCTAGTTGTCCCATCAAACATTTGTAGTTGTATGCTCCCAATCCCAACAATATTACATGTTACATCATTACCCATGTACACAACACCATCATTAATTGATTTATATTCCTTAAACCATTCTTTATGGATACACATGTGGTTTGATGCCCTGGAATCTAACAACCAATGTTGACCATGATTTGACATATTAATTGACAATACCTCATCACTCATACCTGAACCAGATACTGAACCTGTATCTGTGGTGTTGGCTTCCTTCTTTTCTGTCAAAGAGCCTTCTTTAGCTGCCTGCTTTCGCTTCCAGCAATCCTTTTTTAGATGTCCAGCCTTGCCACAATGCCAGCACTTCACCTTTGGCTTCTTTCCTTTGGACTTTGAGCGAGAGTCGCTATGCTTTCCCCCGGAGTGTCTCTCTCATGAGCGACCTCTGGCCATCATTACCTCTGATGTAGAGGTGTCTGCATTCGACCTCTTCCTCGTATCCTCAGCCAACAAGGCTCCAAAAACATCGTCAAACTCAAGGATATCTGAGTTAAATTTCTCAATCTCAAAACGGGCACTTTGAGTTTTCGCCATTTTGTATCAAAAAACACAATTATCTCCAATGCCAACGATTAAATATCAGCAATAAAAAAAACTGCCTATGCCTTGTAGCCTTTGTTTTGAACAAAAAACAAATTTTTGTTTGTTTTGCTATGCAAAATTACAGTAAAATAAAACTGCCTATGCCTGTATGCCACTGCCTTTGCCTTTAAAAAAAAATCGCACTAATCGGCATATCGGACTTGAGTCAATTATTCACTCACGATTCACTCTGTTGTGCATTATAAATTGGTCTTATTTATCATTTGTGTTGTCTTACATGAATTTCAATAAACAAATAAACTGACTGTGAATGGCAATGGAAGCGCGCGCGCACATATATGACAAGAATATAGTTTTTTTTTTTTTTTTTAATACGTGGGGAATGTCCCAACGTGCTCCTCACTTTAAATCAATATCGAATATGAAGATATAGGCAACAAGGTTAAAATCACTTTAAATCACCATTGCTCCTCACTTTAAATCACTTTATATCGAATATCGAATATCTCAAATACATATTAAAAAAATGGATTCGATTGTCTTACGAATGTGATTGATGCTCATTCAGGTCCCCGGTCGCTGCCGAATTCACTTACTCCCGACATACACAAGGTTATAATCCAATCCGCACGCATCAGCAGGTTTTTTTTTTTTTTAGAGCATTCAACATGCAGTTACCTCCACCAGCGGACATCACCCTCCAGGCAGCACCAACACTCAGCGTTCTTCACGCTCGCGGACAAGATACCTCCACGTAGGTCCAGCGCTGTCACAACACCTCCAGCAGACTCGATTATTAAAACAGCACTGGGTTGGACCCGTCGACCCCCACGCCGTTGTTCTTACTGTACTCCAACGGTGCGCTACCTCTGTGCCACATATCCGTGCCACATATGCCACCTCACTGCTCCAGCAATGTTCAACGTAGCAAACCAAAAAACAAAACTGCAACCAACGCACAACACTGTCAGATACGCACGATTTCAGCGCACTAGGCAGCGCCAATAACCAAACCAGCAGTCCACCATGCACAGCAATCCCCAAGCAGGTAATCTCAGCACGCAGACTCCAGGACACCACGCACAGCAATCAATAGCACCAACACTCCAACATCGCTCTGATACCAATTGTTGGAATTCAGAGGCACAACAAACCAATAAAACACACAGCAGAACAATCAAGCACATAAGAGACAATTTTTAACGTGGTTCACCCAACCAATCTGGGCTACGTCCACCAAACATAGGCATCAGGAGTTTATTAATCAAATCAGGAGATTACATCATGAAAGCCTCACAAAACTCTCACTCTTAGCAAACCATCCGAATGGTTGCCTGTTATATAGCCTAGAGAATCTAACAGCCTCATTAATTCCCTCACATCAAATATAGGAGGCATTAAATCCCTCCCAACAACCTGGAGTTAATCTAGGAACTGAATCCCTATTGTTGTCATCCTTCAGAGATTTTGGCCTATTTGACTAAAACAGAAAATCTCAACAAGATTATACCTGTTTTAATGAAAACATTAGAGAAAACTCAAGAACATATTACCACAATTACTCGTTTATATGAACCCACAACAAATTGTTAATTTTGCCGATGGTTTACCAATTAGAGTATTTGTGAACAACGAGGTACTGTTTAAGTTGCAAAAGTTGAGGTCTTTAGTTGATGTGAAGTGTGATAATGATATCTATTATAATCAATGTAGAGAGAACTTCATATTGATTAATCCAAAATGTTTTAAAATCAAAACTGTTAGAGTTAACAATTAAGACCAACTATGTTATAAATGGTTATAAACTAAGAATTTTTATAAATGATATTAAATACTACTACATGTTGTCACAAAGTTCAAATAATAATAAATGCTACTCCTACAAGCTATCACAAATTTTTCATGACCTTCAAAGTTCTATATTTTCTTTCTTTATTATATTTGAATGTGAATTATGTTATAATTGTGCTTGAATGTCATGTACAACTCAATTTTCTCTTCTCTGTTGTTAGGAATTTTCTCTTTTCTATTGTTAGGTTTTGGTATTGAAAATGAATGTTATTGAGGTTTTGGTATTAAATGTTGTTACATTTTGGTATTGAAAATCAATGTTTTTGGTTAAGTGTTGAATAGATGCATTCTTAAATCTATTTTTGATATGCTCATATCTTTGATTGAAAGTAGCATGGATTTGTTGTCTTCCTGAAATAGATAATGGGTTCTCTTGGCACCCCTTTAATAATTTGAGGTCAACTCCCTACTCTTCAGGTTCCTTATCTCTCTTGATCCCAAAGCTTTATAGAAGTCAGTCATATAAGTAAGTATTTTAGTGATTTCAAAGCTTATTATGTATGTGTTTATGAATGTAGAAACCACAATAGCTGGAGGATGAAGGACTTTAGAGTTTTTTTGGATTAGGACATGATCATAATGTTCTGAATGTGAGTAGATGAAAGTTGTATTCTAATGGACTCATTTACCTGAATACATTGATGCTCTCAAAAATAGTAAATTCACATAGTATACTGAGAAATAAATGTTGAATAATATCAAGCAATATACAGTTATAAAGTTGTTGAATAGATCAGTTCTTTTATCTCATATAATCCAACATGTTGTCTTTGTTTGAGGTCCTTTAGGTGAATATGATAATCACAGACTATTGTGTGTCAAGAATGTTATTTTCCTATTAACCAATGTTGATTTAGCATTTCCCAATTCAAGTTATAATGTTTCGTGTAATTTTTTCTAGACCATAATTTCTAACTTGAGTGGGAGGCACTAAGCTTCCCTTCAACACTTGTTTTAAATGAATTTTTAGTTTTACATTCAATACCTTTACATATACTGAAAATTTAGCCTCTTCCTCCTCGATGTTCGCTTCCATTCTCCCACTTTATTTCATACAATTATGAAGAAGTAAAAAGTATAAATGTAAACTTACGATGTTAAGAAAATGAGAATTGTTGAAGATAACAAAAGAAAACTTGTAAATTTTTTTGGAGGGAATTATGAAGACCAAATGAAGGAGTATCTAATGGTATTATATTGACTTGATGATTATTTCAACAAAACTTTATATGGAAATCTAGAAATGAGAAAGAAACTATTCAAAATAAACATAAAGAAAAATGCCTCTGCAAAAGATGATGAGCAAACAAGTTTAGATAATGATATCACATTGAATCCAATTGATTTGGAATATGAAGTGGGCATTATATTTGCAATGTTAGTTCAAGCAAAACCTTAATATCCAATAGAAAAATAGAGGTAATAGGAAGAGTGGGGCCAATTAAGTACTCCACGAACATTGAACCCTTGACCAGATACGAGGGCTTGAAATTATTTATAAAAGGATCTTTTGAAGCACCATCATGTGTGTGTATGACAATGTCTATAGTGACTAGCTCATAGTAATGGATTCCATGGAATTCTTGTCCATTATGATGATGGGCCTTCGATGGCGAAGCATTTTACAATCTCTTTCATAGTTCCACCCATGGAAAGAAAAATATGTAAGTTCAAATTCATGGTTGCACCACTTACAATTATTTCGTACAACACATTTCACAATGATGCACAAAAGCAAAAATCAAGAACCCCTATGTAAGTCCTTGTGTGTGTTTTCTTGTACCTCACTATTATTTATCTATGTGATTCATCTTTGGGCTAACAATTTGTTTAGTCCCTCTACTCACTCTCAATGGTAGGCACCTAAATGCAAGTCAGACACTTGCACCACCCAAACCACATCACTATTACCATCGATCGCTCACCTTCCACATAATAAAACATCTCCCTTGACGCAACCCTGCTTGATTACAAGGCCTAGAGTGGTTCATGAGGTCTCAAGGCTAGAAAGTTATTTCCCTTTAGTTTGGCATTGAGCACCCCATAAAGTAACATCGATGATGTAGCTTAACATGTCACACAAGGCTATAGTTTCCTTCCACATTCCCCCCACTCCTCCTATTGGTGTTCCTTTGCACCTCTCTGTGAAATTGCTAGTATATATATATATATATATATATATATATATATATATATATATATATATATATAACCCACACCTAAACACATGAAGGAATCATTGGTAGTGATTGTAATATCAATAATGTTTTTTAGGAAATTTTATAAAAAACATTTTTTTTCATCTAATTCCTTTGTAGTTTTGTTTTTTAATTTATGTATACTTATTTTTAATTCATATATATATATATATAGAGAGAGAGAGAGAGAGAGAGAGAGAGAGAGAGAGAGAGAGAGATGTGTTCTATTAAGGTACTTATTGGTGTAAAGTCACCTGTTTGAGATTTTCTCTTAGATATATATATATATATATATATATATATATATATATATATATATATATATATATATGTATGTATATAGGTATCATGTGATTAAGGAAACTCGGAAGTCAATGATTGCGACATCCATGGAAAATTTGTATCTTGTTAATCTACCCAAAGGGGTCACTTTTTGTTGACTCAACCATGGAGCCTAGGCTCAAGAGAATTGAGATAATTGACCTATTAATAACAAAGGTCCTTTAACTACTCAGAATTCACAAATAAATCTAACCCTCACGCTATTTTTTCATATATATATGGGCTAAGACATGAGGATGAGTTACTCTTTTGGGCCAAATGTGGGGATGAAATTTCAAGTTTTTCCTCTTTTATTGAATTACAAATATCAAAATTCATAGAAACATTAAGAATTTTGATTATAAGTAAAAAGACAATGGCTGGAGAATGATGTTGTTCTATTGATATTTTTTGCAAAAGAAATTTAGTGTCGTATAATTTGTCAATTTTCCATTAAATACAATATATGTGCTTGCAATTTTTCATAAAACTTAAGAGGTATGTGTGTGTTCACATAGCATAAATTACTCTAAAATGTGTAATATATATATATATATATATATATATATATATATATATATATATATATATATATATATATATATATATGATCATCATCTTCATAGAGAGAAGTAACTTTTTTATATTAAAATTTTATATTTTTTATCTAAAATTATTTTTTTTTTATTATTTTTGGAAGTTGGCGAGGTAATATTTCAATTTCATTTTAGAGACACATGTTCATCTAAGATTGTTTTCAACTCTTTAAATAAATTGGAAAACCTAGTCAATTTTGAATTAAATGCAATATGTGTGCTTGTAAATTTTCTTATTATTTGTGGAATTTGGCGAGGTAATATTTCAATTTCATTTTAGAGACACATGTGTTCACCTTAGATTGTATGGAAGTTGGCGATATAATATTACAATTTCATTTTAGAGATAGGTGTTCATCTTAGATTGTTTTCAACTCTTTAAATAAATTGAAAAGCCTAGTCAATTTTCAATTAAATGCAATATGTGTGCTTGTAAATTTTCGTAAAACTTAAGAAGAATGTGTGTGTTCAAATATAATAACTTACTTTAAAATATGTGTGTATATATATGAGCATAATCTACATGGAGAGAACTAAGTTTTTCAGATATATATATATATATATATATATATATATATATATATATATATAATATATTATATATTTTATTTTTTTGGAAACTTGGGGAAGTAATATTTCAATTGCATTTTAGAGGCACATGTGTTCACGTAAGATCGTTTTCAACTCTTTAAATAAATTGAAAAAACAAGAGTACTTTTTTGAAGAGGACTCAACGAAGATAGTGGTATTTTTTGAAATTTTTTAGTTGTGTATATTTTATGCTATTGATTTTTTTTCAACCTTTTTGATACTATCTAAAAAAAATAAAACATTATGTTTAAAAGAAATTAGATAAAAAAATTCATACAAATTCGAAATCATCAAACTCATATGCCATTGGATAGAGAGTTCCTTCCCAAATCCAACATGATCAACTTCGCCACTTAAGGACAAATTCTGCTTGGAGTTCGCTACGGTACAACATGGTGTTGCGGAGAAATATGCAGAAGACGTGCTAAAAATCTATTTTTTAGGCCCTCAACAACTTGAACAAGCATTTAAAGTTCACGGTGATGTAGAAGAGGTGCTAAAATTCTATTTTTTAGGCCCTCAACAACTCGAACGAGTGTTTGAAATTCATGGTGATGCAGAAGAGGTCTTAAAACTCTATTTTTGAGGCCCTTAACAACTAGAACGAGTGTTTGAAATTCAAATTTTAAATGGTTGCATCGAGAGTTCAAGAAACTAGAAAAAGGAAGAAATTTTTTAATTCAAATAGGTCGATGGAGGGTTTAAGAAACTAAAAAAAAGAAGAAAGAAAAAAACCAAGCCTGTCAATACTTTTCTTTAAGCTAATTATAAAATTTATTTATTCCACAAAAATAATTTAAACTTATTTTTTCAATTTTGAAATTCTTAAAAATAATAATTTGATTATTGTTCTGATTTTAAATATAACATATTTTTATACTTAGTCATTCTATAATATTTTTATGTAGAATTTTTCAATAAAAATAAATCAAATTATAATAAATAAATAACAACAAACTAAACTAAATTTTATAATATTATTATTTTAAAAATAATTTCATACACACATTTAAATCCAAATTACTCAAATAATGTCTTAAAATTTATGAATTCCTTATTCTTTTACTATTTTAAAAATATATATTGCAAACGGAAGTCAACGGTAAAAATTTCTATTGCATAGTGACGACATAATTGAGTGTAATCACATTTTATAGGTTGAAAGAGATTTGTGATCGACAAATCCCATTGCATCCATTACAACTATATTAAATATAACTTCCAACTATTACAACTAAGTTAATTATTGATGCACTCATTTCCTGCATTAGTGCATAAATACAAGTGGATATTACTGCATTTTGTGTGTGTGTGTGTGTGTGTTTTATTTTAATAGATATTATGAGAGAGGGAATCATATTTATTAACTCTTCCATGAATTTTATAAAATATACATTTCCAGCAACCTTAAATTCACATTTTTGAATTACATATATTCATATAAAAGATTATAATATTTATTAAACTTAAATTGATAATTTCTCTTATGTTTAATCAATTTATTATTCAAAAGTATAACATTGAAAATTTAAAACTAATTTTTAAGTTAGAAAATTAAAAGTTTTTTTTTCGAAGAAAAAAGCGAAACTTTTTATTAAGCAAATAAAAAGTTACATTCTGTAAAAACTTTGAGCAGACCTGATGGCTCACATGATTGCTGTTTTGATCTTCTGTAAGTAAACAAACAAAAATCTCAGTCCTTTTTTTGACTGATTGTGGATGATAAAATATGTCCTGAAACTGCTGAAAAGAAACTGTCTAGACTTCCTCCCTTCAGGAGGCTTAAGTACAATTTATACGATGCATACTTTGGGGTCTCCTTCAGAGAAGGAAAACAACCCCTTACATGACTGTAAATAAACCTTTAAACAGCTGAAATGTACAAAAAGTTTTTGAGTTTTCTGTTTTGAAGTGCTCAAGAAATATTTACAAATATATAAAGAAAACTGTAACAGATATTCATTGTGCCCATGAAACTGCAAACAAAAAAGAAAAAACGAGCCGCGTTCACTGTGGAGGAGCAAAAGGGGGCTGATGTGAAGTGGATGACTGCCCCTGACTGAGTTCTACTATTGACCAGCTGCCCATATCTTGCTGTAAACCAGCCTTAGAAAGCTGATCTGCTTCCTCGTTTTTGTCCCTGTAAATATGGCAGATGGTAAAGCTGTTAAAAGATGACTTTAAAAACAATATTTCTTCTAAAAGAGTCTTCAGAATCTGATTTTGACATGATGCATTCCCATTAACCCATTTTATGACATTCAGAGAGTCTCCGAAGATTTGAATTGTGAAGATGTTTCTTTGAAGTAACCAGCAAAGGAGAAGGCGCAAGGCAGACAGCTCAGCATAATTATTTGTACCAGGTCCTAGCCCTACAGAAGCTTTTAGGGAGTGATCAGGATTCAAATGAATGCACAGTCCTGCTCCAGCCTTGTTATTCTGGGATGCTCCGTCAAAATAAGCCCATGGAATGCCCTCCTGGATAGTAACAGGCTTGTGATGGTTTTGAGGATTTTTAGCTTCAGGGATCGGGATGGCAGAGTAAATGGCTGCACAATTAATGGCTATGGCGGATGTGGGAGTGTCCTTGTCTTGAAACAAGCTTTTGTTTCTCGCTAGCCATACGCCCCAAAAAAATATAAGAGGTAGATTTCTCATGTTTCCCTCCGGATAGTTCTGCCACCATTTCCTCCAAGCTTCTTCCAAAGGGTCTAACCCCCACTGTGCCTTTACATTGAGCAAGCAGGTTAACTCCTCCCATATCTTTAAAGAGACTGCACAAGATGTAAAGAGATGGCTTATTGATTCCTCTTCTAATTTGCATAATGGGCACCTCCCTGGCCCAACTAAGTATCTGGCTTGTAAAATGTCCCAAGTTGGGACTTTTCTTTTTAGCATGCACCATAGGAAAATCCTGGCCTTAGCTGGGCATTTTAACTTCCATATGTTTTTCGACCACCAATCTGGTATTCCCCAACCTTTCTTTTTCATTAAGAAGGAATATCCATCTTTTGGGGAGTATTCACCTATTTTCCCCTGCGCCCAAATCAGCAGATCAGGTTCGTTTTTAAGCCTGACATTAGAACGATGAAGTTCTTGAATGAAAGAAAACCATTCGTTCTTCCATCTGATGTTTATTCCTAATTCTTCATCATTTTTCCAAGCCTGACCCCATATGGTAGAGTGGCCTACTTTCTCCACCTGGTTTAGGGTAAAAATGCCTTTACTATCAAGATGTCTGAGAAAGCCAGGTGACAAGGCAAAAGCTTCATTACAACCTATTAAGTTAGCAAATTATAAATATAAGAATATAACAATTTTGATTGCAAGTGTGATAGAATCCTTTTTCAAATCTACACACCAAAACACTAAAAATGTAATGAGAAATTAATCCACATTATTGTTAATTACTTATTCAAATGTAATTAGTAAAATTTGTTTTTTTTTTTTTAACTATCAAATAGTTACAATTTTAAAGTTTGCATATCATTGTTGATGTACATAAATTTTAAAATTTCGAGCTTTAACTGGTCTTACACAGGAGATCAAAAGTTAGTTTTAATGCTTAATCAAGCTATTTTTTAGCATTTAATGAGCTTGATCAAGCACTTAAAACTGCTCGATCGAGCATTCTTTTTTCACCAAAATGCGCCCTCATTTCGCCAAAAAGTGTAACCTAGCTCCATGCTTTCACCCATATATAATAGTCATATTTAAATTATATATGTATATACCGATGGGGGTGTTAATATGGTTGCTACAAATGCATTGGAGAGGGTTCCATCAACACACTTGGATCAGTATTAGGTGGGCTTGGAAGGAGGTAGTTAATGTTGGATTGCTAGCATGTGTGACACATTTTAATTTTAAAAGTTATTTTATGGATATGGAAGGATGAAGGTTCACACATATTGTGAGATGAGGTGAGGATAACTACTCGGCCTCCATTATAGGTTTCCTATTGTTGACAATTTATGTTTGGTGGTAACTCCATTGGCTTCTATTTCTATTGATCTGCATTGGGTCTCACTTGGTTGTGGCAAGTTTTAGGGTAATCATCGCCATGAGGTTACACCTTCCTTTATTTTTTTTAGGGCATAGATGTGGTTTTCGCGTTCTATGCATTCTGGTGTCTGAGCCTTTGGCATGGGAATTTCGTTTTTGGTAGTCTCTTTTGTGGCTCATACCCCATTTGGTATTCATTGAGCTTCATTCTTGGTGGCCTGGGTGCAGGCGATATGGACAAGCTTCTAAAACCTGAGATAATTTCTTCTAATGCTAGCTGAATTTCTCCTTCTCCTTCAACTGGTGTATCAGTCATTTACTATTAGATTAACTATTATAATAATCCCCTAGCTCCTTCATATAACCATTATTCCTTTAGAAATCACCCCAACCCTTGTTATCAACACTTTTTTTTTACCCAAAGTCCCTTATACTCTATCGAGACTATAATTCCAAAGGAATTATAAAAAATACACCATCACAGCCTTTTCGAATGGGGATAATGTAAATAGCATTAAATACACTATCAACGTTAAAAACCAAAGGAATATGCATTATACACAATAACACAATTGACGAGCTTTTATTCGAAAGGGTCGATATAACACGATCGACACTTTTATAAACTATTTAATTGAGGCTTCTGTGATCCATAACATTTTAAGAAGAGTTTCAGCGTAAATCACATCCAGAAAACCTTTGTCGACGCATTTCGAACCAGCAAATGTGGTTCATCATCAAGACAAGTTGAGGAGTTAGATCATAGCTGTGAGTTAAATAGGGAGAGCAGATCTTCCAAACGGCTAAGTACGTCCATAAAATATCGGTGCTTTAACATGGGTAATTCCCTGATGCGATATGCCACATGGGTGTTGGCAATCGCTATCGACGGTGTCGAAATCCACACAATAGGCTCCTTCTGTTGAGACTATGCGATGCGATACACTTTGCGAACCCGATAATTTATCCAACCCACTATATAATATTTCAGTTCCAGACTGTCGGGGTTTCGGACTTCGACAATTCCACAGCCTTTTCCACTCCACTTGCGATTATGCTATGCAATAAAGGTTCGGACCCGATACTGGTTTGAACCAGAATCAATAAAATTTCAGGTCCAAAGCTATGTCCAGGCTAAGGTTTTTCATGAATTCTCTGTGAAAAACAGAGTTTGGCCGCAGAACTCTATACAGCGATTTAAGAAGCCTACGTTCGTCGATATGAAGGAAAAACGATTTTAAAGGCTCCAGCCTAAATATTCATGGGAAAATAAGGCTAATTCATCCATATTCAAAGTCAGAAGAAAGGAATTGAACAGATGCATGCATATAATTATCAATTAATAGAGAACCACATAATCAGATGAATAGAGAGGCTTTTCTTTAGGTGATAATTCTTCTTGGCATGACTCTCACTCTGAGCCTCCCGTCATTTTATTTATAATCCATAAGTAAAGCCTTCTCGACCATTATCCCTTACGAAAGCATGCTTTTACATAGAGTGATTTAAAGCATTCATTCATAAAAGTTATTATCGCTTATCTATGAGCGAATATTATAGAATATTTTATTCTTAATTTTATCCCTATCTTGAAGTAGAAAAGCATGGAAATAGCTGGCTGAAGAACCCCACACCCTTTCTTGTAGATTTTTTATGGATTTTTGGAATATGTTTAAAGATATTTTTCCCTCTAAGTCACATGCTCCTGCATCAGACACCGCAGGACAAAATTCTTCATGGGCTTCTGTCCATGAGTTCATCTATAGAACTACCTAGTTTCTGTAGCATGTTTTCTATAACTCAAGTAGCTTGAGTGGTCGACTAATCCTTCCGCTTTACCCGATACTAGAAGTACTCTTGTCCCCTTGTTTTCTTAAATGCATTCTTGTCTATAATTCTTTCTGGCTGCAAATTCTTTGCTGCGGGTAACTGTTTTACCCAATCAATCTCTTCGGTCCCTTGATCTTGTGCTATATCATCTGCATTTTCACCTTCATACTTGTACAAGTCTGCACATTAAAAATTAGTGATATTCCAACTTTAAGGGGTAACTCAATATCATAGGAATTTGCAAGCAATTTCCTCAACACTTTGCACGGTTCAATTTTTTTGAACTTCAGTTTGTTATACTTCCTCTTTAGAAACCTCTCCTTTCTGATATGTGCTAAAACTAGATCTCCAACATCAAAGTTCACCTCTCTTCTTCTCATGTTTGCTCTGGTTTTATACTTGATGTTGCTATCTTGCAACTGTTGCTTCATTGTTCATGTATTGCCTGCATTTTTGAAGCAAAGTCTTCACCCTCTGCACTTCTCATCTCTTCTTTTCCAAAGTTTCTTAACTCAGTTACTCCTCTTGGATGCATTCCATAAACAATATGGAATGGAATCTGTCATGTACTCCTATTAGGTGAGCCATTATATGCATATTCAGCTTGTGCCAATACTTGATCCCATCGCTTTGGATGTTCTGCAGTAAGGCTCCTTAACTGATTGCCTAAAATCTTGTTCACCACTTCAGTCTGTCCATCAGTTTGTGGGTGATAGGAAGAACTGAAACTTAATTTAGTTCCCAGCTTCTTCCATAGTGTCCTCCAGAAATGTCCAACAAATTTGGAATCCCAGTCTGAGACAATACTTTTAGGCAACCCAATCTTACAACCTACTTAAAAAACAAATTAGCAATGTGAGAAGCATCACTAGTTTATAACATGCAATAAAGTGTGCCATTTTTGAAAATCTGTCCACTACAACAAAAATTGAATCATTACCTCTTTGAGCCTTTGGTAAGCCCAAAACAAAATCCATACTTACCATATCCCAAGGCCTATCTGGAATTGGTAATGGGATATACAACCTTTGTTTTGGCTTCTTCCCTTTGCATGTTGACAGATTTTGCAAGTTTTCACATACTTCTTGAATTTAGATTTCATTTTCGGCCAGAAATAAAATCTGTTTATCTACTCATAAGTCTTCTCTATGCTAAAATTTCCTGCAAGTCCTCCACTATGCTTTTCTTTGATTAAATTCTCCCTCATTGAACAGTTTGGTATGCACAACTGATTTTTTTTAAAGAATAGTCCATCTTGTCAGATGAAATCCAACCATTTACTCCTATCCATCAAAACAATATTCTTACAAGCTTCAAATGCCTCTTTAAAATTTGAATCAGTCTCATACAATTCTTTTAGAAAATCAAAACCCAGCACTTGGATTTGACTCTCTTGAAATAATACATTCCTCCTAATTAAGGCAAATGCAACTTTGTTTGATTGGCCATTTATTGCTTTAAAACAAAATGGAAACCTTGAAGATACTCTACCCATTTAGCATGTTTTTGGCTGAGCTTTAGCTGCTACATTATAAACTATAGTGCATGGTTATCTGAATAAAGGATAAATTCTTTTGACATTAAATCATGCCTCCATTTTTTTAATGACTGCACAACTACGTAGAACTCATTGTCATAAGAAGAATACTTCCTTTTTGAATCATTCAGCTTTTCACTAAAATAAGCTATTGGTCTATCTTCCTAACTTAAAACACCTCCAATTGCTTCTCTACTGGCATCACACTTCAGTTGCAAAGGCTTAGTGAAATCAAGTAAAACCAAAATAGGCTTTTCAGTGATTTTCTTCTTTAACAACTAAAAATTCTTCTTTGCTTCATCAGTCCATCTAAATGGCTGTTTTTCCTTCTTTATGGTCTCAATAATTGGTGCATTGATCTTACTAAAATTATTGATGAATTTTCTATAAAAGCTAGCAAGACCATGAAAACTTCTTACCTCAAAAACACTCTTGGGTGAAGGCCATTCCATGATTTCCTTGGTCTTCTGTGCATCCATCTTCAGCCCTTTAGCAGAAATAACAAAACCCAAGTATACTAGTCCTTATTTCATGAATGAACACTTTTTCAAATTCAGCAAAAATTTCTCCTGTTGCAACCTTTGTATGACATAACTCAAATCCCTCATATGGTCTTCTTTAGACCTGCTGTAAACTAATATATCATCCATATATATTATTACAAATTTACCAATGAAATATTTAAAAAACTTCATTCAAGAGTCTCATAAATGTACTTGGTGCATTTTACAACCCAAAAGGCATTACTCTCCACTCATACAATCCCTCATTTGTCTTAAATGCGGTTTTTCACTCATCCCCTTCTCTTATTCTTATCTGATGATACCCACTTTTAAGATCTAGTTTTGAAAAATACTTTGCTCCACTCAAGAAATCCATTAAATCTTCAATTCTAAGCAAAGGAAATCTGTACCTCATTGTGATTTTATTGATGGCTCTTGAATCTGTACACATTCGCTAGCCTCCATCTTTCTTTGGACTCAGCACTGTTGGTATTGTGTAAGGACTCAAGCTCTCCCTGATCATCCCTTTGTCAAGCAATTCTTGCACCTGCTTCCTAACTTCTTCATTTTTTGTAGGAGTCATTCTGTAAGCTTCCTTGTTAGGTAGACTTGCTCCAAGTATCAAATCTATATGATGGCTAATTATTCTAATGGGTGGCAACTCATTTGGCAAATCGTCAACAATAGTATCACAATATTTCTCGAACATTTCTTGAATTTTAATGGGTAAAAAAGAAATTTTAGTAGAAGTTATTACTACCTTGGGCTTGCAAATCATAGCGAAATTTACCTCATTCTCTTCAATATCCTTGAAGTATTCCTTTCCTCCTAATAACAGAGTTTTTGGATCAGTCTTCTTTCCTGGTAAATCTTCTTCTTGCAGAGGCAACAACATATGATTGACACCATCCTTTCAAAACTTGTAGGTGTTTCTTTTACCATCATGCATGGATCCTCTATCATATTTCCAAGGTCTTCCAAGCAACATTTGACACACATACATTGGCATCACATCACAAACAATTTTATCTTTGTACTTGCCCACCTGAAATTCCACTTCACACTGTTCATTTACTAATAGTTGATGTCCCTTTTGCAAGCATGACGCCTTGTAAGGTGTTGGATGTTTCATTGTTTTCAACTTCAATTTCTCCACCACTTCTGTAGAGACCAAATTATCAGTGCTGCCACTATCAATGATAATCTGGCAACATTTCCCATGGACTTTACACACTGTCCTGAATAGAGTCTTTCTTTGTGATGGTTCAACTGTCTCCTTTGCTGGCTTGAGAAAAAATTTATTAACTACCAAAGTTTCTCCTCTCTCTCGTACATTTTCTTCTTCTATCACTGCTATTGCTTCTCCCTCAGCTTGAGAAACAATGGCATCCCTATGATTTGTTTTTGCATTCTCTGGGCACTAAAAAGCTCTATGTCCCAGTTTGTTACATCTGTAACATCTTATTTCTTTGCCTCTTCGTCTGCCTCCTCTTCCTCTAGAAAAACTCCCTCTGCCTCCTGCATCGCCTCCTGTGGGTGCATGTTGGGTTGAATTACTGCTAGCTCCATCTTTAGGCATTGTAGATCTCCCTCTACCACCTTGACTTCCCCTTCCTTGGAAAGTACCTCTCCCTCTGGCAGACTACTTCCTCATGAGTTTTTCTTCAACTTTCAGTGCTATCTGATAAGCTTCCTCTACTGTTTTAGGAGACAGTAGATTTATTTCATCTTGAATGTCCATCCTAAGGCCATTCACATATCTAGCCACCATCTCATTTATATCATGGGCTTCTCTAGCTCTTATGCTTACCTTGTAGAATTACTCTGTGTACTCTTTCATTGTCAAAGACCTCTCTCTAAGATTGTACATTTGTCTGAACAAGGTTTGCTGATAATTACTTGGTAGAAACTTACCTCTTAGCTTTGCTACCATCCTACTCGAATTATTGATTGGTTTCTTGCCAAGTCTCTTCCTTTCTGCTTCCACACCATCCCACCAAAGCACTGCATGGCCTTTTAGCTTGTTGACAACAAACTTCACTTTCTTCTCATCTTTTTTTTCTTCATAGTCAAAAAATTTCTCCATGCCATTAATCTAGTCTATTAACTCTTCTGGATTCAGTCCTCCTTCATATATTGGAACCCCGGTCTTTACCCTAGTTGTGGATCTCAATACTGACTGAAAGAACCTCATCTCAGGAGTAACCGCTACAGCTTCCTCCTCTGCAGCTTCAACCTCAGGCTCACTAACATCTCTGTCATCTATGTTTGTTCCTGTTGTTAATGCATCCAATCTAGCTTGCATCTGTTGCACACCTTCCATTACTTCAACGTTTGCAATAGGCTGTCCTCTTCCACCATGTCCACGTCCTCGTCCTCTTCCAAATCTAAAATCCATATTAACTTTCCTTCTCCTGCTTCTGAGATTCAATTCAGTATCAAAAGGGGGCTCTGATACCACTAATGGTGGCCTAGGTGTAGGTGATATGGACAAGCACCTAAAACCTGAGATAATTTCTTCTAATGCTGGCTGAATTTCTCCTTCTCCTTCAACTGGTGTATCAATCATTTACTATTAGACTAAATATTATAATAATCCCATAGCTCCTTCATATAACAATTCTTCCTTTAGAAATCACCCCAACCCTTGTTATCCACACTTTTTTTATTACCCAAAGTCCCTTATTCTCTACCGAAACTATAATTCCAAAGGAATTATAATAAATACACTATCATGGCCTTTTCGAATGGGGATAATGCAAATAGCGTTAAATACACTATCAGTGTTAAAACCCAAAGGAATATCCATTAAACACAATAACACAATTGGCAAGCTTTTATTCCAAAGGGACGATATAACATTATTGGTGCTTTTATAAACTATCGGCGCTTTAACATGGGTAATTCCCCGATGCGATATGCCACATGGTTGTCGGTAATCACTATCGGTGATGCCAAAATCCACAAAACAGGCTCCTTCCATTGCGACTGTGCGATGCGATACACTTTGCGGACCTGATAATTTATCCAGCCTACTATATAATATTGCGGGTCTGGACTTTTGGGGTTTTGGACTTCGGCAGTTCCACAGCCCCTTCCACTCCACTTGCGATTTGTGATGCAATAAAGGTTTGGACCCGATATGGGTAATAACTAGAATCAATAAAATTTCAGGTCCAAAGCTATGTCCAGACTAAGGTTTTTCATGAATTTTCTGTGTAAAACAGAGTTTGGCCGCGGAATTTTATACAACAATTTGAGAAGCCTGTGTTCGTCGATATGAGGGGAAAATGATTTTAATGGCTCTAGCCTAAATATTCATGGGAAAATAAGGCTAATTCATCCATGTTCAAACTCAGAAGAAAGAAACTGAACAAATACACGCATATAATTATCAATTAACAGAGAACCACATAATCAGATGAACATAGAGGTTTTTCTTTAGGTGATAATGCTTCTGGGTAGGACTCTCACCTTCAGCCTCCCGTCATTTTATTTATAATCCATAGATAAAGCCTTCGTGGCCATTATCCTTTACAAAAGCATTCTTTTACATAGGTTGATTTAAAGCATTCATGCATAAAAGTTATTATCACTTATCTATGAGCGATTATTACATAATGTTTTATTCTTAATTCTATCCCTATCTTGAACTAGAAGAGCATGGAAATAGCTGGCTAAAGAACCCCACTCCCTTGACTGTAGATTTTTTTTGGATTTTTGGAATATGTTTGAATATTTTCTTCCCTCTATGTCACATGCCCCTGCATCAATTCTGTTATCTTGAGTTTTAGTTTTGTTCTCATGAGCTTACACCTCAATTTTTTTGTCTTATGGAATTTATTTGGTTTGTTTTCTTTGCGCATTCTAATAGTCCTTGGCCATTTGAGAAATTTTACAATGTCTTTATTCAAGTGAGATTTTTCAAATACATATTAAGTTTATGACAATAATTGTGGTACTTTGGGAAATGAGATATTGGTTTGTAGTGTTCGCATTTGTAGCTTGTGGTTATAATTTTCTTATTCAATTGAAATATGTTCGATTTGTGTGACTCTTTCAATTTTTTTGGATGTTTCAGGGGTCTAGGTCTTGTTTTAATTTCTTTGAGTCAAGTCTGGGTTGTAAAGAGGTTCCAAGGTATTTTTCTAGGTCATAAAACTGAATTGTCGTGAACATGATAAGCTTCTGGGTTTCGGGCTAGCAGTGTGATTTTTAGGTGACAACCTAATTGTTTTTAGGTCCAGAAGTCAAGGTCTTCCTCATCGTTATTCACCTTGTTTTATAAGTAGAGGCTTCTCTAGTCATTTTCCTTACTTCGAATTCATAGTGGTTCTCAGGCCTCCAAGACAGAGGATGATTAATCGAAGAGGTGGAAGAGGCAACATTAGGCACAAAATGGTTCACCCTTTTCTGTATGATTATGTGGCTACTCCTTTTTTTTGTTCCTCTGGAGGTGAGGAAGGAGATCTTGGTTTTGGAAAATAAGGAGGTAGGGAGGTTTCCCTTATTACTCATATTCTGAATTGGTGGGAGTGATGCTAAATGGCTCTCAACTCCTAGTGTCTTCAGGAAAAAGAGGTTACATTTCATGAATTCTTTGGTGTTGAACTAAAGAATGATGACTCTACTACGTCTCATCTTCAAGGACAAAGAAGTGGAAAATTATAATGCGTTTTTTTGTTAGAGGATATTAAACATTTGATTCACAACCAAAGGTCTTTTCTAGACAATTTAGATGCTCATTTGGCGTGGGTGGAAAGTTTCTTTGTTAGTGATTCAACCTCTGGAGTGGAAAGTTTCTTTGTTAGTGATTCAACCTCTAGAGGTCTCACTGATCCTTTGGCTGATAATGTTCAGACTCATGTGTTGATTTCTCAACCTCTCATGTGTTGATTTCTCAACCTCTAGAGGTTTCAGACTCATGTGTTGATTTCTCAATCTCTCATGTGTTGATTTCTCAACCTCTGGAGGTCTCACTGATCCTTTGGCTGATAATATTCAGACTCATGTGTTGATTTCTCTAGATCATAAGTAGAATGGTGCTATAGGTAATTTTTTCATTCATTTTTTATAGTGTTACTTTGGTGTGGTTTATTTTCAATGAACTCCTAGTGTATTCACTCGTTGTCTTCTCTTGGGTCATGGGGTTTTAGTTGCTTTTTTGATATGCTAGCGGTATGAAGATGTGTGGAGTTTCAATGGTTTTTCAATATGTTGGTGGTTTTGGGTTATCTCTAGATCCAATGGTTTTACATGTTCTTGAAGTGTCTGCTATTTGTATGGAGGAACATTGTAGAACACCAAAAACTTGTTTATGGCCTTAATTGAGTGGACATGGCTATATATCAATGTTGTAGCTTGGACTTTGGAACATAGAGACTTAATGTGTATTTGATGAAGTTGATGTTTTTGGTTTCTTTTGGTGTTGTTAATGTGTATTTGATGAAGTTGGTGTATTTGGTTTCTTTTGGTGATGTACATGGTTGATCATCATTGTAGATGGGTATGTAATGTGAATTTAATTCGAGTTTCTAGACTGTCCTGAATCTTTTTAATTGACAGTGATATATGTACTCTCTCGTGCGCAAACCTGTGATAGTTTTAGCTTTCATTAATTCATGGATTTTTGATCTAGTACTAAAAAGTCATTGCACTAATTGGTTGTGTTGTTGATGAGCCTTGAAATTTATTTGATAAAAAGGTGTATGACTATGAACATGCCTATATTTATAATATATTACCCAATTTTTTTAATATAAAATACAACATACCTATATTTACAAAAAAATAAATTATATATATATATATATATATAAAAATAAATAAAACTTCATTCTTATATTCTTTATGAAAATAATAAAGATCTATTTTCATATATAAATTATTTAAATTTATTTATATATAGTTTTTAACAAATTTATATTTATTATATGATATGTTTTGTAATATGTATGCTTTATTTTATTTATATATATATGAAGTTTGTCTCTATTTTTATAGCATGACTTATTTGTGATTTAAGATAAGTCATTGCCAAAAAAAATGCACTACTCTATCTAACTAATAATGAAAATGCCACACATATAAGGAAGACCTAAGTCTTAATCCTAGTTTAATTATGGAAGTCTCTTCCTTTCTCCTAGGTCAAGATTTCTTATATTCAAATTTATGAATCACTGCTCATTCATCGCGGTCGTGGTTTCCTTATTGCAATTCTACTAGCTTTCTAAGACTCGTCTCATGAATAAGGAAGCTCATGAATAAGGAAGCTCTGAACTCCCATGCTTTTATCAACTCAACTGCAGATCTTCCATTGAACTGCGACTCCCATAAAAACCTAACTCGGCAAAAGAGGAACAACAAACTCTTAACAATGTAGCCTATTTCATTCCATGCCACTTGTTTTGTTTTCATGCATCTTCCACTGAATTGCGACTCCCGTAAAAACCTATCTCGGCAAAAGAGGAACAACAAACTCTTAGTAATGTAGGCTATTTCATTCCATGCCACTTGCTTTGTTTTCATGCATCGACATGCCACTTGCCACTTGTTTTGTTTTCAGATATATTTCTAAGATCACTGAAAGAACCATATTAATCTCTAACATTAAACACTAGAAAATTAATGCTAACATTAAAACACATAAGCATATGTTATAGAATTATTGGGCAATCTAAGAAATATATCGTAAGTTATTTTGAGTTTGGCCTCGATATGGTGCCAAATAAGACGACAAAGTCTAATTAAGTTTTTCATTGGATAAGAAACGATATTCATTCAAATGTAAAACTAAAACTTTGCTTTAACGGGAAAAAAATTGATTGGTTTCTGTGTCAATTAATAGCCAGACTAAAAACCGATTACTATAGTCCCTGCAGCCCCGCAGGGGGCAGGGACTAATAATAAGAAAAAAAGGGACGGAAAAATATCGTTGTAAGTCCCGACAAAAGCATGACAAAGGGTTGCGAGGAAAGTAGTAATTAAAACTCGACAGTTACAAGCCAAGGAGAGCCACTCCCCATTAGGGTTAGTAGCCCATGATTCAATTGCCCAACAACATAAGTTGTTATCAAGTTAATTGATTCAGATTTACTCAGTTAAATACAGTAATTTTTTTATTTTGTTGCATGGTAGAATGTTTTTCCCACTAGTGGGGTGTTATCACAAGAGTTGGGAAAAGCTTAGTGGAGCTTAGATACTGCATGAGATAGTTTAATTCTCCAAAAGTGACTCTCATTCTCAACCCCTCCCTATAAGATTTGAAATAGTCTATCCTTTTAATTATGCATTTAAAGTAAACATTTTCAGAAGTGTTTCACTGAATAGTGGATTAACCACAACTTTAGGAACATGGGATTAACCGCCCACTCAAGGTAATGTTACTTGTTTGGAAGTCTACTATTGCCTATGAGTTTTGGTGTAATGGCAAAACTACTCATGATATGAGGAGTGTTAGACTAGCAGTGTTTGGATAAAGGTTGCAATTTGAGATATCAATCATAATATTATGGGTTTGGAAGTTTGTAAGCGCTTGCAAATTTTTGTGTAATAGCAATAGATAATTGTTGCAACTCCAAAAAACATTCATAATATTATGAGTTTGGAAGTTTACTAATACTTACAAATTTGGGTGTGATAGAAAGCCAACAATAAACAAACCTTTCCATTTTAAAGTGAACATTTTCTCACACTTGTTTATTAACATGTTCAATTAGCCACCATGACCTCTTTGTTACTCTACGTTGCTTCTAGTTTGCGAATAAAATTATTTGAAAAAACAACCTTAAATTCATTTTTCCATTAAACATTACAATTTAATATTTACTAGGATGGGGATTCGTAATCAACTTATTTTTAATTAATTTTATTTTTCTTTTAACCTTTTTCTTTACCATTTAATATTTATTAAAAAAAATATTCTTAATCACAATATTTCTGCTTATTTTTAATTGAGTTTTATTTTTGAATTATTTTGTTTCCATATTTTGAATGCTTTGGTGGTTTTTGATAGCACCTTGAAATAATAAGGGCTTTTTGTTTTTACATTTCACTTTATTATTCACCCATATCAAAAAAAATTCAATATATTTTCTAATCCTTATGATATTATATAATAATGCAAGTACTTAGCAAGATTCACCAAATTAGGGGATCAACTTAATAACATTCGTTACATATGAACTCTGCATGTCATTAATTGATCCTAACAAGGAAGCTTATCCATTCTAGAGTGATGTTCCTCTCTAGTGTAAATATCATGATTTATCTAGCTATGGAACCAAAGTAGTAATACAAATATTTTTACCAATTATCCTCTTTAGAGTGATGCTCCTCTCTTGTGTAAATATCATGATTTCTCTACCCAGGGAACAAAGTAGTAACACAAATATTTCTACCAAACCCACTTGACATTGCTATGAAAATACCATAATGTTATATGATTTAGCTTTAATGGCTGATCCACTGGTTTTCTTTCAATCCCATCGCCATTATCACTCGAATCTCATGGCCTATAGATTCCAGTCATCTAAGATAAATTCACAACGCCTAACTCGTTTGCACTGTCCATGATGACCCTCATGCTATTTGTTTGAAGGCTGCTAAACATGCCACACGGGATAGTGCATATCAAGGTGGGCCAAAAAAGTGGGCGAATATGTTGTCTGAAAATTCCGTACCTAATTTGAATTGGCTTATGAATATGTTAATCGAACTTTTGGTTAATCTGGTAAAATTTATCAATTATAATTGTGTGGAGAGGTGTTATATATCTCAATATAGGGATGATGTGTAGTGTAATATAAGAAATTTTGTCAACATTTTTCACATATTAGTTTAATATGTTAAATTTATTATATATTAAATATTAGTAAATAGTTATATATCGGTTAAAAATAATATGGAGTACAGTAGAAGGAGATGTGGTAGTGTCATTTAAAAGTTAAAAGTAATAAAAATAATAAAATTCAATTTGTTACATTGTAATTTTGTTTTTATTAATGAAATTATAAATAATTTTTTAGATAAAATAAAATCATAATATACATATTACTTCAAAATATATAACATATAAGTTAAGATCCATTTGAATAATCATTTTGTAATGATATTCAAATTTAATTAATAAGTACATAAAAAATTTAATAATTACAATACACTTACAATATAACAATATGTTTAGCCATGGATATTCACATTCACTTTACCATAGATATTATTAATTTGTAAATAGGCTTTGTTACAATACCACGGACCAAAATCGAAATATTATACCATGGGGCAATACAACGGCTCATCAACACAACATCCCAAAATCTATCTATCATTTCAAAATCAAATTATTTTATAAATATTTTATTTGAATTAAATTTTATAACATTATTTAATTAAATTTAAGATAAAAAAGTTATGATCACTTTTGAGATATATTTACACATCTATCACATTAAAATATAATAAGATATAAATAGTAGCTATCGACTTTACCATATAAATTAAAAAAATTTATGAATAAACATACAAAAATGTAATACTTACAATATAACAAGATTTTTAATTATGGATATTCACGCCACTTTACCATGGATATTATTAGTCATATCAACCATAGGCCAATACAATGAATACTACATGCCTAAAAAGCATTTCTCATTTCAGAACCAAAATTACCTACAATATAACAAGATTTTTAACTATGGATACTCACCCACTTTAACATGGATATTATGAACCATACCATACCATGGGCCAATACCATTTCTCATAATCAAAATTACTTACGATATAACAAGATTTTTAACTATGGATAGTCACCCTACTTTAACATGGATATTATGAACCATACCATACCATGGGCCAATATCACATGCCCAAAAACCATCTCTCATTTCACAATCAAAATATTTTATAAACATTTTTTTTAATTTAATTTTATTACATTTTTGGGCCAAGAGACACTCTCCATCCCAATATGGAAGAGACACTGTAATGTGGAGTTATATGATGTTATCTAAACATTTTGACCCAATCAATCTACATAAAAATAAAACATAAACTTGAAAAACAAATTTAATAATTAAACTCGCTTAGATGTATCTTAACTCGAGACCTATCAAGTTCCTAGAGGGATCAAATCTCTAGAGGTGCAAAATGTACCAAATTCGAATTGGCTTACTAATCTGTTAATCAAACATTTAGTCGATTTCACAGAATTTAATAACTATATCACCATGTTAATAAATGTGGTTTACATAAGATGATAGGCGTATAAATCACATATACAACTATATTAAGTAAATGTGGTTGGAAAATGCCCATAAACTTTAAACATATAAATTTAATATTATTATTGATATTTATATTGATAAATATATAATAATAATAAAAATAATATCACTGAAAATATTTTATTAATATGATATTTTAATTATGATTATTATTATATTAAAATTATTATAAATTATAATTAATTAATTATTAATTAATTAATAACAATAATAAAAATAATTAATAATGACAAAAATAATAATAATTATTATTATTATTTTATAATAATAATAATTAATCAATTAATATTAATTAATTAATTAATGATAATAATATTAGAAACCCTAGGAATTATTATTAGAATGACATTTAGAAGGATATGCTAAATCCACATTAATAACGATAATAATAATAAATGTTATCAATATCATAAACCCAAGCGACCATAAACCATAACAATTATATTGCTAATAAAGGGATCAATATTATAAACCAAATGGATTAATGCTATAAACCTAAGGGATGAATATTAGGAACCCAATGGATTATTCATATTAAAAACAAAGAGATTAAAAATCTAAAGAATTAATAAATTTAAGGGATTAGTATTACAAACCCAGAGATTGATAAACCCAAAGAATTATTAATATTATAAACCCTAGGGATTATAAATACCACCCATCAATAAACCCAAGGGATTAATATTATAAACCCCATGGATTAAAACCTCAAAGGATTAATATTATAAACCAAAGGGATTAACAAACCGAATTGATTAATGTTATAAACCCATGGAATTAATGAACCCAACAAATTATTAATATTACAAACCCAAGTGATTAATAAACATAACATATTAATATTATAAACCCAAGGGATTAGTAAACCCAAAAAATTAATATTATAAACCTTAGGGGTTAAGAACCCAAGGCATTAATATTATAAACCTTAGGGATTATAAACCCAAGCAATTACTATATAAACCCAAGGGATTAATGAAGCGAATGGTTTAATGAACCCAGTGAGTTAACAAACCAAAGAGATTAATATTGTAAACAGAATAGATTAATAAACTGAAGGGATAAATATTTTAAACCCAAGGGATTAAACTTAATAAACCATAATGATTAAAACCACAAAAGAATAACAAACCCAAGATTATAAACCCTAGGGATTAAAAACCCAAGGGATTAATAAACCTAAGTGATGAGTATTATAAACACTAAGGATTAAAAATGCAAGGGATTCATATTTTAAATGCAAAGGATTAATAAACACAAGGCGTTAATATTATAAGTTGTAGGGATTAAAAACTCAAGAGGTTAATACTATAAACGCAAGGGATTAATATTAGAAATGGATGGAGAATTAAAAGGTTTTCCTAAATCCTCATTTATTAATATTATTAATGAACCTACAATATTAATATTATAAACCCAAGCGTTAATAACCTCAATGTATTATCAATATTATAAACCCATGGGATAAATAAATGCAAGGGATTAACATTATAAACTCTTGACATTAATATTATAAACCCAAAGGATTATAAACAGAGTTGATTTTATTATTCGTAAAGGAATCAATATTATAAACCCAATGGATTAATAAACCCAAGTGATTATTCATATTAAAAAACCGAAGGAACTTGTTGTCTCCCCCTAGTACTTGTGAGGAGACAGAGAGATGAGAGGTCAAATTCAAGATCCATGGCTAAAAAAAACAACTAAATCATTGATGGGGGAAATTACCATGCCCTAGGGCCATGGAAGAAGTTCCAAGGTTCAAATCCATGCTTATGGATCCCTCACCACGTAAGTGCAACAGAATAAAATGTAAAATTGGAGCATACACGCCCTTTTGGTTAAAATCTGAGCAAGTTATTGGTGAATTACCTTGCATCGATGCCTGAATGTCCCCCGACAACATTTGGGGGGGTTAACTTCCATGGGTGATAGGCAGGGGCTACTCCCCGAAGTTGACAATTGAACTTGGCAGGCCCATCGATCTAACAACCTAGATTAATTCTAGGGGATAACTAATGGACCTAGCATTCCACCCTCCTACCTATCATAGGATGGTGGGGACCACCAGCAACGACAGTTGGTCTACTGGTACTTCAAGCGAGCAGGAATTTCAAATCAAAATGGTAGCCTCTTCACCCTCCTCCTGCTTCTGTCCACCTATTCCCTGTCACAAGTCAATCCCCTTCTACCACGCATCCTCCCATGACGTGACCCCCACATCAGTAGACCATTGGCCCTCTCTACGTATAAAAATCCTTCACACCTATAATTTTTCAAAGTTTTGAAATGTTTCCTGGTGAAAATGCCTCCTTCTTTCAATTTGTTCTAAAAACATCATCTAACCATTCAACCAGTCTACAATACCTCCTCCAACATTGTTTTCAACTTCTCGACGGAAAAAAGGTAAATGGTCAATCCCTTTCACCTTCAATTCATTTGATTATTCATTAGAAAATGAAGAAGGTGGCCCCAGAGCCTTATAAAACTTGTGAGGCTAAAACCTCCTATAGTGTCGAGCTTCTCATGGACAGTGAGGCAAAAATTGTGGATCCCTCTAGTGCTTACCACATCGCAGACCTGTGATTCAACCTATATGGTAGCCACATAAGAGGGGAAGATCCATTTTGGGTGGTCGAATCAGGCCTGTACCACCAAATTGCACCCTCAGTAAATAGTTTTTTGAGTTTGTCTCTTGACTAGCCTAGATGAGAAAATTTGTTTTGTCTTCTCAACTAGTGTCAAAATCCTTGAGGTGGCCCCAAAGCTAGTTCAAAAGGCCCTAGTTTACCCAAGCTCCTCTAAACCCCAACAATTGACACAAATCATATTGGTATACCACTCCACTACACTCACAGCTAATGAGCAACAATCCTTTCTGTAAATGGTCCTAGCCTCTACCCTACAGTCTCTACCTATTGCTAATATTTTCCCTATAGACCTCTTTGCAGAGCCTATTCAACCCATCCTTTCCCTAATTGGTCATCTGTTTTTGGATGACGACGCAAATATATCTTCTAAAGCCTCTCTAGGGTTTCTAAGGAAAATGATGCAACCTCGCCATTTCCTATTTCAGGTATTACTCCTTAATGTTCTTCTTTTTTGTATACACTCATGTGGATGAATTCGAGTGCCTACGTCTCATTTCGGTGGCTTCCAACAAATAAAGGAATTTTGTTTTTGACTGGGTCATTACCGCTAGGAAAAGACAAGAGACTGAAGGCTATTCCTAGTTTATATCTTCCTACATAGCCATTTCCTACAAAATCATTCACATTGTTTTCCCTCCCAGAGTTCTGCCTCAACAAAAACCAATCCTGCACCTTAGCAAGGATACTAGGGTGGGCGACTGGTACCTATTTGAGGACTTCAAAAAAATCAAAGTCAATGTGTGTGATATTCCTCCTTACCGCTTGCCTGCGTTTATGCCCATGAGGATTTTCACTCTTGAATTTATCAGACAAAGCCTCAATGTAGACCAAGTTCACTTTGTCGTTGCTAGGAAGGGATAGATGTTTAATTTTAGCAAGCTTGTGGGATCTTTTATTGTCAATTCCAGGGGGGCCCACAGGGTAGTTGAGGAATTACTCTGATAAATTAATTTGGATCTAGGGGAGGTCTAACATTATGATCCTCATGGTGTCATTGCCAAGAGAAGAGAGAGAGAATAAAGGCTTCGACTTATGAACATGAGGATATGCTTGAGATTGAATGGAAAGCTAATTTTTATTCATGGCCTATTAATGGAGAGATGGAGATCGAGAGTTAAGCATCGAAAGACAATGCATAAAAAGGGACCGTTGACCAAGTTGAAGATTTTGAGATGGAATATGTTTACTGCAGTAAAAAGGAAAAAACCTAAGAGATAAAGGAAGAAGAAATTGAGACCAATTTTGTAGTGACAAGACCAGATCAACCAACCTTCCAAGTGACCTTGGAAAACCCATTACAGATTGTTGCCTCATCCTCTTCAGAGATAGCTATTTTAAGATCGAAAGGAAGTGCAATTGTTACTGACACAAGCTCCCTATTGGAAAATCCATTGAAGAAAGAAACAAGAAGGTCAGGGAATAAATGCAAGAAAAATGGCATCTCCCTAAGTCCCCTATTAGACTAGACTTTTGGCTACCATGGCCTTAGAGATAAATCAAATTAATTTCTCCTTGCAACACCCACTAGCATAGTCATCACCTTCGAGCTCTTAGTTCAAAGCCCTGGATGATTTATTATACTTGACTAGTGTCCCTCTGTTGGATAAGATTAACTTCCATAGGAAAGTTGGTGAAATGATGTTCAGTGAGCTCAATAGAAATGAAATGACCATAATTAAGGCTAAGAAGCTTTTTGAGAAGGCAACAAAAAGGTTGAAATGGGAGAGATCCAACTGTAGATATCTACACATGTAGAATGAGAGATTCAAAGAGTTGATTGTGAAGTTTGGGGTAAATCTGGAAGACAAAGCTACATTTGAAACCCTCCTCCAAAGTTAAAAAGAAAAAATACAGGAGCTAAGGCACAAATTGAAGATGTTAGGTAGCAAAGATGTGCAATATAATTAACTTGCATAGGTGGAAGAAGAGAAAGAAATATTGGCCAAAGAACTAATAGAAGGAAACAATGAGATAATATCCCTCAAGCAGCAAGCAGCTGAATTTCAACAGAGGATAGATACACACATTTTTGTAGTGCTTGTGCCTAAAAATCCCCAAAACCCCACAGAGAAACTCACTAATACCCTCACCGAAATCCATATTTTGGAAGGGAAGCTTAATAAAGTGCATAAAGATTTGGAAACTACCTAGAGGAACCTGACACAGTAAGGAAAACAAATTGAGATAGCCAAGACCAACGCACACCTGATTGGTAAGAACCTAAAGATAGCAAACCAGGAGATTTCTGAGCTAAAAGGCAATCTGAAAGGAAACATGTCTTTCCTCCAGGCTAAACAACTTGCCTGGGATTAAATGATAGAAAAAATGAAAAGAAACAAGGAGTACATAACTTTGATGGATGAACAAAAAATTGTGATGAAGTGTTATGATTTTTTCATCCTTGCTGCCGAAGAAGATGGGGAAAATAACTCCCATATTTCCAAGAAGTTCATTTAGTTTGTGAACGAAAGGCCACTTAGTGAGTTGAGGCCAATAGATGTACTGGATAGAGTGTCTGCTCTCATGGAGATCTCTAAATTTGCCTAGAAGGAGGAGGCAAGAGTAAAATCTGAGGAATGCCTAAGGGTGGTAAAGAAATATGTGTATCCTTTCCATGCTGAGTTTGATGAAAGAGTCAAGGGAGGGTTTCCTAGCTACTGGGATGTTGTGGGAATGACAATCCCATGAGAACAATACAACCAGATTTTAGTTGAGGCCAAGAGTAAGGAAAATTCCTCCCATCAGAATACTGCCACCCTTAAAGGTAAAATAATGCTTAAGTATCTCATAAAGGAGTTCTAACTATTAGGGTTGATAAAGACTTTATTCAACCCTACGTTGGACTATACAGGGGTCATGAATCTCAAGATCTCATATTAGTCATTCTTTCATGCTCCTCTACCCACTCCAGCACTATGGCAAAGGTGTGAGTAGTTTTTCAATCCTCATGTGCTCCAGATCGTCAACCCAATGACGCTACCTCTAGAACCTAGTTATCATGACTAAGGATGTTGTTTATTACGTAAATTGTGAAACTTTGATTTTCTGTTTTATGTAAAAAAATTATTTCAAAATGAACTATGTTAGTTAGTTAGAATGTAGTTTGTACTACTGTGTCATTGAGCACATTGATATTTTGTTATGATGATTCACTACCAAATCAAGAAAGAAGATTTTTTAATAGGCCTTTCCTCTGAGGCCCTATAACAACAGTTTATGATATCGAACCAAAGGTTCCAAATTTTTGGTTTTCCAAGAGATAATCTCTGCAGATTATCCATGAAATGTATGCTCTGTTGAATATTAATAAACTTTTTTGGCGATTCTAGCCTGTATAAATGTGCAATATGTATTTATTCTTGTGTTAGTTCCATATGTTTTCACTTTCCTTCTCAAATTTCATGTAATAACATTTGTTGGATATGTTTTTTCATGGAATTATGGATTCATCTTGGTCTATTGTTCATTAAAGATGCCTATAATTGCTATGAATTCTTATCCTTAAAATGTGCTCCATGCATCTCAACTCCTAATTAAAACCTCCTTCTCATATGTTTCATGTTGAACTTCAATGAACATGACTCTTAGTTTTAAGCCTTGTGTACATTGGTTTTCTCTCCTCTTTATTTCTTCCATCTGATATACTACAAATGACATATAAAATTGCATGTGTATATGATGTTGGTAGCTAAAGCTATATATTTATTCTTTTATGAGTTTATTTGGTATTGAATATTGTATTTCTCCTCTTAAGGAATGTTCTGAATAAATTTCATCTAAAATAGGATAAATATTGAGTGTAATAAAAAATAACAACAGATATTTAAAGCACTCATCAATATTTCCTAGGCACTCGTCTCTTTTCAACCCACATGTTGTCTCTAGGAGCTACAAAATCTTCTTGCATCGTTGTAGGGGATGAATCAGAAAATTTTCCTTGGGTACGACATTCATGCACCCTTCAATAATTTGAACAATAAGGTGTGTGGGTTGTAGTCCTCTCACCTTGGTGACTCCACTATTTAAGTCTTATTTTGAACACCCTGACTTTCAAAAGGCCACACACTTGCTCTGATAATTCACAAAAAAGAACCCCTCTTGTGTTTGACCCTGAAAGGATAATATCTAAGGGATTCTAGAAAGAAAGAACCCATGTCATTCTAGTTTGTGTGACTTATCTTCTAGAAATATCATCAACTAGCTCTCCAAAAGTTGCCATAAATTACCCTAAGTCTTCCTCAAAAGTCTTGAATATCCCGAGGAACATTGTGCATTGTTTGGCCCATTATCTTCTAGAGTCAAAATTGAATAATATTCTATCAAATCTCCTCCTTTCACAATTAATACCTTCCCAAAACCTAAAGAGTTTAAAGAAATTCTCATAAATAGTCCAACACAGAGTGTAAATAGCCTCCCAACTCAGACCCAATCAACTTCAATTGAGACAAGTCCTCAAAAAGGCCCTATGATAAACCTCTTATGAACTCCTTTTCAAAACATGGTTGTCCCTAGTTTTTTCATAAATAAATATGCCCCATTAGACTTCCCACAACCCCTAAATCGTATGCCACAAGTCTATGTTAAGATCTTGCCAAGATTCATCGGAGAAGATGATATCTCAGCAAGCTGACATCTCGAGATCTTCTGTGCATTTGCAGAAAATCTGAATGTAGAGCACTTGGAATTGGTGCTTAGACTTTTTGTTCAACCTTTGGATGGGGAAGTAAGGAAATGGTTCCAATCCCTCTAAAACACCTCAATCACTACTTGGGAGGAGATGGAGAATTATTTTATGTAGAAATGGGGAGAGAAAAGGGACCATGGGTACATTCTCATTGAATTTAATGCAATGAAGAAAAAAAAAATGAAGATATTCTCGAATTCAAAAAATGGTTTAACAAATTATATAATAGTCTTCTAGCTGAAATCAAACCTCGACATGCTACTACTAAAGTGGTGTTTGTTGGGATTTCAAACCTAAATTCATATTCACTCTTAGAGAAAGAAAGTCTTGTACCCTGGACCAGATTCAAATAGATTCTTTAGAGGTGGAAGCAAATTTCACCTCCACTGGGAAACAGAGGGGAAAGATTGAGTATTGTGATAGGAGAAGAGGAAAGGAGGAAGCCAACTCTTTGACCCATGGGAAGGAAACCCAAGAATAGAAGCTTGAGTCTAGATGAATAAAATGATAATAAATTTATCTAACAAGCTTGTAAATCTAGAATTAGAAAACAAAAACAATCTTCAACAAAGTTAACCAACTCCTAATTGAAATTTTAATACCCAATATAGGAGATCACTTTTGCAGCTCTTGCAAAGGGAAATAAAATATCAACAAGACCAAATTGAACCTCCTTTTTACTTGGAATATGATCCAGAGGAGCATGTTGAAGAGGCCATGGAAGTTCAATAAAACCAGTTCTCCTCTCTCTCTAAAGAGGAATATGAAATTGAAGCACATGAGGAAGAAAGGGATGAGTTGTATGCCCCACTAGATGATGGTGATATCAACACTTACTGTAGAAAAATTATTGATTTCATGCATGCTTAGTTACATATAAAGCATGACCTTAGATCCTCCAGGAAAAGGTCAAGAATGCAAGACCAAAATCATGAGCCCCCTCCCTCAAATGCTCCCAAATTAGCTGAGAAGGGAAGGAAGCCTTTGGACCATGTCTCACAAAAAAAGAAGGTTTCCTTAGATTCCATTCTTCACAAGACTGAAGTTTCTAAAATAGAGCAGTCACCCTTACCATCCAAGCCCATCCGTGATAGAGAGAAAGAGTTTGTTGAGGTTTCCACAACCGATAGGACTCCCTTTTCCTTTAATCTTCAAAAAGCATTAGAGAAGGTCAAAATCTTTGTTCCCTTAATTGAATTATTGAAACAACCAAATTACAAAGCTCAACTATCTTAGTTCATGTTTCAACCTACCACAACTCCTACTTAAGATAGCCTAAACCTCCTAGAAGAAAGACCCATGGTTGTATTTGGAGCTCATGTTGAGGAGCAAGACTCTTCCACTGCTCCTTTCTATGTTACATTGGTGATTCATGAAATTCTTTTACATGTATGCTTGAGTCATGAGCCTCTCACACTATGATGATGTTGTCTTTGATATCGCAATTGGGGCTACAAATAACAAAACCATATAAGGAGCTGTACTCTTTTGACTCTAAGAGAGTAAAGTGCCTAGGGGTGATTAAAGCTTTGGCGGTCAATTTGGCCTAGATTCCTATAAAAAGTGTAGTAATGGACATTGTGGTTGATGATATCCCTACAACGTTTTGTATGCTCTTGTCTAGACATCGGGGTATAAGATTGGAGGATATATAAAACCATATTTAACATAGGCTACCATCCCTATTTTTGGTGGATAAGAAAGATGGTTGTATAGAGAATCGAGATTTGTAAAGACAATTACAAGGGATGACTATTCAAATAATGCTCTTGTGTTTAGTGGAGAAATTATTTTCTCGTTTGCTGTTATAGGAAAATGATCTAATCCTAGATGAAACACTGGTGGAGTGTTTTGACTTGCTAAAAAAATAGTCATTGGAATGTGATAAATTATGGAAGCTTTACTTTGATGGTGTTTATTCCAGGGAAGGAAATAAAGTAGGTGTGTTGTTGGTATCTCTAGAAGGTAGCCTGATTCCTCTTTCATTCAAGCTAGAATTTGAAGCCACTAATAATGTTGCTGAGTATGAAGCCTTTTTTGTTAGGATTGCAAGCTGCTAAATTGTTGGAGTGAGAAAATTTTTGGACCTCAAGAGATTTGATTCCTCTAAGAACCTAATAAATCAAGAGTTCACATGGATATCTTAACAATATTATTTATACTTATATAAATTTCACATTTCTATATTTACAAATATTTTTAATTTTAATTTTATTAAAAACATTGAGGAATATATGAGTATTTCTCTATTTTGCACAAGGACTTTTGGACACTGAGGAAATGCCTCCAAATTGTTGGGGACTTCATTGGTGAGTCGGGGACTTTCTTGTCGCCCACAAGACATTGCGAGCAAATTTCAAAGATGTTCCACATAGATTTCAAGGACATATTAGAAATATTATAGGGATTTTTTTGTGCATATCTCAGGCATAATATGGACATATATCTTTAGTTTTGACAATCATGGACATTGATGAATAGAAAATATGATCACTTTCCCATCCATTATTTTTGTGTTACCCTAAATCAAAATTTAATGTACAAGTTGCAACTCAAAACAGGAGTTTTGTATGATGATGAGTTTCAATTGGGTTTCTAGTAGTCTAAATATTGTATTTTCAACAATAAAACTACAATAAACAAATCTCTATGTCAAAAAAATAGGAAATGCAACATTTAAAAGGGTTGTTCCTTGTGGTTATTATTGTTTCTTTTTATCATTTTTCTGATCGACTCAACTTTTACATATTGTACATGGGTTTCCAAGAGTCATTCAAGTTCAATGCTTCCACAATCCCAACCTCAAGCATAGTGGAAAACAATAAGATAGTAGTGACTTAGACTGCTTACTAAATGTTTGAATAAGTTCCTATTCAATCACCTTCTTAAGGAAGTATGAAACTAATATATTTATATAATCAAAGTATTTTATAGTAGTTTTCAATACAACTATAAAGTTTTCAAAACTTCTTGAGAACTAAATGTGTTTTATGTTTATCATAATCACCATTACCAAGAAATAAGAGTAAAATATTATATAGAGATAGTTCGTTGTCTCTTAGAGCATTCATGGAAACTATTACAAATCAAAAATAGTTATACTTAAGTTTACTAAAGCTAAACTACAATTTGCTCATGTCTATCATCCAATAATGGAAAGCTACTCAATCATTTTTAAGTTGCTCGAGTCAAAATTGACAAGTATAAGGGTTGTGCACAATACTATATAACATAGCTTGTTATGCTTATAAGCTTGAAGTAAAAACAAATGCCAATCTATATATCTCTATATATATATATATATATATATATATATATATATATGAATATTGAATATTTACATATCTATTAATTAAATTTGAATATGTAGTTTTCAAATATAATGGTTTGAAATATGAATAATTATTTTAATTTGTATAGTGAAATGCATGGTAATCTATATCTAATCTTTATATTATATATTTTAAGTTTTAAATTATATGCTTATTAGTTAAATTTATTAAAATTTTGTATGTTTATTAATTATAGCTTTTGAAATATCATGGTTATGAATATGAATCAATTTTATTTAAATTTATTTTAATGTGAAATGTGTATTATGACTATTTTATTGGGAAAATATTGTTTGCAATCTTATTAATAAAAACAATATTACAATATAACAAATTGAATTGAAATGATTACTTATTTGTTGGAGTTACTTGTAGCTTAGGAAGTTATTTTGCATAAACTTGGTGTCTTAGTATGTTGAAGATGATTTATCGCCTCTTTAGGTGCTTTCCTGGCATAGTAAGTCATTTATACCTTATTTCCTATGTCTAACTTAGGAAAAATACAATAATTAAAGCCTATTAATTATTATGGACTATTAAATAATTTTCTAAGGATAAATAATTTAATTAGTTGAGTGTCTTACAAACAATATCAACCATTGATCTCCAATATCTTTTAGAAGTGAGATTAAAGTTAGGGATTTGGAATTAATAAAGATTATAGAGGAAACCTAGTGAAGGGTTGAAGACACAACAAGTACTTGAGAGAGTGAGTCATCACAGAGAGAGAAACTTTCTCTAGTGCAATTGGCTCAGTGGAATGGATCACAAAAGAGGAGAAGTATGGGTAAATTTAAGGTTAATCAAAGAGGCCAAATTGAGGAGATTGTAGGTCCAAGTTACTGGAGGAAGGTTAGTTTTCTTTAGAGAAAGCTAAACTAGTGGGGGATCGAGTTTTCCTGAGGTGTAGTGATAACACACAAGGACATTCAAGTCGATTCACGAGCTGATTTTTTGGGCCAAATTTGTCTAGGATAATTTAATCTAGAGGTAGATTTCCAAGTGGCTAAAATCCTTGGGCCTAATTCAACTTATGGGTCAAGTTATAGGTTCTACTTGTTTTATTTTTCCTTGTATCTTTATGGGTTAAAAACTGAAAATTTCAAGATTAACAGACGATGAAGATTTATTGTGGGTCACTTAGTATTGAAATTTGTGATTAATCTCTCTGAATTAATTCCACTGCATATATTAATTTAAAAATTTAAAAATACCATTGATTTTATTTTTCGGTAATTCAGTGTTTATTTGGCCAAATATATAAATTTTTGGGAATAAAATTGATTATTGTGAGAAAATAGATGTAGATGGTATTCAAAATTTAACATGGTATTAGAGATATTTAAAGAGATCTTAGAGAATTATCTACGATCATGAGGTTTTGCATTAATAGATTTCCATTTACAATAACACATTTTTTTCTTAAAATTGCAGCACCTAGGTTTTGTGGTCATGGTTGATTTGTGGAGATGACATATTTTTATAGTCTGTGATATGAAGATATGTCAGGTGGCGTTATTGATTCCAGTCCTTGGAAGAATGAAATTACCCTCGTTATGTATATGAATGGTTTGTGGGATCTCATAAATAGGGAGACTCATGTTCCTTTAGATCCAAACCTTGAAGTAGAGCACAATATTAAAGATATGAAAGAAAGATGTATAATTTTAGATGGTGTGAGGGATCACATAATTCCTCACATATTAGGGAAGGACATTGGGTGTCAAATGTGGGTGTCTCTTACCAATTTTATCAAAGTTCAAATGGAAATAGGAAAATATTCTTGCAGGAGAAATTAAGCAGCATAAGAATTAATAGATCTAAGACCATGACATCTTACCTCATGAGGATCCAACACTTGTAGTTGTTGGGGAAATTGTGGTTGATTCATAGCTAGTAAGGATTCTCTGAATGCTTGAATGAATCACTGGACAACTTCTGTAAATAGGATCCTTTCTAGGAAACAACTTCCCGATTAGAGCCTGTTGTGGGATGACTTCATCCAGAACGAGATCTTGGATAATTCATTGATAGGAGGAAAATGAAAGGGTGCTAAGGAGAAATATGAGATTTATCTTGCTATGGAAGAGACAAAGTTAAAAGAAAATACCAAGTAGAACTAGAGTGGAGGAGGACGTTCACATAACAAAAAGGAGAAATACGTGAGCAAAGTGAAGTGCTTTTCTTGTCATAAGTTCAACAACTTTCCTAGTGAGTGTCCAAAAAAGAAGAAGGGAAAGGGAATAAAATATATGATATATTTGCATAGATGGAAGAGATGGTTGAAAATCTTGGGAAAAAAATTCTTTAGTTTTGTTCCTTTCTCGAACCATTATCTAGGGTGTCTAGTTTGTGGACAGTGGAGCAACTCATCACATGATGGGATCTTGAGATGTATTCACCAACATTACCAGGGGGGCTAGGGATATACATGTGGATCTTAGTGATAAAGCCAAGTGTGCAATATAAGGAACTAGTACTATTGAGTTTCAAATGGACTCAGATGGTATCATGGACGTGAATGAATTTTTGTACATATCAGGTTTGCAGAAAAATTCCATTTTAGTTTCATCCATAGAATGAAAAGGACTAGAGGTTAGATTTCATGGAGGTGAAGTGGCAATTAAGAATAATCCCAAAAAGAAGCGAGTGCTTGGGACAAAGGAGAGAAATCTCTATCTTTTGAGAGGAAAGCTAGTGAAGGCTCTCATACATGAGAGTGACATTTAGAGTGAGATATGACATAGGAGAATGGGAAACCTACACTACATAACTCTCCCCATGTTGGAGAATATGATTACTGGTTTTCCATAGATCATGGTGGAGCAGGATGGAGTGTGTAAAGGGTGTGCACTTGGAAAGCAAACCAATGATATGTATCCTCATAGTGAGACCAAGTCTAAGGGAGTGTTGGACTTGCTGCACCCATATATTTTTTGGTCCTATGTCTGTGACATCGATCACATGGGAATTATATTTTCAACATACATAGATGATTTTTTGAGGAAAGCTTGGACCTACCTCCTAATGACCAAGGACGAAGTCTTCAATTTGTTTTAGGAGCTCAAATTTCTTTATATGGAGAACCAAACTTGGAAGAAGATTAAGGTATTAAGCTCAGATAATCAGGGCAAGTATACTGCGAACAAGTTCTAGGATTTTTGTAGGGAAGTAGGGATTAACAAGGATCTCGTTGTACCTTACAACCCTCAACATAATGGGGTTTCTAAGAGGAAGAAGAATACCATAATTGAGGGAGTGGGGGAAATAATCTATGATAAAAAATTGCCTATGCTTTTGTGGGAAAAGGCCTAACATGTAGTTATGTTTGTGAAAAATAGAAGCCCTCATAGGATATTGAAGTATGAAACTCCTAAGGATTTGTTTACAAGAGTGAAAATAGACGCGAGCCATTTGTGCATCTTCAGTAGTCCAATTTATGTTCACATTCCCATAAGGAAGGGGACTAAGTTGGAGCCATTTTTAGAAAAGGGAATACTAGTGGGCTATAGTGATGTCTCAAAGGCCCATTAATTCTACATTCTAGGATAGAGGAATCCCATCTTGAGTTAGGATGTTAGATTTGATTAGAGGGAGGTCCTGAGGAGATCAAATAATAAATTTCTAGCAATGGTAGAGGATCGAGAGAGAGAATCCCCTAAGGTTAAACAGGGACCAACAACAAGGACACAATCAAAAAAACTAAAGGAGTTAGATATTTCTTCAAGCTCTACTAGGATGAGGACAAGATGGCCTGAGTAGACCTTGATGAATTATGATGTGGAGGCTCCTAAGAATACCTTTAGGCAACACAAACCTTTGATAAGATTTTCTAGTTATTTTTCATTAACGATAAGCATGGGTGAGTCTGAGTTTTCCACTTTTGAGAAGGATATAGATGATTAGGAATGGAGGGATTCCATGGTGGAGGAGTATAGCTCCATCATGAGCAATGATGTATGGGACATTGTGACGAGATTGGAGGGAAAGTACGTATTCCTGTATCAATGTCAAGAGGAACAAAACGAGGCTCATCGTGAGAGCTTTCTCCCATATGGAAGTAGTGGATTATGAGGATTCATTTACACCTACCACTAGATATGCATTGAATAGAGTAGTTGTTTCCATTTATTTGGTAATGGGTGGAGGATAATTTAGATGGATGTGAAGACTTATTTCCTCAACTATTTGATTGAGGAGGAGGTGTATATTGAGTAGCCTTAGGGCTTTGTGGTTCATGAAAGTGATTCCCATGTATGTAGGTTTAACAAGGCCCTTTATGGGCTCATGTAGGCTCTATTTCCATGGTATGGTGGGATAAATGGATATGACATTGGTTTGGGCTTCACCAAGAGTGTGGTGTATCCCAAATTGTACTATATACTTGTTAAGGGTGAGCCACTCATCTTGGTACTTTATGTGGATGATATTTTCTTGAGAGGATAAATAATATGATAGGGATGTTAAAAGAGGATATTGGTTTGAATTTAAATATGAAGGACATAAGATTGATGCACTAATTTTTAGGATTGGAGGTGTGGTAGTAGCCATGAGACTTTTTTCTTAGACAGAGAAAGTATGCAATTGAGATTTGTAGGAGGTTCAGGATGGAGGATTGCATGCCTGTGTCCACGTCAATGATCACTAACTTGAATAATATAAGTGCTTATGAATTTGAGTTGGTGAATCCCTCACTTTATAGGTAACTAATAGGTTCCATGATATATTTGGACACCACTAGGCCAATTTTTTTATTTCTTTTTTATGAACACACTTAGCTAGTTCATGGTGGATTTGAGATAGGTTCACTGGGTGGCATAAAAGCACGTGTTGAGATACCTACAAGGTACTATGGACTTTGGATCGAGATATGTTATAGGTGGAGGAGTGGAGCTATAGGGGTAGACATATTTTGACTAGGTAGGGAGTGTAGATATATATATATATATATATATATATATATATATATATATATATATATATATATATATATATATATATATATATATATATATATATATATATATATATGTATATGTATATGTTGATCCCAAGATGAAACAACATATATATATGCATACACACACACACACATATATATATACATAGATATATATATACATATATATATATATATGTGTGTGTGTGTGTGTGTATATATCTATATATATATATATATATATATATATATATATATAGATATATATATATATATATATATATATATATATATATATATATATATATATAGACACACACATATATATATGCATATATATATGTTGTTTCATCTTGGGATCAACGAAGATCTTGTGGTGGATTACAAAGTAGTAGTTAGTGGCACTTAGTTTAGTAGAGGTAGAGTACATGGCGAGATGCGACACTATGTGTCTCCACAAGATGCTTGCAAGACTAGTTGATATGAAAATGGGGTTGATAATGATTCATTGTGATAATAAACTTGCATTAAGCTTTCTATGAATCCAATGTTTCATGATTGGTCCAAGCACATCGATCTCATATATGACCATCAGAGATAGGGTTCAAAAACATCTTGTGAGGTAACATTACATTTCTATAGAGGAGTAGGTTTTATATGTTCTCACTAAGCCTCTGGTGAAAGGGAAGTTTGTGAAGTACCGAGATAAGCTAGAGTGGTCGAGAATCCCTTCCTTGCAAAGAGGGAGCATTGAAGCTAGTGGTAGGTTTGGAAGGTAATCTGCATAAGCTTTGTGTCTTAGCATGTGGATGATGATTTATTTCTGCTTCAGGTGCTTTCATTGAATACTAAGTAATTTATGTATTCTTTCCTAAGTCCATCTTAGGAAAGGTACAATAATTAATGTCAATTAATATTCTTGACTATTAAATCATTTTCTAAGGATAAATAATTTAATTATTTTAATTAGAAATAATCTAAACCCTTGATCTCGAAGATCTTATAGAATCAATATCAGGGTTAGGGATTTTCACTTAATCAAGATTATAAAGGAAGCCTAGCGAAGAGGTGAAGACAGAACAAGAAGTCTAAAGAGAAAGTGATCATAAAGACAGTGATATTCTCTAGTGTGATTGGCCTAGTGGGCTAGAGTGCAGGGGAGGAGAAGCATAGGTGAATTGAAGGAGAATATAGGAGGCTAATTTAAGGAGATTGTAGGGATAATTTTCCAGAGGAAGGTCAAAATTATTTGGAGAAACCCAAATTGATGGGGGCCCGAGTTCTTCTGAGTCCTAAGGTACAGTGATATAGTGAGATGAGACTCGCTTTGAGCGATCAAACATGCAAATAGAAGGACACAATGATGGCTCTTATCTTCAGGGCTATCTCCATTGTAATAAGTCTAGAGTATTTGGTGTGTATCTTCTTGATACAATTCATGGTTGATAACTAGCGTTAAGAGGCCCCCAGGTAAGGATTGAAGTTCTGCATTTAATATGGAAAGAAGAACACACCCTATCATACTAATGTATACATCAAAATTGTCTGAACCAAGGTGGTGATAAAATCAAAGTATAGATACAATGAGCTCTCGGCTTGATTGGAATTTGTATCTTTAAGATGAGAACACAATTGAAATTTGTATGTTCCAACTATTCTTACAACTCAGAAATCGAAATGAACGTAGAAGAGTTTACCGCAAATATTTATTAGTAGATATGCCTATAGCGTCAACATTAGAACCATGTTGGAGTGTATAGGTGAAGATCCCAAGCAGTAAGGGGAACCTAACATGATTCAAAATTGAATTAATCCTTGTCCTTCCATAAAATTGCTTTTTTAAATGACTTAAGTAAACTTTTCATAATATATTTCACTTGTAATTATTTTTATAGTTTTTTATTCCTTATTTTTTTATATATCATGACAATTAAATAAAGAAATTGTTAACATCTTTTCCCTTGTCATAATAATTCAATAAAAGAAAATTTATCAGTTTTATATACTAAGAATTTTATTATTGTGCAGTTTATGCATGCATGCCCCACTTATTTATTAAAATTGTATCTTAGTAGTAGGTGTTGAAGATCAAAAGCTTTGACTATGATGAAACAATTCTAATTGGTATCATCACTCACAAGATTTAAAAATAGTACCCATTGATCTTCTATGTCTCCAAGGGTACATCGTGGGATTACCACAGTTGCTTGTATTTATTACCTAGCCGACTTGCTTGCATTTACTACTTCCTTTATGAATATTAAGTTCACTTTTTTTTGTATGCCTACATAATATGAAGACAAAATAACAAACACAAGGGATAAAAAGTAATATGAAGACAAAATAACAAACACAAGGGATAAAAAGTTATTTAATGTATGTCTGATTCGTTATTATTTTTTTCATAAAAAAGAATGTCATTTCTAAGTTCTTTTGTACATGGTGTTTTGCACCAATAATTACACATATAACTCTTATTAAAAAAATAATGCTTTTTGCATATTCTTCATCATAATATACATGTGCACCACTTTCAAGATTATAATTCTTATGGAAAAATATTCTTGTAACTTATATTTCTTTCATTGGACATTGGGATGATATCAATAAAATAATACTATATTTTGGTTGTTTTCAAAAAATTATTGAAATTTTTTAAAAAATTAGACCAATTACCTTGTAAAAAAGAAGAAAAGTTTAACTATTTCTAGGAAAAGGATCTAGAAGATGAAATAAGAAATAGTCTTGTTGAAATCTCTCCATGTGATTTCTATAATATTGGTGAACTAGTGTCATATACATGTACTTATTTAAGTGTAGCTCCAGTTAGGTATATACAATAGGAGGTGTGAGGTGTGATGTGTGAGGTATGCATGAAATTTTAAATTATCTATTTTTTTGATATGAAAAGAATAATTTATTTATATTTGTTAATTTTGAAAAACTAAAATAAAGTTAAATTTTCAAATAGATATGTAACATTTCCCTTCCAATTTTATCTCAAAACTCCAAGGAAATAGTAAGAAAGGAAAAATAAAATTAGGAGTGGAAGATTATAAAAACACTTGGATTGTTAAAAAGGGTTGACAAATTTTGCATCTGATAACTCTTAACTAAAAATTTATGGAAACCCAACTCTTAAAAGAATTGTTCACCTTAGCACTCTAATTAAAATTGAGTAGATCCATCATCAAGTCTAATCATGTTCTTCTCTACATTTTTTTCAATGAAAAGTTCCATGCATTCTAACAAGTAATGAACACAAGGTTGTATGTTAAACGATACATGTTTATCATATTTGTCATTTAAAATATTATCATGGTTATATTCTAACTATTTTATATTTTAGGTTTTTTTAACATTTTTTCTAACCTAATTTCATATTATTAGTCAAAAAAACCCAAAAAAACAAAAACAAAAAAACCATACTACCTCATGAGTCGTCCTCTATATCACTTAAATTAGAGTTTAACAAACTCCTCATTATACTTATAATATGATTTTCATATAAGTAATGAACTTATATATATATATATATATATATATATATATATATATATATATATATATATATATATATATATATATATATATATATATATATATCTATATCTATATCTATATCTATATCTATATCTATATATATATATATATATATATATATATATATATATATATATATAATTATATTGATATCCTATATTAGGAAACTTAGATCGTTTCTTTTATAATGTAATTTTCATATATATATATATATATGTTAAAAAAAAATTAATTATATCAATATGTTATATCATGAAACTTATATCATTTCATTTAATAAAATTAATACAACCTCTTCAATCAAATAATAATAATTTTAATTTCATATATATAACTTTAATTTCTCAGATGAATAATAAAAATGTTATATATATATATATATATATATATATATATATATATATATAGATATAGATATAGATATATATATATAGTATGATAAAACAATTATGGTAATATTTAAAGTTAAAAAAATAATATTATTAAGTTGATATGAGTTTTCCTTATTGTAAGTTGGTACATTAATATTTTTGTTAACTACAAATTTTCATTTTATGGTATAGAATTAAACATGTTAGTATATTCTCACCATTTATTTTGTATCAATGAATGATATTCCTCAAGTTGACTTCCTTGTATGTATTAATCTATGGTTTAATATAAGTTTAAAAAATTGCTTTACTCACATGTTTAAAAATTTACTAACCTAGTTAATATGACAATTAGTGGGAACTAGAATGCCACTTATGTAGTTTTGTGGGAACTAGACAACATACACAAGCATTTATGTGAGGTATCAAGAGTCGCGAAATGTGGAGTTATTATGCCTCAATGCCTATTTAGGGTTAAATAGGCCAGTTATGATAGTGGTGGATAATGGAATTACTATTCTTAAATTATTACATCCAAATTTGTAGATGTGAGTAGTAGGAAGTGGAAGTGCTATGAGAGGTTTTACTACCTTGATTGATATACATAAATGGTGGAACTTGGAATTACTAAGAAGATTGAAATTAATACACTAAAATTTTTACAACAATAATTGAAATTACTACACCCAAATTACTAGTCCTAGGTGGTGGGACATGGAATTAATGCACCTCATTTAAATTCATATTCCTAACTAATAATAAGGCCACTTATCAAAGATAGTGGGAAGAAGAATCATACTACTTAACACCTATGAAATATGTTAGATCTCTGGAAGTGGAATGCAAGGTTTAGGTGGTGGAGTATGGAGGTTGTGTGACACATTATCCCACTTTGACCTACATGGCGGATGACCATTTGAAACTAGTGTAAAACCAAAAATAAATAAAGTCCTCAATTTGTGTGATAAAACATTGGTCAAGCAAGGAAAACGAATTTATGTAAGTACGTGGTTATCAAATTATATAAATGCAACCTTTGATTCTCTTAAATTTAATTCTATATTGCTAACATAATTTTCATCGGAAGTGAGAGTTACAAGGGCTTCACCAAGTCCTTACATTGCATTTTATGAGGCATATAAAAATAATGCATTTTCATCAATGTTATGATAAGTGTGATATCAAAAACATGATTTAAAAATAAGTTATAAATGAATCCCTATGGTAGAGGTATCCATAATGGCCACCATTCCTAAGCTTCCATGAACTAGAATTCCTTCGACCTTTACCAAATTACCAACAATAAAAAAATCCACTACAAAACCATCTTCTTCGTCCTCTACCATGTAGTGCACTAAATCGGCCAATTCTCCATCATTCAACATACCCCTTCCCCACCATTTCCTCTACAAAATTTCAAACTCATCCATGGTTGAGAACTTCACAAGAACTCACACCACCACCGCTACTCGAGCATCCACTACATCTCCTTTTGCCTCCTAATCTTCTTCCTCCACAGTCTACTAGCCCAAACCATTTAGCATCATTCCGGAATCCACTCCCCCACCTAGCAATTTGAAAATTTTGAAATTCCTCCCTTGGTGCTCTAAACCATGATACAACTGCTACTTGTCCTTCACCTCTGTTGTCTTCTTCATTTCCCACATGCGAATGTATGCTTGATTACAGCAGGAGTGGATCTGGTTATATTGCTAATTGAACTGTGTAAATGAGCATCAAATAATCTGCTATAGTGAGATATATGCCCACCATGTTGAAAGCAAGTGTATATTTACTCTTACATCACGAAATGTAAAAGCTATCTGGTAATCATCTTCTAGTAATTTGTATATTGTGTATAATTTAATACATTACTAATGTAATACATACATTGAATATATATGTGGTTTTTACTGAAACTAAGTTAAGCAATTTCACCTGTGCAAAATTCTTCAACTTCGAAATCTTGAAATCTTTGTTTAACGGTATTCATATGAATCAACTCATATTGAAAAGTTGGGATAAACTGGTATAAAGTAGCACTTAAAGTCAATAGAGAAATCTCAGTAAATCTATTAAATCGTTGTCCATAAATTAATTCTTATTCATACACTCTCATAGTTGTGTGATATCACATTAATATATTAGAGAACCCATATGAATCAACTTATATTGCAAAGTTGGGATGAACCAGTATAAGATAGTACTTAAATTTGATAGACAAATCTCACTAAATCTATTAAATCATTGTCCAAAGATTAATTCCTGTCCATGCACTCCCATACTTGTGCGATATGCCATAAAAATATTATAGAACCTGAAGATCAATATGATCAGTGTAATCATATTGTAAACTTGAAGAGAGACGTAGTATATAAGGATGTATAACCTGCATTGACGTAGTTATGAATCGTTAGTAATCCATTTACAAGATGACAACAGGTAGCTCAAAAATAATACCAGATTTTAGATGATATTAAACAACATTAATTCAATTTTTTGGACTAATATATTCATACCATTTATTGTTATTTAGAAACGTCAATATCAATAAATTAGTAAAATATACCTTTGTAGAAGCAAAAGATGTAAAATTCAAATGTATCAAGTTAATAACATTTGTTGAGAAAATTTTGAGTGGAAAAAAATTAATTATTTATGGATGTTATGATACATCTAATTTAATATAACAACCGAACTCTTTTACACTTGGGATGCCTACTGAATTATGGCTAATTTCTATTTCTATTGAATAATATTTATCCCAAAAGAGTCACTCGATCTTGTGAGTTAGCCAATTGATGGGTTATCCAGTAAAATCTCTTAATATTCATCATACCAACCAATGGAAAGTGAATATTTGTGATTCACAATTAGTTGCACGTATAAGGTAGTGTTAACATTTTGCAATAGAATTGTTAGAAACACTTTGAATATAATCTTTGAATGATATTTATACAATTTTAGATTTATCTTAATTCTGGATCTATCAAGCATTGAGAGGGATCAAACCTCTCAAGGTTGCACCTCAAGATATTTGATCCCTTTGAGCACTTGATAGATATGGAGTTAATATGGATCTAGGCTGGTTTTAGTTGTGTTTGGCCAAGGAAAATCTATGAGACATACGTTTAATTTATCAATAATATGTAAATATATTTAATATCAATATAATCATTTTAAATATGCTAGATATGTCTGCGATCTATCTAGTCATTTTAATTTTAAATTCTCTTAGTTACCTCAGTTTGTTGATATGATAAATATTGTTAATAAATTTAATAATGAAAAATGATGAAATAAAAATTTTGAATGCAAAGTGACAATGTAATAGTGTTTAATCAGAGAAAATGGAATAATAAGAATGTAGTCAATTACAAAAAGTATTCAATGTGATCAATCTCAAATTATTTTCTTGTACTATCCTTATTGTCACACTTTTTAGTTTTGTCATATTTTCATATCAATTTTATGAAAATGACAGTGTAAATCATCAACTATTTAATTTTTTTGCTCAATATTAATAGGTTGAATCACTATAACAGAAAAAATCAATGTACATTGCCAATACTTTTTTTTCATACACTGAAATCAATGCACATTATGAATCCAATCACTTTAAAATTAATGTACCATCATACATCGAATAACATCAAATCAGAAATCAACATCTACACTGAAATCAATGCTTATATGTAAGCAAGAAAATAAGATTAGAAAACGACTTCTACACTTAAATCAATGCATCTAATGCAAGCAATCAAATAGGATTGGAAATCAACATCTACACTCAAATAAATGCATCTAGTGCAAGTAAGAAAATAGGATTACAAATCAACTTGTACACTGAAATTAATGCATCTAGTGCAACAAATCAAATAGGATTTGAAATCACCATCTACATTGAAATAAATGCATTTAGTGCAAGCAATCAAATAGGATTAGAAACCATCTACAATGAAATCAATGCATCTATTTCAAACAATCAAATATAATCAGAAATCAACATCTACATTTAAATTAATGCATCTACTGCAAGAAGTCAAATAGGATTAGAAATCACCATCTACACTGAAATCAATTAATTTAGTGCAAGAAATCAAATAGGATTAGAAATCACCATCTACACTAAAATCAATGCATCTAGTGAAATAAATCTTCTCCACTCTCTCCCCCCTCCATCTATATCCATATCTCCCTCTATCTCTCCTTCTTTGTCTCTATATCTCACCCTCTCCCAAACTCACATGTTCTCTCACTCCATATCTATCAATCTCTCTAACCCTCCCTCCCTGTCTCCATCTATCTCTCCTTCCCTCTCTTCATCTTCCATCTATATCTCTATCTCCCTCTATCTCTCTATATCACCCCCCAAAACATACATACTCTTTCTCTAATCTATCTATCTATTACTCCCTCCTCCTCTCTCTCTCTCTCTCTCTCTCTCTCTCTCTCTCTTGTGCTTCTCACCCTCTCCCCCACTTCTATCTTGCTTCCCTCTTGCTGTCCTCTCTCCCTCTCTCTCCATCTTACTTATCACCCCCTCTCTCTCTCTCTCCACCTTTCTCTCTCTTTTTCTTTCTTCTTACTCCCTCTATATCCCCTTCCATAACAATCTCTCTTTCCCTACCTCTCCCCACTCTATCAAGTCCTCTCTTTCCCTTTCTCTCCCACCTTTCTCTCTCTCTTTCTTCACCTTCTAACTCATTTACTATATGCCTCTCTCTCTCCTTCTCTCCCCATTCCCTCTATCTATCCTTCTTTATCTCATTATCTCACCCCCAAAGATACACACTCTCTCTCCATCTCTCCCTTCTCACTCCCTCTCTCTCTCCACTTCTCAGTCTTTGTGTCTTTCTTCTTCCCTGCCTCGCCCCCTCCAACTCCATCTCTCTATACCTCTCTCTTTCCTCTCTCTCTCTCAAGTCATCTCCCTCATCCCCCCTCTCTCTCCCTCTCTCTCCTACCTCCCTCTCTCCTCCCCCATCTCTCTCTCACCCCCCTCCAATCCTCTATCTTCCCCCATCAATATCTTCCTTTCTCTCCCTTTCTCTCTTGCCTCCCTCTATCTTCTCCTCTCTCTCCCTACCGTCTAATCCCCTCTCTTCCCCTATCACTCTCTCTCTATCTCTCCTACTATGTTACTATATACCCCCATTAATCATTTTCTCCCCTTCTCTCCCCCCTTCTCTCCATCTGTCCTTCTTTGTCTCTTTATCTCACCCCTAAACATACACATTAGCTCTCCATATATCCCTTGTCACTCCCTCTCTCTCTCTCCACTTCTCACTCTCTATGTATTTCTTCTTTGCCCCCTCTCCCCCCCTCCAACTCCATCCCTCTGTCCCTCCCCCTCTCCTCTTGCATCGCTCCTCCTCTCTTTCAAGTCCTCTCTATCGTACTCCTTCTCTCTCCCTTTCTCTCCTATCTCACTCTCTCTTCTCCTATCTATCTCTCTGTCTCGACCTCCAATCCTCTCACTGTCTCCCTCCCTCTCTCCTTATCTCAGTCCCACCTACATATTTATGTCTCCATCTCCCTCTCTTACACTTCTCTACCTCTCTCACTCCTCTTCATCTCTCTCTCTTCTTTAATCCTCCCCCTTTCCTTCAGTTTATCTCAATCTCTCCCTTGTCACTCCCCCTCTCTCTCCACCTCTATCACTCTATGTCTTTGATCTTCCCTTTGATATATATCTATTGTTAATATATATATATGATGATATATTAATATGAATCATAATATACCAAATTTAGTACTGTATTAATCCAAAGTTATTAAATTTATTAATATTAATATTAATATGAATATAATAATAATAATAATAATAATAATATTGATATTTTAATATTAATTTTAGGGTTAATAATGTTTGTTTTTCATGGTATTAATAATAATTTGGTCTATGGTATTTGGCTCATAGGCTTGGTATATAATTATATGTTGATTTCTAATCCTCTTTGATATATTTTTATTTATTTAGCATACCTCTTTTTTTAGGGTTCATAAACCTATTCATATTTTAAATTCATATTGTGTTTATACATAATAATAATTAGATTAATTTTTAAATAGGATTGACATTATATTAAAAATGTTAAATGTTAAATGTTAAATGTTAAACATTACATGTTAAATGTTTACGTGTTTATGTTTGTGAGATCTACCCTCATACTTTACTTTTATGTGTTTATGTCTACATTTACATTTACGTTTTCTAGTGAGATTTACCCCATACTAGATTGTAGAGCACCTCTCCACAACAAAATAATCCATTAAAAAAGAAAAAATAAATGTTTGTTGGTGGATTCCATCTACTCATAATTTAGATAATAAATATACCAAATATTATGTCAAAATGTGTGAATGACAAGCCAACCAAATAATTTTGATGCAACGGTTAGAAAATGTTGTAGTGCATTCATTGCAGATCTATGAGGAGATTAATTGTAGTAGAACATTGTGTAATCGATAAACCTATAATTATTTATTGGGATCAAGATTTACAAAGACGACTATGATTTCTCGGTTAACATGTGAAAAAAAAAAATTATTTCCTTCTCACTACAGGTATATATTAAAGGTATTGATTTTTTTTTTTTTTAATTTAACTAATAATTTATTATTATAAACATTAAATATATTAAAGTTAAATAAAATTATATTAAAAATTTAGAGTAACCTAAGATATTAACGTTTATAGTTTTATATTAATATATAGCCTCTATAACTTGTATATTTTAGTTTACATAACTGTGAAGGTTATATTATAATGTTTTAGTCAACATAAATATTAATATATTTTATAACCCATTGTGATGAATTATTTTCAATAAAAAGAATTTTAATATATTGAATTTAAATTAAAAAGTTATTATTAAACTTAAATAAACAATTATATAGTTTAGGTGGGTTCAATGTTGAGAATGTAAATAGTTTCATTTTTATAAGTGTTGTAGTTATTTCAATATGTATTTTATCTAACAAATAAGAAAAGAAGAAAGAAAAATTATTATTATTAAAGCATGGGTTTCATTTTCATTGTTGATGGGCCTCTAGGTAAAAGCATGTTCTTCATGATTATAAGGTTTGTTAGGTCCTAACATTTATTGTCATGAGTCAATAGAGTTCACATCATGTTTATAAGACACTTCCGAGCAATTTGTTATTGTAGGAATAATTATTTTTCGGTCTAGAAAGTCTTGGAATCTCCAAGAGTATAAATCGGCACTGGGACCCACATGTCATCCTAAAGGAAGGAATCTGGCCCCTTGAGAAGACAATACAAAGAGAAGTTTGAATTCATTTGGACACACACACACAAGTTCGATTTACAATAAAAAAAGTTCAATCTATAACTACGAAGGAGCAAAAAAAGAGAGTGAAGTTTTCGAGGAAAGTGGGAGGTCGAAATAAGTTTTTTTTGGGCATTATCTCTCTACCACATGTGAAATTTTAGGGTTTTTAGGTTGTAGGAAGAGATCAACATTGCAAGGTCGAGTTGCAGTAGCACGAAATGTAAAAAATGGTAGTTAGAAGGAAGGAAACTTTGTCTAAACCTCATTGATCTTAAGAAGATATGTCTTGCTCTTGGAAGGTCCGAAAAGAAGGCCAAATTAGAGTTTCTTGAGGAGCCGCAGGGCCAAAGTTGTAGGTTGAACTTGCAGGTCAACTAGTTGTGTTGTAGCCAGTAGATCGAAGTTGCAGTGTGTAGTGGGTGGGTGCAGATTCAAGGACTTGAGGAAGGGATGACTTCGTACTTGAGGAAGGAATTAGTCTACGAATTGGGTCTTTGTATCGCACTTGAAGAAGAGTATAAGAAGATAATATTTCTAAGGGTTTCTCCTTAGTGGGGTTTTCCACTCGCTGAGACCCTATATTTTTATCCTCTTTTGTTGTTATTTCTTCTTGATATTGTTTGATGAATAAATCTAACTAAAAGAACATAAAAAAGTTAAGTAAGTTTCACAAGCAAGTAACAAGGTGAAAGAAAATAAGTTTAATAAGCAACCACTTTATATTTTCTAATACCTAATAATTAAGAGCATTTGTTTACTCTTAAGAGGTCACAGGTTCAAAGCGAGAGGCGTAAACTATATATGCTTTTACAAACTTTCACAGTCAAATTCCATTAACAAAGACTCTCATATACCAATTTGGTGTGTCACTTAGGTATAACCGTAAAATTAAATTATTATTATTAATATCATTATTAAAATATATAAAATATTAATATAAATATACCCCTAAATTATATATATATATATATATATATAACTTTCACAAATATATCTATGTATCATATTTTGGACTTTTAGATATAAAATATTTATATATATATATATATATATATATATATAATATATATATATGATTAATATAATAAATATATTAAATTCAATTTATGGAGATAAAAAATTTTATAAAATAAATTAATATTATGTTCTCTTTTTTTTAACCTTTTGCAGTTTGTTGAAAAATATTAAGCCTACAAAATATTAATATCAATAGGTAGTGTAAATTAAAATTAATATAATTTTTATATTATATATAGCTTAATAAATTAAATATAAATAATATAATTACAATTTAATGCATTGTTAATATTATATTTCTTTAGTAATTTATTACATTTAAATATGTAAATTTATTTATATAAATTTATATTTCATATAATGATAAATGGTTGCTATTGTATTATATATTTATGTTTTAAATGATATGAATATTTCACATTTTTACTTTATAAGATTATTAATTGTTTATAGATGATAGATTTATTTTATAAGAATTTAATGTAATTAATATTTGTTTCATATATATATATATATCATATTAATGGTTTTATGACTCGTTTAATCTTTAAAATATGATTTTTTTTTGTTGATCAACAAATTGATATTATGTTATTGGGAAAGAACAAGGTATATATTGATTTTCAACAAATATTATTTCTTATTCTGAGTGGATTTGTTGGTGAGGAAAGCTAGAATATAATACATAAGATTTTGCAATTGATATTTTAGTTATGGAGGGCTACAAAGTCATACATGCCAAAAAAAGAGAAAAACAAGTAAACAACCAATAAAATGGATATCAAGGTAGTAGTTGGGGAGGGTGCATAGTCTGAACTGCTAGAGGACCCTACCTCTCATGCATATGGAATTCAATGTACTCCAGGTGAACTTCTATGTCATGCATGCGTTAATTAGTTTTCCTCTAACGTTTTTGTATATTATCCAATTATTCCAGAATCTCAGACTGACTAAAATGCATATCATTCATGCAAGACATTAATTCATTTATATCTTCATATATATGGTCTAGGAGGGTGTCCAGGTTGGCCTGTATTCCCCTCAATTGATCAACAATCGATTCTAAGGATGATGGCTAGACACCATGACCATTGAGTGAGTTGTATCCTGTGCAAGCTCCTCCTCTCTGTCAAAAATATCAGAGTGCTCCTCATTGGTGGAAGATTCCCTACCACATGTGCCCCTAGATGTGCATGTTTGCCACCTTATCTATGAGGTTTTCCACGTTTATGAGATTTCCTTGTAAATAAGAAATATTCCCGGACCTGAGCAAACAAACAAGCGGGCAGTCCCATAAAACCATCACTGAGACTCCTGTAGCAGAGTTCCCATAAGGACCTGACACAACAGTAAGTACCAATCCAATAACTGGAGAAGGGCCCCGACACCTCGGATAAATGTAGACCCGGTACTGAATAGATGAACTCAGGTCCCAACACAAGCCTAAGTTTTTTTGTAAGAGGGGCTCCAAAAGCCCACTGACAAAAACCCAATCAAGATAGATTACCCACCCAAGAATTTCATCACGATGGACGAGAGCCATAGAGAGATGAAGAAGTCATGATTAATTAAAATACTAGAATGTTAAACCTAGTTGGAGGCTCCAATTTATACTACATGCCAGAATCAATACTATAATGGTCGCATACCTTAGGGATCCTTTTCTAATTCTAGACCAAGACATAACCTTAGAAACAAAACAATATGCTAGAGAGGGAGTGAGCAAAATCTCTTCCTCTTGTAGACTCTCTACTTCAGAGATAACAAAGATAGGCTCTACTGAATTCCACAAAGACCACCAAAAGAGATAAAAAATATCCCATGCCCGAAGCGTGTGGCTAGAAAATCATCAAGGGGAGGAGAATACTTGGACTTTGAAGTTCACTTGCTATGAAGGGAGACTGCCTCTCTGAATGGTGGTACTAAAAACTAAATGAGCGCATGGGTCCCAAATAAAATTCTTAGCACAATACCATGTAGAAAGGTCGACACCCTCCCTTATTCCCTCACCACAATGGTTTTTCAAGTCTCAACACAAGCCTACCTAATAGTCGTAACTATGACTAACCTCCTTGGCGTCCCTTCTCATCACCCAAGATACCAAAATGTTTGCACTCCACAACACTAACTTGATAATTATACCCACTTCCTCTAGATAATTCCTTCTTCGAGCCATGAGCCTAGTACCTACATTCTTTAATTTTTGCATGGGTGATTGGTGGTTCTGGGTGGGGATCCCAATACCCCTTCATCCAGGGTTCAATTACCCCTATCAATGGAATTGATGTCCTCCTCTACAACCTAAACAATTGTTTCTAGGTCAGTTGGGTCAAGATCTGAAGCTTCCCTTGCTCTATGCTAGTTAAGAACAAAATCATGATGACCCTCCATGGAGCCCTATTTTGCTAACAAGCTTGCCACCTTATTTATTGCCCTAACAGTGTGCAGTGTAATAACATATGGGAAGATATCAATAAGCACTTTGATTTGAGCAACCTAATATTCTAGGTGCTAGTTCTGAAGTAGCTTAAATGGGGGTGATACATCGATGATCTTTTGGGCCATGTTCACTACTATTCATGAGTTTCATGATATTTGGATTTTGGGTCACCGATGTCTCCTCGCTAAGAGTAGTCATTTTTCAAGGCCTGTAAGTTTTGTCACATTGTTGGTTGAAATGCGATAGAATATATCAAAAATACCCAGAGGATTACCTTATGAGTCTTGCAAAATTCCCCCAAACCCCATTGTGTTAAGGTTCCCTTTAGAGGCCCCACCAAAACTTATTTTTACAAATCTTGGTGAAGGCCAGATGAAAGAGGGCAGTGAATGAACATTTAGGAATTTTGAGGTTACAAGGGACTACATCGTTATGGCTAAGGAGTGGTTGAAGGAAGAACGTATTGATGCCTCCATCTGATTATCTTTCCATTCATACTCTCCCCAATTTTTTGATAGTATGGTTTCTCGAATGTTCTTTGTGACTACCCTCCAAATAGATGTTGGAGATGACTCTTGATATTTGAAGTGTGCCATGTTTATTTATTTCCAAATGTTCCAAATAATGAAAACTTATACCAAGATCCATGCTTGATTAGCAATGCAGTTTTTGAACCGATGGTGACTTCCATTGGAGATAGTGTTGAGTAAATTAGCTTTCTCTCTATCCGTTGATCAAAATAGACTTAAGGCTTTGGTCCATATCAAATCAACTACCTGGCACTCACTAAGAAGGTGGTCCATAGTTTTCTCACTATTTGTTCACATTCAACATTCCGATGGACCCATGGATCCTTTTTTGAGCAGACAATCCCATGTAAGGATGTGCTTATATCTCAATAGCCATAAGAAGTGAGAAATATTCAGCCATAAGTGCCATTTCCAAACCTTCTCCCATAGGATCCTCTATGACTCGTAATTTACACTCTTCTTGATTATATATTCTCTCTTGATTGAGTATGACCCTGTGGCACAATTCTTCATTGAAGCTTATACAAAGAATGCATGATTAAGATGCTCCTTCCCATCAAGAACTGAGTGAAAACAGTCTAGTTGCAAGGTGTCCCTTCCAATTTCAATACTGATATGTTTTCCACACTTGCCAATCCTCTTGTCCAGTATCATTTTTCCAAAAGTATGCCATAGTCCTAGAATTTAATTGACATAAGATTTCTTTTATCCCCTGAAGATCATTGTTTTGGTCCAATATAGGCATTTTCTTCAAAGGCACCTCCCAAAGGAGCACTGTCGTACGATTATGAACTTCCCATAACATATGATCTTTAATGAGATGGTTGTTCCTATGGGATAGGTTCCATAATGAGGACTTAAATATCTATGATCGCTCACAGAGGAATTATTCCTTATATTTTACCATCATGTATTTGTGAGTCCATATGATTTTCCATTGTTCAATACCCCTTTGAATCCAGTTCCACCATATGTTGGCACCCATAATATCATTTCGAATTTTTGGATCTCTCATACCAAGTCCTCCATAGGCTTTCGAGAGGCAGAGTTTTATGTATGCTACCAGAGACAGGTTCTTAGTTAAGGTGACCCCCTGATAGAAAAACTTATAGAAGATTGAGACCAGGTCTCAGTAGATGCATTAAGGGGTTGGAAGTATCGTAAGCTAATATAAAGGAATGGCATGGAGAAAAATTTTAACGAGGGTGGCCCGACTAGCTAGGTTGAGCACTAAAAACTTATGGTTGGAGAAAGTTTTCATTAGTTTGTTACATATCTCTCCAACATGTTATTCTTTTAGGGTTAGCTACTAAGGGAACTCCTAGGTATTTTTAGGGAGGACAATAAACATAAAGGCCCAATAGGCAAGCTAAGAAATCTTGAATTGGTTTGGGAGTATTAAAGAAATAAAGAATGAATTTATTTTTGTTGATGAACATACATGAAGCCATTTGAAATTCAGCAAGAATGCCCTGGAGGGCTAAGGCTTCACGAATAGTGTGTCCACCATAGAGAAAGTTGTCATCAACAAATTGTTGGTGTGTCATGGAGAGACCTATGCCCTAAATGTTTTCGCCCTTTATCTGATTTTTGAGCACCACATATTGGTTAAGCGACCCAGGCCTTCAACCACAACGATAAATAAAAAGGGAGAAATGGGATCTCCTTGTCGCAACCCTGTTGAATATTTTATGGATAATAGAGAACAAGGGAGTGGAGATCAAAGATCTAATATTTAAAATATGATTTAATAACTACTATAATCTTATAAAAATGTATATATGAATTTATGTTGAAAATTTTAATAATGGTCCTATGGGTATTTCAATCTTATATAGTGTGTATATATGAACTTTTGTTGAGAATTATATCTCTATTACGTATGATTCTATTTAAAATTATTAAAAAGTATCTTTTTTATTTTGAATTTATTTTTTAGTGCTAGGAAATTTCATCATATGATCATGTATCCAGCCATTTGGAGATTTTGTCATTTGAAATTATTGAATTCATCTTTCTTTGCTTCCTATATTAAGTTTTAATAATATTTAGAGCTTTTTGCAAACAACATTAGAATATTTTGGAAGACCCTTATTTCTTATCATCTTCTAATCAACTCTCCATGAATGAATTTGGATTTATGATTACCTTGTTCCATAATCTATATAATTATTTTGTTGTTGAATACCTTAATCAGAATGGACACATATCTCATTTTCTTGTTTCATTCATAGATTCAAGATATAGAGTAAAGTATATTGTTGGATCTATGGTTCTATTATCCTTAATAACAAAATGCTCCAATTCATACAATTATTTTGTGATGAATCCATTTATAAAGGCCTTGAAAAGCATAGGGCCAATATGGGCCTGAGACTAGGGATTCTTTCATTTATTAGAAAAGGTAAATACTGGAAAATATGGCTAGGTTATTTTGAAACATTTTTATGAAAGAATGTTGTCAAAGTTTTATGTTTGTTGTAGTCTTGATAGGTTTGAAGAAGGGAAAAGATTCCATTTGGTGGAAATTAATTCCTAAGGAGGTAAGGTTTTATAATAGTATACTGTTTTGGTTGTATTTAAACATGGAATATGAATATTATCCTCAATATGGGTATACAATCTACTAGTATGATGTTATAAAAAATGGATGGGGATTTTCAGTTGTTCCAACCACTCACATATAGTGTATGTTGTTAGGATTGTACAATAATCAATTGATATGTCTCATCAATGATGGCTCCACTTTTTTTTTTTCAATCAAAGATGTATAAGATTTACAATTTGGTCAATTATGACTTGAATGAAGAATTGACTACTTTCAGGAGGATTGAGGCTTCAAATGGAAGTTGTTGCAAGAAATTTCTAGAAATATAAATAACATATGTCTTGGTTATATTCTATTTTGAAAATCCTATGGTGCAACACTCATGTCTAGCTACAGTGAAGTTCCATTCCTATTATAGGACATGATTATTAACCTTTTCTTTCTAAAATATATTCATAATGTACTCAATGAACATATTTATGGGTTTTGTTTTCTAATGCTAAATAATTTCAATGATATTGTTAAGTCTAAAAATATTTTTCCACTTGTTCCCCATATGGATTTTCTTGATGTTATTCCACCTCTAGATAGAGATATGGAGTCTTAGGATATTAAGCCTACTGAAACTTGTTGACAAATATTTTCAGTTTATATACTTTCCATATTTTCAGTCTCTCTCTCTTAGATTTTCTTGATGATATTCCACCACTAGATAGAGATATGGAGTCTTGGGATGTTAAGCTTACTGAAACTCGTTGAACAATATTTTCATTTTATATAATTTTGATATTTCTGGTCTCTCTCTCTTTCTCTTTCTCTCTCTCCTACTGAGTTTTTACTAATGTATATATGTATCATATCTTGGAATTTTAAGCCTATTGCAATTTGTTGAAAAATATTGTATATTCTATACTTTTAATTGTTCCTAATTACATGTAATACTATTTCCACACCACATTTCTCTTTCTATGCATATTCTAATGTATATATGTATCATATCTTTGAATTTTAACCCTATTGATTTTTTTTGAAAAATATTTTATATTCTATACCTATAATTGTTCCTAATTACATGTAGTAGTATTTCCACTCTCCACATTTCTCTTTCTATGCATAATTATAATTACTATGAAGCTCTAATATATATCCTATTTAATTATAATTACTATGAAAATATATTATATATGTCATTTCTATTATAAATATAATACTCTAACTATTAATATGAATAAGTGTGCATGTGATATTTATTGTTTTAAATCTTCACTCATTTTTTGGTCTCACTCAATTTTTGGTCTCATTTTCACAAGAAACAAAACTAGACATTGTATTTTGATGAAAAAAAACCATCATTAAAATGTCACTTTACAAAATTAATATCCTTTCATTTTTTGTTGTGTAAATAAAATAGTGTAAAAATGCTATGAAGAAGATGTTGGGGCAATGTGATGAAAATGATGAGTGTAACATAGTGACAAACAAACAAACATTACAATTGTCACAAATAAAAAGAATATACATTTTTTTATTATTAACATTACACATCATCACAATATCCCATTGCAAAATTAACAAAGAAATGTTATTGTCTAATTAAAATGACACAAACATGCAATGAAAAAAGAAATTCCATCTAGTGTTTTAGTTAAAAATTATTTTTGTTGCTATGTGACATTACAAAACAACATATTATGGTTGTATGAATAAAGTTGTTCAAAGTAGTGTGAAAATAAATTCTTGGATAACACGAAGAAAAAAATTAGTGTCAAATTGTGATAAATGAACTAATGTGAGAAACAAACCAATGATATCTTCTAACAATGATGTTATGATGTCATAATGGTACAAAAGTTTATATAATGTCACAATGTGACATTATATTGTAATTTATCCAACAATGAAATGAGATGAATTGTGCCAAAATGTGACATTATAAAACTAAGAAACAATTTGTTCGACGATGTGACATTTCACAATTTATCCAACTTCACAATAGGACAAACTTTGTCACAATGTGACATTAGAAAAATAACAATGTGATGGGGTTGTGTAAAAAACATTGTGTGAAACTATTATGAAAACAAATGTTTGGACATTATGAGGAAAAATGCTAGTGTGACATTGTGATAGATGAACTAACATGACAAAAATACCAACATCACATTGTAAGAAACAAATATGTTATAGTTTCATAATTGTATAGAAATTTATCTAACGTCACAATGTGACAAACCTTGTCATAATGTGCAATTACATTGCAATTTATCCAACATCCTAATGTGAAATTACATTGTAATATGTCTAATTTCGCAATGTGACAAACATCACCACAATGCAACATTAAAGAAACAACAAACAATTCATTCAACAATGTGACATTCCCACAATTTATCCAATCAAGTCATAATGGGACAAAAATGGTCAGAATGTGGCATTACAAAACTAATATAAAAATGTTGTTGTGTAAAAAAAATTGGTGAAACTAATATGGAAATATAAACTTGGAAATTTCAATGAAAATGCTATCGTCACATTGTGACAAATGAAATAATGTGACAAATAAACCAACATCGCATTGTTAAAAACATGTTGTGACACGGGAATAATACAAAATTTAAGCAATTGTTCAATGTGGCAAACATTGTGTGACATTACAATGAGGTGAGCATAGCCCAACATCAAAATGTGACACATAGAGTCCAACCATGGTCAACCATGGGGAAACGGGGTTAAACATGGGCATCCATCATCAATCGTAGACAACATATTCAACCATAGAGAACATGCAAAACTAAGGTCTACCATGGTGAAAATGGTTAACCCATCTAGAGTATAGTCAATATGCCCATCCATGGTCAACCACGATCAAAATGGGCAAACACGGTGAAGCATGTTCAACTATGGTCATCATTTTTATGTTGGTAATCATGGTCAACCATGTTTAATAATCATCCAAAAAGTTCAACCATTGTAATCATTCTCAATCATGTTTAACTTAGGTCATCCATGGTTTACCTTCACCAAGATGATCGTTCCTATTCAACTAAGGTGAACCCACTTCAACCATTAATGTAACCATTTTTGTAACATTAGTATTAATATTAATGTAATATCAACCATGGTTAGCCATGATTGACAATGGTTAAACATGGTGAACATTACTGTTACATTACTGTAAAAATTTAATAGTGCTCAACCATGGTCCACCATGGTAAACCAAGGTGAACATAATATTTCCTCTTAATCACATGACAACCATTGTACCCATTTCTAATCATGGTCAACTAAGGTAAACCATGGTACTCATTAGTAATCATGGTCAACTTGGTTCAACCCCAGTTCTCCTTAACCAACTATGGTCAACCCTCTTCAACCATGGTCGACCTCGTTCACCATGGTGAATAATGGTCAACGATGGTAAATATCAATGTAACATTTATGTAACAATGGTCAAAACCAATATAAAATTGTTAGGTTGGTGTAACGTTAATACATTGTTACATTAGTTGTTGACCATGACCAACCTCACTCAACCACTATCAACTAAGGTCAACCCTCTTCAATCTCCATCAACCTCATCAACCATGATCATACTCATCAAGACTCTTGAACCATGGTCAACATCGTCAACCTCCTCAACCATGGTCAACCTCATCCACCCTCTTCAACCATGGTTAACCATAACTAACAAATCCACCCCACAGATAATGACTGTCAAATCACATGCTGACATAAGTAAATGTGGCTGATATACATTTATCAATGAAATTTTCCACCTTTTATAGGCCAATAAACATATGGAAATGACGTCAATTGAAATATATCAATGATATTTACTAATTTGATTCTTCTAGTATCAATTTTAATCAAAAATTATTTTTGAAATATTCATATTTAAAAATATAATCATATATAGAATGAGTGTCTAGATATGATGAGCATTTGGCTTTACTCAAATTTATATATTTAGGAGTTATATACCTTTGAAACGTATTAGCCTTTACAAATGCATGACATACTAATATGTTAAAAATGAATCAGAGTATTTATTATTCTCTAGCAAATTGGGATGATGGAAATTACATCAGTATACATAATTGTGTGCATCATCCTTTATACTTGTTTATAAAAAATGGGCTCAAAAGAATGAGTACTCAAGGACTTGATTAAACAATTTAAAATACTAATAAGTCACCCTTGGAATGTTTCAACTAAGCGAATTGTTACAAATTATGACCAATTTTTCCCTTTTGAAGGGTTTTACAATATGAACCACAAGACAATAAGCATTTTTCCTTTAATCATAGATTAAGATATTGCATGTGAAATTTAAAGCAATGACAATGTTCAACTTCACCAATCCTTCAATATGGGATGTCCATGGAAACTAATATGGAATCAAATGGAATCTTCATGGTAAATGCTAACAATATCTCTTTGTAATCAATTTAGCCACATAAACTTAGTGGATATTCCCAATAAGAAATAGTGGTGGTTATTGTTTTAGGTTTCCTAATCATACCATGGAAGATAACAAATAAGCAATGTATATGACAAATATTAGGGTAAGTTTTGCTTTCCATGACATTGAAAATCTTATGGTAGGAAACATGAATGAATCCTTCATGACATGATCTAAGGAAAACTGAATCTTATATCATTAATCATTTTTTTATGTCTATCCTTGAGGCTTGGATTATTTAAGAAAAAGAACAAGCAATTTTCCTACCATGACATTACTTAATATAGCTTGTAATCAATTAGGTTTTTGATTCATTGAAAAACTCCTTTCAACTTTAATTTTCATTACATATGGAGAGACATATAATGAGGTGGAATCAACCGTCTATCAAATATTTTATAAATATGTACTTTTGTGAAGAGGCCTCTCCATGATTTCATGGTTCCACATTCCTCCTAATGATGACTCTTGTGAAACCATGTCATGAATGGAGATGATGGAGTAAATGGAGATGTTATGTATGATATGGATATCTGACAATACCTTCACACACACATTATTAAGAGAAACTGACTGTGAGACATGACACTCTTTAGTAAACTAAACATGATCTAGATGATACGAGATGATAGACTACCAAATAATAGGGAATATAAAGGGTCGCATGTCCTACTTTGAAAAACATTACTATCATGAATAGCTCAAGATCAAGAAGCATCCAATTGGTATCATTAGAATTTTACTACTTCTACTATATGATTGCCTATAATGCTTCATGGTTGAGCCAACATGAGTAGTGTAGGGAGAAAATGAGTAGGCTTATTTGGATAAATGAACATAAATTTTGAGAATGAGAACTCTACCAATCAACATCACACACATTGGTGGTGTTTCTTCTTGTAGGTCTCCCTTGGTGGGTAGCACTGCTTCTTGTGGCAACCCTCAATTGAACAAAACAATAGATATTTTTTACACTTATGTGAATGATAAATGTTTCTTCTATCCTTATCAACTTTGAGGAATCCTATTTTCATATGGGATTTTCCTTGAAAATGAAATCCATTTACTTTAAGGTTGACTTAAATAGCATCTATAAACATTGACTTATTTTGAACCTCTTCTAGCAACACTTTGTGTACAAAATGTGTTCTCAAGTGCATCGATTATTGTATCTTAAATGTTGTCCACCTAGAAAAAAATTCTAGTCCTACAAAAAATACATCGCATATGGTGTGTGTATTCTGTTTAAAATCAAATTTTACATCATTTTACTCTTAAATAAGTGAATGAAACACTTTTCCTAAAAGTTATTTTATTTCCTAATTCCATAAAACCACTTTTGACCATTTCCTATTGAAATTATCTAAAAAAATGAAATGAAATCCAAAATCCTAAAGGTGTTGGTCATATTTTATTGATATGACCATGTCAAGGATAAATCTTATTTTTCTATAAAATGAAGAGGCCTCCAATTCTCATATCACCCGTTGAAGGTAATGAATTTCTCTCAAATTTGTTTTAGATCCAAAGACACCCATTGTGATTTATTTGATATTTATATAACATCGGGGCCAAGCCAAACACTTAGAAATCACAAAGTACCCTCCCAAGTAGGAGTTCAAGGATTTAATTTTCTTTAAATAATCCTCCACATATGTATATTAAAGGTTTTACATTAGGTATTGAAGTATAACTTCATTGATATTTTGTTTCACATTTATTTACATAAAACATATTTTCGTTATGCTAATCATCTCATTGATTACAATATGATTCAATTGAATCCTAAGTGAGATACCTAGGTTTAGGTAATGGACTGTTTGTATGGGAAAATCAAGGTTTCTACAATGGAATGATTTCGATGGTAAAATTGTAATGGATCTACTACTATCGTAAGGATGCTACATGGGAGCATGAATATCCCATGCGTGAGGAATAGCCTCATATTTTTAAGTAGTTTGGATTGTACATATGTTTATAATGCACTAATGAAAATTAATAAATAAGGAGGATGAGAATGTCAAACTCCAATACGAACCCCTATCTACTTTTACATTTCTTCATTATGCTAGTGAGCTAGGATGTGTTGGGGCTATATTTAAATATGTATTTATGTGTTCTAGGTTAACATGCCTATATATTTGTTTACATGTTTCGAGTTCCTATGTGATTTTATTTTAGTGAGATTATGTACTAAACAACTAGTAGACCAATGTAAATATGTAATCATACTCATACTAATAAAAAGTACATCACTATTAAAACCTATGTTAGACAAGAGAGTATGGGGAGATAAGATTCCATGAGTGGAAAAGGGGGCTAAGTGCTAAGCCATTTTATTACGATTAGGGTGCTAAGTCATTATTAATCCTGAAGTAAAAAATGCACATAATTTTATACTCAGGTGGGAAATAGCCCCTTCATGAGGTACAACTTGTCAATAAAGCACACATGCACATACAAATGAATATTTTAGTGTAATTTTGGCTATTCAAAATAATTATTTCCATTATCCTCACTCAATTTTTCTGTAGTGATTCTAGAATTTTCTTTCGGGAGAGTTGGACACTAATATTATCATTTTATGCTAATAATCCTAAGTGGTTATGTGCGTACACATTTCCTTTGGTTTCCTTAGGGTTAGGATTGAGAGCTAGAGGTAGAAGTGTAGGGATATATTTTCCTAGTGTGAGGCTTGGAGGGTAGCTAGAGACTTTTGATGGTATTTGGAACACATGGAGCTATATGACTCTGATAATTCCTATTCAACCTATGTTAGATACTTGGAGGATTAGTGGCACAATATGAGGGACTATGAGTGTAGAGAAGGGGGTATAGTACCCTGTGTTGTGTGGGATAATGGAGGATGAAGGATTGTAGGTTGGAATTTACTGAGGTTTGAAAAGTGTAGGCCACTTCTTTAATCAACATGAAGCCTTTCCCCCACAAAAATGATTGACTTACAATGTTTCATTCTTCATTGGAAATATATCCTTTCCCACTAAAACATTGCATAACCTGATATCAACCTTCTTAAGTAAGTTGTTAGGTCTCCCTTCTCATCCACATTTATCACCACCTTCCTCATGTATATAAAAATCATATTTCTTGGTCAATATTTCCTTCACCTACAAGGATCTACTCATTTAGTAGTACCCCCTACACTAGTAGCATATGTGGCCACCTCTCTTTCACCTAAGAATCATTCTCTTGCATGAATTGGAAGTCAAACTCATTTTCTCAAGTACTCATTTTTTTGGTCATCATGAATGCACCATCACATTTTGCACGTTTTCACTCATGCCCTCCATGTTGTAGTAGATCATTTACATGATCACTCCACTTCATTTATCCCACACTAAGAGTAGCCAATGACCTCCCCACACTTTGTAGTTACTGTCCTACATTCCCACATAAGAAACCTCATAGTTAGGGAACTTGTCCTTATGTTTGTATATCCCAAATCACTTTTAAATTATTATGACAAGTATACAAACATTCTTTTAGAAACGAATACTCACCAATATTTTTTTGTCTACTACTCGAAAAAAGTTCCTTGTCAACCTTAGTTAACACTCATGGACCACACACATATAATTTTCTCAATATCATCTCACATCATGTCCCCATGACACTTCATGCAAGATCGTTATATTGATGCCGACTCATCATAACCAATTAGATAAATCATTTTATTTTTCAATAGAAAAGAATCATTCTCCATTAACAAAATGAGAAATTACATATTTCTTTGCAGATCACAAAAACCTAAGAAAAAAATACAAATAAACTAGAACAGTCTAGAATATGACCAAAGAGTTAGGGGAAAATATCCTTAAGAATAACATTGACAACATATAAAAACCAAAATAAGCCTAAAATAAGGAGAAAAGAAGATAGACTAGACAGTGAAACAAAGGCATGCCCTAAAAAGAAAACAGGGGATCAGAAACCAAAAGAACCAGATGCCTGGAAAATACCATCAATCCAAAGTTCACAGAAGATAATACCAGGATAGAGAGCGATCCCTCTGTTGGATAGAACGTCAATGACCAAATTTTTCTCTCGGTACACATGTATGAAGGATATTGCATTGAAGGAGGAACATGTAGCTTTGATGTTGACCATACAATGCTAAAGTGAAGGAACCTCCAGGGAGTTTTGTCCCTTAATCCTATCAATGAGCACCTTAGAGTCACTAACAAACCTAAAAAAGTCTAAGAAGATCCATTCAACATTTTCGAGTAGTCCCCACAATGCCACAATCTCAGCCCGATTGTTAGTACCTCTACCGCCATTCAGAAATAAATGAAATTCCCTACTAGGACAAGGTTGGATAAGAGCACCACAACCACATGAACCATCTATAGAGGCCTCATTGAAGAATACCAAAGGAAAAATTTAACCCAGATCCCTAAAAATAATAGAGCGCCTTACATCTCCCATCGATTTCCTCTCGGCTTTAGGGGCCTATTACCTACCATTTTATTTTGACTGATGCCACTTGTATTTACATTTCATCCTAGGGTAGTTATTATTATTTCATACACACAATCAATATCATTCATTATGCCCTTGTCCCACATGACATAATTCAGTACTTCTATCAACAATATGTGGATTTCTTGGAAAGTCTCTATTCCATAAATTCGTTACTTTGTTTTTATCGACATCAACACTCACTCTCTAGAATCAAAGAAGTACCTTGGTTATTCCCCCATCATGGGTTAACCTTAGGTGGAACAATAGAAAACATCATCACCCATTTATTTCATCGGTCCCTCTAATGTTTGAGATCAACATAGTTCTCACAACATAGGAGTATCATACTTTGTGAGAGTTGCAATTATTTCATTTGATTGAAGACCCATTCATTAGGGCTGCACTCCCTCCAGTATTTCTTTTCGCATCATGTATAGTGGCACCCAAAATAGCCTTTTGTTAGAGGTTCCCCCAAGGGAAAAATAATTTATATATTTCAACATACATTCAATCAACTTCCTAGCATTTTTTATAGGACTTTTCCTACGTCCTTGTAATATGTCAATCATATTCATGGTCACACGCATGGGGGATTATTGCATCATATATATAATTTTTGTATAAAAATATGTATCAAAATGGGTATCTTTTGTATCTTTTGAAGGATTCCCTTGATTCTTTCCTTACAAGGCACTCTCCCTTAGAAAGTTGGTAGGAACCATCATTAGGCATAACAAAAAATGATGTATTTTGGCGATACGTTTTTTCCTAACTTCATACATAATGGGGGAACTATTACCATTGGAAAATCATAAACATAATTATATAGGTTAGGCTATGCTGAAATTCATAAAATATCATGTATAGGTTTACCAATTATCACTAAAAGGATCATGGAGCACATAAAATCAAAGGTTTTCTAAAGGTTCATTTAAAAAATCAAACTGTGCAAGCCAACCAAAGTACTTTTACATAGTTCCCTACAACTATTTACTTGATATTTGTGTAGATCCTCTAAAGTGACAACTCAACAACTCATTGACTCCAATATGTTGAATGCGTCAAATTTACTTGAAACTACAATATTCAGTAACCAATTTTCAATCCATTCCAATCTTAAATGGACATTAAGGAGCTTCCAAAAAAATTCTTATGTATCGCACTCAAATTAATCTCATTAATGGCCCAAAGGTAGCCATGGACTGATCTTGGGCCTGTAAATTTAATAGGAAATAGAGCCAAGAAGTAGAAGAAGTCAAAGTAAGGTTATGCTTCCAAAATTTCTTATGCAATCAACATCATCTTGCATTGAGATAATTCACCATTATAGGATTCTTTTTATCTTCTTTGAGATAATAGTGTATTGCAATTGGATTGAAGAAAGGGAGCATAATTTTTTATAGTTTAAGAGCACCATTACTCACCAAAACTCCCTAAGTGTCTTGAAATTCAACTATTGTATCTTCTACAACAACTAGAAGAGGACTTGTTTCCCATTCTCTGGCATTTTAGTTTTTTGTAGTTTTCATCATTGTCTTATATTTGTCTCATGCTATGTTTCTCACTGAGTTGAATTGCATTTTCTTGTACGTTTTATTTCTCATATATATTATTGTTGGATCCTATAAAAGAATATTAGATTTTATACACCATTGATTTAAATCTACAACCAGAGTACCCATCTTGTATTACTAAGATTTAACCTTCAAATACCCTATTGGTTTACTGATTTGTCTTTGTAAAGCTTCTGTATGATTAATTAACCATCCCCTATGGAACATTTTTAGTCATTGCTAGGTAAACCTTGCATGGCATGGTATGACAACGAAAGGTGTAAGCTCACCCATCAAATCTATATATTAACCCCTTGGGGTTAGTATTTTTCAGCCACATTATGCTCTACACCTAATGCCTTTATTGAGAATTCATCGTCACCTTTTCCTTGACAGGTCTTCCCCTATCAAGTTCAACACATATACTTTAGGCGAGTGGCCTAGATGAATGTGTACCTTGGATCCAATTTCTTTATTAAGATGTTCCTCAAATCAAGAAAACTGACACTTTAATTCCATTTGACTTAGTTGTTTCTCACCTGCTGAACACTTGGTCATCATCACATGATCAGTAATCATACACTTGATGGACCTATACCTCTATAGATTGTACCTATACCTCTAAGGTTCAAGTAGATGGTTTGTAAAATACTTGTGATTTTTAGATTCTATTAACTAACGAAGAAGGCTTGAAAAATTTGCTTTTGTGTGGCATTCACATTATAACAATATTTTGAAGCTTCATTGAAATTTTGAAGTTCCTTTCAAATTTTTAGGCTTCTTAAAGAATCTTATGTTTCTTCATATCTTTGTCATGCTCCCACCTTAGATCATACCTTTGGGTCTCCCCTAAATTTAACATGAATGGCAAAATTATTGAACAATATTCCCCTTTTTCATTTACGTAAACCCATAGAAAAATTTGGAAAAGTGCTAAGGAATTCCTCTTGACTATGAACTCATTATGTTTACAACTTATCCTTTTGACTGAAACTTCTTCATTGGAACTCCACCTACCTAAGAAATTCGTTTTCCTACAACTTCTTCCCCTTTGACATCAATGGAAAAGTTCTTCTTCCCCCTAAATTGATGTGTCACCTCAGCTAGAATTCTTCTCCTTTTTGATAGTGCTCCCCACGATCTTATGAATTATGAATTTTTATATACAATTAATTTTTATTCCTATCTACTAGTAATATCCTTTCATGATGAGCAAGTCCTTATTTTGTTTCTCATTAAATTTAGGGAGTTTCAATTGTTTCGAATCATAATTTTCCTGCAACTCAGTCTCTAAATCTCCCATCTTATTGATGTCATATATTATTATGCAACCTTTGACTTCTCCTTATTCATTCCTTTCATTGATGAGATGAGAGATGTATCACTCCCATTTTCTATCTTAGATACTCAAATGTCTCTCCATAAATGGTAAAGATATCTACAATATTCTCTTTATTAGTGATGTATAGAAATTTGATAGAAATTGTAGATGCTCAATATTTTAAATTGAAAAGCAAGAGACACAATTATACTCTACTGATCTATTGAATGGAAATCACAATTTATAACAACATGCATAGACATGCAATTAGAAAAACCACAAATACATAGTTATTTCTACAGAAACTCAACTCGGAAAAACCCCTCAAGCTTTTTTGCATTAATAAGATGAATAGCGAAACTATTACAATTTCTAGCTCTAGATCTGAGCTCAACCTGTAAAAGAATAACTGTTCCCTCTACTCAATGAGAATCCCTAGCCAAAACATAGCTAATTATTTTCCCACCAAGCCTCCTATTTTCTTACCCTGTTCCTGAGGAAATTAGCCCCTAAAATATAAGAATTTTCTTCAAAGTGATTGCATAATTCCCAAGGACAGATCATATATTGCATGAAACACATGTACACTCAAAACTAGTTTATAAATGATGTTACATTTCCTTGTTATCTCCACTTTAGTTTAGGAACTCGAATTCCTTGCATGCACTAGTTGTTTTGGGATGATTGACAATTAACTAATAGATCTCCGAGTTAGACTGTTGTCCCAATGGATAACTGACCTTCAACTAACTCCAACAGAAGTTAGAGGTTAATTAACTGAATACAACTGAAAATAACTGAACTGGATTACTAGAATTTTGGAATGACACATGCATAACTAAAATCCAAGCCCTTTAACTTGAATTTACTGAGCTAACTAAGTGACACAAGCCATGTCATAGTATTCAATTGCCTCCAAGTTGTCCTGATGATGTGGAAACTCAATTTACTCAATTTGACTAAGGATAAAGTAAAATTGAGCCTTTCTTGTTACATTTTCTCAACACTCCCTCTTAGCGGAAAAGGGATTTTCCACCAAACCTATCCTGTAGTTTTGGAATTAAAATTTACCTCTAGAGAATTCCTTTGTAAATATGTCAACATCTTTTTCCTCAGTTGGAATGTACTGTAGCAACACAATTCTCCTCTCCATAGAGTCCTGCAAATGATGATATTAGATATCAATGTGCTTGGAGCTCTCATGAAATATTGGATCCTCAGAGAGCTTAATGCAACTATTATTATCGTAATATATCACTGTCGGATCCATCTCCTGACTGGATAGTCCCACAAGTATTTTTGTCATCCATATTACTTAGCATGTTTCTTGGCTTGTAGCCATGTATTTTGTCTCTATTGAGATGAATGCCACAGACCTTTACTTCTTGTTGTACCTAGAAATAGCTGTAGACCCAACATTGAAGATAAAATTTGTTGTAATTTTCTTATCAGATGGACTCCCTACCAAATGTGCTTTGGTGAACCTTACAGCTTCACTTCCACTATCCATTTGTACCATAATCCATATTGGGTAGTGCCTTTGAGGTACCATAACACATCGTTCGATGTCTTCTAATACAGCTTGGTAGGCCTCACCATATCTTGACTAAACTTGTTGGAGACATAGAATATGTTGTGTCGTGTGTTCACAAGATACATTATTCAACCCACAAGTTACCTATAAATGTTAGCATCAACTTCCTCACCTGAAGAAGCATACTCCTTCCTCATGTTTGTAGCTAAAGGTGTGTCCAGGGGATTATAATTCTCCATGTGAAAATTTTGAAGTATCTTGGTAGCATAATTTCCTTGAGACACACACAATTCACCATCACCGTACCATACTTCCATCTTGAGGAAGTATTGCATGAGGCCCATGCCTTTCATCTTGAATTCCCTTCCACGATCCTTTCTGCAAGGGTGGATAAACTACTCATCACATCTCAATATTACATCATTGATATACAAAAAAAGAATAAGCAACTTACCATCTACCACAATGTGATAGAGGTTCACATCTGCTTTGCTTTTGGTGAAGTCCAATCTAATGAGATAACTATTGATTTGAGTGTACAATGATCGGGGCACCTATTTAAGAACATATAATGTGCTCTTGAGTTTGCACACATGTGACTCCCAATCATATGTCTCAAATCCTTCTAGCTACTCTATTTAAATTTCTTCCTCAAGAACACCATTGAGAAAGGTGATCTTCACATCCATCTGGTGGATTTTCCACGCCATCTAGGTAGCCAATGTTAGAATGGATTTGATCGAGGAATATCTTGTAATTGGTGCAAAAGTTTCCTCATAGTCCAATCCATTTATCTGAGAGAATCCTTTGGCCACAAATCTGGCCTTATACTTATCGATGCTCTTGTCAGCTGCATGCTTCACTTTGTAGATCCATCTTGAACCAACAACTCAACTCCATTTTTGTCTTCGTACCATCTCCCATACACCATTTTTCATGATGGATTCATTTTATTCCACCATGGAATCAACCCAAAGAGGTTGATAAACTATTTCCTCAAATGAAGAAGGCTCTATCTCAATGAGCTATGTCATTAGAGACATGTAACCAATGTACCTATTAGGTAATCTCCTCTACCTGCGTTGTGATTTTGGGGCTCCCACATTCTCCCTAAAATCCTGCAACAATCTATCAACTTATCTAGTTGTATTTCTCCTCTCTTTGGAAGATGCTGGTTCAGAGAGATACTCAACTCTCTTTCCAGAGAAAATCTCATAGCCTTCTCCTCATCAAACTTGACATCTATCCTTACAATTTTCATTCCTAGTGAAGGTAAATACACCAGGAAATTGTGTGAAATTTCGGTGTATCATACAAAAACTCCCAACTCTATTGTAGGCTCAAGTTTCTTCCTCAAATACTTGGAAACATGGTAATAAATTGAAGCTCCAAAAATTCTGAAATGAGACGGATCAGGCTTTCCCCTACACAAATCTTCCCCTAGTGTGATCATACCAAGTATTATATGAGAACACTAGTTCTACTAGTAGACTACAGTGTTGCATGCTTCTGCCAATAGATGGAATGGCAACCCCGGACCATGCAACATGGCCCTTGCTACTCCCACTATGCTCTTGTTCTTCCTCTCATCTACCCCATTTTTCCATGGCTTATGGGGTGTTGTCAACTCTCTTCAGATTCCTTCTCTGGCACATAAATCACTAAAGGTATGCAAAACAAATTCACCTCCATTGTCACTCCTGAGAGCCTTCACCTTCCTCCTAGCCTCTTTTTGAAACAATTCCTTCAATTCAACAAATTTTGAGGAAACTTCATCCTTCTTCCGCATGAAGAAGATCCAACATTTTCTAGAGAAATCATCAATAAAATTAACATAGTATTTATGTTTTATTTTGGAGGCTATGGAAAAGGGGCCACAACCATTAGAGTGGACTCACTCCAAGATTGCATTTTCTCTACTATGTTGGTCGTTGAAGGTGGATTTGACATATTTCCCACATGTGCAACCCTTGTAGACATCCTTATGGTAAAGGGAGCCTTTACGGAGACCGATGGTAATTTGTTGCATGATATTTAAGGAAACATTGTGTAGATGAAACAATCTCCTATGCTAGATTTCTCCAACATCTGGACTTGGAGCCTTTAGGGAGACTGGTGGTAATTTGTTGCATGATTTTTAAGGAACCATTATGTAGATGACCCAATCTCCTGTGCAAGAGTTCTGCAACATCTCGAATTTTCATTTTTTATACCTTGGTAGTCAATGCAACACAATCTCCCACCTCAAGTTTGTATAGATTCTTGATTCAAAACCCAATCTACTTCAATTACCTCATAGCTATGTGTCTCCAAAAGGATTCCCCTTTACTGAAAATTAAATCATAGCCACGATCCTCCAAAACGGCTACAAATATCAAGTTCTTCTTTAAACCAGGTTCAAACATAACATCTTTGAGGTGAAGAGGAGAGGTTTTATCTCCCTCAAAGGTGACAATGCGAATTCCTGTAGCGCTATACCTCCTATAATCCCCCAATTTGATATGCATCTATAGATCCTTCTCCTCCAAGCTAATGAAAAACTCCTTGCACCATGTCATATGAAAGGAGCCATCAAAATCAAGGTACCACACATTCCCCGTAATAGTATTGGCCATGCATGTTATTAAGGTGAAGTATAACTTGAATTGTGAAGCTAGTGCTTTACCTGATGCTCCTCCTAAAGGCTTCTTGTTATATTTCTTGTGTAGGAATTTTGTTGCATTATGCCCGTATTCATGGAAGTGGAAGCATTTTATCTTTCTTAAGTCTTTCGTCTTGCCATTATTATCATTGGCTTATAGTTTTCTCTTGGTATTCTTTCCTTTTCCCTTCTTCGCCTTTCCAACTAATGTAAAATTATCTTCACCCTCAACTTTAGATGATATTCCATATTTGTTATTTCTCTTGAACTCTTCTTGAACCAGATTAGACCACAACCATTTGCATTTCAATAATTTTTCCATTCCATTCCAAAGTCCTGGTAGTTTTGCCAAGATTTTGGAAGGCCTAGAAGAGCTAGGATCATCAAGTCATCTTCTTCTATATTCACCTTAATCTCTCCAAGCTCATCTAAAACATGTGTAAACCTACAGAGATATTGTGGAATGGTGTGATTTTTCTACATCCTAATGTTTCGAAGTTTGTCTTTCAGGGCCAATTTTCTGTGGTCACTATTATTTTCAAATAGTTCAGTGACTGTATTCCACATAGAAAATGGCATCTCTTTTCCATGGAGATTTGAGACCACATGGTCCCTCACACCTTCCAGAATAATTATTCTCGCCTTTACAACATCCTTCTTCCACTGGGTTAGTTATTGTGCTTCTGACTATAGAGGTTTTGCAATATCATTTTTAACATATTCTAACATAGCATTGTCATCAAGCACTCCCTCCATTTGATCCTTCCAGGCTATTAAATTTGAGATACCCTCCAATACATACTCCAATCTCAGATCATTGAAAGACTTTTTCTTGATCATGAAGAAAAACTATTGTAGTAAATCTGCTACTTTGCAATTCTTGAGAGACAAGTTCAAAATATTGGTTCTAATGTGATTTCACAGCTCATATACCATGTACAAATTTGATAGAAATTGTAGTTCCTCAAGATTTCAAACCAAAAAAAAAAAGAGACACAATTATACTCTACTGATCTGTCGAATGGAGATCACAATTTACAACAACAAGCATAAAATAATAGAAACCACAAATAAATATCTATTTCTAGAGGAATCCAGTTGGGAAAAACCCATCAAACATTTTTGCATTAATTAGATGAATAGAGAAATTATTACAATCACTAGCTCTAGCTCTAATATCATCGTGAAAAATAATAATTGTTCTCTCTGCTCAATGAGAATCTCTAGCCAACACTTTGCATATTATTTTCCCACCACGCCTACTATTTCCTTGCATCATTCTTGAGGAAACTAGCCCCTAAAAGATAGGAATTTCCTCCAAATTGTTTTTTCAATTCCCAAGGATTAATCATTGATTGCATGTAACACATGTACAGTCAAAATTAGTTTACAACTGATGTTACACTGCCTTGTCATCTCCACTTCAGCTAAGGAACCCAAATTCGTTGAATGAACTATTTATTTTGGGTTGATTGATGAGTTAACTAATAAATCTTTGACTTATATTGTTGTCCCACTACACAACTGACCTTCAACTAACTCGAACAATAGTTAGAGGTAAAATAATTGAATATATCTAAAAATAATTGAACTGAATTACTAAAATATAGTAATCACACATGCATAACTAAACTTCATGCCCTCTAACTTGAATTTACTGAGCTAAATATTCGACAAGAGCCATGTCCCACTATTTAATTGCCTCCAAGTTGTCGTACTAATGTGGAAATTTGATTTACTCAATTTGACTAAGGCTAAAGTCCAATTGAATGTTTCTTGCTACATTTTTTCAGCATACTGTATTCTAGCTTAACATTCTTATCATCTACCTATTCTATGAGTAAATGAGATTTGATAGGAATATGTCTTATCTTTGAATGCACAACAAGGTTATTTGAGATATTTATTGCACTTTTATTATCATAGATAAGTAGTATAGTCTAATCATAATATACTTTGATATCCTTCATAGTATGCTTCATCTAGAGAACTTGAGTGCAACATGCCTTTGTTTCAATATATTCTACTTTAGCTATGAATGAAGAGATTGAAGTTGGTTTCTTTCCCAACCATATTATACCAAACAATATCCCAAAAATAATGATCTTTCACTAGTTCTTTTATTGTCATTGAGATTTCCTTTATGAATTGCATGTGTATATGTTGTTATTTTCTTCTTGAGTATCATAAGCCGAAGTCCATAGTCCCTTTTAGATATCTAAAAATTCTTCTCATTGCTTACATGTATCTCCGTTGGTGTTGATCGAAACCTTTCAACAAATCTTGTCGCTTCCATGACATCATACATTGATGTTGTAAAATATAATAGCTACTAATCATTAACTTATACAAATTTTGATTTGTATATGGATATACATATTCTTTTCTTAATTTTCATCCTCAGACTGTAGGAGTGCTAATAGGTGTACCATTTTCCACTCCTAACTTCTTTGATATCTCCTTAACATATTTGGATTGAGAGATGAATATACATGTACATGACTGAACAAATTATAATCCTAGGAAGAATGAAAAAATTCTCCAAGAATGGACATTTCAGACTCTTTTTACGTTTCCACAAAAACAAATTAACTCATTATGTCAACATCACTTCCAAAGATGATATCATCCACATAAACAAAATTACCAAACAAATTTTCATTATATTTTTTATCTAAAGGTTGATATCTATTGCTCCCCTTCTGAATCCTTGTTGTTGTAAACATTTATCAAGTCTCGAGTACTAAGCCCTCAAAACTTACTTTAGCCCATCAAGGGATTTCTTCAATCTTCATAGTTAGTATTCATTTTCTAAGAGTTTAAATTCCTCAATTTGTTTAAAATACACTTCTTTTTCTAAGTCTTCATTTAAGAATATTGACTTAACATCTATTTGATATAATTTTAACTTTTTAAAACATGAAAATTCCATGAGCAATATGATCACTTTAGGTATGGAAATTTGATCACATGTTTTGTCAAAATCAACACTTCCCATTTTTGTATACTATTTTCAAGCCACTATAACCTTATTCCTTACTACATATCCATCGTCATTCAATTTTTTTGCGAAGAAGGACTTGGTGGAAATTACATTTGTATCTTCTAGTCTAGGCACAAGTTCCTATGTCTCAGTTTTCTCAATCTGATTTAGCTCTTCCTGTATTAAATTGACCTACTTCACATCTTCACTAGCTTGTTCAAAATTATTTGGTTCTATATTGAAAAATAGGGCAAATTTTGCATGCTTTAGTGTGCTTGTCAATCTCCTTCTAGATTGAACACCTGAATATTTACTACCAAAGATTTTATTTTCTAGATGATACTTTTGAAAATATCTATATGGGTTATTTGGATGTTGAAGTTTTATATCCTCCTCATATTGTTCTTTCTTTTCTTCTTCATATTCTTATTCCTTGTTTTCACACTTTATGCTAATCATATGCTATGAATATTTACTTTATTGTTTCTTTTCCTTTTACGGAAATACTTCATTAGTCTTTTTTTCTAACATTTGTATCCCTTGCTTCTATATGCATAACTGAGAAATATTCCTTCATCTTATCTTGAATCAAACTTCCCTAAATTGTCTTCATTTATCTTGATGTAGCACTTGCTTCCAAATAATTTGAAATTATTAACTGAAGTAGATCTACCTCTCCATTATTTATAAGGGTTCTTATTATTTTGACTATAATGTAAATTAGTGCATAAATTACTTCTCCTCAATATGTGTCTTGAACATCTTCTTCTTTAAGCAATTTTTTTTTTCCCGTTTCCTACACATTTTTGTTATTAATTTCAAGAACACCATTCTATTAAGGATTCCTTGCTATGGAAAAATGTCCTCTAATCCCATGTTTCTTATGACACCCCTGTCATGCTTTCCCCCTAATTTTTGTAATGTAATCTTATTCTGAATTATAAATGAGTATATTTTTATGTAATAGCCTAAAGTGTGGGGCCATAAATCCATGATTGAAGAGGAAATATATACCCATGTGTGGTTGTATGACACAATTAATTAATTTTATGGTGCAAATAATAAGAAAAAAAGAGTTAGAGCCAAACTAGAACATGAAGAGGAACCCTTGAGAGATTATAAAAATGAATTTTCACAAGAGCATTGGGGTTGGATTTTCTTCTAGAGAAAGCACATGAGAAGTTTTGGAGAGACCTACAAAGTGGAGGGAATGAAATTCCAAGGGAATCTAAATCATGGGTTCAAGGAGCTCAAGAAATTCTTACAAAAATGGGAATGACTTCTTTCGAATAATTAACTAAGAAACTTCTCAAGGTGCTTGCTAAAGAGCTGATAAACCACCTAATTTTTATAAGTAATCAATGTATTGTTTGAGCTAAGTATGACCTCCTATTGAAGCTATTGAAGAAATTACCCTTAGATCTTAGATCTGGCTTAGGGGTGACTATTGTAAATGATTCTAGCTTCAATATGTCTATGGTTGTGTCAAAAATTGGAGTCCCATATTCAGTTTTCCATTGCTCTATATTGTAAGTAAAAAACATTAAGTCAAGAGGAGTGAAGTTAAAGAACTTCTCTATGGAAATTGATGTGTAGCTCTGAATGATGTTGCAATACTATGTGATGTTGGTGCATGATGGAATTAGTTTAAATTATTGAATGCCTATGGTTCTCCTTATGAATTTATTTCATATATCTATGAGTGAAATGCCTGAAGTTATCTATTTACTATATATGGAGTGCACTATGTGTTTAATATGTTGATAGATTTCTTAAATATCAACAAGGGATGCCCTTTTCTTAGGTGGAAATCAGAGGTCAATTCCCGGAAAACATACTTGTCAATATTTGTTGTTTTCTTGTATGGTTCTTGGGTATATGAATGAATTATAGTATGTGTTTATGATATGCTTTTATATTTGTTATCATTTTAAGAGACCTCTATATATCTGATGGGTATGAGCTCTAAATTGGACCAATGGGCTTAATTTTGTATGAATGGAGAGATCTCTCTCACACACCTTTTAATGTAGTTGATAGATTTTCTATTAGGCGTGGATTTATCACTACCAAGATCAGGAAGGATAGTGTTTGCATGAATGCAAATTACATACATACGTACACACACACACACACACACACACACACACACACACACACACACATATATATATTTATATACTGGACCGAAGCCTCTGTAAGCTCAAGAAGGATAACACTATATTTTTTATTTCACGTAAACTTGTAGATATATTTTTGCAAGTTGTGGGACGAGATGGTCCAAGGCTATGTAAAATATTAGGAAGGATAGAATAATACATATATATGTATATAAGGATGTATTGCACCAAGACTCTTGTAATCTTAACAAATGTGACATAACCTACATAAGAATGGCGTGGGGACCAAGCACCTGCTAGGGCAAAGGGAGCCCAAACATCTACATATGCATGTACTGAGGGCTAAAAATTTAGGGCCTAAAGGAGAAAGAAGGATAGAAGCTTATCTCCCATGCGATTAGGCACCATAACCGAGTGTTGAAGTGGAGAAACTTAGGGTCGTTGGATACTGAGGGAGTATCAACCATCTATTGGTACTAGATCCTATCACCTTGAAATTTCCTCTAATATTTTTTTTGAGAGGACAAAATATTACTTCTAAATTTAAATGGTAGAAGGCAAGGTCCCTACCCAGTGGGCACTAGTAGATAAGAACATGCATCAAAATATTTGGTGGTCATGGGCATGGAGCACTGGAGGAAAACTTTGCCCAATGTGGAAGATTTGATGATGGGCATTCCGAGTGATTTGATGGACCACACCCTTACATCACCAAGTTACATTCCCTTTAACATGACAAAGGGGTGTGAGGGGTGACATGTGATGCTTCCTCAGGCCATTTGCACTGGTTACAAATTTTCATTTGGTAGGTTGTCAAACAATGTGAAGGACACCACACGTCCTCCCATGTTACCACCCATGTCATCAAATCCATATCATAACCACACCCTACCACCCAACCTCCCACACTTAGTCATCCTAGTCAGCATGCCATGCCAAAACTCCACACGTTGGGCCAATAACCTATTGATTTCTTCTTGACATCAGCCAAAATTTTGTCCAATATGGTCTTACCATATGTCTGAGCCAATTTTTTCTATATAAAGCACCAATTGGAAGGTTTTTTTGTCATTTAGTCCAGCTCAACTGTTCAGCTCGACTCTTGTGCACTTGTAGAGCTTACTTAATCAATTTGGTAAATTTTAAGCCCAAACCTTTCAATTTAAGCCAGTGAAGTGAATGCGATTATGATTTCCACTTATTAAGACCTCATTTCCCACAAATTTGTTAGAGTTTAGGTCAACCTCAAATCTTGGTCATGACATATGAAGAAACACATGCTCCCTTAAGAAATTCCCACATTTAGACAAATAAAATCACTCAATTGGTTAAATTAGCTTTATAAGTGCACTCTTAGGCCAAAATAACCTATTTATTTGCTAAATACAAGCTCATTTGTCATGGAAACCCCAAATCAGACTCTCACACATGCGTTGTTATTTCCATGCCTCAGCGTTTTAAAAGGTTTCTCCCACCAACATGTTACCATCACCTTGTGACACATGGCACTTCCTCATTTGTTTCTTCAATTTTGGGAGTCTCCCTTTTATCCATTTCTCCTCCTTCAATAAACTAATTGTTTCCAATAGTCTACCCCATTATAAAGACATCCTCATCCAATAGGAATTCTCCTGAAATATAGATGAAGCAAATCGACAAAGAACTAGGTTGTTATGATGATGATGTCAATGTCTAGGGCCCACTCATAAGAAAATTAGACATGAGAGAGGCCATCCATATTCTAGTTGGGCATGTGGAATCATTAACGATGTCATAAATTATCAAGGATTTGTAGGACCTACCCCTGAATCAAAGGAACAAATCAAGAAAATCGAAGCTGAACTAGAGTTTCCAAGGAGAGAACACTCCAAAATGACATCCCTTAAGGAAATCGGGTAAATAATTGGGTACAAATAATAAGGACAGTAGAAAAGCACTGGAATCATCTAGAATTCATTTAAGAAATAATAAAGACCGTCAAAAGATATCATAGATAAATGGATGATACTAAGAGCATTATTGGTGATTCTCTCTCTAAGGTGGAAGTGATTATAGAATTTCTTCACTGAATTCCTATGGAAGAGGTGGTGAAGGAAAACATCAACCGGTCTGAATGGACAACATGGGCTAATGAAATGATACAAAAGCATGAATTTGTGATGCAGGTCATGGAGGAGATAAAGGCACCAACGAAGGACATAAAACACTTTGAAGAAAAATGTGAAATTATTTACTATAAGAGATCTCTAACCTTCTTCGTTAGTAATAGGGATTTGTATTCCAAGGAATCGTAGATTACCATTAAATAAGATCAAAAGGGCTTCAAAGAAAAGATGGTTCCTTTCACAGAAAGGAAATTGTGAAATTGTATGATGACAATTTTGAAATTTTGTTTATGTGGATGATTATTTTTAAGGAACGAGGTTGATATTATTATTAGGTCATTACCAAGCAATATGGAACTACCATAGATGCATGGGCATGTGATATTCCATATGGTAATGAATGGAAGACTCTCAAGGACTTATATAAGTGAGTGAATTAAAGTGGATTTACACCAGTGTCACAGGTGGCATCAACGGAGGCAGGTTCCAATTCAAGGCCTCCGTCATAGTAACATGAACAACCTTAGTTGTTGGCACTAGAATCGACCAAATGAGCACGACTACTAGCCTAGGCAAAGTAGTGCCTAGTTTAGGCAACGCCTAGGAAGAGAGAGAAGAATGCCAAGCATACAGGCAGGAGAGACAAAAAATCTAGTATAGCCAAATTCAAAGAGACCAAACTTATAGCTAGTGTATTTTTCAAGATGATTGTAGAAGAAGTTTGTTATAATACGATTCGAATTTTTGTAAATATTTTTAGTGGTTTTCAAAATACCACTAGTAGTTCAGGGAAGGGTTTTATCACTTGAGTTCATATATATAGGCCTCATTGTGTATTTTCAAGGGGAGAAATTTTCTCATGTATGAGAAAATTTGTTAAATTTTCTCAACACTTTTTGGGAGTTTTGAAGTTGTTAAGAAAGGAATTTTGAAGTTAGTTTTGGGCTACCAGTCCTTCTCATGCATGTAATTCTATAAAATCACCTTTTATTTTGAATTTTTGCACAATATTAATATAATTTCAAGGATTTTCATTGAAAAGTTTGTTGTAAAACTGGTTTGTTATGATGGTGAAATGGAATTGTCAAATTAAAGTGAATTCTACATCATTATGATGGTTTGCTTTAATTTTTGTAATATTTATTAAAGTTATTGAAGAGTATATTGGCCTCTTTAGTAGGTTTTACATGAAATGGAAAAATTCAAAATACTATATTTAATTGTGGCTAAATTCTTAATTTCTCAACTACCCATCTAATTTTAACATGTTTAAAGGAATTCTTAACTGCTCTTTTAAGCTTGATAAGGCATTTTCTTCATTTTTCACTTTCTCCAAAACTTTTTCTATTTTTTATGTCAATCCCAAAGCTCATGAATGCTCTAACTGAAGACTAGTGGAAATTTTACCCAACATAATTATGTTACTGGTTGTTGGGTTTTCCCTTTACCCAAATTCTCAGAAGAAATTTGAGTTTTAGACAACAAATAGAGCTTAATTTGAATGGAATTTATTCATGGTAATTTGAACTTTCTTGAAAGAAACCCATGATGGATGTTGAATTCATGTGATGTTCATATTTACAAATGCATAACAAATATCAATTATATTATTAGTAATTTCAATTCATTTAACATAGAAACGAATGTGTGCGAACATAAAGTTAGAGACTAATTCAAATGGTTGAAAATAGTTCTTCATGTCCCTTTACTTTCTTGTGACAAATTTATGGGGAAACTAAAGTGCATGATAATTAAACCTAAATTAGAGACATAAAATATCAAAAATATTTAAGGTATAACCATACAATCATTCCACAAAGAACATTTACAAAATTCAGCATTAATATACAATATAATTTGTTGCAATTCTTTTCATCTTGATTTTTCTTGTTGATGTTTGAAAACAAGAATGAATAAGCTAGAACATTGGACTTGAAGAATGCATATATAGATTCAACATATTTTGAAATAACAATAGATGATTTCACATAAATATTTTCAACAATAAACAATAATCATAATAACAAACTAAGATCGCACTTAGATGTTCCCTGGATTTGTACTATAGCACAACATAGCATGACTATAGAGCCCCTACATCTTATGGTGCCATTTTTGGGGAACAATTTGATTTAATTTTCTCGGAGAAATGATTTTGTCTCAAATTTTGTGGGTGGACAAGATTTGAATCTTATCAGCTATACATTCCATATGGTGACTCCGTTGTTCAATTTTCACTATCTCTCAACACATTATAATCATCATACTCACTACCTACCACAAAAATAATTGATTTCAATCTTAGTTAATTCATTGTACATATTCATTATAATTTTTTTTGTCTTTTAAACATATTCCATAACTTTTGCATTTCCATTATGGCTTCTTTGAGGAGGCACACCCATAGAAACCTAAATCTGAAGCTCACACTTCCATTCTTTAATTGTAAATGTTTTTTACACTTGTAGGAAACAAAACAAATCCTTCCAAAATGAGCCTTCATAGAGTCAAACGATTGATTCTACACCTCAACCCTATTCAATTATAGTTTCTGAAGTAGCCTTTTTAGAGACTATCCACACCTTTACACTCCCCTTGCAACCAATACTCAAATATTCTAAGTTACTAAATCCTCCACATATATGGGAAACCCCACCCTTTTCCACACCTTGTGTGACTCAAAAAACTATAGTGAGAACTAGAACTCCTATATCATCCATTACTAGGGACATAATTTTACAATCAATCATGGTTAGGCAAGGGAAATCTCGCAGCCAACAAAATTGGCCTAATCAACCATTGGCCTGGGTGGTAGATAGATATGATTTCTTGTTGATGTTTGAAAACAAGAATGAATAAGCATCACCCGATGCAATGAGTGCTAAGTGAACTATTCAAAAATCATGAGAAATTAGTCAGTTACGACTACCTCTCATGGAAATGGTCATATGTTTGAATGACTTAGTTAACGCAGTTGAATCCCAAAAATGATATCTAATATGATTTCTTGTCTTTGTCACGAGTGTTACATGACATGCCCGGCAATTATTTGAAGTTTTTACCTAGATTTAGTGGTTATAAGAAAGGGATTGTTGAATAACATATAAGTTCCTTCCAAGACTTTAACGAAAATTTGATGGTGGAATATGAGGATGTGTTTATGAGACTGTTCATACAAACCATGGAAAGGTATGTGAAAAAATTATTTCGTACTCTCCCTACTAACCCACTACACTCATGGGATGATTTAGAAAGAAAATTGTGTGCCCATTGGGTTGAGAGAAAGTATTTCCATTACTCTATCACTTATTTCTCAGTAGTGAAGAAGAAATATTCTAAACATGTAGAGGAGTTCACCAAGTGATTCAACAATCTTTATAATAAGATTCCAAATGAGGTAAAACCTACTCCCATTACTTCCATAGTAATCTATGTAGCTAATTTTGAGATTGACTTCTCTATCATGCTGAGAGAAAGGAGACCTAGAACCCTAGCAAACATGCAATCGAACATGGTGGAAATAGAAAGGAACTTAACTGCTACAGGAAGACTATGAAGAAACAAAGTCATAAATGAAAACTTTGATGTTGAGAAAGAAAAAACATGACATAGGGACAAAGGTAAGAAAAATATAAAGGATGAGCTTGGTCATCTTACTTACAACAAAGATCCATCTAAAGAAAATATTGAGGATATGAATAGGTTGATAAAAAATTTGTCCAAAAATATCTCCAAACTTGAGTTAGAAGGAAGAATCAAGAGTCAAAACCAACCACCATGAAATACCTGTTTTATCCATAGGTTGTTCAAGCCTCAAGACATGAACATGGAGAGAAATATCTAGGATAATCTAATACAACCCCCCATGAGAAGGGATATGAACGTTCAAAATGATGAGTTTTCTGACAAGTACATCCAAGATGAAGATATTGTTGGAGAACGTAATAGGGGAACTATTAATTTAAATTATCCTTAACCTTAATAATTTCTTGTGTGCTTTATTTATCTTCTGGTATTTCATTATCAGGTTTTCTCATCAAAAAATTATCAAGAATAAAAATAGTAAAGACAATGGACATAGAAATTAAGATCCAAGCCATCACAAAACCCCTCCAAGGGGAAAACCCAAAAACTCTCCTCTTCTTACAGAATATGCTCTGAATGAGAAAACTAAGACCCATAACCTATACCATGTCCTCCTTCAAGAGCTAATTCATCCCTCCAATAAATCCCTTCCAAGGTGACAAAAATCAACTTTTAGTCAGCAAGAGTCAACCCTCTTCAAACCTGCTTCAATCACAATTTTCGGCCCTCTATCTCTAAAGTTCTAACTTCTAGTTACTTCAAAATTTTGTCCTAAAATTTTTAGCCTCCCTACAGTAGAATAGAAACCTTAATTCACATGTGTGAAAGAGAATTAGCCCAAAATCAAATTCTTCTTCCTTCATTTTTCTTTTCTCCTTCTTTCTTTGTCTCTTCGCTCTTATTTCATCCTCCTTCTATTGCTGATTGAAATTCCTCTCTGTGTGTGTACCAAAGGAGGTTAAAGTTCTATATATAGCATTTCCAAGCGGTTGAATAACCCTCTCTAGTTCGAATTTTCCTTGTCTAGGGTTGATTTGTGCTTGGAGAATCATGGGGATTTCTAGACTCAAAATCATTAACTTTGACATGTTACAACTTCCCCAGTAGGGCCTTGTACAAAATATATTGACTTTGTTGACTCAAGAAAATATGAAAAATCCAAGAAGCATGAAGAAAATGCTTTACCAAGATGACCATCAAAATGAAGCATGAAAACCATGCTTTAATATAATACTTTTTCTTTCTTATTTTTCTTGTAACATATAATATACATAATTACTTGAGGACATTGACAATTATGAAGACCAAAACTAGTTATATTTTCTAACACTCTCTCTCAATTAGGGGGGTATTCATAATTTTAAACCTACTATAAGATTATTCTCCAATTAAAGAGTTATCATAAGAAGAGTTGGATTAGTAAGCCATATTTAAGCATCAACATTTGACCAACATTATCATCATAGTATAGCCTTAACCTAACAAAATATTTCTTATACAACAGGATAATGCTAGGAGGCTTTACATGTGATACCACAGTACCTCTAGAGGGTACATACCCCATTCAAATTTTCACTAGGTATGTCCTTTTAGGGCTATTCTTATCTTGGATTTCCAATCCTCAAGGAATATTGATCCGCTTTGACCATTTTTGTCTTGGATACCTGTCCAATATTTAAAGAGTGCCAATCTATTTGCTATCTTGTATTTTTCTATCCTCAAGGAAATCACAAATTCTTATCTAATCCTCCATTCTAGATTCTCCCTCCATGACCTTCACTTAGACGTATGGTTTTTCATTCTGGCTTAATGCATGACACATGAAGAAGAAAATACAAATGTGATGTTTATCATGACTCCCTCTCAAGTGGAGAGGATATCCATATTCCCACATGATTTAGGCAATATATCCTTGATACTTCACAAATATTAAGGAGACTTCATACTCCCTCTAAAGCATAGAGGAGATTATTTCACTTCCTTTCACTTTGGAATTCATAATCACAAGCTTTATAACTTGTCTTCGTAAATGTACCAGCTAAAAATTTTTCATTGGGATTGTTGCATGGCTCCCTCTTTCATTTGCATCTCATCATGTTGAGCTTCTTTCTTCCAAGATTTTATGGAGACACTCTTGCTTCAATATTGTGATAGGGTGCAAGCCATCAATATTTCATAGTACTTTCCTCTAGATATCATCAATGAAGGCATTGTAATGAGCATTTCAGAAATAGAGATAACCACAACTTCATCTAAACATGAAATTGATGTTCATGAACATTTATTTATCCTCTTATACTACTACCCTGCAATCCCAAAATGATGATGTCAACAACTTGAATATCAAATTACCAAAACCATATACTGAATCAATATGTTATTCGAATTTATTTCAACATCCATAACTAAATTTGCGTCAATTTTCATCATGCATTCTTGCAATATCCTTCCAGGTAGTGAAAAAATATGTTAACCAAATAACCAATATCAAAATATTAACATCAGACTTACCTTATTCTCATCAAAACATCAGTCTACCTATTTTATTCAATATCAACATCCTTTTTCATGATACATCTACACATGAATATTTCTTTATGCATGCATTTTAATTAGAGTTCCCATGGATTAAACATGTTTACCAAGCTACAATATCTTCCTTGGAGTTGTTATTGTGAACTCCCTTTCTTTATTTCTTCTCGAGACTATAATTGATGTTGATCAATGTCCTATACAATATTTGAGAAAGTCTTGATCTCTCTGAATTCCAAAGTATGTCAAATTTCTTCTTTCAATAATAATTTAACAATATGGAAGGTTTATTGAGAAAATTCTCAAAACCAACTCTTCTTGTATGATTCTTGTAGATATGAACCTTACCCTAGAGAATATTCAAAATATGCATAACTTTGTTTCAAAACAATCATCTAGTCATCCTTTCTTGAAAGATCCTGCTTGTTATACTAGTTGAAGATAGGCTTCTATACCTAGGAGTAAAAATGCTTTCATTATTCCCTTCATACTGCAACATGACCATCTACACTCCTTCATCCTTCAAGAGTATTGTTTCCATACTCGATAGAATATATACTAGTCATGTCATAATGGCGCTCCTTCAAGAACCTTCCAAAATTATGGTTCTTATAGGATCTTGATGATTCCTCTTTGCAAAATGACCAACTCTAACAATTTGTTAGAAAATAATTGGATGAACAATAATATGCCATATGGTCCCAATCTTTTCATTCTTGAAAGCTATATGATTCCTTGCAATGGAACTTAATTAAGTAGACTTTGATTCTTCTAGTATCACATTATTATTTCTTTGATTCCATGCATTCAAAACCAAGGGTCTTCTAGGGTATACAATAATGCATGCTACTCTACCTTCTACCTAATAAAAGAAGCAAAAATTTCGTAAAGAACTTGATAGAGATGAGACTTCCTTCAATAGTAAAAATCCTTGGGATCTTCTACTTTTTTCTTCTTCTTAGGTTCTCCCCTCTATTCATATATGTGACGTTCACTTATTTTAATTCTTTTCTTGTTGGATAATCCCTCTTAAATTTTCCATACTCATTGCATCCAAACATTGAAACTTGGACATATCTATTTTGTTCTTGGACTTTCCAAACTTATGCCTCTTCAGCTTCTCAGTCCTAGAAAGAAAGGTTTGAGACCTTTCATTTGATTCAATTTCATACTTTGCCTTCATACTAAATTATTACGAGGTAAATTAATCCCATAATTCATTAAAAGGTGTAGTATCCTTCTTAGAGTAGATACTACTTGCAAAACAGCTCTAATGAGGTGGCAAAACATTCAATACAAAAATGGTCATTTCAGTGTTGGAAACAGTATCCCCAAGCCCTTGCAATTGATATATTATTAGAGATATATTCATAATAAAGGTGCCCATGTCTTCATCCCTTCATTTACTTATTTTGTATAGTTGATTCCTGAAGGAAATATTTTGACGTGATGTACTATTAGAGTACAACTTTACCAACTTATCATACATAGGATTGGATGACTCCAAGTCAGCAATAAAGGTTATTGAAAAATATGACCTTTCATGGGTTTAACAATGATCCTTTATTCTCTTAATTCCCCCTTATTTTATTTTTCCAATTCTTTGGTCTTCTATTTATCTGGCACAACTACTTCACCATGGACATATTCCATGACCTCATTTTCTATGAGTGCCAAGTCAATCCTCTTCTTCCATGCTAGGAGGTTTGTTTATCCAATAAGTTTGTTTCTTTACTTACAGGATGTAGCCATATGATTTGTATATTAATACATAGAAGACAATATAATACTTGTTAACCAAGGGTCCTTCGTCTTGATGATGTCTCCAATTATCTTGATGTTTTTACGACCTTCAATGAGTCTTCAACGATGCCCTAGAATGATAATTTCTAGGATCCCTTCAATAATGGTGTCTTCAAACAAATTCGAAGAGTGAATGATGATCCCAAGGTTCCTTGATGATTCCTCTTCTTCAAGATGATTCACTAGAGATTCACTAGAGTTGGCCTACTTCGACAACTCAATAGAGTGGGATATTCTACTGGCGAGTGTTCTTGATTTGTGTGTCCATGATCCAATCAGTTGCATATTATTCCATGCAATCTGGATTTAACTCTGTGGGTGTGAGCTATTCTGTAATGTCAGATGTGTCTAGTAATGGTGGAAAGTATGGCCAAAGGCGGCTCACATTGAACAGTGGGTGCAGGCCAATGAATGGGGGAATTTTGAGCTCAAATGCATTATCTCCCACAGCCTTCATAATGGTGTAAGGACCATATCGGAGTGGTCTGAGTTTCTGATAGGCTCCGGTAAGGCATTCCTTTTGCAAATGCAACCACACTTTGTCACCCACCTGAAACTTGTGTGGCACCTGATGTTGATCATGTCAATGCTTTTTACTTGGAATTTGATTTCTCCAGAATGTCATGGACCTACTGGTGAATATGTTGGATGTGCTCAATGAAGTGGTTTTCCTTATTTGTTTCAAACTGGCCATGAGCTGAATCTACATGAGTAGTTGCAAATGGCATGGCCACATGAATGGGACATAATGGCTAGAATCCCAAGCCCACGTGAAAATGGTTGTGGCCATTCGAGTTGTGGAGAGCCCGATTGTAGCTGTACTGAACATAAGGGAGGCTCTTGTCCCATGTGTGTTGATGCTTTGAGTTGTACATGCGCAGAATGTGTATGATCATCATGTTGATAACCTCTATATGGCCATTAGTTTGAGGATGGAAGGCTATGGACTTGGTGAGCTTGGTGTCCAACATCGACTAGAGACTGGACCAAAATGTACTAAGGAACTTACTGTCCCGATCTGAGATGATGGACTACAGGATCCCAAAGTGTACCCACACTTGTTCAAAGAAGAGTTTCGTAGTCGCTTCGGCTGAGATATTCTTCTTGCAGGCTGCCATAATGACCATCTTCAAGAACCTGTAGACGACCACAAAAACACAGTCGTTTCCATGCTTAGTGGAAGGATGGCCCGACATGTAATCCATGGAGATGGATTCCCAAGGTCGACAGGGGTAGCCAGAAGGGTATCGAGGCCTTGCTTCTTGATGGTCGGTTTGGCAATGGCACAAGTAGTGCATGATCTGATGTACTTCTCGAAATCCTATCGAAGATTCAGCCAATAGAAATACTTTTGCAGTACTGCCACCATTTTCTTGACCCCGAAATGCCCAATAGTCCGACTATAGTGTGCTTCCCAAATCATCTTGGCACGCTCACTTGAAGGAATACAAAGGTGACCCAGGTGGCATAACAAGGTATCCAGGAGGTGAAAATCTAGAACATGCTGACCCTCCAAGAGTATCTGGTATGTGTGGCTAAATTCTGGGTCACTTTTGTAGAGAAGTGGCCAATCAAAAGTCTCATGCCCACAAGATTTGAGCACAATGGTTAATGCCATGATTGGTGGTCAACTGAGGCAATCTACAACATTATTGGTGTTTCCCTTCTTATACTTGATATTCAAATGGAATTTTTTGAGGTATGTGGACCACTTCTGATGGCAATCATTCTACAATTTTGCTTGGGTCTGTATGAACTACAGGGGCCGGTGTCCTGTGTGGATGATCGTTTCCTTCCCGAAAATGTAATGCTTCCATTGTCGACAGGCCTGCAAAATGGAATACACCTCTTTTATCATAAGTGGGATACTTTTGGACTACGTTTGAAAGTGTCTCACTGTGATATGCCACTGGATGCCCGTGTTGGGTAAGGACTGCCCCAATAGCATAGTCAGAGGCATCTGTCTCGACCTCAAATGGTTGTTGTAAGTCTGGTAATGCGAGCATTGGTGCCAACCAAAAGTGATCTTTCAACTATGTGAATTCCTTCTGTTGAGATTCAGACCAAAATAATTTTTCTTTTGCTCCTCCCTTAGTGACTTGAGTCAAGGACCAAGTGATATGAGAAAATCCCAACATGAACCTACTGTAGAGGTTGGGAAGACCTAGAAAGTCGTGAAGCTCTATCAGAGTGGTTGGAGATGGCCAATGCCAAATGAATTGGATCTTGGCCGGATCCAAATGCACCCCTTGTTCATCAATAATGTATCCCAGATACTGAACCTGGGTCATGCCAAAATTGCATTTCTCCAAATTAACACATAACTTGTGTTGCCTCAATGTTTGGAGAACCTGTCGAATGTGGTGGACGTGCTCTTCCTAACTCTAGCTGAAGATCCATGTGTCATCCAAGTATACCACTACAAATGATTTAGTGAATGGCCGCAATATGTCATCCATTAGCCTCATGAAGGTTGGAGGAGCATTCGTATTCGAAAAGGCCCACCTTGGCTTTGAAGGCAGTCTTCCACATATCGGAGGGTTCGATTGGCACCTGGTGATATCCTAACTTCAAATCGATCTTGCTAAAATATTTTTCCCCCTTTAGTTGGTCCAAAAGGTCATCAATCTGTGGGATCGGGTACCTATTACGAACAATGATCTTGTTTGGCACCCGATAGTCAGTATAGAGTCTCCAACTCCCATCCTTCTTCTATACTAGCACGATCAGGCTCCCAGTGATGAACTCGGATGGATGTGACCTTTCTGCAGCAACTCCTGAATCTGCCTCTTGATTTCATCGTTCTCTAGAAGGAAGCACCGATAGATTGGTCCATTGGGTAGTGATGCACCTGGGGTCAGATTGATGGAGTGCTTGACATGAGTGCAAAGGAATCCCTATGGGGGAGTTGAGGATGTCCCCTACCCCTCCACAACCTTGTCCATCTGTAGTTGTCATGCAGAGGGGCCCTGCCTAGAGGTCGTGGCCACATCTTCTTGTTTCCTTGATGGCGCATCATCAGGAAAACAAATTTCCCGGTTTTGGGAATGAGCTTACTGCATTGTTTTGTAGTAACCAAAGAGATGGTGAAAGGCAGTGATACCTCTGGTATCCTATACAACTTATTTCCCAAAGTAAAAATAATAGCACGAGGCCTTGATTCATACACAGCATGTCGCTTCCACAAGTATGGTTGTCATAATAATACATCACAAACATCAAGGGGAGCAATGTCACACAATACCTCATCCGTGAAGGGCTTGATGTTGTATGGAAGGTGACACTACTAGCTCACACGAAGATCCCATCCTTGGTGAAGCCACCTGATGGTGTACGGTTGTCGATGTGTTATGGTCGGTAAGCCTAGTTGCTTCGCGACCTCTGCCGAAATGAGGTTCTTTTGGCTCTTGTTGTTGACAATGAACTGTAGCAGGGAGACCTCTACCTGCATCTGGGAGTGGAAGAGACGCTCCTCCTCCTCTAGATCTTCGAGTTCCCCCTTCTGGATCTTTGTTGTGGCAACGGTGGCATTGGGCTTCTCATCGATAATTTGCTTCCCTTTTTCATTCCCCTTATCTGGTTCTGACTTAGATTTGGAACATGCATCTAATTTTAAAACCTTTAGCTCGACCACTAGTGACTGCTTGGCCTGACACTCACCTGTGTTGTGAGTGGAGTTCTTATGGAACTCACACCACTTTCCCATGTCCTTTTTCAGCTTTGCAGCATTGTTCTTTGCTTGCAGCTATAGCAGGTTGTCTTGGGCCGCCCTACCTTGGCTTTGTCCTTTATTTTGCATTTTTGGGGCACCTTTCCCTTGTGTCAGATTCACAAATCCAAAGTCTCGCTTCTTCTGTTTAAACTTTTTCTCGACCTTGACTGCATATTGGTATGCCATGCCGAGCGAGGAGATGTTCAGGAATTCTATTTCTTCCTGGATGTACTTGTGTAGACAGCCATAGTATTTGAGTACCAAATGCTGCTTTGAATCCTTGATACCCAACTTTGTGCGAAGGGTATGGAAAATATTGGTAAGCTCTGGCACATCTTGGTCTCTTCCCTGCAGTAGCGTGGTCCACTTTATGTATTGATCCTCATAGCTTCCGACAGGGTATTACTACTCCTTGATGGCATCCCAGAATGAATTCCAAGTGGGTGCGACTAAAAATAGTGAGCCTGTATTTTCATCCTTCTTCTTGCAGTAGGTTTCCCACTAGTCCTTGATGTGGGGGGGCTGCTTTGAGAAGAGCGAAAATAATCTTTTCCTAACTAGAAAAGTCATGAACAAAAAAATAACCATCTAGCATATTTTACCATTTATCGATGACATCTGCGTCTATTTGAACCTCCAATATGGGGATTTCAAAATTAACTTGCACCTTAAATGGTGTCGCATTTCCAGAGTAGTTGTTGGAAGCCGATACGTCACCCCTGGGTAGTTTGTGAAGGATCTGGGCAAAGTTTTGCACCATCGCATTCCTTTGTCGCTCGAGGCATTCTTCGAGCAAGATTTTGATAGGATCTCCTACCCTCTCATCTTTCTTTTCATCTGCCATGGGAGGCCATCAGGATTTACGAGGCTAGTCTTGCAAAGGTTCGACCAATTCAAGTGCTAAATCCTTATATCCGAACCTCGTTGGGGACATGCAAAGAAAAACAGAGAAAAAAAGCAGACCGCTCTGATACCACTAATCTAGATTTAAAGAGGAACGCAAAAAAATACAAAGATAACCATAAGCACAGAGATGCAGCAGAAATAATACTACATTTCATTAATGTAAAATACTAAGATAAGCTTACAAATAGAAATGGAAATACACCAGCTAGGGCGATGGTAGCTTATCTCTGAGAAGAGATGTTGCAGCTACATGCCTCTAAATTGAACTACAATGAGGCTCAAGAGCCTTTTTATTATTGAACAATAAGAGCAAACCCTAAACAACCAAAACCCTAACCCGAGGAGATGTAACACCAAGAGTTTATGGGCCTCGTTGGGTTGAGTTGGACAACCAACTTCCTGGGGTCGTGACTTGGTCATATTATCTCCGTTTGACATGCATGATAGCCCATTGGAAAGATCTATCCAATGACTATGACGAAGAAGACGATTTTAGTTACAAAATCATTGGCAGTAGATTTCCAAAAAACGTCGTTTACAGCCACAAAATGGCTTCGGAAATTCAAGACCCGAAAAACTGTTAAAAATAGTAAACTGTGCTATAATTAAGGAAACTTAAAAACTGAAAGAATCAATGGTGGGTGTCTAAGTGGAATTGGAAAGTGGCCATCAATATCCACCTGGATCATTTTCTCCCTCAACCATCACCTTGCATGCTTGGGACAGACACCCCTCCCAGCCCCTTGGCATGTACTACAACTTTCCAGTGACCCTTGTGGGCAAGACTATTCATGTCAACATTGAAGTCATTAATGCCCCTTTAGATTACAACATTCTCTTAGGTTGTAGTTACACATATTCCATGTCAACCCTCACATCTGTGGTGTTCCACAATATGTGCTTGCCCCATGAAGGGAAGATCATTACCATCGATCGATTGACTTACTATGAGTCGAAAACCATAACTTCCCCTAATTCCATTATCTCGTTAATGTCAGATAAGTAGTATTCACCTCGCCTCACTGGTGATTCACCTGGAGTATACAAATATTACTCATTGTTGGGTGCTTTCCCTGGTCCTTCCCATCCCATATCAAAGCCTAACTCTATGAGTGTTTGCATGTTACAAGCATTAAGGGCTACTCTCAAGTATTTTGGTAGATCCGATCAACAACTAGCTCCTCAACACCCTATTGTTTCCATCCCAGCTAAGTCCTCTCTATCCACCCCCTAGGACCTCCTCCATTTGTTGGTGCCTCTCTTATTTTTCCACCAGGAACTGTTCCTCCAGGTGTCAACCATCCAGTAGCTATTTTGTTGGGACATTACCCTATAGGCCAACGACCTTTGTTATTCCCTACTCTAGGAGTATTTTTTGTCATTGTCATTGCTTCACTGGTCCTTCCTAACATGACTTTGGGGATCCCAGTATGGTACATCGATCCCCCTACAAACATTCCACCTAGTTAGCTAAGACATTATCATGGTTTGACCCCAGTTTAACTATTCACCACGACCCCTACCACTGCTTCAATTCCATCACAACCTAAATAGGAACCAACTTTTGTTGCGAAATAATCTAGACAAGGGGGCAAAGCTAAGAGGAAAGAACCTAAGGAAAAGCCACCCGATCTCCTCCATCCCCCAATGCCAAAAATTCGTCACCTTTGTGCACTTTGTGTAAAGTTGTTGGGAATGCCACCAATAATTGTCCCAAGCTTACTCATCTCAAACCTTTGGTTCATGAATTGTTTCCTGAGTCAAATATCCCTAAAGTCCATGTAAACTTACTGGGTCCGCCCAAGAAACTCAAAACGTTAGGCACAAATCACCTATGTGCATTGTGTGATCATCATGCTCACTATTCCCATTGTTACCCTCGTCTTAATGAATTTATTGATTGCCTTGAAGCACTTTCGGAACACGAGGCCACTCGTAGTGGAACACCTACTCCTATACCCATGTATTCTAGTACCCCTAGTCAACTAGAACAGGGGGACTTTGGTCCCACCATCATGATCCCTCCCCCCATTGTCGAGATGATGGACAGCACAGGCTATTTCCATTACCTTTCATATCCTTGAGTTCGTCACAGGAAAACCTTTCTGAGGTTTCTGCACGTGCTTCTATCAAACCTCTTTCGACAGAAACTGAGGTCTCAACATCTATAGATCCTCCATCTAGTAGACTGTCATCTACCATTCAAGATGATGCATATGTGAACCTTATTTATCTAGTTCATGCACCAGGTAATGCCGTCGTATTTTGTAGTTAGTCTTCCTCCTATCCACCCATATTCTAGTCTGATGAGGACACCATGGAAGCTATATCTACCCCTGATTACCCTTGAACTTAGGAAAGGGGGCATATTTTTTTTGGAGGATTCTGACGGCCACTTCCTTCCTAATTCTCCCAGTGCACTCAACCTCAAAAAATGTCTCTCATGGAATATCCTTTTGACTTGGGTCTCTTTACTTCTGCAATGAAGTTAAGTAGATTTAATTATCTCATATGTTGTCTTTTGCACCTTTCAAATGGATCCATCATCCACACCATATATCGGTCATGCTGACGGTGCGAGTCGCTTCTCCCAGAATATAGCCTTGAAAACCTGGGCCATTTTTACCCCCTTTCATACATTAGTCCTTTCAAATAGCCTGTGCATTGGATCTACCACAAATAATTAGGCCAAATATGATACAGTGATAGGTTTGTTAGTCAATGCATTTTCTCATTGCATCCTTCATCTTTAAGTTCATTTAGATTCCTTGATACTTGTCATGGAATTTAATGGTGTGTATCATGTGCATCACCAAGTCCTATTTAGAAAATATCTACAAGTTAAGATGTTGTTACATGAATTTTAAACCATTACATTCTTTCATGTTCCTAGAATGCAAAATAACTATGTAGATACCATTGCAAATAATATTGTAGATTGGCATTTATCACATGTAGACCACATAAGACAACAATAAAAAATAACAGATGGCTAACCATCATCATCATATAAAAATGCATAATATTATTTTGTATCATATAAGTATTTGGAGTCCACCACTCTAAATATATCCAGTACACCCAGAGGATATTGGCGTCACATAGGACCCTACATCACATTATCATCCTTTGGGGGATCTCATGCCAAGATGGGCTGGGATGCTTGGATCCATTTTTCGAATACTAAAAACACAATGGTGCTCCACAAACTCCTCTTGCTAGGGGGCATCATTCCCACCTTTGTATACTAGATTAGTCCCTTCCATCACATATGTTTGTGGGAAGTATCAAATTATTTGGGGCATGACGGTTTCCCCTAGCCATATTCTCAATTAATTAACACAAGTCTTGGCCTAGATCCCACTCGATCTAGGTATGGTCGATTATCCTCACATTCCTTCGATAGTTTTTCGTAATGTCCTCTCCGGCGAGCCATATGCACATTAAATATTGTAGACGTTTGATACCATACCTTGAATATTCTACTCTATGTCCATGTAGTCCCCATGTTTGACTTAGTTGGCGAGGATGATTTTAGACCTCCTCTAGTAATTCATTCTCATTTTCCTCTTGCCCTAATTCTTCACAAGGAACTATCGTTCCAAGAAGAATTAAGGCCACCTTTCCACAAGTAAGGTCCCCTAGCTGAAAGTCGCAGATGCTAATTCCAATGGTTGGTTTGTCCGCTATGATCTCCACAAGTTTTATCTTCCTATCCAAATTCACCACAACTCACTTAGAAATGAATCAAAATTGCACCGAAAACGTCGTTTCATAAAAAATCGCCAATTTTTATGTCGCCCATTGCGACCAGACCATAGCTCAGTTTGATGAACCATCAGCATCATTGGAAATCTCTCATCAAGCTCTATAATGGGCATTCCTCTATTTGTGATGATTTGACACTTCACCAGGAAGTCATTTTTCCAAGAAGGGTCACTTCATCGCCTCTCAAAATCGAATTTATTAATAAAGAGACACTTGTACTTTGAGGTCCACCTCCTCTTAATACTTTTCATACCATTTATTGATTTTTGTTTTGAGTAAGCATCATTTACTCATGTCTTGATGGTCCCCACTAAGCGTAGTTTGTGTGGCAGTGTCATCGAGTCACCCTTGTTCAGAACATCCGTGATGAGTCACCCTTGCATCCATGGAGTCTGTTTCACGTCCCATTATATCATGTCATAGTATTCCATCTGTCTTTGTATATCGTTCATCCTTGGTTTCCCATTTTGGATTCAAGTCATACTTTCCCCATCCCCTCCGAAGTTGAGTTAGCTATTGCCAGGTCATCCATGTACTTTATACTCTGACAAGGGAAGTCATGTGTTCATCCCTCAGTCCCACTTTTTCCATTATCCATTGTGTTAGTCCATTAGTCACATTATTTTTTTCCCTCATGCCTTAGTTGAGGATAATCATTGCCTCACCTATCGCCGGCCCGATTATGTCGGCATCAGCGCATTTATTCCAGAAGAATGGCCTAGAGGGCAGTGTATCTTGGTTCCAGCTTCCATTCTTTTCTTTGTGCCTCGGATCGAGCAGAGGGACTCATTATTTCCATTTGAATTGGTTGTTTTATGTTTGTGATCTATACACTTGATAGTTTAGTGATGCCATCGATTGTACCAGTGATTCCCAGGGGTGTGTGAGAGTTTCAGACCTCATGAGGGGGTGGCCCTACAAGTAGCCCCCCACATGCCCAGATTCATTCTATTATGCTACAACCTCAGTTGCAGTTCCACAGATTTGATGGGTTTGGTTCCTATTGATCACAATGTTCATAGCATGCACATCTCCTTCAGATGATCCATTCAGTTTTACAGAGCCCTTCCCTGTTCAGTAGGGCTTCTCAGTTGTTTTACCCTCCGTCCCACACATTTTTTGAGGTAAGGGTCATTATATCACATGTACTGAAATAATATTGTATTCCATCGTGGCTCTTGTTTTTCCAGGTGCATTATGTGTATGGAATACATTGTATTATTTTTTGGCTTTGTTATGTCAACATGTCATGTACCATTCAGCATGTACTTTGTTTCTCAGTTTTATGTTTCTAGGCACACCATTATTTCTGTAATAAATTATCTCAGTGGGTATGGGTATGCCTCCCCCATCTTAGTAATGTTTCGTACCACAACATAAGGAGACTTGCATTAGCCTTGTCCCCTCTGTTCCTATCCTCTTTCACTTAATCTTTATTGGTCAGTCTCTCTCTCCCTTTCTCTCTAACTCCCTTGTGTTGTCTAGTGATTATGTCTTTACAACATACTTCGGTCATATGTTTTTCCCCTAACACTCATATGTTGGGGGAAATCTATTATGACCAAAAAATTGATCATCTAGCATAATTTACTAGATGGATCAAAGTACAGCATATAAAACCAATTTTCCATAGTAAAATTTCTTTCGTCGTGAGAAATTACTTAATAAATCACCTTTGTTAAGTAATTTATAGTTAAACCCATGAAGAATAATTAAATAAATAACTAGTTATTTGATTTTCTTCTAGGAATAATTAATTAAACCATTATTCAATTATTATTCCTTGTCATATTTGACGCAATCATGAAAAATAAACAAACAAATCATTAATTATCTTATTTTTCTCTAAAGTATAATAAATTAATCACTAATTAATTATTATTCTCTGTCAAATTTGACTAAATCCCTTAGGAATAATTAAATAAATCCTTATCTGTTTATCATTCCTTAACTAATTCCTTGAGATGATAAATAAATAATTTCTTTATTTATTATTTCTAAATAAAAGTTTAAATACTTTTTCCCTCCTAAACAAATATAAAAAAATATTCCAAGTGGTTATTCCAAGAATGGGTTGATAATATTTTATTATTTCTCATTATTCGAGGATAACTCAATATTCTGTTATAAATAGAAGGGCTTTCCATTCATTATTGTTGGACACCTAATCCTCTAAAGGTTGGTGTGGAAGATGAACAACCAAAGGGAGTTCAAGAGACCACTTGGAATATGAATCCAAGGGTCACACCATGTCCTATAAATGTATATCATTGTCAATAATAGACGTACTCTCATGCTTATCTTTCATATTTTGTTACTACTGTGTATGTGTCTAACATTGTATCAGAGTTGCAGGCATATTCCTGGCCTACATAATTACTATGAGCATAATCTACATATCTATTGTTTTCCATTTCCAATCTATCAGAATTTTCCTTCTATAGTTCTGCAACACTGAACCATTTTCGTCATTTCTTTGTATTCTCGAATCTGCTTAATTTAGTATTTTTTTTGTCTGCCAACACTGCGGATTCTCTCGGTTAAGCACTCTCCTCAATTTTGTCGATTTATGATTGTGAGCTAGTGCCTCTGTGCAGGAATGAACTATGGTACATCGTTGGATCATGGCTCCATTAAATGGTATGACATTTGTGTTTTAAAATAACCAAAAAAATCATGTCCATTGAAGTTTTAAATTGACTCTGTATTGAATTATCTTTGTTCTCTATTGGAGTGACCAGCTTTCTCAATACTCAATCTAATCTGGTATATATCTCTTTGTGATATATTCGATATTGTTAAATTCTATTCCACATTCACCTCTATGAGATTCAACCCCCGACTGGAGACAACTTGCATTACAATTTTCCCTTGTGGTATTTCAAAGTAGCCTTAAGCACTTCTTTCTTCAAGTTTTCCTATAATCATCTTCATATCCAATGCAATCTCCTGATTCTGACTGTCAAATTACCATCGTAATGGAGACGTGTTATGCGGATGCACTCAATATATAAAGGCCACACCTGAGACATCTCATGTAGATCAAGGATAGCTTGGTAATGAAACATTGTTTTCTCTCAAATATTCAAGAAAGTTGATGCGAATTGTTTTCTAAAGGATATATCATCCCTTTTAGGGTACCCAAGATATTTTAGGTCTTACCCAAGTGCTATAATGTAGCTGACTGTCTAATAAATATTCACAACAGCTTCAAACCTAATTTTGAAGTAATCATCAGAAATTTTCAAATTTACAAGCAGATGCCTTCATTGCGTGTGGCCAGATCATTGGAAGCTTCCGGGTCTAGGATTTTCTCTATTGCTCTATGCATGGAAGAGTGAGTAGAGTGGCCACAACTAAGAACCTATAAATCACATATGCTTTATTGCTACCTTTTACTTCTTAATTGATTATGAATATATATATCAATTAATCATTTATGGCTTCTGTGGAAGGAGTGAGAAATTCGATAAACTAGTTAAATTGCATTTAATGGTGGGACCAACTTAATTTATCAAATAGGGCCCCAATTTTACTAGATATGCCGACAGATAATCTGGAGTATGAAATTTTAGGTTTTCATAAAATGTCTCTCGCTATGGTGATTCATAATGTACTCTATTGTATTGAATAAAGGTGCCTCAGTAAGTTGTCCAATTCAATAGCTACTCTTTTAGTCCGAGATAGGTTTGATGACCTAATCAGATTGGGTGCCAGAACTAGGTCTATTGAAGATGCTATTACTCAAATTACCAATGTCGGCTTTGGTGTGTGTCAGATCTGTGCATACTTAGTTATAAAGGTGGTATACCATATTATAAATGTTGAAGTTGTATTTGTTATCACAAAATCTGATCCTAATAAGCTACTGATCAAGTATACTCTGAGTAACTCTTTCAAACCAGTCTTTTGGTTGAGGCTTAGCCTCCTCAACCTGAGAGGGCTCTCTCAATAGGTTTAAGATTTTTTATTAATAATTAGATGGCTAACTCTAGGAATAAAATTGGACAAAATGTATAACTAGTTGAATCAAAGATTAGCAAACATCTATTGGGCTATGGAGTCAAGCTAGTTTTCAAGAAAACATCATGATCGGCAAAATATGGAAGTTAAGGCACTTGGACTTTTAGGTCTATAAGCAAAACAGTAACACGGTAAATCAACACATTTTACAAGCATGTGAAGGAAGTTAGAGAATTTTCCAATTAATTCTAAGTATCAAAAGCTCATATCGTTGCAAATAATTAATTGAACAAGGGCATAAAAACATCAAATACATAAACCCCTTGTGAATCCTGAGTAGTAAAATTGATCTCTGTATTAAGTTTGAAAAACCATAGTTTCCTACAATAACACAGCTTTCTTTTGCTACTGAAATTACCAACCCTGAGGAATTCGATTTTCAAGCTTTATATAGAGTTTTACAACCTTGGATACTATGATCATCTTTAGAGGAATTCGAATTCCTAACTTAGACACCTATCTTTTCATAAAACAAACTACTTAATTACAACTTGACATCTAGCTGTATTTAAGAGTCCTAATACAAATAGGAGTAAAACTCCTAAAACATGATTCTAACAACCTTATGTATGGCTTCAATAAATTCTTTAATCATATGCCAACCATGTCTTTGAGCTTGATGATGTCCACATTGTTGTTGCAAAACCTGCTGAGTCATGACCTAACTGTCGTGAAAACTAGGAGACAGAGTTCCCTCCTTTTAAGGTCTTAATCCCTTCCGCTTATCTTTGAGTATTTTTGCTGGTATACATGTGGCATGCACTGATAACCCGTTAACATTTCATTTTCCATTTGTGCAAAGAAAAGGAAACTCGAAAATATGAAGTAAAGACAAAACATGACTATGGTACGAAAATACTTTGTTTTCATAGCACAACTTTTATATCATTTATGAAATACTTCCTGGGACATTGCTTTCTACACCACTTCCATCTGAGACATCATACATGATCCCATGTCTACCAATAACTTCAAAATTTGGAACTAATCAAACCTTACCTCTATAAAGCATCCATAAGTGCTAAATGATCATCTTCAGCAATTTCGTAGTGCGCTATGAACTGTTGTGTATGCTCTTTTTCAAAACGGCCTTCAAAAATCTATAGTTTGGGAGTTTTTCAAAATTCCATGAAGACTGATGTAATCAATCAAAAATCAAAATCACTTACCCTTATATATGTTCTTCTTCACAATTGTTCTTCCTTTTATATGCCAAAACTCTTTTTATGTGTCAAAACTGTTTTAATATATCTCCTTCACTGCCCCTTTTCAATACCATGTTTATGTTGTAGACCCTTTTCCATATTGGGTTAGTTGTATTTCTAGGTCTTCAATTTTCCTCTTCAATCTCATGTTTGTAGTTCTCAGCTGATCATTAATCTTCCTTACAAATATGGCTTCTTTGATTGCAGGAATAGTCCAGGTAAAGTATTGAGTTTCATTGTTTACTATTTCTGGTTTCGACACCTTTTCAGCTTCCTAGAGAGCCTTCATCCTTTTGAAATTTTTCCTTTCAGCAGCATGCTCTCTTGCTCTCACTCTTAATCTAGAGATTTCATTATTAGCAGCTTTTAACCTTTCTTCTATAACCTCATAACTGGTTTTTTCTGTCTGACTGGAAGGAACTATGCTTTTGTCACCTTCAGGTCTTGGAGACGGAATGTCAATCAAATCTTCTTGAAAAATATATGTTTCTTCTATTCTCCCCAGCTTAATATTGGACTCTTGCATCTTCTTGGATCGCCTGGTTAAGGGTTTTCTGGGTTTTAAAACAAATGTTGTAACATCATCCTCAAATTCCAATTTCTTTGGAGGGTTTCATTTTCTTTGACTTTCCTTGATCAAATTCTATCACATCTACTTGCACCAAAGGGGATTCTGCAATATCAATGGCTTTTAAAATATCATTTAAATCACCCCTCAGGCTTCAACCTTCTCCCGATATCATTGTTTTACCTTCCTCCTTTTCAATTTGACTTCTAGTCAATCTCCTTTAAACTGGTTTGTTGGTTGACTATTCTTGTGTCTTTCCTTTAACCTCAGATATCTTTTCCTTTGTAGATTTAGGAGTTTCAAGAATAACTACTAGTTTTTTTCTTACATGCTCTTTCACCTACTTCCTAGGCTTCAACTTAACATACCTTTTTCACCTAGACATTATAGACTTGTTGGTTTCTATTGATGGAGTTCCTTTAACCCTAGGCCTAATGTCTACACCTTGTTTTTCTGCTCCAAAGTCACATAAAAACAAAAAAGAAGACCATTCTTTGTTGATCCTTTTGAGTTCATGTAGAACTATGAGTTTAATTAGACCATGATGAAACAGGGAAGTTTCACATCCTTGAGACTTCAATTTCACTTTATATGCCATCTTAGCTACACTTCGAAATAAGAAGTAAGGCAAATCTAGAGAAACCATACCAGTAAAATATAACAGGAGTTTAAAATGATATGAACAAACCTTTTGATATCTGCCTTCAGAGGTGAAATAACGTTGAATGTTGAAGAGCAAGTTGGTATAGTTGTTCTTGATGTAGTCTTTGGGAACTGCCTTGGTTAAGTTGATTTTTGAAAACTTTGGCTTTAGGAACACCTTACATGGTTCCATGTCAAATCTGAAGTTTTTGAGCCATGTCTCTTGCCCCCTATGAATCTCTATCACCAAAGTTATGGTCTTAGGAGTAATTGGCAAGTTTAGGATTCAAATTTTTGTGTTTGAGCCTCTGAAATGTAGGGCAAACTCCTTTGTCACCTAAGTGTGTCCTCGTCAAAAATTTTCACAAAATTTCCAACATCCTGTTTTCATGAAGGCTTCCATTACTAATTTATCTCTAGCTAAGACCTCGGTACTTTCAGGCTCTGGTCTTAAACAATGACCAGACCTGTGGTTTTTCCTTTCTTTTGTAATCTTTTCCTCTGAATTCCTGTAACAAGTTAGCCTCACTTTAATTTCTGTTTATCAACCTCACTTGCTGATATACGAGAGAAGATTTGGTAAGAGATTACCATAATCTTATCATTTGAAAATGGTCTATTTGAGTGTTTACATGCAAATTGCAATAAAAAACCATGCAACCCTTTCCAATTTGAAATTACCTATCATGATGACCCCTACATTTGAAATGATGGATTTGGATGGTTGCATGCTTAAGAACTGACTACTAACTGACACCTAATAATGAAAAATTAACATAATATTAACGAATTGATGTTCTAACAAGACTTCCTGCAAATCCGCATTTAGTGTATTTTCAGGGAAACGTGTTATGAAAAGAGTAGCATTTTCGTAGCGCAAAATAGACATTTTACACTATCTGCGCTACGAAAACGTGGTTTCAGGGCTAATTCCAACAAAATTTCAAAATGGTTTAAGATATGAGTTTCTAAACAGAATGTGAGACTTCTAAGACATGGAATAAGGTTGTTAAACTTTATTTGGATATGAAAATGGGACTTTTGAGACTCTTAACCTATCACCTACCCTTTTATCAAAACTAAAATGACTTTTAGACCTCCTAGAAATCATGACCAAAATCAGAGTTGACGCAATGATGTTTTTGAAAATTTTTGAGTGATAACAGAGGCTCCACTAGGGATAATGTGCCCTAGTGGTACACTAAGTACCGATAGCTCCAGTGCCGCTATCCATCCTTTAGAATAAAATTCTGAAATTCCGCCCATTCTGCTCCCCAAGTTTTAATGATTTCTACAAGAGGGACTCAAACTGCACCTACAAAAAATTCTTAGCCAACCTACCCTGAGCTTATTTGCACATTCCTACCTACCCTTTTAGCTACAACATCCATTTCTAGCTCAAGGAACATGAAACTTCCAATGAAGCCAGTCATTGATCTGATCTGCCACTTGAATCTCTTAATTGTGCTTGAAGCAAAAATAAACATGATACTGAAATAACCAAGGCAGCATGAGATGTAACTGATCTTCAAGATGAAAATATAACTGGAAGTCTAAACAGTAAATGTTTTCCATGTAATTAGCTATAGGGTCAAAAAAGACATGATTAGTTTGAAGATCATCATAACATTCTATATCTTCAGACAACTGATTCTTAGCCACACAAGATTCCTTTGATATGCTATCCCACTGCTTTTTTGAATGATTCCCACAAACAATGTAATTTTCCTCATTGTTATGATCATTCTTTGATGTAAGCTGTTGCAAAGTATGACATAAGAATTCAACCTTTTCCTCTGCCCGAGGGTTATAAAATCTATCTTCCAGTATTTCTTCCTGGTGTTTGCAATGATTTTCATATTCTTTATCATCAAAAGACTAGCAAGTTTGCTGCATATTTACATTAATATCAGACGATGTAACATGGTTTTCATAAGTAAACCCCTGTTGATTTTCATGTTGCATTTCATGGTATGTTATCCTTTCTTCTTGGTGTTGAAATGTAGTGTTATGAAGAGCCTCTAAAATTTCTTCATCCATGAATTCATCATCATCATAACAATCCTCCAAATATTGAATAAAACTCATAGAATGTTTACAATAATCTTTGACTAACAATAAGAAGGGATGACACTCTTTATACATCTCATAGAATACAACATGGAAATTAGCAAGCAAATATAATGAACCATTTTCCAAGCCTTTATATGAAGACCATGATTTTCCTTCTAAAGTGGTCATAAACATCTTCATGAGACAATCTTTAGTGAATTGAACCTTAAGACTGTGTACATGCATATGGAACCTAAAAAAATGAAGAGTAGCATTGTCTTTCTTTTCATATTTGAATATTGGAATATCATCTCACCATTCAACCTTTGGCATAGGATTTGGAAAACCAGGGATATGAGATCGATTCATAGGGGCATAACTGGCATTCATTCTTGCAATGGCACTCATCCTGAAAGTTCATTAAGCTACTAATCTTCTAGTAGTTGAGTCACCTTCCAATTTGTTATTTGATGTGTGGAGTCACCAAGGTATATGTAGCCTCGAACAGCTTCCTAAGCTCCTGCTACCTCTAGAAGTTCAGCTTCTTGATTTCAAAAATGAGTAATCTTCAGGTTCCCGGTAGACGCACCAAAATGTTTTCACAAAATCTAACCCTTATAGGCTGCTAATCAAGTAGACTCTGAGGAACTATTTCAAACCAATATTTTGGTTGAGGCTTAGCCTCCTCAACCTGAGAGGGCTCTCTCAATAGGTTTAAGATTTTTGATTAATGATTAGATGGCTAACTCTAGGAATAAAATTGGACAAAATGTATAACTGGTTGAATCAAATATTAGCAAACATCTATTGGTCTATGGAGTCAAGGTAGTCTTCAACAAAACATCATGATAAACAAAACATGGAAGTCAAGCCACTTGGAGTTTTAGGTTTATAAGCACAACAATAATGGAGTAAATCAACACAGTTTACAAGCATGTGAAGGAAGTTAGAGAATTTTCCAATAAATTCTAAGTATCACAAGCTCATACCACTACAAATAAGTAATTGAACAAGGCCATAAAAACATCAAACACATAAACCCCTCGTGAATCCTGAGTAGTAAAACTGATCTCTGTATTAAGTTTGAAAAACCATAGTTTCTTACAGTAACACAACTTTCTTTTGCTAATGAAATTACCAACCCTGAGGAATTCAATTCTCAAGCTTTATATGGAATTTTACAACCTTGGATACTATGATCCATATTTAGAGGAATTCAAATTCCTAACTTAGACACCTATCTTTTCACAAAACAAACTGCTTAATTACAACTTGATAGCTAGTTGTCTTTAAGAGTCCTAATACAAATAGGAGTGAAACTCCTAAAACATCCTTCTAACGACCTTATATATGCCTTCAATACATTCTTTAATCAGCTGCCAACCATGTCTTCGAGCTTGATGATGTCCACATTACTGTTGCAAAATCTGCTGAGTCATGACCTAACTGTCCTGAAAACTAGGAGACAGAGTTCCTCCTTTTAAGGCCCTTAATCCCTTCTGCTTCTCTTCGAGTAGTTTTTCTAGTATACATGTGGCATGCACTAATAAACCATTAGAATTTCATTTTCCACCTGTGCAAAGAAAAGGAAACTTGAAAATATGGAGGAAAGACAAAACATGACTGTGCCATGAAAATACTTTGTTTTCGTAGCACAACTTTTATATCATTTATGAAATACTTCCTGGGACATTGATTTATACACTACTACCATATGAGACTTCATACATGATCCCATGTCTACCAGCAACATCAAAATTTGGAACTAATCAAAGCTTACCTTCGAAAAGCATCCATAAGTACTAAATGATCATCTTCAGCAATTTCGTAGTGCACTACGAAAATACTGTGTATGCTCTTGTTCAACACGACCTTCAAAAATCTATAGTTTGGGAGTTTTACAAAATTCCATGAAGACTGATATGATCAGCCAAAAATAAAAATCACTTACCCTTATAGATTTTCTTCTTCACAACTATTCTTCCTTTTATATGCCAAAACTCTTTTTGTGTGCGAAAACTGTTTTAATATATCTCCTTCACTGCCCCTTTTCAGCACCCTGTTTCATTATTGCTATAGACCCTTTTCCATATTGGGTTAGTTGTATTTCTAGGTCTTCAATTTTCCTCTTCAATCTCCTATTTGTAGTTCTCAGCTAAGCATTAATCTTCCTTACAAATCTAGCTTCCTTGATTGCAGGAACATTCTAGGTAAAGTATTGAGTTTCATTGTTTACTATTTCTGGTTTGGACACCTTTTCAGCTTCCCAGAGAGCCTTCATCCTTTTGAATTTGTCCTTTCATCAGTATGCTCTCTTACTCTCACTCTTAGTGTAGCAATTTCATTGTTGGCAGCTTTTAACCTTCCTTCCATAACCTCATAACTGGCTTTTCCTATCTGAGTGGCATGAACTGTGCTTTTGTCACCTTTAGGTCTTGGAGACGAAATGTCAGTCAACTCTCCTTGAGGAGCATATGTTTCTTCTATTCTCCCCAGTTCAATATTAGACTCTTGCATCTTCTTGGATCGCCTTGTTAAGGGTTTTCTCGTTTTGAAAACAAATGTTGTAACATCATCCTCAAATTCCAATTTCGTGGAGGGTTTCATTTTCTTCGACTTAATCAAATTCTATCAAATGTTCTTGCACCAAAGGGGATTCTTTAATTTCAATGGCTTTTAAAATATCATTTAAATCACCTTTCAAGCTTGAAAATTCTCTGAAGATCACTGTTTTACCTTTTTCCTTTGCAATTTGACTTCTGGTCAATCTCCTTTGAACTGGTTTGTTGGTTGACTATTCTTGTGTCTTTCCTTTAACCTCAGATATCTTTTCCTTTGTAGATTTAGGAGTTTCAAGGATGACTACTGGTGTTTTTCTTACTTTCTCTTTCACCTGCTTCCTAGGCTTCAACTTAACATACCTTTCTGCCCTAGACATTACAGACTTGTTGGTTTCTATTGATGGAGTTCCTTTAACCCTAAGGCTAATGTCTACACCTTGTTTTTCTACTCCAAAGTCACATAAAAACAAAATCAAAGACCATTCTTTGTTGATCCTTTTGAGTTCATGTAGAACTATGAGTTTAATTAGACCATGATGAAACAAGGAAGTTTCACATCCTTGAGACTTCAATTGCACTTTATCTACCATCTTAGCTACACTTTGAAATGAGAAGTAAGGAAAATCTAGAGAAATCATACCATTAAAATGTAACAGGAGTTTAAAATGATATGAATAAACTTTTTGATATCTGCCTTCGTGGGTGAAATAACGTTGAATGTTGAAGAGCAAGTTGGTTTAGCTGTTCTTGATGTAGTCTTTGGGAACTGCCTTGGTTAAGTTGGTTTCTGAAAAATCTAGCTTTAGGAACACCTTGCATGGTTCCATGCCGAATCTGAAGTTTTTGAACCATGTCTCTTGCCCCTGAGGAATCTCTGTTGCCAAAGCTATGATCTTAGGAGTAATTGGCAAGTTTAGGATTCTAATTTTTGTGTTTCAACCTATGAAATGTAGGGCAAACTACTTTGTCACCTAAGTGTGTCCTCCCCACATTTTTTCACAAAATTTCCAACACCCTGTTTTCTTGAAGGCTTCCATTACTGATTTATCTCTGGCTAATACCTTGGTACTTTCAGGCTCCGTTCTTAAACAATGACCAGACCTATGGTCTTTCCTTTCTTCTGTCATCTTTGCCTCTGAATTCCTGTAAAAAATCAGCCTCGCTTGAATTTCTGTTTATCAACCTCTCTTTCTTATAGATGAGAGAAGCTTTGGTAAGATATTACCATAAGCTTATCATTTGAAAAAGGTCTGTTTGAGTGTTTGCATGCAAACTGCAATAAGAAACTAGCCAACCATTTGGAATTTGACATTACCTATCATGATGATCCCTACATTTGAAATGATGGATTTGGATGGTTGCATGCTTAAGAATTGACTTCTAGCTGACACCTAATAATGAAAAGTTAATGAAATTTGAACGAATTGATGTTTTGACAAGACTGCTACAAATTCGTGCTTAGTGTATTTTCGGGGAAAAGTTCTACAAAAAGAGGAGTGTTTTCGTAGTGCAAAATAGACATTTTACACTATCTGCGCTACAAAAACATGGTTTCAGGGCGAATTCAAGAAAAAGTTCAAAATGGTTTAAGATATGAGTTTCTAAACAGAATATGAGACTTCTAAGACATGGAATAAGGTTGTTAAACTTTATTTGGATATGAAAATGAGACTTTTCAGACTCTTAACCTATCACCTACCCTTTTATCAAGACTAAAATGACTTTTAGACCTCCTTGAAATCATGACCAAAAGCAGAGTTGACACAATGATGTTTTTGAAAAAATTTGGGTGATAACAATATGCTTGTCTGATACAACTTCACAATATCTTGTAGATTGGCACTCCTCTTCTCAAGTTTCCACACAAGTCGTTCAATATCTGTAATTCTTTTTAGATGTTGTCTCAAATCCTGGCAAAATGTTGTGTCCTCAATGATTGCCCACACTTGATCCAACCTACATTTGATCTCGTCTACATCTAAGAGAGGTTGTTTGAACCACCTGTTCAACAACCTCTTCCCCATACCAATAGTACAAGTCCTATTCATCAGTCTAAACAAGTTGAAATTCTTGTTTGCATCTGTATTACTCTCAAGAACATTTAAAGCTCGTAGTGATGCAGCGTCCATCCGCATGTAGCTCTCCAAGCTATACCATTATATGTTAAATCTACCATAATTGTTATAATCTACGAGAAAATCTATATAAGAGAGGACAACCCCTATAGCACCAATGACACAATCTGAACGTGCAATTAAATCCCTCAATGACTCTTTAGGACCTTTCACAAGGTGACTAAGGTCTTGATCAACATCCTTGGAATTGAACTCGGCTTTATTTTTTTCAGTTAAGAGTGCATTACATCTCACCAATACATCATGCAGGTGCTTATTAGTAGGTGACTTCCCAGTGTGTAAATTTCATGGGGCAAGACTCCATTAAACACCAGAAATTACTGAAGTGAATTTAGCGATAAAATATGATTGCATTTGTGAATCTCGAATAAAACGATGTTTTGTAAGTAGGCTCTATAACTGTGAGACAAATTTCATTTGCAAAGAAAGTCGAAGAATAGCTCTTCTTTTGCATAGTGTGAGTAGTTTGAGAAGTAAGTGCATTGAAGCAGCAAGTCATTTGTTGCATTAAAATTGGTACTGGGTTGTCTGCGATAGTGACTTGGTGATATTGGTATCTTGCTACTCATCTAATATTTGAAGCTATTTATCATTTTATAGGTCAATTTGTAGTTGAATATAACATCATTTCTCTGATTGTATTGGTTTGAAATGGATCGAATGGACAAGTTATTGAAACTACTGAATAATTTAATACATTCCACTGTTGATGAGAAGGTTAAGATCAACGAAACCTCTCTTTCCAATATTAAAATTTGTCTCCGAAATGCACAGAAGAATATTGAGTTTTTTCAGCTTGAGACAAAACTACAACAAGAAGAGATACAACATCATAAACATCATTTTGTTCAGAACATTGAGATAAACTCCCATCAGCAGCAAGTCAATATTGTTGAAGTTCATTGAGATTTAGTACCCAGTGAAGCAACAATTGTACATGTAGATGCAGAGGTTTAGTTTGCACTTCCCAAGCCCATCATCAGACCTTGGGAAGATATTGTCCACAATAAGCACAAAATAGGTCTTGGATATGATAAGGAGGCTTCCTTTCATATTCCAGATTACTCAAAGGCCATTTAGTTTCAGAGTGCCAGATTCCTTCATAAGAGTTCACCTTCAGTTGTTCTAGATTCTGCTCCTCTTCCACAACAACAACAAAAGAGTGTGAAATGCCAACACTATGACTGAGTAGGCCATCTCAAAGATACCTATTTTGACCTTCATCCATGTAATAACTATCATAAAACCATTCATTCTTCAAATAGATGCTTCAAAAACAAACCTCCTACAAAACAAAGATTCATCTTGGTTGGATCTCTTCTTGGCAATGGGCTTCAATAACCAAGAATATATTTCAGTCATATTCCATAAATTGTTATAAAGTATTGAACAATCTTGCAATTGAGTTTCCTCCATCATCTCACCTTTTATTTGATAGGGGGGAAGTGATGGTCATCTACAAGCTTTAAAACCACATCAAGCGAGCCTGAGCCACAACCTGCCATAACAGAATCAGAGTTGTAGACAGAGGCAAAGATTCCCTTGAGCATGCCTTCAGTTGGGGATGCCTCTTCAAAGAATTGGTGACACTTCCTCTAGCAGAAGACTTCAGCTTCTTTCCAGTTTTGGAAGATTCACGGGAATTGCATTAAGCATTCAAGAGTTGGTGGTAATCCTTAAACCATGATAGGTTGAGACCTCCCTTTTCAGGTTGAGGGTCTCCCTTTTATATAGGTTGAGACCTCCCTTTCATGGTTGAAGGTTTCCCTCTTCAAAACATCAGTAGCACTTCCTCTAGCAGAAGACCTCAACTTCACGACATATTTTGAAGATTTCTGGGAACTACACTAAGCATTCGAGTGTTGGTGGTCATCATTAAGCCACCTCCCTTATACCAACATTTCAGAGAGCACATTCAGCCTATTACTGCCATGCATTTTTTGCACATTTTGTATTACAAATCTCTTCTTGTACTCATACATACTCCTTCAGATTAAGGGGGGGATTGTTGGAAACCTAATCCTCTATGGGTTGTTGTGGAAGCTAAAGAGCCAAACAGGGTCCAAGAAACCACTTCGAATATAAATCCAAGGGTCACACCATGTACTATAAATGTATATCATTGTCAATAATAGACGTACTGTCATGCTTATCTTTCATATTCTGTTGTAGCCATGCATGTGTCTAACACTTATTCACGTTTGATTATTTTCATTGTTTTACTAATTGTTGTAACTATGATTATTTTCATTGTCTCCCACCATATTTTTGCTGGGTTACACATTATAGAGGAGAGAGAGTCTACACAAGCTGAAGATGTTTGAGGATAGCCATGAAACCATCCCATAGATGGGGACTTGTAACATTTATTTGTTCCCTTCACAGGTGTTATAATAAAACTATTCTTTGTATATATCGTTTCCATTGGATGATTAGAGTTATTACTATTTCTTTTTGTTGTTTAACTATGATTATGGCATAGATCATAATTTTGGCAGGTTTTGTTTCTATCAATTTCTCCAGATCTAAAATGTTTAGTAGCCACTTATATTGTTGACATTGTTTGTCATCCACAATCCTAAGAGGGTTCTTTTCATACATATTTGAGGAGAAAACACTACAACACTAGGCCATATAGGCTACTATAGAAAGTTTATCAAGGCTTATGCACAGATAACTGTGACAATGGAAAAGTTATTGAGAAAAGATGAGACATTTTGTTGGGATGAAAAGTGTCAGCACAATCTAGACGTACTAAAGGAAAAGATGGTGACTATGCTGATCTTGGTGTTCCCGGATTGGAAGAAAGAGTGTCACGTTCATGTGGATTCCTCTTGCATTGTGCTAGGTGTGGTATTGACCCAGGTAGGAGAGGGAGAAATTTATCATATGATATCCTTTGCAAGTAGGAAATTGTCAAAGGCTGAGATGAACTACTGCACCACAGAGCGTGAAGGGCTAGCGATGGTCTACACGCTACAGAAGCTTCAACATTATTTGTTGAGTTCACATTTTAAAATGTATACAAATCATTCCACACTAAAATACCTAGTCAATAAGCCTCTCTTGGCTGGAGGAATTTGTATATGGTTATTATTTTTTCATGAGTATAACTTTGAGGTGATTGTGAAACTTGGAAGGCTGAATGCAGGACCAGACCATCTATCTAGGATTGAAATAGTCAAAGAACCAAATAGTTTGGAGGAAGGATTGTGAGATGCACAGATCTATGTTGTGCACATTACGGATGACCGTTTTGCAGATATAATTCAGAATCTATCTACGGGTACAACTCCAAAAGGATATTCTGCTCAGCAGAAGAAGGAATTGGCGATTCATGCTACTGATTTTTCTGTTATAGTGGGACACTTGTATAAGATGGGAGCAAATGAAGTATCCTCGCCAAAGCAAATGGAAGAGTGGCGGGAGGAAATTATATTGGAAAATCAACTACGCAGAAGATTTTGTGTGTGAGATTATGGTGGCTGACAGTGCATAAAGATTCTAAGGCATTTTATAAGGCATGTCATGCTTGTCAAAGGACTAGAAAGAATTCGCAAAGAAATGAGCTACCCTTGAACCATTAGGCTTTGTTACAAGTATTTGAAAAATGGGAAATTGACTTTGTAGGTCTGCTCCAACCACCAAGAAGGAAGACAAGTGTGCGGTACATTATTACTGTGATAGAGTAGATGACGAGATGGGAAAAATCTCAGCCGATGAAGGATTGTACCGCTGCCACTACTTTAAGTTTCTTATTCGAGTATGTCTTAACAAAGTTTGGGTGCCCTAAGGTATTGAAGAGTGATATGGGTACGCATTTCCTAAATGAAACAATCAACTTGATGCTAGAATAATTCTAGGTATACCATCAAAAGAGTACGATGTACCACCAATAGTTGAAGTGTTCAATAAGGTAATGGAGAATGCATTAACAAAGGTCTATAACACAAAGAGGAATGATTGGGATGTGTGCATACCAGCAGTCCTATCGGCATATAGGATGACATGTAAGAAATTGACCGACCAAACTCCCTTTAGGCTGGTCAATGGGATCGAGGAGGTGATTCCTATGGAATATATTTTTCCAAGCTTATCCATTATGGTTTGATGGAGATGACGGACCATGAGACCTTGGAGGAATGGCTCACGCAATTGATGGAGTTGGAAGAAGATTAGTTTCTTACAGGATTTCACAAGCAAGTGCAAAAGGAACGTGAGAAGGCTTGGCATGATAGGCATATTAAGTTGCGCACATTTAAGGTGAACGATTTGGTTCTGATTTATGATAGTAAGTTCACGTAGTTTCCAAGTAATTTTCAAATGCACTAGTTGGGATCCTATGTAGTCAAAGAAATCATGGATGATGGTGTAGTTCAACTCGCAAAGCTGAATGTTGAATTTTTCCGGAGAAGGGTGAATGGAAGTCAACTGAAGTTGTATACAGGGGATCATGCTCCCACACAATGATTATATGGTAGTAGGACATTCTTATTGCTCCACGCACTTCCAAGGGAGAGTGGGACTATAAAATACATTACCCAAAAGAGTGGAAAATGCAGTAAAGATGTTGCGCAACGAACGAAAAAGGTACGGCAATAGAAGTTGCGATAGATGAAGTTGTGATGGACGAGTTGTTCCACAAGGGGTGGTGTCACGCAGCCAGGTCCAAAATTAGTCATTGAAGTCATTGTTCATGATTTGATAGCAAAAATCCCATTAGGAGGAGTGGGAAGGTGACATTTATGGTGAAAACCTTTGGAGATCTACCGCAAAGGTTGCATTTATGATCAAAAAATGGAGGGAACGGTCAGATTTGAATTCAAAATCACCAATAAATCTACCATGTTGGTCTGTTGAAGAACACTTTGCCTTCTGACGATTGTGTATGAGCCCTCTTGTTCCCTCTATATGAATCAGAAGGTTTGGGAGGATTTATCTTCAAGCCTAGAATTTTTGAACCTAACTGAGATGTCCAAGACGTTCAGTTCCAAAGCCATTGTCTCTTAAGTGAAAGTCCCTAAAGTTGTGTCCATGGAAGCTACACCATATGTGCCTACGGCGCTAGGATCACCTAGTCCAAAGCAATCAGTTGCTAAGGAGAAGCCAAAGAAACTTGTACCTATGAGGTAGTTACTGAGGAAGAACTTGGAGGTTTCACAGAAAGAAAGGAAGCACAAGGGAAAGTAGCCAGAAGAACCAGTGGATTTAAAATCCAAGGAAATCCATGATGGAGTTGAGGAATTATATGCTGGTGAGGGTGAGCCTGTCACTAAGCTCCCAGCTTATATCTCTCCACAGGAAGGGAAAGCGAAAGTAACCAAGGACCCGGATTCTGGTAAATTCATGGCCTCTACACCGCTACTACCAGGCGAAGTAGTATTTGAAGGCGCGCTCTTAGTCCATATCGTGGTGTTAACATTGGAAGATTGGGATCTCACCGACCAGGCGAAATTCCCTCACTTGGCCACCAATAAATACATCACCAAGAGTTACTATGAAAAGAATGGTGTCACAAGGCTGGAACCAATGAAATGGGTTAAAGGCGTCGAGTAGGCTAGGCTAAATTCATTATTTTGTTTTTATAATTATTATTCGTTTTTATACATTTTCTTTATTTATTTTATTATAGCATTAATGAAGGGCTAAATTCATTATTTTTCTTTTATAATTATTATTCGTTTTTATACATTTTATTTATTTATTTTATTATAGCATTAATAAAGGGCTAAATTCATTGTTTTGTTTTTATAATTATTATTCATTTTTATACATTTTATTTATTTATTTTATTATCGCATTTTAACTCAAAAAATAAATAAATTAATTAATTAAATAATAATAACAATATTAATAATAATTAAAATCTTTTTTAATTAAAATTAAACAAACTAAAATAAAAAATAGAAATAAAATATTAAAACCTAGAAAATAAATAACTTAGTCAAACTAGATGTTTTTTTCTAACGGCTAGTTAGTTGCTCTCTTCATCTATTTATTTCAATGGCTGGATCTAATTCATCATCTTGTCCTGAATATGAACTACACTGGATGGTTCGAAATGCGTCGACGAAATTGCTCCCGTGTGATTGTTTCCGATAGAATTTGTTATGAATCCCTTTCCTGTTCAGAGGGAGTGTTGATAAATGGAAACAAGAAATTCTAGTTTAATTTGTCCCTGGATTAAACTAATAAATAAAATTTAATTATATTCTCATAGCAACTTGTAAATAGTTAATTAATTTTGATTAACTTAATTAGCTTAGGAATTTCGAGTTCGAAATCTTTCTAAAGTCATGTATATGTTCTCCCTAAATTTTAGGGGTATAGTATGAGTTTAAATTGAGTTGGAAACTAGATCACTCAGTTTACTGAGTTATGTTTAGTTAAATTAGTTCCAAAATGTTTGAGGAACTAACAGAGGACTAATAGTCAACTGATGCACTAGTACATCCACTAGTGCTATTCCAATTAACTAAAGATTCTGTTATCAGAAACTCATGCATTTCAATTCAAAGAAAGACCTAGTTGAGACCAAAGTGTAAGGATAGTGTACTATAAATGGTATTATTTGCTGGAGTATAAATATCATGCATGCATCATAGATTGATCCTACATTTGGATTGCACAGCTTTGGAAGCATGAATTCCCTTTAAATATGTGTTATTCATCCTAGGAATTATGCAAGAGATTAGGGGCTTGGAGAGCTACATAATTGGCTAAGTGTTGTCCAAGAGCTAGCTTGTGAGCTGAGAGAGTTGAGAGTACTTGTGAAAAATGGTTCTAGAGAGAACAAGGTTTGTATCTTCACTCCTATTTCTAATAGATGCAATACAGATAATGGTGTTTTGAGTAGTGGATTTCACCAGATACATTTTGTGTTATGTGTCATTGATTTATCTTCTTATTGTTCATATATTTTTCATCGATCTATTGCCTTCCACTAGTTGAAAATAGAATTAGATTGTTGTCTTGTGCTTTAGAACATTGCATGAGCTTGTGAATCTACATGATTTTCTACAGTGGCTCCAATTTCCCACGACTAGGGCTAGTGATGTACAATATCAATATGTGTCTTATAACTTTTTCTTAATAAAAGAATCCTTTATAGGTTGACACATTATTCATGCATGAATTATTGATGTTTGTAAGGCTATTATGTGAACATTTGTATTTCATGTTTACTTTCACATGTACTAAGGTAGTTGAAATATTTTAGTTATTTTAGTGCTTATCTTGTTGAGAATGTGTTGTAATGGTTATAATTTTTGTCTCATCTTTGTAGCCTATAGCAAAGGATACTAGATAGATTATTCCTTGCTTATCAGTTATAACAACGATCACATACATTGTGGACTATTTCATTGGATGTTAGACGGATATTCCCTTGTTCATTGTTTGTAATTACTGTCGCATCCATTGTGCACTCTTTCGATGGATGTTAGACATGTCCTTCTAGTTCATGTTTGTCTCTTCCTAGGTGGTACTATTACTTCTCACTTAGAGGCTCACCTTCACCCCCCCCACTTTTGCAGTAAGAGAACTTAGACACAACTGCGCTATACACCCACCAGGCACACTCACATTGTTTTTCAAAGATACCATTGCAACACTCTCTCGTGCTGGCAGATAGAGCTAAGGAAAATATTTAAGAATTTGGTAGTCGAGCCTTTATACTGGATGGGACTCCTACACCAAAAAGTGTGAGGTCTGATTGGGACTTCATATTGGGTAGATCCCCTTGCTTGACGGATTTCTACCACTATCAACAATCCATTACATAGTATGGGTTAACCAATTTATATATTAAATATGGCCCATCAAATTATTACATTATTCGCTTGTGTATCTCCATAATCTCACTTTTCCATAATGATTGCTTTGGGGTTTCTTGCTACTTTGGGCTTTAATACTATACACCCTTTTAAACATAAAGACATAATTTTCAAAGGTCAAATACAAAATGATCGACCTTTAAAAAGTCCTCATTGATGAAAATGACCTAGTAAGGGAAATCATAATAAATCGTAATGGATTCCTAAATATTAAAACCACCATTTTAATATTAAGAGAATCAAAAACGAATTTAGAGGACAGGAAAAGTACTTTTTTTAAAATAAGTACTACATTTTTATAAAGATAAAAGAAGTCTATAAATATTTTCTTTCAAAGGGGAAACATTTTTGTCTTTTCTATCATTATGAGAGGGCCTTATACTTTAAAAGAAGTATACTAAGTGATATTCTTGTTTATATACATTAAAATTCTAATGTATAAACTATCACTTTTTTATCTTATGATGGTGGTCACAACATCGTATAGACTTCAAAATTCTTAGTCCTTCGTCATTCAACATGTCACAACATCTGGTGTGAGATAATATATCCAAAGTTTTTCATTTGTTTATATGCTGGCAGTGTGAATAAAAAATGGAATCCATCGTTTTTTATTTATCAAGTCATCCCTAGAAATGTGTATGCCAATATCGCCAACTAGGATTCGAAACAATGGCATTGGGGAAGGATTCTCATTTGATTTTAATTTTCTAATTTTTAATATGACATGTGATGAGTTTTTGTCTTTGGCTCACTACATTCACGAAGTTAAACATGTTGGGTCCAGAAACACATGTTACACTGGTCCTTGCTATGCTAAAATTGAAGGTCTAGATTTTGATGAAACTTTTTCTCATGTTGCTAGATTACAGGAAATAAGAATTTTTTTGGCATTTTCTTGTTTCAAGAAGCTCAAAATATATCAAATGGATGTCAAAATACATTTCTAAATATAGAATTACTAGAAGTAGTTTACATAGAAAAATAAAATGGTTTTCAACTATCAAAACAGACTAATTATGTTTGCAAGCTTAAGAACGCCTTATATGGTCTCAAATGAGCCTCTCGAGCTTGGTATTCCAAGCTAGACAACTACCTACTCAACTGTAGATTCAAAATAGGTTCAGCTAATAGCAATTTATTTGTTAAAGCTAATGATGGAAACCTCATAGTGGTGGTAGTATATGTTCATGACATTATTTTTTCCAATGATTAAGATTCATTAACATGCGAATTTGTAGCAGATATGAAGGAAAGGTTTGAGATGTCTATGCTTGGAGAAATTTCCTATTTTCTTGCATTGTATATTGCACAAACCCCCAAAGGAATTTTTATCTCAAAAATAAAATATCTCAAGGAAGTATTGAAGAAGTTTGGCATGGAGGAATTCTCCTTGGTTAGCACAACAATGGTTATAGGTTGCAAGCTTAGCAAGACTGATGAATCATGAGAAGAGGAGAAGAGTTTATATAGATCCATCATTGGAAACCTATTAATTTGATGACTTAAAGGCCAAACATTATGCATTCAGTTGGTATTTTTGGAAGATTTCAAGCAATCCCCAAACTAATTCATATTCTACCAACCAAGAGGATTCTTAGATACCTCAGATCCACAATGGACTATGGAATATGGTACCCGAGAGGTACATAATTTTCACTAACTATTTACAATGAGGTTGAATAGACAGGTGATGTAGATAATAAAAAGAGAAGCAGTTGTGATGATTTCTTTCTTTGAGAATGTCTAGTTTCATGGTTGAGCAAGAAGAAATCTTCAATATCTTTACGTACAGCTAAAGAAAAATATATTGTAGAAACTTCTTCTTGCACTCAACTATTATGGATGAATCAGATTTTGCAATATGTAAAAGTCTTTTACGATAAAACTATTTCCGTTATTTGTGAATATACAAGTGCCATCGACATGTCTAAGAATCATTTTTTTCACTCAAAGATAAAGAATATTCCAAACAAGTACCATTTCATGAGAGAGCAAGTTGCCCATCATATTGTGATGTTTGAGTATGTTCTTGCAAAAGAACATGTCGTTGATATTTTCAGCAATCGCTCCCACGAGATTAGTTTTAGTGTTTGAGGTAGAGACTAGGATTTTTTCTTCTTACGTCCATCCATTAGATCTTCCTTCAAGAGGAAGAAAGGAAGTTTTCATACATCCAGCATATTACGATGAAGCTTCTAGGTCCACATGATCAACAAGACAGGGGAATACTGTTGACATGGGGACTAAACTTGTAGGGGTAGCCCATTAGTGTCTTTTACATTGATATAAAAGGGGGAAAAGCCTTTGTGATCAAACAAAAGAAAGAACTGTTTGCACCCACAAAAATAAAAAGGGGGAGAAGTGTCAGATAATTAATGGTGCTCAAAAAAAAGACAGAAGAACTTCACAACAAAATTACAACACAAGAGAAGTGAATTTTATGGTCTGCAACATCTGAAGGAGAGTTATTAGCACAAGAATATTTACCTTGTCTTTGTGATGATGTTTTTTTTTGTCATGGTGTTTGCATCAATGCCAAAGGGGAATAATGTAAAAGATGTGTTATCCTTGATGGAAAAGGATGGAAAAGGTGTCCAAATTGTTAATGATGATGCCACAGGTGATCAAGATTCATGCACAAGAATAATCATGTAGATCAACATGGATTCAGAAGGATAAGTGACTTCTAAGCCATTTCGAGTGCAGAAGATCACATCAAAAATACGTGAACTCGCTTAGATGGAAATAAATATGAAAGAGATTTCCAATGGTATGTTCAATTTTAGAAATGGCCTTGTGGATCATAATATATGGCTAGCGAAATGTAGGAATGCAAAATTCAAATTTTCTCTGAGTTAAATTAGTGGACATGCTTTGGAGTAGGTAAAATTTGGTGGTGTTGCCAAACTTGGTGGCAAAGCTGGTGGAAGGTTGACGAAAGCGACCATATAAATGTCAATTAAGTTCATTGGAAGATCTGTCACCACATCTACCCACCGAAACATCAGATATATTCTTTCAAGTCAACATGAGTAGGCATTAAAACACAGGGAGGTGTTGGAATGGGTGGTTTGCATAACACAAACCACAAGTTATTTTTACCATGACTGTGACCATAGCCATAACTACAACATGTGATCAAGGTAGGGGAGTAGTGATCGGCTATTGGCAACTTATTTTTACCATGACTGTGACCATAGCCATTACTGCAACATGTGATCAAGGTAGGGGACTAGTGACTGGCTATTGTATAGGTGGCATAATGTGATTCACTCATAGCAGAAAAATGGATGCATAGGTGGATGATGACATCAACATGATGTGGCCAAATGAAAGGTGGACACCTGGCAAGCATGAGACCTCTGAGCAGTGCATGCTAAGATTTATAGGATGACGACACAATGGGAAATGTGACAGGTGTCAAAGCCAACTCACCTGAGGTAATAGTCTATTAGGTAGCAAGTGGAATGGGTGGACCGACCAAGACATCCCATCCAGATATCCAAACCCCAAAAGGAGATTAAATATCACAAGAAGGATTACCTGGGTGATAGGATACGAGACATGGTGGCAGATATTTTGGTAGTGAAAACCAATGGGGAGGCATAAAGGTATCCCCACAGGACACATACTCTCACAAGGAAGATAACAAGGGAAATAGAAGTGTTTAGAGGAGAAAAATGGGTGGACGTGCACCAAGAAAAGGTGGAAATATAGTCGGGTAGCCAACAAGCATTGGGAGAAGTGTAAAGGAGGTCCCACTGGGACACATCATCCTTACGAGATGGCCTCATATGGAACCTGGGCGAACAATAAAATAGTGTTTGGATAAAAGAGTTGGGGGACAATTCTTAAGTGCCAAGATGAGGTTCTATGCAACATGTTAATAGAGGGCATGCACGGAGATAAACCCTCAAGGCTAAAATATGCAAAGGGCCCACGAATATTATAGTTAAGTTCTCATATTTTAAAGCATAAGTCACAACACGTGATCTAATGGGAAAAAAAAATGAATGCATAAGCGCATAGGGGCTTAAATACAAAATACAATGCCATGGAGGTTATTGGTGGCATATTTGATAATTTAGCCAAATATAGCACTCACAAGAGTTAGAACTGTTGTTAAAACTCTAGCAAAAACATGTAAAGTTCCACAATAGCTAAAATTGATAGTTTAGCTCAAAGATTGAGCTTAAAACAATAGATTAATGAATAAAAACTCAAACAACAGATTTAGAAGACTCATGTGAACTAGATGAAGGAAAAAATAAAGAATTCATGCAAGGATTAAAATGAAGTTAACTAAAAAGAACGAAAGTTTAAAATATCAATAAAAAAAATTTATAAGAAAATTAATTGAGCAGGATAGACAAATTTTTTTGTCAGCATTGTGGTGTGTGAAATTTGGATTGAGGCTACTAGTGCAGATGATGAGTTTATTAGTAATTAGAGATTGTTGAAGGTGGTGGTCGATAAATTGTTTTAATTTGTAAAATGATTTGGTATTAATTGCTATAGTTTGAAAATGGATCAAAAATGAATCATTAAGGCCAATAAAGTTCTAGCTTAGAGATAAAGGGTTATAGCTCCTTCCAATAAATGGTAAATATTTAGGGGTCAGATTTCCTTTCAGTTGTAGATAATAAATCAAGGAGTAGTTACTTCCTGCTAGTTGTAGGTAGAGAATTTTGTAACAACAAGTTGTATCTTGCCTTGTGAAGAAGTTGCAGAAAAGTTGAAGAATTTGTGTGTTCCTTTATATTACTAATATTATTTCATGTCATGCTCATATGAATTAATTGTTAAAGGTTTTTATTCTATCCTAATATCATTACAAGTGAAAGAAGGTTTTTTAAATTCTTAGAATACTGATTCACACCCCCTCTTAGTATTATCCTAGTTTCTAACAATTGGTATTAGTGCAAGGTTACTTCATATCACTTTAGCAACTAGAAGAAAGATGAAGGACCATGGAAAACCAGGAAGGAGGGTTTACTATTATGGAACCTGTAAATGCCTCCTCCCATATTTACCCAAATGTATAAGCTCTTCAGTGTAAACATGAGGAAAGTGTCAATGTGACATGACCCAACCTCCAAGTTTCAATTATGGATATGTGGTTGACAAACTGATAAGTTACAGACATCCCTCAAGAATACTAGATCACCCAAAAGTCAATATACAACCTCTGAAGACCAACCTTGAGCTGGAACTATTTTTTCACAAGCTTAGCCTCCAACCAAAAGCACAACACAACACACGTGCTCTTATGAGCCTCCAACCACACACATAATCCAAATTCCATGTGGTTATGACCTTAAATCTCTAGGTAAGTGTTAACGATTCTGAGATCTGAGCCACCTTTTCTAGCTAGCCTCTAGAGCACTTCCCTTAATTTCCTCTAACTTCCCAAAATGCAAACAAAGGTAATGACAACACTAATCAATCAAAACTCAAGCAATAACTTGGCCTATACATGCCTAATCCATGATAGATAATTCTTCAAACATATGGGAAACATATAAGCTACAAATCATGAATGCATATATGATCATAAACATCTAAATTTCATCTAATAATCACCAAGAAGGCTTCAAGCCCTCTCTAGCTAGTTGTAATAACACTTTTTAGCTCGTGCATTCATCAACCATTCAATAAATTATCAAAATGTGTCAATAGACATATATAGAATACATCATATAACCAACATATAACTCGGATATAAAAATATTGGAAACTATGGTATTAGCTATAAAATCACTACCATAATCACCAGAAATTCTCATAGATCACATTAGTAAAATTTCTCATATTAATATATGAAAACGAAACCAAGTCAGAGACTTCCACGTACCACCCAACCGTATATTGGCTTGAACCAAATATCTATTTTAGCCAACCATCCCCATGCCAAATTCCAAGCATGAATGTGGGATTTCATGGGTCAAACCAAAATAAAACCAATCAGTTCTTCAAGAGGCCAAGCCACCTCAACCCTCAACCACATTGATTCCACATCTATGGTTTGGAAATCACTAACAACAATGAGATTGGTCTCTACCCAAGCTATCCAGGGCTCCAGGAACTAGTAACACAACCCACACTCTTCCATGGCTCTACAGATTTTGTTCAAATCACATCTCCAAGAATTAGTAAGTCAACCCATCAAGGGCTCCAGAGCATTTGTCCAAACATATTGCTTGAGGAACTACTAACTCAACCCAAATTGTTCTAGGGCTTCCAAAGTGTTTGTTCCAACCCATGGCCATAGGGAACCTAACACCAATTATAAAAACAATTAGTAAACCCACAACACCATTGCTATCTAGGAAATGGCAAGGCAAGGGTGAAACCACTGTCACTCCAGGAAAATATCCATGCCATTGAAAACTGAAGGGGATACATGCATATACCATGCATCCAAAAATCAATAAAGAAATCATAGATGCAACTTGTTACCTAGAAAGTATCCTTGTTGTGGCTATTGATCCAACTTTTCCATTGTGCTCCCATTATTTCCTTTTTTCTTGTCTCTTCAATCCAAATGAATATTATAATGCTCCAACCATGCTCGAAGAATTCTCTAAGTGTGCAAGAGTATGAGAGAATGAGAGAATGAAATGAGAGAGCCAAAAATGAACTAACAAAAGCTAAGCCATAATCTATCAAAATCCATGACATGATTATCTAAATCCTTTTTATCATTGAGGTCTCGTTTTTTCTTCATTTTCCTTCCTTTTTCCTCTAATTTCCCTTGCATGTGAATTTGTGTCTCTTCACCTTCATTTTAACCTATTTTCCTTTATTTTCATAATTAAAATGGAAAATATTTCCTCTTTGCCTTTGCGAAATTCCATATCCATTAATTAATCGACAAGTGATGCCCACTAAAGTGTTTTTCCCAACATTCAACTTGGAATATGTGTCCCATGGCCTTTGTCTTGTTTTATTTACATGCAAAATCAACTAGGGGCTATTACAGCACCTATGTTCAATGGAACAAACTATGTGTTTTTGAAATTAAGGATGAAAACCTATGCTCAATAACATCAACTTGGTGTATGGGATGTTGTGGAAGAAGAGAATGAGAAGCCTCAAGTAGTAATTAACAAATATCAAAATATGGAGTTCGCATGCAATGATAAAGCCATGAATGCACTCATTTCTGGCCTACTGAATTAGATTTTGTCAAAGTAATGCATTGTTCATCCTCTAAATCTATCTAGAAGAATATGAGTAGTTGCTATGAAGGAGATAAAAAGGTAAAGAAAGATAAACTCAAGGTTATAGAATGAAAGTCAAGTTTCTTGGGATGCATGATGATGAAGATATTGAAAAATACTTCTTAAGAGTTTATGAAGTTGTGAACACTATAAGAGGCCTTGATGAGAAGCTAGATGAATTTGTAGTAGTTTAAAAGGTGTTGAGATCTCTCCCTAGGAATTTTAATCCTAAGGTTTTAGCCATTAAAGAGATGACAAATCCAAACACGCTACTCTAGATCCACTACTTCGTACACTCACTACATACGAGATGAGAATTTCAAATGGAAAGCTTGTAACAAAAGAGTCAAACTTCAAAGAAGATGAGAAGCCCGAGGAAGAGCATGATGATTCATGTTGTGAATCAGATGAAGATGAATCCAAGTTTGTGATGAATATCAAAAGAGGCTCAGGTAAGTATAAAAGTAAGCTACCTTTCAAGTGTTTTAATTGTGGCAAAGTTGGTCAATGTGCTTCAAAGTGTCCTAAACAAAAGAAGAAGGCCTATGATCCTAGAGAAAAATTTAGGAAAGTATCGAAAGAGTGAAAGAAGACTGAGAAGTGGAGTCTCTATATCCAAGAAGTCAACTCCTCTAAAAGCAAAGTGATCCAATCCTCTTATGAGGACAGAGATGATGAAAGCCCAAAAGAATTCATTCTTTTGTATTTATACAATCCACAAGTTGAAGCCATTAATTTCAATGAAGAAGATGTTGAAGTCAATCTAGAAGGAGAGCTTGTAACTTCACTTGAAGAAATTGAAATACTGAGAAAGAAAAATAAAACTTAGAAGGAGTCACTGATCAAACAAGAGTCTGAATTTGTTGAATCATTGCTTCTCCAAATTGAAGAAGGTAAGAACATAATAATGTTTACATCAACAGATGAGTGAGAAAAATTAATCTTGCAAAAGGCTAGAGGGTGAAATTGTTTTGAGGAGAAAAGAGTTAGAAAAGCAAAAAAATACAACTGAGTTTTAATCATAAGTTTGGAAAATACATTGATAATCTAAATGAGTTGTTGGAAGTAGAGAGAGTCTCTAGAGATCATAGTGGTCTAGGATTTGAAGTTGAATCTAGAATAGCAACAAAAATAAAGGGTAAGAAGTCAATTATTTTTGTACCTACAATAAAAGAAGGGAATGCACAACCCAATAATTAGTCAAAAAATGATCAGAAAAAACATATTAAAGGGAAAATTTCACACAACTAAAGAACAATGATGGAAAGGAAAATCAAAAGACTCCGATATCAATCCATCCAATTAATAGAAGACAATTTTCTAGGTATGTTGATATTTTTCTAAGTTATTGTTTTACCTGCACCAATTGTGGCCATAAAGTGCCAAATTGCAAAGCGAGTTTATCCTACATGAAGATAAAAGAATGAAGAATAACTCAACAAATTAGAAAAAGGAAAAGCAGACCCAGGTACAACAATTCTTTTTCTCCTTTGAAAATTTTTATTCAATTATTTAAATGTCAAAAAAATTGGCATATAGAAGTTGATTGTAGACTTAAAGATAAGAGGCCTAAACCAGTTATTGAGCATATTAAATAAGACTGAAGGCCTAGAAAGAAAAGGAAAATACAAAGAAACGCAATATTATTTTGTATGCTCAGAATGATGTAAGCCACTGGTATGCGGACAATGGGTGTTCCAACCAGATGTTAGGAGACAGAAGCAAGTTCTTAACATGGAAACTAATGGAAAAGGGTTATGTAACCTTTGGTAACAATGCTCCTAGTAATATTGTTGGAAAATGAGTTATCATTCTTTCAAATGGAAAAGGTAAAGCCAAGAATGTTTATTTGTTGTTGGATTTAAGCATAATATGCTTAGTGTGTCTTAGATGTGTGATGAAGGTTACGTTGTGATCTTTACAGATAGAAAGGCTCAAATCAATTCTAGAGGAATAGGTGAAATAGGGGTTGAATTTTTGAGAACATGTACTAATGTTTATGTCTTGAAAGAGAAACTATGAAGGTGTTTCTTATCAAACATTAATGAAAGTGGGTTGTGGCATAGGACACTTGGACATATGAATTTTGATCAGATAGTCAAACTCAACAAGAACAATGTTGTCAAGGATTTACCGAGGTTGTCAAAACTATAGAATTTGATTTTCGAATCTTGTCAATTAGGTAAGAAAACTTTAGTAGCATTCAAGTCTAAGGGGAGCTCATCATCCAAGCCATTTCAATTAGTAATCATGGACTTGTGTAGACCATTAAGAACACAGTCACTCACATGTAAATTGTATTTCATGTTTATAATTGATGACTTCAATAGGATGATGTGGGTTGTTTTTCTTAAAGAAAAATATGAAGCTTTTGAGAAGTTCAAAGATTTGAAATCTATGGCTCAAAATGAAACTAATTGTAAAATCAAGAGCATTAAATGTCATAATGGAGGTGAATTTACTTCAAAAGAGTTTGATGACTATTGCAAGAAGCATGGCATCAAGAGGGAGTTCACAACATAAATGACTCCACACTGGAATGGTGTAGAAGACAATGAAAATAGATTTGTACAGTAGTTAACCATAACTATGATGGCTTAAAGGAAAGTTCAATAGAGATTCTGGGTTGAAGCCAATCATATAGCAGTGGTGATACTCAATTTTGTACACTAAATTTAGCTCGTTCCAAACCTTCTAAGGCATAATTTTGAAACTAGCTAATTAAATCCTTTAAATTTGAGGTGATTGGGGTAAATGGTATCACGTTCGCAAATCTACCTAGTTGATCGAGTCCCTTTAAAAATCAGCGTTGGAAAATGGCTCATCATATTGGTTCATGCCTATGTATTAACTTTATCTTAAATACCTAATGGACATAAGATGAGGTCAATTATTTTTTTCCCTTAATCATTCAACACATGATCTCCTTCTCGATCCACTTTATCACACCCAAATGTGTGTGGAAGTTAAAGGTAGGAATTCCTCATGCTGAATTGACACCGTCAAGACTAGGTTGATCAAACAATTCCTCATTCACATTAGGTTGGAAAATGCACGCAGACAACATATTTTTCTGACCCAATGTTATCCCGGCCATCCGATCTCCCGATCATCAATGGTTGTTATGTTGCTACCTGCTTAGAGTTTAACCACACACCTATACTCGATGGGTGGGACCCATCTTCTCGGTCGTTGAGTCTTCCAATTACTTCTCGACGTTTGTTATGTTGCATTAATTATCCTTGTAACCCTCATTTAAACTTAATATCACCAACCATTAATGATTCATTCATTTTTCCTTTGCTTTTGCATGTCACTCCGGGAGCCTATCAATGGCAGAAGAAAACCTCTAAGTAAGTGCACCGTACAAAATTTACTTCCATTAAACTAGTAAGTTCCTTTCGCTTGCTTCACTTTCGCCATACTTAATTTATCTGAAGAAATTCATAACGTCTGAGTTGTTAGATAAAGAAGCTCTGATAACTGAGCTAGTCGGGGTTTCAAACACTAAGGTTTGTCTAACAGATTTTCTTAAAATTAAAATGATTCTAAGCCCTTCCACTAGTGTATCAGACGAAGATATGTGACTATTAAAGTTTGGATTTTTGAAAACCACCCTTCCTCCCATCCATTTCGACCCCAACTCCATTTTTTTGCTCATCGGGAACTACGAGCTCGAACAACAAGCCTTTTTCTTTAAGTCTAGCCACAAACTTTTCCTGAATTTAGATCAACAAATAATTTCAAAAATGTTAGGCATTCCTACCCAGGGAATTGATATAACCGACGAGGGCTTGGACCAAGAGTTTATTACTTGGGAAGAAGATGATAAATTATAATTTATGAAAACCTTACTTGAAAGCCTTGATCCAAAACAAAGTTACAATTTCCCATACCAACACAATCGCTGAAACCATTTTTTGAAACGTTGACCTCTCTTTTTTTCCATTATCTTCAGGTTAGTAGATGATACAAAAATGAACGAGTTATTATTCTTAGACATATGACTTGCCACTCTTCAATAAAATTTCTAGATGATTATTTTTCCTAATATCTAACCCAAGCCCTCGCAATCAATCTATCTACAACTATCCCATTTAGCTCCTACCAACACTGCACATATTTAATTGATTTAGTCCTATTCAATTACCATTCTTACTTTCTATCCACCAACCTCCTTATGAGTGTTATGAATGTTACTAATAATAAAAAATGAAGTTTACAAATGGACTGATGTAATTTATCCTCAGCGTATTCTTGACTCGTACACCCAATATATGGATTTCTTTACATATCCTCTAAAATTCACTTATCATAAGCAAAGGTAGATAGAATCTTAGAATAATAGAGAATAACATTTAGCCTTACTAAAGAGAAAAGCATAGGGAGTTGGTTCTTGTACCCTAACTTTAGCATAATTCATTTATATGGTTATGAAAAGAAACCGTCTGAGCTACCCAAGTACGTTTCACCCTTATTTTTTGATTTTGATGTTCTTGGGAAAAGGATTGTTCTGAATGAATTGCATTTCATCTCCAAGAAAAAGGGGTAATTATTTAGTTATCAATATGCTATTTCACCTCTAATTGCTAAAAAAAAGAATGCTATAGATGCCCTGGAATTGGAAATGTTGTCATTTCGACTTCTACAGGGTAATATCTGGCATTATGATCCTTTGGGAATCATATCGGGATTAAGGAAATAGGAAGGGTTGTTAGCTTACATTCATGAGAGAAATACTACAATGGAAAAGGTGGTGAATGGTATATTACCTACGAATGATACCGTAAAAGCAATATCACCTGCACCTACAAAAGATGATGGAACAACTCACGGTTTTTCGAGCTATACTGAAATGTAGAAGGAGGAGATCAACACGAAATGAGTAAACCATACCTATCTAGCCTCTACAATGAAAAGAAAGTCACATATTTTAACCTTATCTGAAGTATCATGATAAGTTAAGGCAAAGGAAGATGACATTGAGGCCAAGATTTTTGAATGAGAGATAGAGTAGTCAGATAAATAAATGCAACAAGTTATTCATCATATAAGGTTGAGAGATTTAGGGGCATTGGTCACTAAAATTAAACACAACTTTACTGAAAAAAATAGATAATGGTGACCGCTGCAGAGTTGGATTTATTATCAAAACAATATTAATTAGTAAAGGTTCCAACAATTAAGGACATAATTTCTACAGGTGGACCCCGATTTATTTCTGCCACTGAATTTGAAATGAATATTTTGAAACTTATAGTAGACATAAATGATGGAAAATCAATAGGTGTTGGGATCCCAGACTTCATCCCTATCTATTAACTTGGGGAAAGTGTTAGATATGGATCTTATCAACATTTACCCACAAGCATGGGTAATTTTGGCTAGAAGATTGGTTGACTCAATGGCAAGAAATAGAAAAATGCAAGTAATGTTTAGAAAGGTTTCTGACAAACTGCATACGGCATGAGTGGATCTAAGGAAGAAAACAAATGAAATTAAAGAATTAGAAGATATAGTAATTCGATAGTCTGGACAACCTAAAGACATTGGCCCCATTAGGAAATCATTGGAGGAGAAAGAAAAGGAGACTAAAGCTCTACAGGCTATTCTGAGAATACCATATCACAAGATATTTAAGCATTTGAAATAAAGTATCAGGTCAAAACCCACCTTCAAGACGTGGAAATAGACTTGCGGCTCAACGAAGAATAAGGTCAAGAGACACTTAAACAAATGGAGCTCCTAAAGGGAGAATCCTACAAAAAGGAGGAATGTGACCTAAAGCTCTTGTAAAAATACAAAGCTTCAATTCATCAAGCTCTTAACTCTACCCAGGAATCCAAAGTTAAATACTTGAAGATGCTACATATTAAAATAACTCAGTTAGAGAAAGAAATGGAAGTGGCTCAGTCTGATAGGAAAATAGCCGAACGTAGAGGGGAGAATTTGGTAAACTGAAGAAATAATGAGATCAAACAAATTTAAAGCACTCTAAAAGAAAAGAATGAAGATATTAAGACCCTACAGGAGGTAATTAGAGTTACCCTCACAAGAAAGTAGGTGTTAATATAGGAAAAAGGAGAGATATGGTGGGAAGTTAGACAAAAGGTCTCTATAGTGAGAGCTTATGTCAAAATCCTTTCAGACTTTGATAAGGGTATTATTAAAAGTGAAAACTTAAGGTGAAGAGTATAGCTTCATCTCTTAAGGAAAGATTGAATGGTTCTGATTCTCTCATTGATATTATCAATACTTTAGAAGATGAATTGTTGGGAGAGTTGAATTTTCCTCCTAGATATCAATCCTTCTTCTCCCTTTGTATGTTAAAAGAAAAGTGTGGCGCGATGAAAGTAATGTGGAAAGACTTCGAAATGAATACTAAGGAAATAGATGATTTTAGAGTCAACTAGAACTATCATGATAGGTTTAGTGTGCACTCATTTTGGGGAAAAGATAATTTGGTAATATATCTGAAGGAATTTTGTGGTAAACTACGGAACACACAATGAAGCCTTGTTATTTGGCAATATAAGGTGAAGAAACAATTTCACCAGCTACAATCATAAACGGTCTTTTTAGAGACTTTACAATTTTGGTTGGGATTAAGAAAATGATATAGAACCTTCCTATAGATCAGTACGAGATTAGATCTCATCTGGTGGTGCTTATAATGAAATATAAAAATGTGCCCTGGTTGTCAACTGTGAAACAAGATAAAATGGTTAAGTTGAGGAACCATCTAAAACCAAATATCGTCATGGAGCATGTCTCCTCAACGATTCAAGCAGTCCAGTTGGTTCCACCAATGCAATCCATAGAAGAGAGTGAGAAGAATGGAACAAAATTCCTTTAATCACTACTGAAGCACTGATAATTAGGATGTGTATGGCCCATAGCTTCTTCTCTACGGGCATGATGAAGAAAGTAAGAACTTAAAATCCCTGAACTTTTCATAACATCTAAACCTTTTATTTTATGAGTTATTCTATTTTAGTTTGAATATGTTACATTTAAGATAGTTACTCAAATATTCATTTATCAGACGAACTATTTAAGACCATTTTTCTTGTAAAGAGGGGGTTGTTTACAGAAGAGAAGGCTTTTTTATTTTGAGAAATCTTCTTGTACATGTTACGTAGTCTTTCATTACATCACTGAAGCTATTTTTTGTTTCTATGATGAGCCTTATCATGTATGTTTGTTTGTGTATAAAAATCAGACAACTGAATCTCAGACTTTCTGTCAGTTAGTAAATATTTTGTTCAGTCTTTTATGATCTGATATCCATATTATCGACCTAAATGACTAGATGATAATGCTTAGTTAATGCTAAATTTAGAAGCTTGTCTCTAAATTTGACGAAAATCTATGTATTATACATATGATTGTTACATTTTTTATGTTTTGCAAAATATTTGTGAGAGATATTAGTTACATTCAAGAATTTATGGATTTCTCCTCACACTTTACGATTCTAGAGTGTCAATATTTATTATGGAATTTGACTATCTTTAGAGAACTGAATTGAGAAATTGAAGAAAATTTGTACATGTTACAATGATCTTGCATTATCGTTGAACTGACTTGATATCTTATATATTTACTTTCTTTTAAAATTTAGTTCATAAGGTTCACCACTTTGCATGTACTGTATCATTCAATGATTTTTTTAATATAAATCCTTTTCTTAATGCCAAAAAATTACTATAACGAAGAAATTACTTTCATCTGACCTTATTAATCTTTTGTTATTGAAAATCATATTATTACTATCAGGGTTACCCCCTGTGATGCATTGGTGGTCAACCTATAGCACCTAGAGTTGTATTAACTTTCAGTCCTAAACAAATACGTATTTAAATCATTCATATGTGGGGGAAATTGGAGCACTAACATTCTATTGGCATCATTGTGAGGGAGCGAGTAGTTCAAGTCTATTGGGTGACTAATTCTAACCCTATACAACCACATATTCTTTTTGTTTTGGCCAATCAATACAAAATACTAAACTATTTATATGAATTCTCTTTGAAGCTTTTCTGAACTCATCAAGAGCTCCAAAAAACCTGGGAAGTACTAGCACAAGAGGATGAGCTCACGCAACTAAACCCAAATGCTCCTAGATGATGACATCAATAGAGGGTCGTGTGCACGTCTGCTGCTACCCACATTCCCTATTAATCTTTCTCAATTCTATTTTCATGAAATCTCTATCCGGTTTTCGTGACTAGTTTCTCAATCAACTTTACCATATTAAATTTTATAAACAATAAATAATTATTACACAAATAATGAAATTCAAATATGTATTTCTTGTATTACTGGGAATTTCTTTCCATCTGGATACTTCCTGAAGATTTATTAGGTCTACATATTTGGTTTGCCACTCTCCTTTAGAAGACCTAGAATTGTTTGTTACTATAGAAAATAGGATATGCCTTGACGAGTTCAATAATAATCATCCTTTTTCTCCTAATATGAGGGTACCCAAAACTATTCCTTATTTTTCTTCTGACTCAAACTCCCAATCATTACGTACATCATCAACATGTCAATTTGTCCCCCCATCTTTCCCTCTTCCATCTACTCCGCAGAATAGTATGTCGCCTTATCCTTACCAATATTTACCTCCTTCACCTCCTTCTCCTCCACCCATGAATGCTTGGGTGAATTCCCGCTACTTCCCCCTTAATCTTCAGGGGCCCCACCATTATTTTCCTCCAAAATATGATAAGGACCTACCTAGGTTTTGACAATGAAGGGGAAGTAACTGCAAAAGAGCATGTGGTCAAATTTCAAGACTACTGTGAAAACTTAGGTAATGAATATGATGACATTTGGATGAGACTTTTCATGCAAAGTATGGAAGGGAAAGCTCCAAAATGATTTATAACTCTCACCCAAAATACTATCAATACTATGGATAGGTTAATTGAGTTGTTTTTACAACAGTTCAGCGTCAGGAAAAGTAATCAATTATGGCTCACTTAATTTTATACGTTAAAATTAAAACTTGATGAAAAGGTTTCTCAGTTTAATAAGAGTTTCATGAAATGCTATAACATTTTACATGTTGTTCTTCGATTGCCCAACACTGCGAAAGTTGTGGCTTATTATATGAGTCTCAATGACGATTTGTCATATGCTTTATGTTAGAGGGAACCAACAACTTTAGCTGATGATCAATATAAAGCATGTTCTTGTGAAGGGAATCTTATTGCCACTAGGAAACGTTCCTCTCATGATAATCGATCCGATGGAAAGAATGAAATGGTTGACACATCTCCCCAAATTCTTTCTTCTTCCTCTTCTCAGGATCAAGTATTTGACTGATAAGATGAAATGTTAAAGTAAACTTCAAAGCTTATCAAGTCTTTAACTGATAAGATCCAATATCTTGAGGTTGGAAATAGGACAGCAACTCTGACTTCAACCAATCCTCTTGTCCAACCAAATTTTTTTCCTAATGCACCAAAAAAAAAACTAAATTTCCCACCAATAAATAAAGTCCCTTACCACTACCATCACCCTCCATAAATGTTGTAAAGGGGACAGAGGCCAGACAAGTCCCCTGTTCAACCTCCTCTCAGGAACAATGTTAACCTCATTGATGAATAAAAAGATGATATAACTATCTAACTGATGAACCCTCAGGAAGAATATCCCAATGTAAATTCCATTAATTCCTTTGATTTGTATGTTCAAGATAACCCCGACTATATAGAACAAGATTTTTGGGATCCTCAGCTTCAACATTTTTTGAAATAGCTAGAAGCCCAATTTTAGCATAAATATAATCTCGTACCTAGGAATGACGATGTTCCTCAGAGAGAACCATCACCATATACCCTTACACGTAATGATAAACCATTCATGCCCGATGATCCCAATCCACCTTATGTCAATCCACCCTTTGCACAAAAGTTTAGCCTACAGAACGAGTTGAATAAACTTAAAATCAACATGCCTTTAACCAAAGTTGTTAAGCTTCCTAATTATCAAGAAGAGATCAATTATTTTTTCAAAGCCTCCTACCAACTACCACATTAAATGGGACTAACAGATATTATTAATGTACATGACAATACCCCCAATATTACTCTTGGCCACATAAACGAAAAGGATGGTAACTTCGTTCCCCACTTTCACATTAGCCTAAAGATTCCCAGAGATTAAGTGTTTAAGCGTAATTAAAGACGTGGTTGTAGTTCTAGCCCATGTTCCTGTCAAAAGTATTGTAATGGACGTAGTGGTAGCTAATGTGCCTCCTAACTATGGAATTCTCATATCGAGGTGCTGGGGTGCTAAGCTTGGAGGTTCATTGCAACTTGACCTATCATATGTGACCATACTTTAATTTAGGGGAGGGGCATTTCGATTATATATAAACTCTAGACTGACTTATACCAATATCTTGGAACAACACCCCAAAAATTCTCCAATTTTTAGTTTCGATGATAACATGGGAGATTTTTTCTTCGCTATCTCCGAAGAATAAACGACCTTCATTTTTGAAAAGGATGCCTCCATTCCTCCATCCAAAGATTCAAATTTCGTCAGGAAAATGTACTTTGATGGTGCTTCCTCTAGCACGAGGTCTGGTGCTGGTATTGTATTGATACGTCCATCTCAATGCAGTACCAATTTTTATTTTATGTTGAATTTTGAAACTAATAATAATATAGTAAATTATGAAGCCCTAGTACTTGGAGTAGAAACCGCACGAAAAATCAACATTTAGAATCTATCGATTTTCGACGACTTTGAATTAGTAATTAAATAAGTAACAAATAAATTTCAAACTAAACACCCCCAATTTCATGCCTACATGAATCAAGCCTAGGATCTGATTAAAAATTTATTCTCCACTATCAGTTTCACTACCATCCGTAGAGAGAGAAATCAACTAGTCAATGTCCTTGCAGTTACTATATCCACTTTTATCCCTCCTACTAGCTCTAAATTAAAATTTGAATTGCAGTACTATATCGACCCTTCATACCTGACAACACTATGAATTGGCAAGTATTTGAAAATGATCAATGAATAAGAATATTTATCAAACTAATAGTTGAATTCTTAGAATAATGTGTAGACGAAGACAAAGAAGTGGATCAATTAATTTCTAATACCACAAACCCAAAAACTAAAATTGGCAAGAACGCGTTATTCAATTAAAAAATAATTATATCCCTAGAGGACTAATTCCCTTAGAGAAAAAAACTGGCTGAAATGATACTATTGCCAACCAGACGTAAAGGCTCCTAATATAGAGGTAGAGGTAGTAAATATTTCTCATGAAGGTGAGAACAAGGTAGTTACATTATGTCAACTATTACCCCCTGAATTAAAAGATCAATATGTTAATATTCTCTCAAAATATACTAATGTTTTTGCCTAGTCTTACAATGACCTCAAGTCATATGACCATACTATTATTGAAAAGTGTATCCCTTTAAAGGAGGGAGTTGGACCTTTCAAGCAAAAGCTAAAACAAATCAACCCTCTCCTCCTCCCTCCTATTGAGAAGGAAATTAAAAGACTTCTATATGCCAAGATAGTGGTTCCATTGTGTTATTTGAGTTAGGTAACCAATTTGATCCCTATTAGAAAAAATAATGGTGAAATTACGTTATGCATATATTTTAGAAATCTTCATTGGATCTAACTTAAGTAAAACTATCCTCTGCTCAATATGGATGTTATACTTCAGTGAGTGGTAGGATAAAAACACATTTCCATGATGGATAGGTTCTTTGGGTAGAACCAGATTGTTGTCCTAATGGATGATATGCATAAAATTTCTTTTACTACCCCCTGGGAACATTCATTTATCAAAACATGCCTTTTGGGGTAATGAATGTTAGACCAACCTTCCAAAGGGTGATGGATATCACCTTTGCTAATGAGAAGGACCGCTTTATATTCATCTACCTAGATGATATGACTTCTTTCTCTTGAAGCAATGACCAACATCTAAGGCATTTAGAGATAATCTTTCAGAAATGTAGAAAGTATGGTTTATCCTTAAATCCCCAAAAATATGTCTTCTCTATGATATAGGTTAAGTTGTTGGGGCATATAGTGTCTCACCATGGAGTCAGAATTGACCCCAAGAGGGTACAAGACATCCAAACAATCTTCCTTCCTCGCACCAAGAAGGAGGTCCAGGCCTTTTTAGGAAGATTAATTTCTTATGAAGATTCAACGCCAATTTTGCAGAGATCGTTAAAAACATAACTTGAATGCCTAAAAAGGGGAATGAAATAAAATGGACTGAAGAATCGAAGTATTCTTTTGAAATAATTAAGACTGCTATTACAGAAGCACCAATCCTTATTAGCCCTGATTATAAAAAGGAATTTATTATCTTCCCCTTTTCCTTCAAACATACCATTATTACAGTTATATTACAAAATAATGAGCAGGGGTATGAAAAACCTATGGCCTTTTCAGCAAATCCCTTTAACGTGAAAAACTTAAACACAACATAATTGAGAAAAAACCCTATGCTTTCATAAAAATATTAAAGTTTTCAAAGAATATATCTTTCTAGCTAAGTCAATTTTTTATCTTCCACACCTTGCGATAAGAGACATTATTTTGTAGCATGATACCAAGGGGTGAAGAGTGAAGAGGATACCTAAAGTCCAAGAATATGATATAGATTTGAAACCTATTAAAATTGTGAAGGGTCAAGGATTGGCTAATTTATTAACCAAAGTCAACTTTGATGCATTACGCATCAACCAATATGCTCTCGAAACCCCAGAAAAAGAAAATGAAGAACAACAGGATAAGAAGTCATGGTTTTCGCTACCTATTTCAGCCTCTACCATTGTTCATCCAGATTTTTCTTCGTCTGAATAGTGTAGAAACATTATAAGTTATCTTCATACCATGTATTTTCTGAGTTCCTTGAGTAAATCTTCATGGCACTCTTTAAAACTGAAAGTTGTAAACTACCATATCATAAACGATCAGTTGTATTGGAAAGACCTAGTGGGTATACTATTAAACTATATATTATCTTCCCAAGTAGATTATTTTATCACACAACATCATAGTGGAGTCTATAGCGACCATTTCACATCATGAACCACTGCCCATAAGATTCTTAGAAGTGAAATATATTGGCCCACTCTCTTACATGATGTAAATAAGAAGGTGAGAGCCTCTCACCAGTATCAAACCTTTGCAGGCAAGAAAAATCTTGTTTCCTTACCTTTGAAACCCATCATAGCCAAAGCTCCTTTTCAACAATAGGGTTTAGCTTTTATTGGAGAAATCCACCTTCCTTCCAATGGTCAACACCGTTGGATAATCACTGCCACTGATTATTTACTAAATGGGTTGAAGCTATCCCGTTGAGGAAAATTAACAATAAAGTGGTGATGGATTTCATAACGAAAAACATATCCTCATGTTTCAGGTTTACTAAAAATATTATAGCCAATAATGCTAAATGTTTCTATTCAGCAACCTTTCAGAATTTCTATTGCAATTACGAAGTAAAATTGGGTCATTTGATAGCATATTACCCTTAGGGAAATGGGTTTTCTATGTCCATTAATAAAAGCATTATAAAAATTTTAGAGAAATATTTATGCTCTAAAAAGTGTAATTGGCATATGGCATTGAAATAGGTCATATGGGCTGATAGAATCAACACTAAAAAGTCTATTGGCACTTCACCCTTTAAATTAGTCTCTGGGTTAGATGTTGTCCTTCCGCTCTATTTAGGCACAAAGGTTATGAAGAATTTACAAGAAGCCAATGAAGAGACTAACGAACTTCAAAGCTAAATTAACCAAATGATTCAAATACAACAAGAAGTAGAGATGGTATACGAAATAATTAACAAACATGAAGCAAAAATGAAAAAAATATTTGATAATCGCGCTAAAGACAAGATTTTTCTTCCTAGAGATTGGGTCCTCAAGTGGGGTAAAAGGAATGATGAGCCTATTAAACATAGAAAATTTGACAACTTATGGCTAGACCCATTCATTATCGATAGTGTCTAAGGGTGAAATTCATTTTCCCTTAGGAAATTCGAGGGAGGAGAAGTTGGTCATGCCATAAATGGCTAATTTCAGAACCATTATCTTACCTACTGAGTGTTTTTTATTTTGAAAAAAGAAATTATTACACATGTATATAATCATTGCATTCATATAATGGAAATCCAGAATGAGCTATATCTCTACAACAACTCTGTATACCTTTAATCATGTGTAGTTCTTAAGTGCTATTGCTTTCGGTCATGTGACTTAATGACCAAGACTAAATATAACTTCATATGAACATTATCATAATCCTTGGAGATTATATATACAATTACATATGTTTAAAAATCCTGCGATATATCTTGTTTTGTTGCAATTATGTTTAACTTTGGAGCTATAAAATGAATTATCTTCCTCTTGCACAGACATATCCACCACTAGTCTATCATTCACAATCTACAACCTTTCCTTCTTAGAGTGGGGTATGCTGACAACCTTGCTGGGGATATGAACACTCATTGGCATCGGAGCAAGGTCATTTGTACTCATTATTCAGTGTGTAATCTACTCACTCCCTTATGTTGTGGCTTTTGTGGGGCATGCTAGTGACTCCATCGAGGCTATTAACGCTCGCTCACATCACAGCCACAAAAGTGGGATTGGGATTAACAGTGTGATTTGTTCCCATCGTGTTGTAGAAAAATGAGAATTTAAATAAAAATAAAATATAAAGCTAACAAGAAATACCAAGTACAAGGATAAATAAGTTAAGGGAGGAAAATATTATTTGTGAAGCAGCAAATGAGTTCGCCTTGGCTATGGACGCTTGATGGAAGTGGATCAACTTTCGGTGACAACATTCATTGGGGGGCTTTCAAAAGTTTCGTTACTGATGTGCTTTCATCCCATGAAAATTCTATTGCAACACACTAGTCATCTCACAGATATTTCAACCATGTAAGCATGTTAAGTCTCTAGTTGATGATAATTTCACCTCCATAATTAATTATACTTATTATGTCCTAGTGTTTTGTCTCTAAATAACACACTAAGTTTCCTTATGAACTATTACATTATTAATAAGTTGCAAAGTTGTTATCTTAATACATCATATATAAACAAAGAAACATAATTGAAATAATGAGTGGAAAACACGAAGAAAATATCATTTTCGAGTGACAAATTAAAATAAGAGAGGAATTATTTTATCCAATCTAATAAGACTCTCTATTTTCAACAACAAAACCATTTAAATGCCCCATTATCTAAAAATTAAACATTTTCTGAAGAATAACTCATATTCATATTATATTGTCTTAAGAAGTTCACATATATAGTAAGCCGAAAACCTGTGATGTATAATCCATTAAACCATTAAAAATTGAGTCATAAAACTCCATCATCATTATAATTTATACAAAATTAATATCATCACATAGTTTATTAAAAAGTAGCTTAATTTCTCATAAGTATCCATCAGAAACCTAGCTCATGTCCTTCTGGAAGTTATTAAAGTCTACGGGATGTGTGCTCCCAAGCACTTCCCCTACGTTTACTTCCTGAATGGTGTTGTAAATCTGAGGAAGAAGTGCCAAATTATCTTCAATTCAGGCCATTCACTCCTCCATCTATTCTAAGAGGTGTATGAACCTATCTAATTTCTCGTGGAGCATTTTAGGCCTTCCTCTGCTACTTCTTGAAACACCCATCATCGCAAAATTAACCCAGCTTATCGAAAACAGTTTCGGGTAATGACCCATGCTTAAAGCTATGGTTTCAATATATTCCCCTTAAATATTTCACATTTTTTCTTCATTAATGATTCACTTTTAAACAATGCATCTCCAAAATCTCATTCCTGTCATACCCATATGAAGCTAACGATAGTACAGAACTATCCCATTGGAAAGCTCCCCACTTTCATTCTTTTAGACTCCCTAGCCCAAAATCGAGGCACAAGGTCTTTGTTCTTGACTCTCCACGGGGGAGAACCATCCCCAGGTGGAGCCAATGTGGTACACTAAATTCACCCTATTCCAAACCTTCTAAGGCATAATTTTGAACCTACCTAATTAAATACTAAAAGTTTGAGCTGTTCGGGGTAGACATTATCATGTTCACAAATCTGGTTGGAAGGTCCACTCCCTTTCGAAATTAGTAGTGGAAAATGGCTCGTCAAATTGGTTCTCGACTTTTAACTTTATGATAAGTTATCTGACAGAAATAAGATCCATTCAACACTTTTTTCCCTTAACCATTAAAATCACACCCAAACGTGTGTAGAAGTTAAAGGCAGGATTTCTGCCTGATTAATCAAGACCGTTGAAACCAATTTAATTTGGAGATTCTCGATTCACATCGGGTTGGAACATGCATGAGAGATAATGTATCACTCTAACCCAATATTATCCCAGTCATCTGATCTCCCGATCATCAATGGTTTTTGGGTTCCTACTCACTCAGAGTTTAACCAAATGCCTATACCTGATGGGTAGGACACATCTTCTCAGTCGTCGAGTTTGCGAGTTACTGGTCAGTTTTTGTTACACTACATTAATTATCCTCGTAACCTGCATTTAACGTTAATAACTCCAATGTTTCATGATTCATTCATTTTTTCTTTTCTTCTGAATTTCACTCCAGGAGCCCATCAATGGTGAAATCTGACCTCTAAGCAAGCGCAACATACATAGTTTACTTCCATTAAACATGTAAGTTCCTTTCACTTGCTTCACTTTTGCTAGATTGGTAATTTATTTCAATAAATTTATAATTTTTGAGTCGTCATTTAAAGAATCTTTGGTAAATTAACTAATTGAGGTTCAAGACACTAAGGTTTGTCTACCAGACATACTGACACTTAAAAGGACATTAACCCCTTCCACTAGCGTATCAGACGACGATATGTTCCTATTAATGTCTGGAGTCTTATATGCCATGCTTCCTCCCATTAATTTCGACCTTGACTCCATTTTGTTTCTCATCGGGCATTATGAGCTCGAACAATAGGCCTTTTACTTTCAGTCTAGTCGCAAAGTTTTCCTGAAATTAGATGAATAAATCATTGCCAAAATGTTAGGCATTCCTGCTCAAGCAATTGATATAACCAATAAGGGCTTAGACCAACAATTTATTACTTGATAAGAAGATGATAAATTGAAATTTATGAAAATCTTGCTCAAAATTTCTAATCCAAATCCAAAGTTACAATTTCCCATATCAACATAATCGTTGAAAACCTTTATTCAAGCATCGACCTCTGTTTTTTCCATTATCTTTGTTTTAGAAAACAATATAAAAATGGACGAGTTAGTCTTCTTAGCCATACAACTTATCAATCTTCAATCAGATCTCCAGATGATTAATTTTCCTAAATATCTAACCTAAGCCCTCATATTCGAACTATCTACCACTGTCCCATTTAGCTCCTATCACCACTGCACATATTTAATCCATTTAGTCCTATTCAATTACCCTTATTACTTTCTATATACCAAGATCCTTATGAGTGTTACAGATGCCAACAATAAAGAAAAGGAAGTTTACAGATGGACTGATGTAATTTATCCTTAGAGTATTTCCAACTCATACGCCCAATATACGGATTGCTTTTCATATACTCTAAAAGTCAAATTAATGAAAGTAGAGGTAGATAGAATCTTTGAAGAATAGCGAATAACATTAAGGATTACTAAAGAGAATATCATAGGGAGTTGGTTCCTATACCCTAACTTTACCATAATTTGTTTATATGGTTTCTACAAGCATCCCTTTTAGCTAGAAAAGTATGTTTTACCCTTATTGTTTTCTCTTGAATTTCTTGGCAAAAGTATTGTTGGGAATGAATTGCATTTCATTTCCAAGAAAAAGGGGGTGTTATTTAGTTATCCATATGTTATTTCACCTCTAATTCATAAAAATAAGAATTATATAGATGCCTTGGAAAGGGAATGTTGTCATTTGAACTTCTACATGACAATATCTGGCATTATGATCCTTTTCAAATTATCTCAGGAGTAAAGAAATAGGCAAGGATGTTAGCCTACATTCATAAGAGAAAGCCCGAAAAGGAAAAGGTGGCGAAAGTTATATTACCTATGAATGATACCGTACGAGCAGCGTCACCTTCACGGATAGAAGACTAAGGAACAACTCACATTTTTCCATGTTGTATTGAAATTTTGATATTGGATATCAACACAAAACAGATAGCCCCTACCCCTCTAGGCACTACAACAAAAAGAAACTCAGATATTGTAACCCCACATGAAGTATCACGACGAGTGAATGTAAAGTAAGATGATATTGAAACTAAGATGTTTAAACAAGAGATAGAGGAGTTGGATAAATAAACCCAACAAGCTATTAATGAAATAAGGTCGAGAGATTCAAGGGCACAAGCCCTTAAAAATTAAACACATATTTACTAAAGAAAAACAGATAATATTGACCAATGTGGATTTGATTTTATTATCAAAACAATCTCAATCAACAAAGGTTGCAACACTTAAGGACATAATTTCTATAGGTGGAACCCAATTTATTTCTACCACTGACTTTGAAACAAATATTTTGAACCTTACAACGACATAATTTCTATAGGTGGAACCCAATTTATTTCTGCCACTGACTTTGAAACAAATATTTTGAACCTTATAGTTGTCTAGCCATAAATCAAGGAAAATCATCAGTTTTTGGGATCCCCAACTTCTTTCCTAGATATTAACTTGAGGAAAGTGTCGAACATGGATGTTATCGACCTTCACCGACAAGAAAGGGAAATTATAGCCAGAATATTGTTCGAATAAATGGTAGTGAATAGAAAAATGCAACCAATGGTTGAAAATGTTTCTGACCAGCTGCAAGTGCCACAACTGGCTCGAAGGAAAAAAAAATCGATTTAAATAATTATAGGATATAGTAATTCGGCAGTACAAATCGATTAAGAAGTTGCTAGAGGAGAAAGAAGAGAGATCAAAGCCCTCATGTTCTAATTCAAGCATTTGAAAGAAAGGAAGTGGTCGAAACCTACCCTCAAGAGATAGAAATAAACTTATGTCTCAAAGAAGAAGAACGTTATTAGACACTTAAAAAGATGGAGCTCCTGAAGGAAGAATCCAGTTAAAAGGAGGAGCACCACCTCAAGCTCTTGGTGGAATACAAACATCCAATTGATTAATCTCTTAACTCTGCCGAGGAATCCAAAAATAAAGATTTGAAGCTATTCCATATTAAAATAGCTCAGTTAGAGAAAGAACTAAAAGTGGCATAGCCAGAGAGGAAAATATTCAAACGTAGAGGGGAGAATTTGGTAAACTAAAAAAATGATGGTATTCAACAAATTCAAAGCACTCTAAAAGAAAATAATGATGAGATTAAGACCATACAATGCATAGTTAGAGTTTCCCTCATGGGTAAGCAGGTGTTAATACAAGCCAAAGGAGAGATATCGAGGGAAAGTCAAACAAAATATCTCTATAGTCAAAGCTTACATCAAAATCCTTTCCGACTATGAAAAGGGTATTGTTAAAAGTGAAAACTTGGAAGCGAAGAGTACAACGTCATCTCTCGAGGAAAGATTGAACTATGCTGATTTTCTTGTTAATATTATGAACACCTTAGAATATGAAACATTGGGAGAGTTGAATTTTCCTCCAAGAGATCAAAATGACTTCTCCCTTTGTATATTAAAAGAATGTGTGTCGCGATGCAAGTACTATGGGAAGAATTAGAAAATCCTACTAAAGAAATAAATGATTTTAGAGTCGACTGGAATGATCTCAGTAAGTTTGGCATGCCCTCGTTTTGGGGAAAAGATAATTGTGTAATATCTTGGGAGGAATTACGTGAGAAAGTAAGGAACAAATAATGAGACCTCCGTTGCTTGGCCATAGAAGGCAAAGAAATAATTTCACCAACTTCAGTCATAAGTGGTCTTTGTAGACACTTTTACTTTGGCTGGGATTAAAAAAATGGTACAAGACCTTCCTATAGCTCGGTACCAAATTAGATCTCGACTGGTGGTGGTTATAACTAAATATAAAAAAGTTCCCTCTTTACCGACTGTAGAATGGGTTAAAATAGCGAAGTTGAGGAACCCTTTAAAATGAAATCTCATCATGGAGAAGGTCTCCTCAATGACTCAAGCAGTCCATTTAGTTCCACCAATGTAATCCAAAATAGAGCAACCAGAAGAGTGGAGAAAAATTCATTTAATCACTAGTCAAGCACCAATAGTTAAGATGCGTGAGGCCCATAGTTTCTTCCCTACGGGCATGGTCAAGAAAGTAAAAACTTCGAAGCCCCAAAGGCATCATAATGCCTAAACATATTATTTTATGAGTTCTTTTATTTTAATTTGAATATGTTACATTTAAGACAGTTACTCAAACAATTATTGATTATACTAACCTTTTAATACCATATTTCCGGTAAAAGAAGGATTGTTGACGAAGAGAAGGCTTTTTAATTTTGAGAAATCTACTTGTAGATGTTACACAATATTTCATTACATCACTAAAGCTATTCATTTGTCTGTTTGTTTGTGTACGACAATCAAAGAACTGAATCTGGGAATTTCTCCTATTCACTAATTATTTTGTTTAGTCTTTTATGATCTGATATCCATATTATCGATTTGAATGACTAGATGATCAATGTTTGGTTGACTCTAACTTTATAAGATTGTCTCTAAATTTAATGACAATATTTGTCTTATGCCTACGATTGTTACATTGTTTATGTTCTATAATTTTTTTATACATTATATTAGTTACATTCAAGCATTTAATAGGCTTCTCCCTAGTCTTTACGATTGCAGAGTTTCAATATTTATTATAGAATTCAGTTATATTTACATAACTGAATTGAGAAATCAACGAACATTTGTACATGTTACAATGATCTTACGTTATCTTTGAACCAACTCAATATCTTATATATTTATATGTGTCTTGCTTTGTTTTCCTTTCACTTATTATAACCTTGTTTTAAAATTTAGTTCATATGGTTCACCACTTTGCATGGACTGTAGATTTCAATGATTTTTTTTTTAATATAACTCCTTTAATGCCACCAAAATTAATAAAATGAATAAATTACTTCCATTTGACCTTACTATATTTGGTTTATTGAAAATCATATAATTACTATCAGGGTTACCCCCTTGTGGCGCATTGGTGGTCAGCCTATAGCGCACAAAGTGTGAGGGCTTTTCAGTCCTCAATGAATGCATATTCAAATCATTCTTATGTGGGGAAGATTTGAGCACTAACACTCAACAAAGATCATTTCAAATCAAACAATGAAGAAACTCCCTATGAGCTTTGGTACGATAGACCTGCAATAGTCAAGTGTTTCAGAGTTTTTGGTAGCAAAGGTTTCATCAAGAAGATTGATGAAAAGCATGGTAAGCTTTTCTTGGATATTATTATAATAGCAAAGGACATTGATGATATAATAAGAAAAAAAAAGAGGATTTTTTATTCCATTGATGTCAAAGTGAATGGATATGTTGAATGTGAAGACATAAACCAACAAATATTATCTCTAATGAACTCGTAAAAAAAAATGAGGTGGAACATGAGCCATTTTTAGAACAAGACAATGAAGAGCCTTCCACTCGATAAGACAAAGACGCTTCAAGGCATGTGCAAAAATACCACCCAACTGATCATATTTTTGGTGATTTAAAAATAATTGTTCAGACAAGAAGGAAGTTGCTCAATCCCCCTATGAAAGCACATGTAGCCTTGTTATCCATGGTGGAACCAAAGGATGTTTCACAATTTAGTAAAAAATATAATTGGTTAAAAACTATGCATGAAGAGTTGGATGAAATCGAGAAAAAATAGACATGGGAACTAGTTCCTATACCAAAAAACAAGAATTTCATTGGCACTAAGTGGGTCTTCAGGAACAACTCGAACGATCATGGTTAAGTGGTGAGAAATAAGGTAAGAAATAAGCAAAATTTTGTATTTTTATGAAACTTTTACATTTGTTGCTAGATTGGGGGAAATAGAATTTTTATTTCATTTGTTTGTTTAAATAAGTTCAAAATATATCAAATGTATGTCAAATTCTCCTTTATAAATGGAGAATTACACGAAAAAGTCTACATAAAACAATGATATGATTTTCAACTATCATATCAACCTGATTATGTTTGCAAGCTTAAGAAGGCCTTATATGGTCTCAAACAAGCCTCTCGGGCTTGGTATTCCAGGTTGGGCAGCTACATGCTGAAGTGTGGATTCAAAAGCGGTGTAACTGATAGCAATTTATATGTTAAATCTAATGATGGAAAACTCATAATGATGGCTGTATATATTGATGAAATTAATTTTTCCAATGATTTATATTCATTAACATGTCAATTTGTAGCAGATATGAAGGCTGAGTATGAGATTTCGATGCTTGGAGAACTTTATTATTTCCTTGGATTGTAGACTGCACTGACCCCAAAGGAATTTTTATCTCATAAAGAATATATCTCAAGGAAGAATAGAAGGATTTTCGTAGAGAGGAATGCTCTTTGGTGAGCACACCAATGGTTATAGGTTGTAATCTTAGCAAGACTGATGAATTACCAAAAGTGGACAAGACTTTATACATATATATCATTGGAAGCCTATTATATTTGACATCTTCAAGACGAGATGTTATCACCGAAAAAATGATCACCTGGCTATTTCTAAATGGGTGGATCCAAATACACCATGTAGGATTCATTTTACCATAGTAAAAGCACTTTCACCATAGGAAATAACTTAGTAAACCATTTTTATTAAATTATTTATGTTTAAAAAGGAAAACCCCATGATAATAGTTGAATAAATCATTATTTATTTAATTTTCTCTAGAAATAATTACTAAATCATTTTTTGATAACTATTTCTTAACACATTTTGCTAAACCACCGTGGAATAATTAAATAAACCACTCTTTATTTATTATTCCTTATTCTTATCTTTGGAATAATTGTTAAACCATTATTTAATAATTATTTCAAATTAACACTTTTCCTAATCCTTGCAAAGTGATTAATAAATCATTTTATTTGTTAATTGCTTCAACAAGTTTCTCAATAAATATATTTCACCATTTTGAATATCTTTTCCCTCTCCAAAAAATATAATAAAGTATTCCCGACAGCTAGATTTTGATTTGGTTAATAATATTTTATTATTTTCCAGTTCCTAATTGAGCTGAATATTTTGTTATAAATAAGATGGTTTTCCATTCATTCTTCACCATGATCATTATCATCACCACCACTATCATCTCATACTATTGGAGCTCCCACTTGAGTTCCAACTTGCTTTTGGGTTTTCTGCATTATGAGAGAGAAGAAAGAGATCGTTGAAGAACCATCCCACGTAGGGGGATTTATATACCCATGTTGTAAATATTCTTCACTGGGTGTTTCAACAAAATTATAATTCATTTAAAATCTTCTATTGGGTTATTACATTTATTTTTCCTGCTACTATAGGTTTTGGGTTTGCATTAGATATTTTCTTGCATGGTTTTATCATATTTTATTGCAGATCTGAAGCACAAGAGAAGCCACATCTTGTTGTTATGGTCAATTGTCACCAGCGACTTAAGTGAAGCATTTTTAGTACACATAATAATAATTTTCACACGAACAAATGGTGAATCCCCTAGATTTTTAGCTACACGGTCATCAACAAATGGTGACTCCATTGGTGTACTAATTCAGATCCTTGGTGACTGTCATTTCAGTACTATTCAACGTTTTTCTAGATATTTTTAACCTCTCAAATTCCATTTTAAGATCCATTTTGTTTTCTGGAATTTTTTTGGCTTCTATTAGTTTTCTACATCTTTCCACAGGTCACAGGTACTAGCCAAGAACGAGATGACATAATCAAGGTGAAATCTACAGAGCATGAGATGACATAATCTGGGTGAAATCTGCCGAGTGAGATTTGTGGGAAAAAAACAACCTTTTTGGCCTCTTTTCTGCATTCTAAAACGCATTGTTCGGGCCTTTTTCTACATTTCAATCCACTTTTCAGGTCAACTCCCGCATTCTATCATTTTTCATAATTTTTTCCAGAGTTTTCCAGAGTTTTTGATTGTGCTGTGTGTGTACTGGGAAGGGTTTCTGTTTTTTCCTCAGTCACCCCTAGGCCTATATTCTCTTATTAATATTTCATAAGAGGAAGGAAAATTCCCCCTATGTTTTAAAGTACAACTTGATCATTTAGGAAGAGATTTGTTGAGTTGAGGAGTCTAGGGTACAACACTTTCAACCACTAATTTCTAATGTTTTTTTGACTATTCTATAACCCTTTTGGATAGGTTTCTTAATCATTTTAATATCTTTATAGTTTGGTGTTTCTTTCACCCCTTAGAATTCTCGTTGTGTGTCCTACGTTTTGGAGCTTCTTTCCTATCCTTTTTCAGCAATTTCACCTCTGATTTTTGCTGATTGTCTGCACCATTTTCAACAACCTTATGCCTTAAGATCCCAATCCAATAGACATTAGAGATTTTTTCCATAAGTGTGTCTTTGATTAGATTTTTTCCCACCCCTTTTTAGCTACTTGATAACCTTCTTGGGTGGGAGTTTGTGTTCTTGGATTTGCTATTCATTTTACTATCTATTTTCATCATTATTTTAAAATTTTCAAGACTTTATTTTCAACAGCACATGGCATCATAAAACATGCTAAATCAACTCATCCAATTGGCACATAATTTTCACACGCACTCACACACACACATCGTAAGCGAACATGAGCTTATTTAGCACTGTCAAGCTAAGACTTGAAAAATTATACCTGAATAATTCAACACACATACATTAAGCCCACTTGGGCACTGAGGCCAAACAATATATATAATTAGTTGTAGGGTTGGTCGCATAGGCTTCCAATAACACCCATCAATCACTTACATTGAGACATAGAAGTTGACATATTAGTTAGCTTCAAATCCTTCACCATCACACAGTGCAAGGTTGGACTGCGTAAAAAACATGATTCAGAGGGGGTTAAGCTAGGTTATCATGTGAGTAGTTCTCCTCAGGGCTACTTGATCCATTGTAGGGAATCCTATGTGGTGGCTAATCACCAAGAAGCTCAATACTTTACCACCCCATGGGACGAAGATAACCATAGTTGCTAGTCATAGGAAAACACCCTATAGAGCTAGTTGTGGGTAGAAGTTGGTTCTCTACCCCACCTTTCTCTAGACCATTATACTTGTGGGGATCTGATTTCGTTCAGTAAGAAGTAATTGGGAATCCCATCTGAAATAGTAGATCTAGGAATTTTTTGAGGAATTAGGTCAACTATATGCTAGAGGTAATTTTTCTTTTATAGGGTGTGTTTTCTTGAATTATAGTAGCATATTAATATAGTTAGTTTACACTTGGCACCACTGCACTAGGTGTTTTATTGTTGTCTGTTTCTCTATTTCTCCTATCATCCTTTAGTCTATTAAGTCATCCCTATGTTGACATCATTGCACCCCATAGGCATTTGTCGCTCTTACTTCGCAACCTTCTTCATAATATTAGTTTAGGACATTTTAATTCTCCCTGTCAAATTAGAGTTCATCCTCCTAATCCTCCATTGACTCCTCATTCTGACTTTGGTTTTGTTAATTATTCATGTTCTTCATTTGACTTTGTGTCTTCCCAATCTCGTACAGCCACAAGGTTAGGCACCAATCTAGGTGCGGGAAACCAAGTTGGTAACCAAGGTGTAAACAAGGTGCTAGCCAAGGTAACCCCATAAGTGGAACCTCTAATAGTAGAGTCACTAACCTTCCATTGCTTCGCTATATGCCTAGTTTGACCTTCTAGGTTTTAGCCAGTCCATCAACAATCCTATTCTCCATGACCCCAGTTGGCCTGCTATGTTGACCAAGCTTCCTTATGACATCTCCAAGTTTCAAGGTAATCCTTGAGAAGACTGATAAACCATGTTTTCTCTTTTAATATGTGGTGTTCATATAACTCCATAACTGAAGACTCCATCCGTCTTCATCTTTTCCAATGCACCCTTATTTGAGATGTTGCCAAGCAGTATGTGGACCAACCATGTGCATCCCATTCTACATTCATGACTCTCACCAAAGTTTTCTTCTCATTCTTCTAGTTACCACTTTGATATGATACTAGTACTAATCTCTTAACCTCTTTCCATCAAACTTCTGCCACCCGCTTATCCAACCATGTTCAAGAATGGCGCATAAGACAGAGCATGTGTAGGGTTCTTGAATATAAAGACCATGTCTACATGGATTGGTTCCTTAGAATTCTTTTGGCTCCCATTGGTAAATATGTCGCCTCCCACTTCCCGCAGTTTGAGGAAGAAGCACTCCAAGTAGCCTTGAAATATGACCTGGTCTATGCACAATCAGGATATGTTTATATTTCCCTTCCTGGTCTACCCCAGCCTGGTGTTGGTAATGTGCCAGAGGCATCTCATTCCACTGGCGATATTGTTGGATCTATCTTACACCCTCAACCTCCACCATATCCTAAACCTCATATGGTTTATTGTCAACTCTAGGGGGGATCAGTTCCACTTACACCTATCACCCTCCTGCTCCTTCCCACAACAACACTTACCAAAGTTCAAGCACGTCATACGCATATCCCCTTCGACATCATTGGATGATAGGGCTAGGTCTCACTTCACTTGGCTATCCCAACGTTTTTGCTAATCCTTTCTACCCATATGCACTTCCTAGTGCTCCAACCCTTCCGACACCAGCACCCCAATCTCCCATGCCTCCTCCACCTTTACCACAACAACAAGCACCTACTCAAGGTTAAGTGTAATACCCCTAACCCCATGTTAAGGAATAAGTGGAAAACCAATGTAACCAAGGTACACCACCTAATACCCCTCAAGGTGACTAGCCTAATCCTGTAACTGAGAAAGAGGGAGAAAAACCCAAGAAAAATAAGTATCTGTGTATGAATAAAGCTTATTCATGCTGTAGAGTATTCTACCATTATACTCACAAGTGTCCTCTTTTACCTCAGATGTGTCATCCATGGGAAGCTCAAGCAAATTATTTAATAGGACCTCAGCCCATTGCCCCACCTCCACGCCGCCTGCTTCATCATAACTGATTGTGCTTACAAATCCTTTTCCCCATCAGGGATATGTAGTTTCCCAACCCATAGAGGGTAATGCATCTCTTTAACCTTCACAATATTGCAAGAAAATTTACCAGATCCTCATATGAATTCTAACGAAGTCAATATCGAACAACTCAACCTCCAGACTCAGTCATGCCAATATTGCAAGCCCCCTGTAAAGTCATCGACAGATTCCCAACCTAAAGTTTCCACTGAACCTCTGTTGTCAACAAATGGTCCATTACAAATCCCTCTACCTAAATTTGAGGTTCCCTCTGAGATCCTCAAAGGACCATTATGTCGGAATGTTGCTTCTTCTAAAGCCACCCATACTTATAGCATACAAGATGAGTTGGGCCAATTTATTGTTTCCATGTCATTGTTAAAAGTCCTCTAGATGTTTACATCCTAATGGAAATATCTACTACCTACTTTAGACATTGTGGATATCTCTCATGATTTTCTAATTGTCTTTGACATTGACAAAGTAGAACATACCCCCCTTCCTTCATTAGTTTCCTTCGAAATACCAGTCTCCATAAAGAATGCCATGGTCTAGTGGTTTATCATACGCGAAGGTGCCTCAAAATTTGTGATGGATTCAAGTGCTTGGAATCAACTTAGTTCCCCTAACATGTCCCCATCCACCCTCACTATCCATGCCTGCGATGGGCATCCCTCGTCACCCCTCGACTTGTATCGCAAATATCCCATTATTTTTGCCAGCATGATTTTCTTGATTGATATCGAAGTCATTGATGCCCCATCAAATTATAACATCTTATTGGGTTGTAGTTACACCTATGTGGTGTCTGATGTCACATACAATGTCTTTAACAATATGTGATTTCCTCATAATAAAAATATCATCATTATTAATCAGTTGACTTACTATGAACCTTAGTCTTAAACATCTCCTCATACCACTATCTCATAAATGACTGGTGATAAGATTATAACTTCCCTTACCGATGTGTCTCCTGGAGTCTATAAAGATTCCATGCTTCTTGGGGCTTATTATGGTCCATCGCCTACCCCTTCTAAGCCTAACACATCTAGTGTTTGCATGTTTCAAGCAACACGAGCTTCCCACAAGTAGTCTGGTATGTGTTGACAATAGTCAGCCCCTCTACAACCCCATCCCCCCAACCCACCCAAGCCTTTGGGTACAATTCCTATTGTCCAATTTCCTTGTATTGGTATCTCCCCCGACCCTTTTCAGCCTGAAACCATTCCCCTAGGTCTTAATGATCTAGGAGCAATTCCCCTAGGTAAGTACCATTTTGGTCAAATAACTTTCTTATTCCTCTCACCTGGAATCTTTTCTACCCCTATTATGGCTATGTTGAGTCTACCTAACAATACGTTGGAGATCCCAATATGGTACATTGATCCTCCCACAAACACTCCTCCTGATGCACTCAAACCTTACATAGCTTTGACCCTGGTTCAACATGTTGTTCCTACCCTTTCCTTTTCTTTAGTTCTACAACAACCACAATAGGAAGCTAATCTAGATGCCAATAGATAAAAAAATATGGATGCCAATGTTGTAGTCACAAATCTCCTCTACCAATAACCCAAGGCATACTCAAAATCGGGTGTAGGTCAAATTCTGACAGGAAATGGAAATGAATCCATTTTTTAGCAAAATAATGAAAATAAGAGTGCAGCACACTAGAGGCTTCCATGACACCCTGACTCAGGAAATAATTTCATCATAAGACATAGAAATATAACTAATTCTTCCAATCAATGCTCTCTTGGACAAGGATTCCACTTTTTCCATGTTTACATCCAAACCAAGTGTTAATTATTTCATGGAAGCAAGAGATTTGTGAGTTTTATGGGTGTGTTTCATTTTATCCCTCTCCCCTACACAGTTGTGAGTACTCCCATATCCTCCTACTTCATCTGCCATAAAAAAATCCTGATAGATTACTCAAATCTTACATTCTAGTTAAAAGATCCAACAATATTAATGATACTAGAGAATCAAGAGAAGTGTCAAGAGAAATTGGCCCTCCTAGTCAAACTAACGTGGCAAAACTAGATTTGTGAAAAATCAATTTTGATCCCTAGGCACATTGGAAGAGCCCATTTGAGCTTCATCGAGAAGCTTAGGCACATTGTTCAAATCCTTGAAAACATCGGTCATCCTTGAGCTTTGCAACTAAAAAAACCTAAACATAAAACTATTGACTTACGTGGACAAGAAAATCTATTGCTAGAACGTCAAAGAAACTCAAAGGAACGTCCAAACATTTCTAACAGGATACCAAAGGCGCTAACACCAAGAGCCAGTGTTAATAGATGGATAATGGAGTTATAAGAACTCGTGACAAAACCCTAGTCTCCATTGTTGAAACACTCCTACAAAATTCAAAAATTCATTTTGCAATCAACCATAAGGGTGAAAGCATGAAGATGGGTTACACTTTTGGGCCAAATATGGCGATGGAATTTCAAGTTTTTCCTCTTTTATCGAATTGAAACCCTCAAAATTCATATAAGCACTATGAATTTTGATTCGAAGTGAAAAGAAAAATTGTGGAGAATTTTGTATTTGTCGTCATGATATTTTTTTGCAAAAATATTTATTGTGGTATAATATGCCAATTTTCCATTAAATTAAATGCTTTTCCTTGAAAACTTTCACACACTTTAAGAGGTACACGTGTATTCACATAGCATAACTTAGTCTAAAATGTGTAATTTAAATATATATATATATATATATATATATATATATATATATATATATATATATATATATATATATATATATATATATATATATATATAGATATATATATATATCTATGAGCATGATCTACACGGTGAGAGCTATGTTTTTCATATTAAAAAATTATTGTTTATGCAAAAATATATTTTCTATTATCTTTTGAAGTTGGTGAAGTAATATATCAATTGCATTTTGCAGACACATGTGTTCACGTAGGGTTTTTTTAAACATTTAAATAAACTTAAAAACCAAAAGTACCCTTTTGAATGGGAATCGTAAATGAAGATAGCAATATTTCTTGAGAAAATTTCATTGTATACATTTTACTATATCAATTTTTTATTCAACGTCTTTAAAATTGTTCAAAACGATTTGAAGCATTATGTTTAAAATAAATTAAATGAAAAATATCATATGAATTCGAAAATGTCACTCTCATATGCCATTGGATAGAGGATTCATTCATCAGTCCAATGTGGTAAACTCCACAACCTGAAGACAAATTTAGCCCTAAGTTCGCTAGGGTATAAAATGGAGTTACAGAAAATTTTGTAGAAGGGGTGCTGAAATTACTAATTTTAGGACTTAGGAGGCTCGACTGAGTGCTTAAAGTGCTCAATCAAGTGCCTAAATTCAAAATTTAAATAACTTGATTGAGGGTTTCATAAACCCTTGATCGATCCATTTACGTGGTTAATTGGAGCTCCATCGAGCATTATGGATCGATCGACCTATGTAGCTTGATCGAGCCTCTATATAAAAAAAATTGAATAATATAAAATTAAACTTTGACCTCATTTTACAATTCAAAATCTTTTTAGAATTTTTGTTATAATGTCATGTAAAAACCTTATTAAATTTAATATTAATACTAAAAGAATATTTTTTTATTATATTAAATTAGCTTATAAAATGATATTAATTTAAAAAAATTAATATTTATATATTTTAATGTTAATATTAAATTTATTAATTTGGAATTAATATAATATTATTAACTTTAATATAATATAAAATTTCTTATATTATAATATATAATAGCACAACCACATTAAAGAATGTGGTTGATATATGCCATAGGCATCAACAAAAGAGTCATTGGCACAAAAAGAGTCAAACAAGTTGACTCAATATATATGTTACTAATTTTATTTAACCGAATTTTTCTTATGAATCTAACATAAAAATATATAATATTTTTAAAATCTTGAAGTAATCATAACCTAAAGCTACCTTTAAAGAAATAAAACATAAACAGTTTCATTTGGAAGACATGAAGTGTTCTATGTATCTTTGATTAAGGTAGCTAGAACATTAACATTTTGGGAAATATTAGATAATATGTCCATGGAAAATTATCAGTCTCCCTTGAGATGAATGTACAACACATATTTGGAATCTGCATTTGAAATGTGTATTATATAAAAGAAAAAATTGTTACACGACATATATATATATATATATATATATATATATATATATATATATATATATATATATATATATATATATATATATATTTTACTAGTCAAATTATTTTAAATTTTTGAAATATAGAGTGAGAGAGAGCGGGAGAGAAGGGTGAGAGAGAGAGAAGGGGACAGAAAGATGAAGAGAGGGAGAGGAGGAGATAGTCTCCTAGAAAGAGAGGGTACTCGAGAGATGGAGTTGGACGAAAAGATAAGGAAGGAAGAAGTTCAAGACATATAGAGATAGAAAGGTGGAGAGAGAGAGAGAGTGACAAGGGAGAGATTGAGAGAGAGTGTGTATGTTTGGGGGTGAGATAGAAAGACAAAGGACTATGTTTGGGGGTGAGATAGAAAGACAAAGGACTTTATATGAAGAGAAGGGGGAGAGAGAATGAGAGAGGGAGGGGGATAGTCAATAGAGTTGCAGGACGAAGCACAAGAGATAGAGAGAGAGAGGGAGAGTGAGCGAGTGGAGTGAGTGACATGGGGGAGAGGCAGAGGGAGGTGGGAGGGACGGAGAGAGAGAGATATGGAGTTTGAGGAGGAGAGAGAGGGAGGTAAGAAGAAATACATATAGAGAGATAACGTTGGAGAGAGAGAGGGAGAGGGAGTGGAAAGGGAGATGGAGAGAGAAAGAGGGAGTGATAAGGGAGATGGAGAGAGAGGGAGAGGGAGAGGGAGAGGGAGGGGCATATAGATAGATATGGAGAAACAATATGTATGTTTGCAAGGTGATATAGAGAGATGAAGAAGGAGATACAAAGGGAGATCGAGATATAGATGGAAGGAGGAGAGAGGGAAGAAGATAAATTCCCATCATATTTGAGTTATTAAAATTGAATAAAACTTAAACTTTTCATCATAAGGAATTGATTGATATACTTGGATAACTACTTGTAAATTTAGGAAAGTTGATACCATTATATAAAATTATAGAAATGTTATCATAGATTGTTATTTGACCTTTCTATTAAATTTCAATACGGTTGACTTATATCATGTTATGACTAAGCTTCTATACAGAATCTCAAAATAAGTAATGTTCAATAAAACCTATTTTTTGTTTCCATGACATCTTTTAATATTAAAATTGAATAAAACTTATTGTAAACATATTTGTGTTTTGCAATTAGATCTTGAGATAAGAAATTGATTGAAATATTTAAAAAAAAAAATCCATGCAATGGTATATGGGTGGGTCACAAAAAGATTTAGATATATATATATATATATATATATATATATATATATATATATATATATATATATATATATATATATATATATATATATATATATATATATATATATATATATATATATATATATATATATATATAATACTGATGACTTTATAATTCAAAAAATTTACTTTTAAAATTCATTTGTAACAACATACATGTTGTTTGTAGTAAAATACAATTTCTAAAAGCCAATATGAAGCAAGATTGGAATTATTTCCATGTTCAATATTAAATAAATTCATGATATATTTTAGTTCATTTTATGTATCAAAGTGACTTTCATCGTAACTTTTAAGGTTGTACTTATTTTCTTAGTCTATGAAACTAGAAATCAAAATAGAACATATATTTTACTGATAAAAGTTATAGTATATAGAAAAAATATTAAATTAGCGAACTAATTTTAGCAAATACATTTAAACTTAAAAAATCAATGACCATCCATAAACAATATTAATACAAATCCATAATCTAAAATAGTGAATACATGTATCAATCAACTATCCATATGAAAATGTATATAAATTACAAATATCACATGAACATCCATAAACTGAAATGATAAGAATCCATAAACTAAAATAATTTCCATGATGTACATCCATAAAATGTTCATGTATGAAAATATACAAATTACGTATAACACATGTGAATATGCCATATGAAATGAGCCTGAAAAATATACACAATATGACACTCAAAGTACCACCAAAACTCCTATGTGAGTTCTATTACACAAGGTAAGTGTCTGTAAGATGGTATTGCAATATAACACATTCAAATTCATACTAATTAGATCATTATTTGTACAAAATAAACAATATGGAAGTAAATTATATTGAACCACATTTTAAATCACATATATACATGAATATACTAACCTCATTTGAGTCCAAATGGAAGTCCTATAGGATGTGGGCCTAATCATGAACTTGGGTTTGATGCTATCCTACCTATGGCTCAATGATTGGGACCTACATCGATGGACCTGCATAATCAGTGCCTCTAAACCAAACATCCCACTCATATCTCCACATAACAATGTCATCAATGACACTCTGCATATGGGCCTATGTACACAATGGCAAGGACAAATTATAATTAGTCTAGAAATTAATTAGCATATTTATGTAACTTAAAGAAAGAAAATGATGAAATATTAGGAATAAATAATTTTACCTCAACTGTTGGTCCATGTGGTTATACATGATGACACCCCTTCACATTAGTGAACATATAAGGCGGAGGTGGAATGATGCAAGAGCATTCAAGCCTAGTCAGAAATGTGATAGCATGATCACATGTTGTGACTAACAAGTGGTTGGAATACAATAGCTTAATTAATTTTATTTATTTAAATGTATGAGAGTGTTTATTTATTGGAAAGTATGAGAAAAGGGTATATGTGGCTTATTGATCCTCCCTGTGTGGAGATCAGGCAAAACAATTAGATTTGTTGGGCTTGAACAGAATATGAGGAATTTTAAAAGCTTGATTTAGCATTGGTTTAGAAAAGAATGGGCTTGAAGAGACTTTTTAGGAGAGGTTGAGAGATTTATGGTTCTGAACCAGAATTGGTTCATGAATCCATTTATTTGTACAAATTGTGTCCTTTTGTATAATTCGGGAGAGAGATATACGAGACAGAGAGGGAGAGGATTGAAAAGTATTGTAAGCCTACAAGGAGCGTAGAAGGAAATGGTCATTAATTAGAAGAATCAGGCTAGGGGAGGACACATCACTTCAAAGTGTGGTGATGTATTTATAATTGTTTATAGAGAATTGATTTTGTAGTGTGAGTCTGTGTATTTATGCGTATTTGAGCTTTGTTGTATTTATGTGGATAGACAGTTAAAATCTCGCTTGTAGGCATGACAATCAACCATCAACCATTATAGGATCGATGGTGATTTATTGGTTAATTGAATGACTATTATAGATGAATGGCATGTTTAGAAACCAAGTTGGACAGGGAAATGTGTTTTAACGCGATAATCCATCCATAGTAGATGAAGCGAAGTTAAGAAAGAAGAAACATAAATGATGTACAGGAACCGTTGGATCCCATAGATCGACGGTTCAAATCAAAACCAAGAGTAGAGCAGAACCTTGATATATTGCATCGGTGGATTATTTTGATAAAAGGAATAGTCCTTTAAATATAGCCATAAGCGATATGCAATCAAATCATAACCATCGGATCAAGTTCAGATCGATGGTTGAGATCTAATTGGAAATCACGTATCGGTAAAGTGAATGACAACGGAGAGTCGGAGTAGTAGGGTGCCGACGACCGATAAGTGATATCGCTGATAGGTCAATCAACGATCAGGTTGTGGAGATCGGCGATCGGAGAGTCAGAGTTCAGGACTATCGGCGATCAGATGAGTGGAGAGACTCAAGCGCAGAACTGATCATCTTTATAAAGGCGGGTGAACCAGTGTTGTGAAAATCACGATCAAATCGGGATTTTTATACAAAAAAATCACCGGTAATTTTTTTTGCCGATTTTTACTTTAAAAAAAGCGATAAAAACAAAAAAAATCGCGATTTTTTATGAAAAAATCATGGGGGGGCGCGACATCATGGTTTTATAACATTTTTTTGGGTTTTTCATGCGCTTATTTGGACAGTCGCATGCGGAGGGAGGAGGAGCTCTTGGAGACCAAGATGAAGAGGGTTTTTAGCCAAATCTAAGTGCTTAGAGGAGAAAATCAAGAGGAGGCCACCGATTTCTCCATAGAAACGGTATGAGGATTAATTTTTTTTTGTTTTCATTGTTTAAAAACATTATTTTTGTATGTTTTTCATTATTTTTGGTTGGGAAACTTCCTATGGGCACCATTTTTCTTTTGTTTTCATTGTTTTTAAAGAATTTTTTGTATTTCTTCATTGTTTTGGGTTGGATAACTTGGTATGACTATGGGAACCAATTTTTTTTTTTTTTTCATTTTTTTTAAACATTGTTTATGTTTTTTAATTTTTCATTGTTTTTGCCATTTGGTTGGGTAACTTGGGTTTGGAATGGTTGGGTAATTTGTGTTTGAAACTTTGAACTTTGGAATTGTTGTTTTAGGTTGGGTTACGGGTAACTTGGATTTTCATTGTACAATCATCAATGTAAAAATTAAAAATTAAAATACTAAATTGTAATTTGTAAATTTGTAACTTGTAATTTTGTAAATGCTAAATTGTAATCCTAATCCTTATTAAGTTATTTTCCCATAGGTTCACAACTGCACCAAAAAACCATTCAAGACTTCAATTTTGCAACTTCAAAGTTCAAAAACAAACATGCCAAGGAAATTGAATCCTTTCTGGGAATATGCTATACCTCATGCTCGGAATGATAGACAAAACTTGAGTTGCAAGTTGTGTGGAAAGGAGATGTTTGGGGGGGTGTACAGGTTGAAGTTTCACCTTGCACAAATCCCTGGACATGATGTGGGGCCTTGTACAGATACAAATGTTGAACTTATCCTAAGAGCCATGAGAGCATTGGAAGAATTAGAGCAGACTAGAGAGGCCAAAGAAGAACTCAAAAGGCAACTAAAAAGGTTAGCTGAAGGAAGTGGGCCAAATGGCACTCGTTCTACTGCAACATCAGTCAATCCGATAGCTGCATCATCATTTTTTGTTCCTTGAACCACACCTGGTTCACAGCCATCTATCGGTTCAATGCTAAAAAGAACTGATAAAGAACAAGTTGACAAGTTGATGGAAAAATTTCTCCTTTGGAGTGATATTCCTTTCAACATTGTAAGGAATAATCCATTTTTCCAACCTACTGTTGATGCTATTGTCAGTGTTGGCCCGAGGTACAAAATCCCTTCTTATCATGATTTCAGAGGCCGGATTCTTCAAAATGAAAAGCGTGACTACACCCAAATATTGGAGGATTTTAGGGCATCATGGGCACAAACAGGATGCATTGTTATGTCAGATGGTTGGACTGACCAAAAGGGGAGAACCCTTATAAACTTCTTGGTTAGTTGTCCCAAGGGGACTATGTTTATCAAATCTATTGATGCGTCTGCACAAATCAAAGATGAAAGAACTTTATGTGATTTGCTAGATGTGTTTATTTTGGAGGTGGGTGAACAACATGTTGTCCAAGTCATAAAAAACAATGCTCCAAATTATGTTGCTGCTGGTAGGATGCTTATGGACAGGCATCCTACTTTATTTTGGACAACTTGTGCTGCCCATTGTATTGATTTGATGTTAGAGGACATAGGGAAAATTCCCTTTGTCAAAGATATTGTTGACTCATCAAAAAGAATTACAAAATTTATATATAATCATATGTTTGTGCTTAGCTTGATGAAAAGATTCACCAACAACAAAGAGTTGGTGCGCCCCACCATTACACGGTTTGCCACCAGTTTCATATCTCTTCAATCCCTCTTGATTTCTATGTGGGATGTGAAGAGAATGTTTCTTTCAGAGGAGTGGCATGCTTTGTCAATGAGCCACAAACTAGAAGGAGAGGCCGTATGCAGACTAGTTTCATACCAGGAAGACTTCTCGGGGGGAGTGCAGGAGGTGTGCGCCGTTACTGAACCTTTGGTAAAGGTTCTGCGGTTGGTTGATGGTGAGAAGCCCGCAATGGGCTATTTCTATGAAGCCATGGACAGGGCCAAAGAAGGCATTCGAGCCTACTATGATGATAAGGGAGATTATGGGTTTCAGAAACAACTCCTTCTATGGGGAGTGATTGATGAGTTATGGAACAACACACTCCATCGTCCCATTCATGCTATTGGGATTTTCCTAAACCCTGCATTTTCTTATGCACGTGGGTTTGATTTTGATGCTGAGATCATGGATGGATCCTTATCCTGTGTCCAGAAGATGGTGCGATCTCCAGAACAATGTATAGAGATCTCTAAACAAATTGAGACATATAAGATGGCAGGTGGCACATTTGGCTTTAAGATGGCTATCACTGATAGGACGATTAAAATGCCAGGTCTTTTTTAGTTTGTAACTGTATTTCAAATTTCATTGTCTCTTCAAATTCCATTTTTTTCTTATGTTTATTTAAAATTTTATTTGTAATTTTGTTATAGATGCATGGTGGAAAATGTATGGTGGCAGGGTACCCCTTCTGCAAAAGCTTTCCATTCGCATCCTCAGCCAAACATGCAGCTCCTCAGGATGTGAGCGCAACTGGAGTGTATTTGAAAAAATACACAACAAGAAGCGCAACAGGTTAACACTTAAACATTTAAAATATTGCAAATTTCCAAATAAATTTTTGAATTCATTAAACAATATTTTTTTATAATTATTAATTATTATTTCATGATCTTTGTACAGGTTGGAGTCCCAACGACTTAATGACATGGTCTATGTCTACTACAATCTTCGATTGTGGGTGAGGCAACTTGAGAGGACACCTGATGTGGATGCCATCTCACTGGATGGGATTGACACCACTGCTGCATGGAGGGTTGACGCCGAGAGGCCTCTCATGGATTATTTTGATGATTGGTTAGTGCAGGATGTAGTGGAGGGGGAGCAGGAGCAGGAGCAGGTGGAGGAGCAGGTGGAGGAGGAGGAGGAGGAGGATGAGGAGGAGGAACAGGAGGAGGAGGTGACACCGCCTGCCCGGGCTACCACTGCCACCAGTAGAGGATGTGATCTACCTCCTATAGCTCCTACTTCTAGTTCTTTAGCTTCTAGAGCGCATCAGACTCGACTGCCATCTCCACCAGCACGGGCACCAACATCTACATCTAGAGCGAAAGGGAAAGTTGTGGCATTTTCTTACAATAGGGGCAGAGGAAATCGATAGGATTAGACTTTCATTTTATTGTATATGACATTATGAAATGATGAGATACATTATCATATTTTTTGTTGATATTTTGAGGCTGAGTTGGGACTTAGGATTTAGGACTTACTATTCATGACATGATTAATGTTATGTGTGATTTAGCGCTAGAAATGATATTAAACATCTTATATATTAGTTTTTTTATCATATTTATGTGTCAATGTATTTATTTTATGTTGTAGATGGTTTAGATATTAAAAAAATTGAAAAAAAAAATGAAAAAAATGAATATTTTTGTACCAAACGATTTTTTCCCGATTTTTTCCGATTTTTTCCCGATTTTTCTAATTTTTTCCGATTCGTTCCCTGCGCCGATTTAATCCCGATCACGATTTTCACAACATTGGGGTGAATAGCATTTGAGATCCTGACTATGCATTGTCGGCGAATTCCTTGGTATTTATGTTTAAAGAGGAGATCGTCGGGAATACGATGAAACATATGGAGTGACAGACCCGATAATCTTTATAGAGGTGGATTAATGCATTTTAGTTCCAGTTATCTGTTTTAAGTGGATTTGCCGTGTTCTCCTTAATATTCCAGTAAAATGGTGTAAGTGGGTTTTTAAGTCTTAAAGGTATACCTTAAAGCCTCTGATAGTTGTATGCCGCCGATAAGGTGTAAGTCCATGGTTTTAAGTCTTAAAGCCTCAAAAATGCTTCTGATAGCATTTGGACTCCCGATAGTGTAAATAGAACCCCATGAGTTGTTTAGTCTGAGTTTAAAGGCTTATTCTATATGGGAATGCTTCCAATTATTGGGGATGGTTGCCTTAGATGTGGGCACTATGCTTCATTTTTGGTATCATAGCTAGCTCAACACTCTATAAAGCATGGTTTGGAAATTGAGTTGTAATCTCAGCATGTGTAGGATTTCCATGAAGTGAGTTTGATGAAGATGAGGATTAGACTACAAAGAATGCTAAGATCAGAATGGAGAAGCAGTGAATTCCTGAGGAAGGTCTGGTAAGAATGTTTAATTTGATAATTTTGCAGAGATGTATTTGAATGTTCAAAGAATAGCAGGGGATTGAAATGTCAAAGGAGGAAGTGTTTTCCTTTTAGGAAAAGTTGATTGCATGATTGATTTGATTGTGGATAAAGGCTCCAATATGTGTTGTGGTCCATCATTTTTAAGGGCTTATAGCCTCAAGTTGCTTCCGATAGGCTTTGTGGGCCAATAACCCACAGGCCTCAAGATTGATATTTTTTAGGAAAAGGAATTTTGATTAACCCCCATAATCTCATTTCCATCATGGAAGAGAATCCATGGAAATGGGCTTTCATCGAGGATGCCTTCGCTCATCAACTACCCCCTTGGATGACCTCGTAAACTCATCCATGTAGTTGGGATGTGTTTACATGTTATGATGAACTTATTAATATAAATTATGTAATATAATACGAACTAAACTTTTTAATATAAATAATTATGCATAATTTGACGATAAGATTCAAAATATTTCTATATATATGTACCTAATTTGTGTTGTGCAGGACATGCACCCTCCAAGTCTCACGAATAGCATCACAATACATACATGTATGTCTCAAAAGTTGATCAAAGGGTAAACTCGTGAGAAATGCATCATCATATAAGGGCATTGGTGGGTCACGAGGCATTGGTTGTGGTCTCTTAATCTCTCCATGTAATGCAACATGCACACTAGCCAATGACCCCCACATGTTGTTTGCAATAGTCTCTCACATCTCACTACCAAGTTGTGACAATTCCTCTAGATCTCTAGGTAATACCAAGCTTCGAGACAATACTGGAAAGAATATTGGAGGTGGTGGTACATATCTAGGTTCCCTACAAGCCCCCTCGTGCTCATAGGTACATCCCATTCCAGTAGCATAAAAATGAGATTTGTTATTAGTGTAATCTAACCTCATATGTAACACAAATTCTGCATATCAAAGTTTTGCATATAAATGGCAACCTAGTCATGGTTGGGGAAGTTGGCCCAAGCTCCAATGAATCTATCAATCATGAAAGGGGTTACATGAACATTACTAAAATATTTCAGTGGGATTAAACCTTTATATCTAGTAGGGAGATTCAAATGGATTTTGAGAAACTCCCCCTGAACGTCAATTTCCTTGGTTTCCTTTTTTACCACCTCCCAAGAATATGGGCCTCTAGCATCATGCCTCTTGATCCTATGTATAAACTGTAATATGTGGCTATGTGGGCCCAACCTCTAGTATGTCTTGATCAACCTAATCATGCTATCCAGCATCAAAGACCGTGCAATACGAGTTAATGAATTAAGAGGGATATTATTTATCTTTATTATGATCCATGCATGATGAATCATAACATCCTCTAATGTGATATGAGTTGTAGCATCATCTCATGGTAGGATCACTCCTGCACTCTGATCCTCATCTTTGTCTTGTTGAGGACCTATAATTCATAAACTTAATTTAACATATATATATATATATATATATATATATATATTAGCAAACTAGAAGCATAATAACATATATAATTAATTCAAACATAATAAATTCAAACACATCAGTTGAAGACAATTTCAAAGAATAAACACATAAAGTTTAAATAGGATTTAAAAATACAAGAGGTGCACCTAAAATCGGTGAAGAAGGTCCATTGGATGTAGCATGGTCATCAATAGAGACTGAAAGGCTACCTCTAACACTTCGACTGCTGTCGGAGGCAGGATCTACAATGAGAACACAAACTCTCGATGGGCTACGTGGTCTATCACGAACTCAACCATGTATAACATAACCTCTCATACTACAATAGCCTACAGTTGGGGCAGATATATAGGATGCCTCAACGTATTACATATAATACATATAAATTAATCCAAGAAAAAAATGTTGATAAAAAAACCATTTCTAAACTCAAGCAGAATAATCTAGCCCGCCTAATGTTTAGAGTCTATTTTTCGATAATTTATCAACCAAACTATATTGAGTTCCATCTAAACACAATTGAAGGAAGTGATCAAATCCACCCTCAAACTTTTTCTCCTTTCCAAATAATGCATTTTTTTCATAGCGCATAAATATGTAAATATATATGTAAAGATTGAAGTAAACCTATTTACAAAACTAATAAAATTTTATGCCAACAAAATACTACAATAGAATTTACATTCTTAATGTTTGACTTTGACACATGACATGCACTAGGTGCAAGCACCCGAAAACAATATTTCTTGTACAATACACTACATAATGAAACAATATGGTACAACTTAGAAACTTGAGCCTAAATTCTTTTATTCACTAGACCAGATGCACTTTTCATGATTGATTTAATTTATCTATCGATGATGCATTTTTGAAACATGAACATATGTGTGTGTGTGTTATGCTATGTTTTAAATAATTATGTTACCTTAAATGTTATAGTTATGCACAAAGTACATGTTACACTATGTTATGTTATGTTACAATATATATATATATATATATATATATTTATATATATGTTATGTTATGTTATATATATCTAGGATTGTCATATATAGCTATATGATGTTATAGTATTTATGGACTATCCGATCATAGTTATCTATATATATATATATATATTTCATTTTATGTTATAAAATATAACTATTTTCTCGCCTTATTTTCTAGTTTATGACTGGAGCAACTATGATAGAGGAGTGGATCTGAGGCAGGTGTTCAATTTTATTATGACATATCTATGAGGTGCTCGATGGACTCTGGATTGTTACGTGCAGAAAAGTCTTTCCAGTGTAATGGAAAAAGAAATGGTGATTATTAGAGCATATATATATATATATATATAGATATATTGTTAACTAATTTTATGCTATGTTTTAAACTATGCTAAATATCAAGTTATATTATATCTTAAATAATTATAGAAAAATTCATGTTATATTATAAATAATATATATAGAACTATTATATATTTAGCTATGTAATATAACTATATTATTTATATATATATATATATATAGTTACATAGTTATAGTTATGTTACCTATTATGTTGTATATATGTGTTGTGTTAAGTAATTTTATATTATATTATATATTATATATATACAACCATAATATATATATGTGTTGTTATAGTTAATTAATAGTTGAATATATAGTTACATGTTATGCTATATGGTTATATAAATGTTATCTAAATCGTTATAATTATATATCTCTCGTATATGATATATAAAACAAAATAACAAATAACAATTATTTTTTTATATTTTTCATTTCAAAGGTTAATATTTTATTACTAAAACTAGAATCATAATATATTTATTATTAAAAAAAATATGTAAAATATAAATTAATTTAAATTTAAACGAATAAAATAGAATAAAATAAAATTGTTTATTTTATAAATAGAGGTTGACTATGAGCAACTATATTTATCATGTGAATATCAAACTTCTAATTTACTTATTTATTGGTTATGGTTTCAATGTTTTCTATTTTGGAGTTTTTTGGGGTACATTTTTTTGTCAAATTTACTAGAAATTTGAAATGCATTTTAAATAACAAAAAGCTGCAAAAAAAAAATAAAAATAAAAAAATTCAAATTTTATTTCACAAAATTCCTAAAGAAAAGTTTAAAAACCTAAAACAATTAGAAAAAAAAACTGAAAATATGAATTTAAAGCCTAAATTGTAGTTTTTTTTGTCATTTCAAAATGTTTTGTAGGTTTTGAAGGGTTTTTTTAATGGTTTTCTAGCTTGGTTTTGTAGTTTTCTAGCTTGTTTTGAAGGACATTTTTTATGGTTTTGTGACATTCTATGTTTTTTTCAAGGGTTTTTTATGGCTTTGGTAGTTTTTTTTGTTGGAGAATCTGTTTCCAACCACATGCTGTCTCAAAACCATCCATCCAAGTGTCCTAACTTAGTTTGACTTAGTTCAATCTCATTGGAGTCATTTAATGTTGATGTCTCCAATGTAATCTTATTTAACTCATTCGTAATATTAAGAAGAGTAACTCTTTGCTGCACAATTTTCATTTTTTGTCATTAGTATGGTTGTTTTTTTCCTTTTAATTAATTTGTTTTCACAGTTTTTGTTCATGTGTTTTTTTTAGTTAATTATCTTTTAAATTTTACAAAAAAAATAATTAAAAAAGACAAATTATACAGTAGCTATCTTCATTTGAGCCTCTACGATGTTGGCCGGGTGGTTGGCGAGATTGATTTGAATGCAGCTCCCATAGTTTGTAGAGTGGTATATATAAAAAAAAATGGCTCAATCAAACCTTAAAGCTTGATCAATCAAGGGTTATCTTCTAACCATCAATCAAGCTACCTTTTTAGCACCCAAGGAACTCGATCAACCGCTTAAAAAAAAACTTGACTAATCCATGATTTTTCCACCCAAACACACCTTATTTCACCAAAATGTATAACACAACTTCATGCTTTCCCATTACTTGTTCTTCCATTTTGTAAACTCCTCGGGTGTTTCAAAAAGTGGGAGTAGAGCTTTTAAAGAATCACCACCCGCCACGACATTTTATGTAATGACGTGGAACGCACGCAGTTGCTTTTGAATAGTTTAAAACGAAATGTCTTAAAAAGAGATCTTAAATTGCCCCTATATGCAGTAGTGGTAGTTGAGTCAAAATGAAAAATAAAATGAAAATAATTCCGTCTTAAATAAACGTCTTAAACAGTTCAGTGATGTAGTGGTGCACTGAATGATAAGTACATTTAAGAATAAAATTACCTTACTTTTTTTTCATTTTATTTTTGAAATCTTAATTTGCAGTAGTGATATTTGAGACAAAATGAAAATAATTCCGTTTTAAATAAATGTCTTAAAAACTTAGTGCACTGAATGATAAGTACATCTAAAAATAAAAGTACCTTACTATTTTTTTCAATATTTAAAATGTATTTATAAATAAATTCGACATCTTGAATAACGAACTTCTGCCAATTACACCATACAAATGTATAATTTTACATATATTCGCTAATATCAAATAAAATTGATTGAAAAATGGGCATGGAAAAGTTCCCAAACTTAAAATAATTAGAATACAACTTTTCTTCCTTCCGCGAAGAATTTAATTTTATATCATAATTATCAAAATTCCGCCAAATCGACCAAACGCTCGATTGACAGATAAAGAAGCAAATTCGAATTCGGTAGGAATATTCAGTCGACCACATATTCACTAGTTTCTTTCGCCCGCCCGCCCTGATACACACAATTCCGTGTGGCATGCTTAGCTTCCTTCAAACAAAACAGCATGAGGGTCAACATGGACATTGCAAATGAGTAGGCGTGGTTAATCTATCTTCGAGAAGGATTCATGGGATCCGTAGGCTCTGGCATTCGAGTGATATTGGTCATGGGAGAGAAGGATTCATGGGATCCGTAGGCTCTGGGATTCGAGTTATATTGGTCATGGGATTCCCTGTTGGTGACTTGAAAGTGCTGTACGGTTCACAGCGTGCATACTTTTCCCATTTTATTCCCAGTACCCATTTGAAACCCATGTTTACTGGAATTGTATGAAAGGTTATTTTACGAAACAAAAACGTAACGTAAAAGTATTGTTTCTTGTTGATTTCATTGCCTTTGGGTAATTCCTTGTTGATTTCTGTCTTTCGGTAATGCCTTTGTTGGCCATGTGTGGTCAGGTATAAATATAGAGGATGCATGCAAAGTGTAAGTGGAAAAATTGGGAAATATAATGTGATAAGTGGAAAAATTGAAAAATAGAATGTGATTATATGGAGTGTAGTAATTGCAGATTTGAGTAGGAATAATAAGTAATCAGTTGAGTTTTATAAACAATTGTAATTGGTAAAAGTAAAACTAAATCATATATCATTAGGGTGTTTTTTCTTATCAGTTCATTTTTATCAGTGTTATGGGATTTGATATAAATATATAATGACATTTATATAAGAGATTGGAATCACTCTAAGGTGGATGACTTTCTAGGGTAGATGCCTTTCCTTGTTATGATCAATTAGTTCCACGGCTAGATATCATGGTATTTACGCAAGAGATGAGCATCAATCTAAAGTGGATGAGATTCCTGGTTATCAATGACAAAATCTTATTGAACTGATCCCCTTGTTTAGCATGTCTTACTAAATACTTACCCCTAGTTTGGCTTATCTTAGAGTAATTAGTATTAGTAAAGTAGGGTTTGAAAAATGTGCTGAAAATATATATTTATAAAGATACAATATAAAATGAAATATATAAAAAAACGAATATCAACTATTATTTCAATGTTTTACCAAAAATTGCAAAAGCATACAAAATATGGAAAAATATTAAAAATTAAATATAAACAAAAATATCGTGATTGAAAATCCCCTTCGTTAGTAAATATAAAATTACAATGTTGATAAGAATATTTTTTTAAATGCTTTACTTACCCAATACATACATTGCTGCATTCCATACTTGGAAGTGCTTGGTAATATGAAATATGCATGGATTACCATACTGGATATTCAGTTTATATGTTACCGTACTGGATATTCAATTTATATTGCATATAATTTAATGGTGTGGGATATTTAATCTATTCACTATTTTAATATTTTTGTGGACGGGGGGTTATTTATGGTCTTGAATATCATAAGTGTAAATAATTTTTCAAAATTGTGAAAAAAATGATGTGTGAAAATCCGTGAGATGTATACTACCATAAAAATAATTCCTTTCTTGAATTTTGGACTTTTACAGAATCAAAATTTTTCCGCGCCAAATTGATTTGGAACTAGAATATGCTTTATTTCTGTCACTTTTATTATTCATATGTGTAAGAACTCAGCTAAATTTGCGCACAAGTTTCATGGAGTTGCCATCATTGATCCACTGATTTATCGGGCCACACTACTGTTAAAATGTTGTATAGCTCCTTGAAATTCATGTAACCGATGGACCCTCCTAACGTTGGGTTGGCTCGAGGAAAATATGTGCGTAGAGGTAAGATCTTCCTGTTTCGTGACAAATTGGCTCTGCAGTTGGGTAGGGTTGCATACTCATGCCAACCGGTATATGCCTCAGACATTGCTCCAATTGTCGGCCCCGCCGGATTCTATGCCCATTTCTTTGCTTTTTCATAATGTGCCTCCACCAAACCTTTGCGTCAAGCCTGCATGCTTCGAGTGGCTCTTCACTCTAATCTCTTTTCGCGGTAGTTTGTCCCACAACCGCATACTCGTGACAGCGCTGGACAGGTGGCGGCCCAATCTTCACGATTTTTACACACTTTGACCATTCGCTACAATCGTGAAGCCTAGCTAGGGAGAAACAATGGTACAAGCCCCGTGGTCTCTTCAAGGATATGTGTGTACCGTATCGATCATTATAGAATCGCTCAATGTTGAATTAAAAAAAATGGTCAAGCTAAAACATTGATTCAACAATTTTTCCATATAAAAATGATTGCATCTTTTCTTTAACTTCAATCCAAAATGGTGTCCAATGATGCCACCACTCTAGATTTAATAGAAATAGAAATGAATTTAAAGTTCGTTTTTGAAATAATTTCATTTACAGACTAGAAGCAACTCGGGGAAATAAAGAGGCCATGGTCGCTGCCTCAAGTTGTTCACAAAGAAGTGAATGAAAATGTTTACTTTAAGATGGAGATGTTTACTTATTGTAGATTTGCTTTTATAATAAAATTTATAAACATTAGTAAACTTCCAAACCCATAATATTATGATACTATGTGTAGTGTTGTCATTACACTAAAACCCACATGCAACAAGTAATATTATCTTGAGTGGGTTCCAAACCCATAATATTACATTGAGTGGGCACTCAGTATTTCAAAATCTCTTGGGGAAAGGTTGACACTCGGAGCCACTTTTAGGGAAATTAAACTATCCCAAGCAGTGTCTAAGTTCAACAGGGTTGCACACAATCATGGTCATATCCCAATACTGAGTAGATTTAGAGTTAATCGAGAAAAAGATTGTTCTAGATTATGTAGAACTCATGTGAATATTCTACATTATGTAGAACCCATGTCTTGATTGCTCTAGATTGTGTAGAACTGGAGCCTTGACTGTCATAAGAGTATGTTGAATTGATTGTGTTTAATACAAGTCACTTGCAATTAGGTAGACGTGTTAGTTATATTTGACTAGGTATCATTTTCCTTTATAAGGAGACAAGTCATGTATTGTGCAATCAATTTTGGACATCGCACTGAATTAATAAGATATTATGTTTTCATCATATTCTGGTTTTTTTGTTGTTTATTTAAGTTGTTCTCAGAGCTAGTATAGTGAGCATGTGTGAAGAGTGAAGCAAATCCTCTGCATAGAGTTTGTGCAACCATGAAGGGAAAGAGTAGCAAGTCATCATCTTTGTGTGGTATAAAATTTATTATAGGGAGACATTATTTATGGTGTCATAATTGATTAAAAAATTTAAGATTATTCTAGTGATTTGATTTTATTTGAATTCAGTGGAGGTTTTGGTTAAGCTTCCTTTTAAGGGTGAAAATAAATTTGATATAACGTATTTTTAGTATGGTATAAAGTTCATTTAAATTTTTCATAAAGGCGATTTGAGTTATGGTGATATATGGAGATTTGATTAAGTTGTGATATATTGCTCTTTTTTTTAATATTTGGTTATTTTAAAAAGGTGAAAAGGAATTTTATAGGTTTTTTTAGTGGTGAATTAGATATATTTGGAACATATACATACATACATACAGACACACACACACACACGCACGCACACACACACACACACACACACACACACACATATATATGGAAAATCCATTTGTTGATTCATATGAAGTGAGTGCACAAAGCTAGATGGAGAAAATTATACAAATTGGAAAGTTAAGTTGTGGACAATGGTGGAAGGAGCTCATGCTTAGTCAATTGTAACAGGGGATGAAGCCAATCTGACAACACCACCAGCTTTAGTTCAAGATTGGGAGGGCAGAGAGATGAAGGCCAAGGTACTATTGAGAATGTCAATAAAAGAGAATATTATTTCACACATCAATGATTGTGATACATCTCAAGAAACCTTGGAAACTCTTAAAAAGTTGTATGAAATTACCAATAATAATAAAGTATTATTTTTAAAGAAGAATCTTTTCTCAATTAATATGGAGGTAAATGAAAATGTTAGTAATTTTCCTTCTAGAATCAAAGAAATTTCTGATAAGCTTGGTGCTATTAGTGAAAATATTTCAAGCAATGATCTAATGACAATTGCATTGAATGGGATGTTACATGATTATCATATCAATTACATTGAATGGGATGTTAGATGATTATCATGCCTTTAATGAATTAACATTTTTTCTCTTGTAAGAAGATGACAAAAGGAAAAATATCAATGGAGAATCTCAAATTTCAGATTTGGGGTTGGTGACAAAAGGGAAACATCCATACAAAAGAAAGCCATGGGACAAGAACAAAGGAGGCGAGTCATATCCAAAACCACATCAAGATACAACACCACCAAGGATAAATACCTATCTGAAGATGAAGGATGTATGCTTGTATTATGGTAAGTCTTGACACTTTGCTAAAGAGTGCCATAAAAAAAATTATCACTCTAACCATAGAAGAAATTCACGAAAATTTGTTGATCAAGAAGCCTCAATCAGGGAATATTTTAAGAAGCCCCCCAAATTTACATGTATAATAAATGGGCGAATCTCCATGGTATATAGGAAAAATGGAAGGCGATTTTATCAATAATATGATATGTATATATAATTTTTTGGCGAATCTCTCACCAGGCATGGCGAATATTTTACTCAATTATAAAATCTTGTGTTTATTGAATACACAAATGAAATCATTGCATTTCTTTAAAATATCTTTTGAAATCAAAATTACCGAAATTACATATCGATAACCTAGTGGGTGTAGGATAAAATTCACCCGTGCCATTCACAAAAAGCATGAGAAAAAACCTAATACTATATATAAAACCAAGAAAAATTCAAATTCATCACTTCTAGGGACCTCGTAACCACCCTGCCAATACACAAGTATGTTCCTGTTTGCAATTAGAAAAATTACCCAAATTACAATCTGTTTAGTCCAGCTTATGTTGGAAAGTTATAGAAGGATGACTAGTGCAATCAATCCACTCCTTTTAGCCCTGGATTTGTTTCAGTTTAAAACAGAAGTATACAAAAATACTTGTCCAATGTCTATGCTTTAACCATTCACCTTAAGATGTTTTTACAATACAATTTCCTAAGTCTATTTAATATCTTCATTATCATAAAAACCAACCTATATCCATGTTAACTCCACATCTACCACTCTTAGGGAGATGAAATCTATTTATACCTCTGAGCACTTGGTAGACCCAAAATTAAGATGGATCTAAGATGATAGAATTTCCCATTTAAATAGTCTATGCTCACATGAATACCATGGTATTACCATGGGTCAATACCATGGGTTATCATAAACCTGGAGCTTAAAAATTACTATTAGTAATTTATAAAAATTAATAAAATTAATAGTTGATTTTTATTTTATTTTTTATTTTAACAAAGCTAAAATGTTTAACATACATTAAATTACAACATCCATTTTTACTCTTGATCAGATCAAATATTTTTTCACTCTATTCTAGTTTGCATATCACGATATTTGATACCTCTCGGGGGTTAGTAGATCCAGAGTAAAGATGGACGTGGCTACATTCCAAGTGAATACCATGGGTCAAGACCATGTGCCATTTTGGTGAACACCATGGGTCAATACCATGTGCCATTTTTATTTTTATTAATACTAATATTAGGGTTAATAAATTTTTTTGCATGGTATTAGTAACAATCTAGTCCATGGTATTTGTCCCATAGTATTTTGCCCATAGGTTTCACCTAAATATAACGCATTTTTTGAGTGTTCGTAAATATAAGGTGACTTATGGAGTAAATATAAAAAAATGTTTTATTTGTTTACCATACCTCTCGTTTATTTATATTTTTATTAATTTACCATACCTCTTTTACAAATATGGTATTTGGCCCATAGGATTCACTTAAATAAAACCTCTTTCTTGAGCCTTCGTAAATAGAACGAGGGTTATGGACTAAATATAAAAAGAGGTTTTATTTATTTACCATGCATCTAGTTTATTTATATTTTTATTTATTTACCATACCTTTTGAGTAAGTATAAAAAGACGTTTTATTTATTTACCATACCTCCACTTTACCTATATTTTTATTTCTTTACACCCTTGCATGTATATAAGGTGACTTATGGAGTAAATATAAAAAATGTTTTATTTATTTACCATATGTCTCATTTATTTATATTTTTATTAATTTACCATACCTCTTTTATAAATATGGTATTTGGGCCTTTGGCCCATAGGATTCACTTAAATAAAACCTATTCTTGAAAATAGGCGAATGGATTCACTTAAATAAAACCTATTCTTGAAAATGGGCGAATGGAAGGTTGTAACTCCTAATTTCAAGGGATAAATTTACCTTTTTTACCCTCTCCCTTAAAATAAGGTGGGCTATTTGAGGTGATTTGTAAAAATGTACTATGATACAAAATATTTGCCCACTAAAAATTTAAAACCCCATAATTTTGCCAAAGGGTGAACATTCGCCCCTAAAATTTTCTATGGCCTCAATTAGTGATAATCTCAATAATATCAAATTATTCATTTTAGAAATTGCCTTATTAATAGAAACCGATGATGATACTGTACATTTTATTTACTCTGGTGCTTCAATTTACATGACAAGAAAACAGGAATCGTCGATACATATCATGACAACAATAATGGCACTCACATCTATCTAGGAGATAATAGGTCTCATGAAATCAAAGGTTATGGTGATGTATGTGTAACCTTAGCAAATGGCCATGTAAGAAAAATACAGAATGTGATGTATGTTCCTGGAATCAAGAAGAATCTAATCTTTATGTGCACCATTGCATATCAGAATCTCGAAGATGAATTTCTTAAGTGACATTGTGTTGCTAAGGATATACAAGATAACTACAACATAATAGTAAGAGGAGCGCAAATGGGAGTCTTATACAAGCTTGATGTGACCAGAAAAAGTCATCATGCGTTGGAATCCAAAACCATGACAATGAAAGCTCTTAGGCATCAAAGGCATGGCCACCTTAATTATCATGACTTGTTGCTATTACAAAAATAGAGAATGGTATGGGGACTTACATGGTTAAAGAATGAATATTTGACATGTGAAGGGTGTGCTTTAGGGAATATGCATAGGGAAGAGTTCCCTACTCATATAAATAGAAGAAAAAGTGATATTTTTGGACTTGAGCATACAGATGCATATGGGCCTACACAGACTAGATCATTAGAAGGAGCATATTATTTCTTTATATTTTTTGATGATTGCACAATATATACTTAGGTTTATTTCATGAGAAATAAGTGCGATGTATTTGAATAACTCAAACATTTTAAAAACTTGGTTAAGAATCAAACAAGAAAATACATCAAGATCCTTCGATCTTATCAAGGGGGAGAATATACATTAGGATAATTTGTCAAATATTACAAAGCCCATGGAATTATATAATAGTACGCAGTGCCACATACTCCACATCATAATGGAGTAGCTGAAAGGAAGAACAAAACATTAGTATAATGTGCAAGGAGCATGATGAAAGGTAAAAATCTTATGAGTGCCTTTTGGGCAAAAGATATTACTATTGTTATTTATTTAAAAAATAGAAGTCCAACAAAATTTTTAAATAATAGGACTACATTTGAAGCTTTTTATGGCTATAAACCAATAATAAGTCATTTAAGAATATTTGGAATCAAAGTGTTTGCACATGTTTCAAAAGAAGATAGAAAAAAACTTTATGCCGAAGCTATCCAGTGTATTTTCATGGGTTACTATTATAACTATGAAACATATAACATGTTTGATCCTTCTATTCATAATTTTTTTTAAAGCATAGATGTTTTGTTTCATGAGCATGCAAATTGGTCATAAAGGGGACAATTATGATGCATGGTATATTCCTCATTATTGTGATAAGGTCATAGAAGATGTTGATGATAAACATGAGAAGAAACAAGAGGAAGAATTTTGTGATATGGGCACCTCAAGTAGTGAAAGCACACTTAGAGGAGGAAAAGAGTCACCATAGAGCAGAAAAGTGGATGAAAGAAATGAACAAACAAGAAGGTCCTCACACCATATTCAACCAACAATAAGGTATAAGGACTATGCCTTGATGACTAAAGTGATTAACGTACTAGAACCTTTGGAGTTTAAAGAAGCTAATGAATGTGCAAAATCGATAAATGCAATGAAGGAAGAATATGATTCTATTATTAAAAATGATACATGGAAATTGATAGAACTACCTGAAGATAAAGTTCTGATAGGATCAAAATGGTTTTTCAAAATAAATTTAATGTTTATCAAATTATTGCTAAATATAAAGCTAGACTTGTAGCAAAGGGTTATTCACAAAAAGAATGGATAGATTATCAATAAATATTTTCATTTGTAGCTAAAATGAGCACCATTAGAATGATGTATGCATTGGAAACTACCCTTGATTGGAAGCTCAATTAGTTAGATGTCAAATCAACATTTCTGAATCGAGAATTGAAGGAAGAAGTATATCTTGTTTTGCTAGAAGGTTTTGTAAAATAGGGAGAATAACATATTGTTTGCAGGTTAGAGAAAGCATTATATGGACTCAAACAAGCACTCAGGTCTTGGTATATGAATATTGAGAAATTATTCTCTCAATAGGGTTTTCTTGAATGTAAAGGAGATCCAAATCTCTACATCAAGAGGGATGAAAAGGGACATATTTTTTTTATTCTTGTATATATTCATAATATTATCATAACAGGGAGTGCTACCAAGGTAATTGAAAAGATTAAAATAAGTCTATGTGAAGAATTTGAAATGAAGGATCTTGGAGAGTTGCGTTACTATTTAAGCCTTGAAGCTTGGAGAGATAATTGTAGAACCTTTGTAACACAAAACAAGTACACACATGAATTAATCAAGAGTTTCAATATGAATGGATGTAAAACAATATCTGCACCACCCGAACAGAATGTTAAACTCAGCAGTGATGATAAAACGAAAGAAGTGGTTGGCATGTTATATAGACAATTGGCGGGAAGTATGAATCACTTAACTCCAACAAGAGCACAGGGGCTTCACTCAATGAACCTCTGACATATCACATGTGTTCATGGCATATTAAACAATACCCTTAATTTGACTACATACTGGAAAATACCTCTGAAAATCACGTTATTTAACCCCCTACCAACACAAACCCAATACACCTTCACAATTTAAAAACCCCTACTTTCACTAGATATTGTAGGTATCCTTTTTTCATTAACATTTTTTATACTTTTTGTATTATTTCATTAACTTTGGACTCCATTTTTTATACTTGTTAATATCAAAACCCTCTCCCCCCTATATATCCCCGAATATATTATCTCATTTTTTTCCTCAATAAATATCCCCCAATATGAACCCACATGCTATGGTATTGCTCCCAATGTGAAGCCCCTATGAACCAAAGAAGATTTTTCATATTCAATCAACATACTTAGTCAATTCATGGCTAAGCCATATGAAAGTCACCCGAAAGAAACTAAAGTGCCCTTCAATAATTGAAGGAGACTAAAATTTTTGGCATTAAATATAATAATGGTTTGAATGTTGAGCTTACGGGTTATTCAGATTCTAATTGGGCAAGAGATCCAAATGAAAACAAGTCCACCTTTGGTTATGCATTTGGTATTGGACCTCATATTGTGTCATGGAGTAGCAAGAAATAGCCAACGGTTTCTTTGTCTTTCATTGAAGCTGAGTATAAGGCCTTATGCAATGCAACATGTGAAGGAATTTGGCTAAGAATAATTCTTGAAGACATGGGAGAAAAAGAGGGAAGACCAACAATTATTAACTATGACAATAAAAGCTCTATCAAATTGCAAAACAACCTAGTCTATCATGCAAGATCAAAGCACATTGAGACACAACATCATTTTGTACGAGAAAATGTACGGTGAAAGGAAATTAATTTGATCTATTGTAATACAAATGATAATGTGGCAGACGTTTTTACTAAGACTTCAGGAAAATGTAAGTTTTTGTTATGTAGAGACAAGTTAGGCGTGATAAATAATTCATTTATGTGTAAAGGGGGAGATTTAGAGTTAATGGAGAAAACAAATGTTCTAGATTATGTAGAATTCATGTGAATATTCTAGATTTTGTAGAACTTGAGTCTTGAAGTCATTGTCTTTAGTACCGTTATTTAGTATGAGTCACTTGTAGATAAGTAGATGAGTCAGTTATAGTTCAATAGATATTATTTCTATTTATAAGGAGAGCAGGTCATGTGTTATACAATCAATTTTGAGCATTAGTCTAGATTAATAAAATATTATGTGTTTTATCATATTTTGATTTTGGATATTTGTTTAGATAACCGATCATTATTCCATCCCACATTTTAACCTCAACCTAATTTAAAAACTATTTAATCAACTAAATCTAAATCAATTAACTTGATGAACGACCTATGCTCTTGGAAACGCTAATAGGAAGTAGTTGTGCTTTGCGTGTAATGGTCCAGCGTTCATTACTACTTTTCTGGCAACTTTTTATCATGCCTTTGTCGGAACATCGAAGGATATTTTTCCGTTCGTCTTTGCTATTGTACTATGCTTTTCCCAATGGATATTCGAACAACGCTTCTAGAAAGATATCATAATCTAAGAACGTGGAGGATTATTTCATTAAGGCGGTTCTATACATTACGGAGCATAGTTGCACAGCCAGGCGAAAATAAGGGGAACAATGATAGATATAAATGAAGGATTTGGTATCCTGCTTACCCCACCTTTGTACTTCTTATGCTCTTTATCTATTCACGCTTTTCTTGTGGCCTGAATAAATTCAAATGGCTTTTTGCAATAAAAGTTACACGTCTTTTCTGAACTAGTTGCACATGTTTCCAAGCTTCACACTTTAACTAGTGCGGTGGTGATGCAAGATGATATGTTGCAGCAGTCTTAGAAAGCTACTCGAGCAGCCATAAAAGAAACAACGACCAATGACACTTTCGGATGAAGGTAAAAAGATACATGGAAATAATGATCTAACCCGGAATGTGGAAATTATTATCCAATCGAAGAGTGTGACTACATTATTACTTATATGTCACAGCATTGGAAAACACTGTTCATTATATGTCAGGGTACTGAAGTTGGCATAGAGAGAACGCGTTGATGCGTTTGTGGGCAGGGGATCATAGAGGTTGAACGTACTTTCTGTAATACCCATTTAAATTTGATTTACCATCATGGTGAACTCCCATAAAATTGTCATAATAATGTTGACTCCAATGAACAGTCAAATGTATGACGGGTAAATTTGAATGTGTAATCTCTATGAGAAAGAAAGATACTAAACTAGGATGAAGACTTCAAAGAAAACATTCGTATGCGTGACGTTTTCATTATTAATTAGATAGTTTAATGCATTTTTTCTTGCAGTGACCTGTTTTAAATCACGAAAAAGTCATTCTATAAACATTCTGACAAACTTCATGCTATAGAGTCCCTAATGTAATGTATTTAACCAAGTAGCTTGTTGCGGAGACATAATTGTCTTATATTCTATTATATATTTATTATATATATATATATATATAAAAGTATAAATAAATTAAGAAACAAAAATATAAATGAATTACATGTTAAAAGTTTATTCTAAACCCCGTATAAGCGAGAATTTTTTTGAATGTTAAATCTAAGATTTTACATCTCTCATTAAAAAACAATATTTGTTATAATAATAAAATAATATCTAGTATTATTATTATATTTATTAGTGTATTTAATGTGTTGATTGAAAAAAGTAGAGTATCTATTATAATATAAAGAAAAATATCTCGAATTATTATTATATCTATTAGTGTATTTAGTGTATTATTGAAAAAAACATTCTTTCTGGAAGATAAGGAGGAGCATTTATTTAATAACCTAATTTCTCACATCATTCTTTAATAACCTAGATATATATACCCTAAACCCAGCTCATGGATACATCATTAAGATTGAAGATTATCTATTGTCGCGTCCCCTAATGATGGACTCACTTGGTAGTCCGAAACGTTGGGTTCTCAAAACTCTTCATCAGGTCATTCCTCCTCTATCTAAAAACATTTATTTAGTTTATTTTTGCTATCTTTGTGTTGACATTTCAATATCTGATTTAGATGGCTATAAAATTCCTGCAACTAATTCAACTGATGAAGATGGTAAAAAGGAATTTGTAAATTAAATACGAAAGTAATGAATGTCATTTTATGTGGCTTTGCATAATAAAAAAAATTCAACGTAATGAAGTATGTGCATGTTAAAGATATTTGGGACAAGATTCAATGAAGCTATGAAGGATATTAAAAGGTAAAGAGGCCAACTCTTCAGACTCATAGAATGCAATTTTAGAATTTGAGGATGAGTAGAAAAGAAAAAATTGCAAGATCAATGGGATTGTTAATATTATTAGACAAGTTGATGAAAAAATTAATGAATCAATAATTATTTAAAAAGTATTGAGTTCTCTTCCCTTGTTATTCAATGAAAAAGTCTCACTCATTGAAGAAATGAAAGATCTGGAAAATATGACAATTGATGAACTAGATGGAATCCTACCTACATGTGAAATGAGAATAGAAAAAAAGAAATCAAGATTAAAGGAACCAACTTTAAATATACGAAATAAAGAAAAATAACCCAAGGACGGTCATGATTCCAACTACGAATTAGATGCATAAGAAGCTCAATTTGTGAGAAATCTAAAATTAGGATATAGCAATAAAAAGGTAGGAAACCATTCAGAAGTTTTAATTGTAGGAAACTAATATGGGAGCTCATAAAATATAGATTTCCTTTTCATCCCAATGGGAAATTTCTCAACATAGCTGTCGAATAATTTTGGATCATCAAACATAAGCTCCCAATTTGAATCAAACGTTTCTACAAACTCCTTCTCCTCCTCTTTCTCATATGCTCTAAGCCATTCAGTTGGTGTCATTATTACATGCCTTTTCATTCTCTCTGGTTTATCATTGAAAATGGATTGTTCTTTTCTGTAAGGGTTTTCTCTAGGGAGGAACACCCTAGATTAGTCATACATTTGCTTTTGTAGGTCTTCGGACCACCTAGCCTTCAAAGAAGGTCTGAAACATTTACATCCATTATACCCTTTCATTACAGGACTTGAGAAATTATTGCATACAGGTTGGAATGTTAATACCCATGAAGATCAGAATATGTGTTATGAATTTAATTAAATATATGTGAAACAATCTTTTCACGTATATAAAAAAATCAATAAAAATGTTATTTACCAAAGAAAACTCCTAATCTTAGATAATCATGTATGGTGTAAGAACATATGCCATACAATGTAAAATTCCTCTTTATTGGGATAGGTCTTGATACATTCTACACATGTATTCCTTCCCATAATTCATTTAATTCATCTACTAATGGTTGTAAGTAAACATCCATATTCTTGACTTGTCTTCTACGAGGTACTATGAGAGCCAACATAAGATGTTCATTCTTCAACAAAAAACCATGGCGGGATATTGGTATTGATCACTACTATAGGAAAAATAGAATAGTTGGTGTTTCAGATGGAAAATGGGTTGACGCCATCCATGGCTATGTAGAGTCGTAGACCTCATACTTCATCGTTGAATTTTTCAAGCCGTGTATCCTCTATATGCTTCATGGATAGTGAATATGTTGGATTTGCATAACTCCTAACTCACTTGTGTGAGAGGCATGCCATCCCTAAAACATAGATAATTATTTGAAATGGAAGAGCCTTTGAATCCTTGGGATTATAGGCATGTGCCTCAATATCTTATGAGGAGGACCATGCGATTTACCCATTTTTTAATTATGGTACCTGTCATGCCCACATTTCAGACATATCTCTTTGTCCGCATATTCTCTTCTATATAGAATACAATCATTTAGACATGCATGATATGATATGTACTCAAGACCCAACATTTTCAACAACTGCATTGCCTCTTCGCAGCTACCTGACAAGACATTTTCACTTGGAAGAACCTTATCTTTGAATAACCTGTAGTTGGTGGGGAATATAATTGTACAATGTCAATATTTAACATTCGTAAAATAAACCATTTTTAATATTGATTGCGTGATGAGATTTCTCAAAATATAAGGGACTTGATCAACCATGTAGGTGAATTACCTCAATATTGTTTAGAGGCATGTATTCGACAAGCCAAAATTTGGTTTGAAGTTGTACAACAACATCATTGACCCCAATGGAGTAGAATTTGACTTGCCGCCAGGTCCAAAGAGAGGGGTGGTGGAAGAAAATTTTGGGCTTTAGAATAAGGTATTAGTGATATAAGCATCATCCCCTTGATCACTGTTTTGGAATGCATATAATACAATTTCCTCCATGGCAGTCGTATCTGGTAAGTAATCATCCATACCAACCTCTATTTGATTTCCTCCATTGTCAACTGTTGTAGTCATTCCTAATTGGTGAATCTAGACGTAGTGGGAATTGAATAGGTGGTTGATTCAACCATTCTTTGTTTGTTTCCTCTCTGAATATTTCCCAATATTTCTCTTAATTTATCCTTCTTTCAATTTTACATTTTAGTGGGGTGCACAGAAATATGGTAGGTTGGTCTCTCATAATCACTAGAATCGTAATTTCAAAAAATATTGAACATCATTAGTGCACTATCAATGATATTAGTAATCACATTAATGTAATTGGTTTGTTGAAATCGTGTTATATCAAACAATTTTTACCATCGTTGATCTAGGATTGCGGATGGAAGATTTCAAGTTTCAATTGGTAGGGTTAAGAGGTAGTCCATTTTCATCTACCAACTACATGCGATATGTTACTCCTGACAAGAGCTTCTAATGTTTTTTAAATGGAAGAATATTTTTTGCATCTGAACTCGATTTTGAGCCATGAGGCTACAAATTTGGATACATTTATACTCAAATTCACACTGATTAAAAAAATTAAATTCAATTAGATAATCAAAATTTAAATAAAATCTAACTTACTGAAGTTGAAAAGGGAGAACTCTGGGAAGGACTTTGATAAAAAACATGGAATGAGATGGAATTTAAATAATTGTCCATTCGATATTATTGATATTTTGTTCCCCCATTTGAGAAAAATTATAAATAAAATTTTGTGTCCATATCTAAAATTAATTTCGAGAACAATATAACTACAATTTGAATTTCAATATAGTTGTCGATAAATTTTTCTAGAGTAAGGCAACTTTAAATAGGAAATGTATACTATGAACTACTATAATTCATGTGGATGTGTCGTAAACAATAATTTGAGATGAATATGTTATTTTATGTGAAAATAAAATTTCAAATAAATTTTAAACCCTATCGATGCACTTATCACAACAAATCGTGCCTATTAGTGTAAATCATAATAACACTAGGGTGTTCAAATAATATCCTCACCAGCTTATGGCATTTCAAAAATATAAAATATGTTATCATTTGAGTGTTTTTGTACAAAAACACATCAATGTGTTTGAATAAAAACAACATTTGTTTTCACTTGTTTCCAAGATTTTGAAAATAAAAATGAATTATACCATGTTTATGCTCCTATAAAAACTACATCACCGATGAATTTAAATAAAACCGCACCATTGCGTTAAAATATTAATCACAATGTTTCAGGATTTCAAAAAAAAAAAATTATATCTAGTGAGTGTGTTAAAAAAATTGGTGCCCCAGCAATATCAGTGTACTTTGCTTGTAAATGCACCGATGTTCTTTACTATCAGATGCACAACAATTTGGATTAACTGAAAAAAAATAAATATTTTTTCTTTTTTTCCAAATTAAAAAATGAATGGCAATTAATTTTTTGAAATCTGATTTCATAAATTCTTTTATATAGTAAAATGCTATTACCTATTTCATTATTTTTCTCAAAATTTCAAAGGTGTGATTTTCAAGAGAGACATACCAAGAACACTGAGCAACAACATAATACTTTGGAGTAGCAAAAATATTTAGAAGATCAGAGGCTGAAAGGTATGGTGTTTCACTCAAAACCATGCATAGCAAAAATTTTAAATTTTATTGTTGATTTTACTACTAATTTTCTTTAGAATTTCTATTAGGGTTTAATTAAAAGAGAGATCATTTGCAAGAGAGAAATACTGGGAGCATTGTGGAGTAGGAAAATATTTTGGGACCGCAGAAACATTATGGGAATTTTGAGGTCTAAAACGGTCCTCTTAAGAAAAAAATAAAATAAGAGTGGAAATAATCAAATAAGAGTAGATTACATCATCAAACTTTAAAGGGAAAAAATAAAACCTATTTTTTCAACTCGTATTTTCAACTTATATCCCTATCGGTTTCCTCCAATATCAAGCAAAAACACTCATTGGATGCAGAATTTCAGTCCTCATCCAAGGAGTACCCATGTTGCATATTTTCAATCGATCCTACTACAAATCATCCTGGAAAACCTTTTAAACTTTGGTGGTGTGGATGAATAATTAAGAGTGTACGAGTCAATAACTCGTTAACCAACCATTCATGTGGTGCAGATTAAAACATTTGAATAAAATTTATTTTAAAAAAATACCTCCCTAAAGGATCAATGACTCTAGATATCCCAGTTCTAGCCTTATATATATATATATATATATATATATTTCAAACTTCCGATTTTCTAATAGGCCCATAATTTTAACATTTTCCTAATTTATTCATCAATTAACCCTGACGTCTTTATTTTAAATTTAGTTCTATCTTACGGTTAAAAATGAGAAAAAAGGGCATATGGGCATCAATTTTAAAACCTAGACATAATGATAGCACATCGAAAAAGGAAGACAAGGCAAGTTGTAAATTCTTTAGAAAATTAATAGGTTTGAACTATATGTAAGTTTAACTAATATATTCTTGTTAGCGTGTGTCATAAGTAACCAAAAATGAAGAAAAGCAGTAATATTATTTCTAATATATGTGTAGAAGAGCATAAAATATTAATAACAAAATTACAGAAGGTTGGATCAGGTGATTGAAAAAATATTATTCAATATGAGTTTTTTTTTGTTTTGAATTTTCATTAATAATATACGTAAGAATATTAGATAAAATGTTTCAAGGAATCTATTAATTCATATATGTTTGAGAAATAATGAAGGAAAATATCAATGCATTCTAAAAAAAGAAAAATTATACAACATGTAAATGATGATGAATTGGTACTTAACTCATCTAGAGTGGTGCTAGAGGTTAATGAAAGGGGAATTTTATTTTATAAAACTATGAGGCATCTAGTGGAATGAATTTATAGACATTCTTTACAGTTATAATACAAAAATGAATCCAATGATTCCAAGAACCAAATTATATCTAAACTATAGGAAGCATTTACAAAGCAATGGTCAATGACACGTGTCAGAATTACAATAGAAAAACATACAACAACAGGAAAGAGTCATTGAAAAGGAAATATTATTAATTAAAATGGTTTTCTTTAATTATATGTATATATTACTACAAACCATACATTTATTAATATCCATTTTGTTATATTCAGTTTTCATATATCAATATAAAAATAGTTTATTACTTTTTTCAGGGAGATTATGAAAATCCCAAACGATCAAGGATATGGTTACAAAAATGGACATACTTGCATCACAGGAGAAGCCATCTCAACAATAACGTGCTTCAAATGTATGTAATCATGAATGAATTTGTACATATAAAAAAATAATTCAGCATTAAATATTAATTTTCAAGTCTTTTCTTCTATAAAAGAAAACAAAATGGAACTCATTCAATACCTAAAGTAGGACGACAAGGAAAAAAATGGTTGATATCAAAATTTAGGAGTAATTGTCAATATTTCCTTATAACAACTCAATGTTTCATTTTTGTATATTTTAAGTTGTTTTACAACAACCATCCTTGAATTTATTCAAATAGGTGTGAACATACAAAGAAGCATTATTGGAATAATTAATTGAAATTGGGTTAAATATGTGTTTAGGGTATATGTTGGATTATAAAAAATTATTTTTGAAATTTGTAAGTATCTATGTTTTTTTACTTCTCTGAGCTTATAATTAATAGAACAAAAAAATCCTTTATATTAAATCTATGATTTATAATGGGGTTTAAAACATGCAGGGAGCAAAGTATGGAACTATGCCAACAAAAGACTTGTTGCAACAAGGCATGAGACATGCTTTTGAAACTATGTCTACAGTTTATAGGGCACTTATTGCTATGGTACATTGCTATTCGATTTACATTGATGTATATTACTTATTTTAAGTTTCATTATTCTCACCAATGTAGATACACTTATTATACCTTATTTGTATGTTTGCAGATTGTAGAAGATCAAGAAGACGAAAAAATATTGATTCAATCAACAAAAAATTCATCCAAATGAACCAAGTCATGGAACTCGCTTGAGCACTGACAACAATTCCAAAGAAGAATGATGATCTATTTGGATATCAATGCAACCTATTGTATTTTTTGAAATAGTTGTCTATTAAAATCAAACATTTTATTTAATGTAATGGTCATAGTGTCCCAATTCAAATACTAGATTTTACCAATAATAATCCATTTTTGTATGCAAAGAGCCTTTTATTCATATATAATAAAATAAAATTTAATTTATTCTATCCTGTTATCGATTGTCACTGTGAAATGTTACACCGGTAATTAAATATATGGATGATTTAAATATTATAATGAAGAAATGTGAACATTAATAATATACAAATTAATCCAAACATCATATACAAATTCACAAATCAAATTTTAATTTATATGAATATTGTTATAAGATATATGTGATTTTTTCGATGAATTGCAGATTTTAAAAATTACAATAATTGCATTGTCATAGGTCGATGTTTCCAAAAAAGAGAAAATCTCATACTAAAAAAATAGTGTGTCCATATCATAAACACGCAATGGTGTGTTAGGATATATAAAAGCACCGTGATGACATATTTTTTGTATGATCAGTTCCTTTTCAGAAAACAACAACACTAGGGCATTTAACTCTTCAAGCACCAGTTTTTTTGCAATTAACACCCTGGTGCATTACAATTCTTAACGCACCAATTCTTTTATAGACCTGTCGCCCTGGTCCTACAAAATATTATTTCCACCTTTGGTGTTTTATTAAAGTTAACAACACCTATCATTTTATAATTGTAGCACATTGGTGCATTTATACATACAATACGCATCAACACTGGGAGTTCAAATAAAAGCATCGAGTCTACAAGATTTTTTTTCACACACCGGTATCGTTTTTTGAAATAACGGCCCAGGGCAGCATGATTGTTCTTTTCATTTAACGTCTTGGTTGTTTGAGTTAGGTGTGAATCCCAATGCTTTAGATATATGTAGTTCACCAGTGCTACAATTTCCATTAAGCACACATCAAACAAAACTTATGCTAAAACCTCCGACCACCCATATTTTCCCATATTTTCCGAGATGTGAGGAAGTTTCATTATAATTTTTGTTAAAACACCTGCTATCACATCTATATATATATATATATATATATATATATATATATATATTTGCATATGCATTTTTGACACTTTTTTGCCAATTTTATAACACGGAAAACCTCTTTTATAGCCTCTGCTAGAAGGCATTTTCTTTGTAGTGATCTAATATGAGGGAGAGTTGTAATTTGGAATGTTCTTCCAATGTAATATATATATATATATATATATATTTGCATATGCCTTTTTGACACTTTTTTGCCAATTTTATAACACGAAAAACGTCTTTTATAGCCTCTGCTAGAAGGCATTTTCTTTGTAGTGATCTAATATGAGGGAGAGTTGTAATTTGGAATGTGCTTCCAATGTAATATATATATATATATATATATATATATATATATATCCATCTTAACTTTGGATATATTGTATGTCAAGAGGATTCAATGGAGTAGATCCCTCTCTTCACATGATACATCTTAAGTTAAGATGGACATATGCTAGTATAAAATTAATTTTCATTATACATATATGAAACCTTAAAAATATCAATACATGTAACATTGTTTGTTCAAGTCAAATTAGTTCAATGTAACATTATATATATATACGTATATAACCAACATAGATACATCTTAACTTTGGATATATTGTGTGTCAAGAGGATTCGGAGTGAATGCCTCTCTTTACATGATACATCTTGAGTTAAAATGGATATATGCTAGTATAAATTTAATTTTCAATATAATTACATTAAAACCTTAAAAATATCATCCCATCTAACATTTTTGTTCAAATCAAATAAGATCAATGTAACGTTATAATAAAAATAAAAAACTCAAAGCTAAAATGCATTTCAAACTGTATATTGGACAATTTAAATTTTATATTCAACAATAGAATATATCAAGCCTCTGAATTGCCCTCGTCACATCAGATATAATGGATGAACATCATGGGATGAAAATGACTTCTTCACATCAAACACCATGGATGAAAACCATGAGTCATCTAATACCATGGGTTTGGAAACTATTTATGGTGAAAATGTGTCCCTTTTGCTTGAAAATAGTCGAATATGATCCCAAACTTCTCATGTTTCCATTAAACTAGGGGAATAAATTTCCTTTTAAGATATATGATGTGGCTATTTATACCAAAAAATAATATAACATATTGAAATAAGGAGAAATGTGAGATATTTAAATAATATCAACTAGCAAAACCATATAAATTAAATGGCATGATATATTTAAATAGTATCAACTAGCACAACCATATAAATTAAATGGTTAGTAAACGCGTATAGGCATCAATCCATAATAAGCATAACAAGACACACTTCATTATACATTTTATGTTGCCAAAATTGAAAAAATCATGAAAATAACTAAATTATTATTAATAATAATAAAATTATATATAAATTAAATATGTATACATTTCCAAAAATAGGGAACAAGATTCTTAACCTTGAAACCTACTTTAATATGGAGATTCATAGTCTGTAAAGAGTCTTTGTTAAAATACCATGGACCAATAACTTGACTTATCAATACCACATGCCAGAAAACTATAACTCACTTCATATGACACTTGTTCATATGATATTTTGTTTCATTAATCAATTTAATTAAAAAAACAGAAAAAACATAACTACATTAAAGATAATTAATAACATTTAATCTTTTTGTCCACTACAATAAATATTGTAAAATAATATATATAGAAATTCAATCTCTAACGTCAACTTATTAATTAATAATTTTTAATTCAAATTATAAAATTCATAATTCAAATTATAAAATTCATAATTCAAAATAAACGCATCTATCCCCTTAAATATTTAATAACTTCAAAATATTATCTAAAAAATTCGTCATTTGGCTTAGCCACTTAAAAATACCGTAATAAAAATGACAATGTTGGTTATCATCGAAGGGAAACATTCTTTTGTTGTCGTTATGAATGGCCTTGCTTTTACCATTGTTTATTGCACCGACACATATGTAGATATGAACATCAGTCGTTGATTCCAAATGAATACAATGCATTGAATTTTTCACATTGAGCGTACGCAAAATCTTTCCTATTTTTTGCAAGATATTATTTAATCATCATAAAGTCAATTTTTTTACAATAATATTAATTGTTATTTAATTATAGCATTAAGATGTTTTGTAGTTTAATAAATATACTAATTGATTATATCTAACAACCCTTCGTTATAATAATGTAAATTATTTATATATTAGTTAATAATATGAAATTTTATAATATGAAATAATGCGATAGAATATGAAATTTATTTTATTATTTTTAATAAAAGATTTTATATAATATAAAATAAGAGAATATAAAGTAGTACAATATTCAAAATGTAGATAAATAATTATTATAACTATTAGTAATACTTTGTTATTCAATTTACACAAAATTTCTCTATTAAATTTGTCTTATTTTTATACAAATATATTTAATAATATATAATTTGTAATATTCAATTTAAATAATCATCATTCATATCTCACGCAATTATCTTCATCATTGCCGTGTGATATTATAATTTGTAATATTCAATTTAAATAATCATCATTCATATCTCAAGCAATTATCTTCATCATTGCCGTGTGATATTATATTTGTATTATTTGAATGTTTTGTTGATTTACTTAAATTTAATTTTGTGGTCCTTCATACTGCGACCACAATCATATAAGTAAAGTTCAGTGTGTATACATATTTACAATCTAATATACATTAATTGCATCAACTAAAAACAATACCTTAGTAGTGATTGCTTCATCAATAATAAACATTTTTTCAAAACCGTGGCTCTTACCATCTCTCAAGATATATTTAGTTGGATTCATTTGTTACAAGAACTTGATATGTCATGATAAAGCATAGATATAGTAAAGGTTTCTTCTTATTTATTATAAAATAAAGGAATTAAAAATCCTTAGTTATTTACAAATTGTTTAATTAACCCCAACATATATGCTCAACACATAATTAAGTAACTATAAATTAACTAATAATATATATCATATCAAATATGAAATCTTAAAGAAAATGAATTAAATACTCATAAACATTAAGATCGACCCTATATTTATTATTATGGAGTCTTACATATTGAACCTCGCACACTTTGTTTTATTCATTGCAATAACAAAATAATTGAATCTTCATTCTATAATTACATTCTCTCTAGATAGAGAAGTCAATGAATATATGTCACATCTCTTAATAAAAACAACAAATATTACAGTACAAAGATTAAACATAAACAAAATCTTGATATATTACATCTATAAAGTATTATGGTTCAGGTTATTATATGGCCACTTGTAACATTCTTCTTAACACACATTCTATGAAAATTACAATTATTATTTATGTATTGATTTACTGTAATAATGGTATACATATTCTGCATGATTAAGTTTAATGATTCTATATCCTAACACATTAAACTTTGGATTCCCAACCCCAAGAGATGACGGCAGAGGACTTTTGGATGATTTTGGTTGCTCTCGAGCTGTTCACCACTTTCTTGGTATGGTCATCCCATCGACGGTCCTCCACGACTCAATTCCATTTGACAGCTAAGAGTGTTTGCCTTAATTCCTTTGTCTGATGCATCCTCAGGAAATTTCAGCATTTCTCTCTTTGTCTAGCAGAGCTACCTTGTTCCGGCTCATGGCTTCGGGGTATCTCTCTTATTCACCTTTGCCTCTTGATGCTGTTGATGATACCTTCCTAGCTCAGTCGCAGTTCCTCCGTGGTTGCTTATTGGGTGATTCGTTCATTGAGATGGCTCTGGTGCTTCTTTCTTGCAAAAATTTCACACAACATACGCATCCAGGTAATGAGATGTCTATTTGTTCTTAGTATTTTTTTTTTGCATCAGAAATTTGATAGCTCCTCGTTTCTAATTAATAGTGCTTCATGTTTTTTCTTAGATTTCATCGAGAGCTTCCAACAATAGGCGAATTATCCTTCTGGTTTGAGACCCTACCTCATTGTGTCGGTCCACAGATTTCAGTCTCAAAGCCCCACCTAACTTCGGGTAAACTGAAAGACAATATGGGAATTTCTTGGTACGAAGGTTCAGAGTCTTTAAGGATTTTAATAACTTAACTTTCCAGTTTGTTGATATGTCCCTCAACTATTTATAGAAATTGTTAGCTTGTTGTATATACATATTCAAAATATAGAGTATAGATGGCCAAGGCACTATATTTCTCGGCTCTGTTGGTAAAGTCATCGTCTTTGTTTAAATTAAGTTATGGGTATGCAATCCCGAAATGGGTTGCTAGCTTCCCTTGAAATCAAGCTGTAATTTATGTTATGACAGTTGTGGATGGATGATTTTGTAATCTGAATTTCCTGATTTAATCAAAACATTGTTAGGTCGAACCTTTGTGCTTTGCATGCTTGATTATAATCTATCTGTGTGAAAATTCTTAGTCCGCACAGGTCTATGTTTTGGCAAGTTCTTATAAGGTTTTTATTCCAAGTTCACTCGACTTTCTCTGGTTTATCAAGTCATTGATCAGTTAACCCATATTTAAGGTTTTGGTATTTTATGCAAGTTTATTATATGTTTTGTTTTCAGTTCTGTAATTACTATCCTACGTAGTTGGGGTTTACCGTGCCTTAACAAGAGTTGTGTCTATGGATTTTTCCTCTATTATTGCTACAACATGGACATGTTAGTCTTCTTTTCATACATAACTGGGTTAGATTCTATTTCTCTACGGTAGATTCCACATTGTATTTGTAATAATTTACTTTTCTACCTTATTTTCTTAGGGTGAGTTTATTTCGGGTTTCGTTTTGAATAAACTCATCAAGCCTGATTGGTTGTAGGATTTAATCTACTGGTTCCACTTATTTTTTAATAGCTAGAGGGCATGAAAGTATGGAATCCTACAAAATTAACTTTCTTTCCTTGAATGTCTACAAAATATTGTTTCATTTCTAGAATTGTGACTTCTTTTACCCATAATGTTTTCTAACAATTTCATTATTTACATGTAGTTTTCTTGTTTTTCTAACTTCCATTCATAAAGACTTATATATATAATATTTCTCAATCTCTTTAACAGTTTTCCCGTTGTGTTTTTTTTTTTAAGTTTTGCACAACCTTCTATAGAGTTAATATGCTCAAATACTTCTAAAGTCAAAATTTGGACCGTAGTGAAATAACTTGTCTATTTCTTTCAAGCACAATTCAGAGTTCTAATTTTAATAGTATGTTCCATATTTAAAGATATAAATACTTATCTGGCTCTTTAGAATTTAATGCTTTCCTCTTGGACCAAGTTTCAACTATAAGTTGACAAATTTCCTCCCAACCTTGAGACTCACTTTGAGGCGAAAGTCTCCCCTCAAGTGGTTGCTCACATCATAGATGCTATCTTGTAAAACTAGCAGTCTTATCTTTCACCACTATCTAGTCTTAACAAAACTTAGCTTCTGGACTCCTTTGGCATATCGACATGGAAACATCTCCTTTACTTCTCCTCTCCTCATCTCAGGTACCAATACCCTTTTGATTTCTTACTCGAGAATAAATCTTCAAGGAAGTAGTTAGGGATAGGTAACTACCTATCCTAACTACTTGACATGTGAGAGTTACAAGATTTTTTATCACTCAAACATTCTTTTTATGCATAAATTAATCAAAACCTTAAATGTATAAATTTAAATAGTAATATCCAGTTTGTTTAATTGCAGTAATTAAATATTTACAATCATAGGGTACATCACATCTTCGCCCCCCTAAGATTAAACATTGTCCCGGTGTTTCTCTGCTAAAAACAAATTTGGAAAGGTCTCCTTCATGGCTTGTCTGTCTCCCCAAGTGGCCTCCTCTAGCCCAAAGTGCTGCCATTGCACTTTAACCTTGGTGATAACTCGTCTCTGCAACATTACTTCTCTCTGATTTGGTATACCCAGGGGTTTCACAAGGAACTCGCCTTCTGGTTCAACCTACACATGATAAAATAAATTTAGTCAGCCCTTTTCTTTGGCATTCTGTCATGTTAATTATTTATAATATTTTATAGATAATCTACTTACCCATATATCTTGCCAATTGATTATATGGTTGGAAACATGAATATATTTTTTTAATAGCATTATGCACAGATATGCGGCTAGGCAGAGCAAGCTGATAAGCCACAGGTCCAATTCAGGCCAGGATTTGGAAAGGACTGCAAAATCAGGGTGCTAATTTAGCACACCCACCAAAATGCGAAGTACTCTTTTCAGCTCGTATATGAACATAAACATGATCCCGAACTTAAAACTCATGAAAACTTCTCTTTCGGTCAGCAAAATCTTTCTGTCTATCCTCAACAATATTTAAATTGGAGTGCATGTTTTTGACCATATCTTCCATCTCTTTTAACATGTCAGGCCCCAACATTAGATTATCCTCCGGTCCACTCCAACTCGATGGTGTCCTACACCTACATCCGTATAAGCTACAACTCTACCTTCTTGCATTAGCATGCCACCTACTCCTTCCTTGCTGGCATCTGTACATACAATGTATTCTCTATTTGGGTTTGCAATACTCAGAATAGGTGCAGTAGTAAGTAGGTTCTTTAGGTGATCAAAACTTCTTTAACAATCTGTGGTCCAAGTGAAGATTTTTCCTTTCTTTTGGAAAGAGGTAATGGGGTATGCCATCTTGGAAAAACCTTCCACAAACCTCCTATAGTACCCATCCAGACCCATGAATGATCTTATATCAGCTACATTCTTTGGTATAGGTTATTCCATGATGGTTTTGATTTTCTCCGGGTCCACAACTATCCCTTCCTTGGTAATGATATGTCCTAAATATTGAATTTGTTCTTTAAAGAAATCACATTTGTTATACTTGGTGTACAATTGATGCTCCCTCAGGGTTTGTAGGAAAATATGTAGATGTTCCTTATGCTCCTCTATATTTTAGGAATAAATCAAGATACCATCAATGAAGATTAGTACAAACTTATCCAAATATTGATAAAAAACGCTATTCATTAGACACATAAAAGTTGTTGGAGTGCTAGTTAACCCAAATGGTAACACAATGAACTCATAATGCCCATAACGAGTCCTAAAGGTTGTTTTGGCCATGTCTTCCTCTTTTATTCTAATTTCATGGTACCCTCAGTGAAGATCAATCTTCGAAATATAGTCACTCCCTTTACCTGACAAACAATTCATCAATACGAGGAAAAGGGTATTTATTCTTAACAGTTAGCTTGTTTAGCTGTTGATAGTCCATGCACATCTGTAAGGTTCAGTCCTTCTTCTTGATGAAGAGTACAGGAGCTCCCGAAGGTGAGACACTTGGGTGTATATATTTTTTATCAAGCAGATTCTGTAATTGCATTTTCAATTCAGTGAGTTCTACATACTGGGCCAGCTCCAAAAATCAACTCAATGGTGAAGTCTATATTCCTCTTTGGAGGCAGTCCTAGAATCTCCTCGGGAAATACATCTGGAAACTCTTGTACCATGGGTATATTTTCTAAAGTACCCGATTTTCCTGTTGAATTTATATACCCCACCAGTATAGCATAAATTTGGCATCCCTTTTGAATACATTTTTCTAATTGGGAGGTTGTTATAGGTCTTATTTGTAGTGGTCTTCGGATACCCTGAATTTCTTGTCTGATACCCTCTTCATCTATGTAATTAATGGTTTTGTCTTTACAGTTAATGAGGGACCAATGCTTCTCCAGCTAGTCCATTCCTCTTAGAACATCATATGACCCTAATGGTAAGATATTCAGATCTGCCATAATAGGTTGGCCTGCTAGTTTTAGAGGGCAACTCCTGACTTTAGCCAGCACCCTTCTTTCTGCCCTTGTGGAAAGTTTTACTAGCCAAGGGTTTTTAAATTTAACAAATTGTAAATGACAATGCTCAACCACCTTTGGACTTATATAACTCAAAGTAGTTCCTGGATCAATTAAAATACATACAGTTTGGTCGAAGATCTTACCTTCGAATTCCACCATTGTTCGTTGGTATTCTGCCTGATGATCTTCGAGGGAAACATTGATTTTAGGAATATTCCTTGCTACTTCTACCACAGTTGGTACTTCTTCAAACTCTGCCACTTGATCTGTTCCCTTGTGGAATGGGTAGTTTTTAACATAATGTGTTCCTCCACATCCCAAACATTGCACTGGGAGTCTAGATGTTATCTCCAATTTTTTTTTTTCCAGATTATTCATTTGTTTTATACTCACTTGGAAATTTTAATCTGGGCTCGTTTCTATTCATATTTCTATTTAATTGACCTTTATGGGGTCCCTTGCTAGTAACAGTCTTATTTCCTTTACTGCCAGAGACAAACTTAATTCCTTTTTTATCAGACTACCTCTTTCCTCCATCACCCTTTGGCTTGCTTTGTTGATAGCATAGAAAATCATTTTGTATAACCTCATCCATGGTCTTTGGATTATCAAATTCGAGACATTCCTGCATGAATAACGACAAACTATTGATAAAATCTATGTACTTTTGCTTTCTCTTCTCGTATGTAAGGAACATATCGCAACAAGGATGTGAATTTTGTTATGAATTTGTCTATAGATAACTGACCCCATCGAAGGTCATGAAACTCCTTCGCCCTCTCATCATAAAATCTTTTAGTTAAGTATTTTTCCTTAAAATACCTTTGAAAGTTTTCCCAAGTTACACTCTACTCACTAACTCTACGCACCGTCTTAACCTCCTCCCACCACAAGTTGGAATTTCCTTGTAATTCATAAATGGCAAAGCGAGCCTTCAGATTATGATCATATTCATACAACTTGAAATACTTATTCATATTGATAAGCAAGACTTCAGCAGATTCCTCCTATTCACCATCAAAAAGGGGAGGTTTGACATTTCGAAACTCACCTTGTAACTCAATTTTATGTCATTTTTTCCTTTTATGTTCTAATACATTATCAGATTCCTCTTCTCGATTTTCTTCGCCCCCTTCTGTATCCAAGTTTTCAATTCTAAATTGCTGCTCTTTAGACAAGTTTCCTTTTTTGGGACTAGGAATCGGTTGCTGCCGATTCTACCTATCACTCAAACCTTTCATAATTCTCTCTTGCTCTTGCATCAATGTTTCATTATCCACCTGCAACCTAGCCATCTCTTCTTTTAATTCCTGCATAGTTTCGAAAATGGTAGCATTGGTATTGCGCGACTCCTCTCTCAATTTCACCCATACCTCAGGATTGGCTTCTGGAAAGGATGTTGGTCCAGTTCCTGTTACGGTCTGTGTGTTGTAAGCCCAGTCCTCCTCATGCTGGTTTCTTTTCCTTCCCTTTTCTTTTTACTCTTTGTCTTTGTGCACATCACAAAAATTGTTATTATTTTGTTCCAGAGGTCTCAGTTTTGCAACCTGAGCGCTTTGATACCACTTGTCACATCTCTTAATAAAAAAAATAACTACTACAGTACAAAGATTAAACATAAACAAAATATTGATACATTATATCTATAAGGCATCATGGTTTAGGTTATTATATGGCCACATGTAACATTCTGCTTAACACACATTCGAATTAAAATTATTATTTATGTATTGACTTGCAGTAATAATGGTATACATATTTCGCGTGATTAAGTTTAATGGTTTTATACCCTAACACATTAAAACTTAAATTCCCGACCCCAAGAGATGGAAGGACCAAACTTCTAGATGACTCTGGTTTCTCTCCAGTTGTTCATCAATTTATTGGTATGGTTGCCCTATTGACAATCCTCTACGTCTCAACCCCATCGGATGACTAAGAGTGTTTTCCTTAATTACTTTATCTGATGCGTCCTCAGGTAATTTCGATATTTCCCTCTTTGTTTGGAAGAGTTGCCTTGTTCCGGCTCATGGATTTGGGGTTTCTCTCCAGTTTCTCTTTGCCACTTCATGTTGTTGATGATACCTCCCTTTCTTAGTCCCAGTTCCTTTGTGCCTGCTTGTTGGGTGATTATTTCATTGGGACGACTCTCATCCTTATTTCTTGGAAGAATTTCATGTAGCATACCCATTCAGGGAACAAGATGTCTATTTGTTCTTAGTATTTTTGTTTTTGCATCAAACATTTGATAAATCATCCTTTCTAATTAATAGCACTTCCTGTTTTTTCTTAGATTTCGTCGAGGGCTTCCAACAACAGGCAAATGATCCTTCTGGGTTGAGACCCTTCCTCACCGTGTCATTCTGTGGATTTGTAGTCTCAAAGCCCCATCCAACTCTGGGAAAAGTGAAAGATAATCTGGGAATTTCTTGGTACATAGGGTTCTGAGTCTTTAGGGGTTTTAATGGCCTAACATACCAATTTGTTGATAAGTCCCTAAACTGTTTATAGAACTTGTTAGTTTGATGTCTATACGTATTCAGAATATAGAGTATAGATGGCCAAGGCACTATATTTCTCAGATATGCTCCTAAAGTCGTCGTCTTTGTTTAAATTAAGTTTTGGGTATGCAATTTCGAAATGGGTTGCTAGTTTCCCTTAAAATCAAGTTGTAATTTAACTCATGATAGTTGCAGACAGATGATTTTGTAATCCATCTTTCCCGATTTAATCATAACTTTTTTATGCCGAACCTCTATGCCTTGCATGCCTGATTATGATCTATTTGCGTGAAAATTCTTACTCAGCACAGGTCTATGTTTTAGCAAGTTCTTATAAGGTTTTTATTCCAAGTTGGCTCGAATTTCTCTAGTTTATGAAGGCATTAATCATTTAACCTATCTCTAAGGTTTTGGTATTTTATGCAAGTTTATTATATATTTTTTTTCCAGTTTCGTAGTTAATCTGCTAGGCAGTTGCGGTTTACCGTGCCTTAACAAGTGTTGTGTTTATGTGTTTTCCTCTGTTATTGCTACAACATGGACGTGTTACTCTTATTTTCATACATCACTAAGTTATATTCTATTTCTCTGCGTTACACTCCACATGGTATTTGTAATAATTTCCTTTTCTGCCTTATTTTCTTAGGGTGAATTTATTTTGGGTTTCCTTTTGAATAAACTCATCAATCCTGATTGGCTATAGGATTTAATCTACTGGTTCTGCTTATTTGTTAATAGCTACAAGGCATGAAAGTATGGAACCCTACAATAGTAACTTTCTTTCCTGCAATGTCTGCAAAATATTGTTTCCTTTCCAAAATTGTGACTTCTTTTACCTGGAAGGTTTTCTAACCATTTCATTATTTACAGGGAGTTTTCATGTTTTTCTAACTTCCATTCATAAAGACTTATATATATGATATTTCCCAATCTCTTTTGCAGTTTTCCCACTGTTCTTTTTTAAAAAAATTTCTCAACCTACTACATAGTTAATATGCTAAAATACTTCTAAAGTCAAACTTTGGCCCGTACTGAAATAACTCGTCTATTTCTTTCAAACATAATTAAGAGTTTTAATCTTAACATTTTGTTCCATATTTCAAGATATAAATACTTATCTGGTTCTGTAGAATTTATGGTTGTCCTCTTCGACCAAGTTTCAACTATAAGTTGATAAGTTTCCTCCCCACCATGCGACTCGCTTTCAGGACAAAGTCTCCCCCCGAGCTATTGCTCACATGATTGATGATTTCTTGTAAGACTAATAGTCTTATCTTTCACATCTATATGGTATTAACTAGACTTATCTTCTAGACCCATCTGACATATCAACACGGAAACATCTCCTTTACTTCTCCTCCCCTCATCTCAGGTACCAATACGCTCTTGATTTCTCCCTGGAGAATAAATATTCAAGGAATTATTTATGGATATGTAACTACCTATCCTAACTACTTGATATGTGAGAGTTACAATATTTTTTATCACTCAAACATTTACTTTATGCATAACTTAATAAAAATCTTAAATGTATAAATTTAAATAGTAAATGCAATTTGTTTAATTGTGGTAATAAATATTTACAATCACTCGAGACATCTTAATGTATATGTTACATGAATATTCTTATTTTGATGTTTCCTTCCACTATGCAATTATGCTAATATATTTTTACCATCTTCTTATATATCTTTTGATATCAATGTTTATATGTGTCATTAGTCTACCTAAAAAATTAAAAATGCAATAAATACTTTTATTATATTTTATATTCAAACAAATATAAACCGTATACTAATTTTGTTATATTTATTTCATTTCTGTTATTGTATATTTCCATTATTACCAATCTCATAAAATGTATAAATTAATTTCTAGAATCATTTAACTTGACCTTTTATGGCAAACGGGAAAAGCATTTAGTTATTTCTCATAATTCTGAAAAAAAATATTTTCTCTTTATCTTTCTTTGTTTTGTTAAAAAATCCCTCCCTTAAACACTAATTCATCATCATTCACTTTACTTATAATTTCAATATTTTATAGTGATGATTTGTTCTTCTATTGTTTCACCTTACACAATAATCAACCAATATGAGATAATGATGGTGAAAAGCATATATATATATATTAAAAGTCAAAATAAAGTATCCAGGTAATTCATGTTTTTATATATTTCTATAAAGATTGTGTAGAACTAGAGTCTTGAATGTTTTAGAGTATGTTGAACTCATTGCGTTTTACATGAACTACTAGCAATTAAGTAGACAAGACAAGTTAGTTGTATTTGAGTAGGTGTTATTTTCTTTTATAAGGAGACCTGGTTATGTATTGTGCAATTAATTTTGAGCATTGGTTTAAATTAATAAAATATTTTATATTTTATCATATTTTGATTCTGGTTGCTTATTTAATTAACAAATCATTATTCCATCCAACATTTGAGCTAGGAGCTGCTTAGCATCAGCCAAATTTAAAGACTATTTAATCAATTAAATCTGAATCAATTTACTTCATCAACTACTTATGCTCTTATGCTCTTGGAAATTGGATCATTGTCCATTAACACTAATATGGAAGGAGTAGCTCCTTGGCTTGTAATGGTCTAGATTTCATTACTACTTTTCTGGCCACTTCTTATCATCACCTTGTGAGCACTTACAAGATATTTTTCCGTTCCTCTTTCCTCTTATCTTATGCTTTTGCCAATGGATATTGTAACAGCACTTCTAGAAACATGTCATAATGAAAGAACATGGACGGTTATTTCATTAAGGCGGTTCTATACAATACGGAGCTTAGTTGCACATCCTGGCGAAAATAAGGGGATCAGTAACAGCGATAAATGCTGGTTTTGGTCTCAGGCTAACCCAACCTTTTTATGCATGCAAATTCTTCTCTTTATCTATTCATGCTTTTCTGGTGGCCTGCATAAATTCAAATGACTTTCTGCAATAAAAGTTACACGTCTTTTCTGAACTAATTGCACATGTTTCCAACCTTCACGCTTCCACTGGTGTTGTGGTGATGCAAGATGATATGTTGACATAAAAGAAACAACGACCAATGACACTTCTCGGATGAAGGTAAAAAGATACATGGAAATAATGATCTGACTAGGTTGAAGACTTCAAAGAAGCCATTCGTAGGTCTGACGTTTTCATTATTAATTAGATAGTTTAGTGCATTTATTTTGTAGTGACGTATTTTTAAGTCACGGAAAAGTCATTCTATAAACATTCTGACAAGCTTTATGCTAAAGTGTCCCTAACTTAATGTATTCACTGATGTAATGTATTTAACCAAGTAGCTTGTTGCGGAGACATAATTGTCTGATATTCTTTTATATCTATATATATAAGTATAAATAAATTAAAAATATATATATAAATGAATTACATGTTAAAAGTTTATTCTACAACCTCGTATAAGGTAGAAATTTTTTGAATGTTCAAAGGTAAAATTTACCTGTATCATTAAAAAAAAAACAATATTATTATAATAAAAAAATAATATCTAGTATTATTATTATATTTATTAGTGTATTTAATGTGTTCATTGAAAAAAGTACAGTATCTATTATAATAAAAAAAGAATATCTCGTATTATTATTATATCTATTAGTGTGTTTATTGTGTTGATTCAAAAAAAAATTATTTATGGAAGACAAGGAGGAGCATGTCTATTTTGGATGGTGGAGTTTGTAAATTAAATACCAAAGAAATGAATGTCATTTTATGTGCTTTTGCAGAATAAAAAGATTTCAATATAAAGAAGTACGGGCATGTTAAAGATATTTGGGACAAGCTTCAATGAAGCTACGAAGGATATGAAAAGGTAAAGAGGCCAACTCTTCAGACTCATAGAATCCAATTCTAGAATTTGAAGATGAGTAAAAAAGAAAAAATTGCAAGATTAATGGGATTGTTAATACAATTAGAGGAGTTGATGAAAATATTAATGAATCAATAATTCTTCAGAAAGTATTGAGTTATCTTCCCTTGATATTCAATGCAAAAGTATCACTCATTGAAGAAATGAAAGCTCTGGAAAATGAAAATTGATGAACTAGGTGGAATCCTAACTACATGTGAAATGATAATAGAAAAAGAGAAATTAAGATTCAAGGAACCAACCTTCAATGTATGAAAGAAAGAAAAAACACACAAGGACTATCATAATTCCAACTACGAATTATTTTCATAAGAAGCTCAATTTGTGAGAAATCTAAAAAGAGGATCTAGAAATAAAAAGGTAGGAAACACCATTCAAACGTTTTAATTGTAGGAAACCAATATGGGAGCTCATAAAATATAGATTTCCTTTCCATCCTGTTATAGACATTTTTGTGCCTTACAGCATGAAGCATGAAATGTCCATAATCTAAGGGATCCAAAGTCCCTAAACATGTTGTTCCTACCCAAGGAAAATTTTAAGGATGGAAAATTTTCTTGAAGTTTCAAACATTGGCGAATCTCACTAATCCCTAATATGCAAACTATAAAATGTTTATTGATATATTTGTAAAATTATTCAAATTTATAATGATTATATATGTAGCCTCTATATAATGTTGGCGATTTTTAAGGTAAAATAATTTTATATTCTAAAATCTGGGCGAATTGTCTTTTATAAAAATTGGAAATTGGCGAATCATTTTGTGGAAAAATCATGGAAAATTAGCCCACTGGGCGAAGATTAGCCCCTAAAATTTTCCATGTTCCTACCCCTAGAGGAACAAGGCCAGCAAACCACAGCACTCAACAAAAGTTCTCCACCTGAAAACACTCAAAAACAAGGCAATTCTAGATCATGTCAACTGCTCCACTGAGCATCTGCGCTGAATGTCAACTGCTCCACTGTCTACCTGCGTTGAATGTCAACTGCAAAGAAGGCTACCTGCGCTGGGCGAGTTTGGACATGTGGCACAGTCATTCCTCAAGGTGTCAATGCCCAGGAAGCTTCCAAAATGACACTTGGATCAAGGAATTCGACTGGTGATGAGTAAGAGGGTCTAGATCTCCAAGTGGAAGCAAGAACCTCCAAGTGGACTCAAGAACTGAAGAATAACTGAAGTGAGAGAGGACACTAGTCAGCTTCATGCCAGCCTCAAGCTGACTCATCCTTTCTCCAAAACTCCTATATATAGATCTCTCTCAGGAGGTCTAGGGAGGCTGGAATCTTGTGAATGTAAAGAATTGATGTTGGTTTGAGTTTAGAACTATTGGGTGATTTTCTTTGAAGGAGGTGAAGAGGAGATTTCTTTCTGCTGGGAAGGTGATGCTGGATTGGGCCTCTTATGGTTGTATCACTTCCTGAATCTTACTTCTTCCATTAATAAAGCATTTGAGGTTCTTCTATATGCATGTGTCTCAATGGTGTATTGCTATACTTGTGTATTTGATTTATTCTAATTCTTGAATCAATTATGAATGTATGCTTCTTGTAGTTTCCCTCTCTTGCCATTTTGCAGGATCTTGGTGTAGCTGGGCCAGTGAAAGAGCAAGGAGCTGGGGGCAAGCGGCAAGGAGAGAAGATTGGATCAATCATTAGCGAAAGACATCGGTTAGTGGATCTCTTTCTCCCCTCATTTACATCTCATAAAGAAGTAATCTCAGATAGCTTTGCTTTGATTGTTGCTAAGGAACTATCACCCTTAGAGTGGGATAGGGTCATTCCGTATTGGATACTTTTCCCGACAACAAATTGGCGACTCCACTGGGGATCGTATCTTGTTGGTTGTTTGTGTTTTTGCTATTCATTTCCTAAACACAGGGAGTACCGAATCGAACTGCATTTGGATCTTTCAAATGCAAAGTAGAGGGCAGCTACTCTAGCTCAGTTTCTGGGCATATTTATGATTTGAAGAGCTGATCCACAAGGACTCTGAACAGCTCTTAGTGATAGCTTTTCATCCTCCTTTGAATCATCCTTTAGTGTGTACTTGATTGGTAGCTTTGATTTGGCCAAAAACTGTTGATTTTGAGCAATCTGTGACCCAGAAACCAAGAGAAACGAGAGTTTCTCTCTTCATTGCAGGCACTGTGAAGGCAGTCTGCATTTCATCGTAGGTCTCGAAGGGGCTACCTGCGCTGAATGTCAAACTGACAGTGTTCTACCTGCGCTGAACCAGTGTGGCCTTGTGCAACTGGGGTTCTCTGCTTTCTGTTGCCCTGTTTTCATCCCTGTTTTTGCAGCCTGTTATCAGTCAATGTACCTATCTGAAACCACCTTTCTTTGCCACTATTCCACCTCGGTTGTATAAAGAAACTGTATTTGTTCTTTGTGTATTTCTTACACCATTTGCAGTTTCCCATAACAAAAGTGAACTAGTCTTGCTGTGGCCTCTTAGATCTAGACCTGTGATAAGTGTCGTTCTGATCTTAAGAGTTACTTTGTTTGCTGTTCATAGCTGATTGAGCTTTTTCTTTCGTCATATGGTTTGAATTTATGTATTTCTAGTGTTGAAACAAGTAAATCTTAAGGTGTCTTTTGATTTTGGACAAAAGCTTGTTTGCTTTCACTTGAAATTGAATTCAAAGTTATACAACAGCTTTCTTTTTGTAATACATCAACATTAAGAAAGAGAAAAGAAATACCTGCATTGTGCATGTGCATTTTGACAGTTTGCATGTTGATTTAGGAAAAAGTGCATTAGTGTGTGCTCTATGATCTGTGTGAAAAGATGATGTTTTTCTTTTCCCTCAGTAGTTAAGATTTTCATAAGTTGAAAAGATTGAAAAAGCTTGCTTATCATCTTTAGACTGCATTTAGGAGTTGTACCATACATCTCGTGGTGATCCATAAAGGCAAACTGCTAAACAAGATCAACCTAAAATAAATTGAATTTACATAACAACGCTTTGAAACATAACGCAAACACATAGAGGTCTAAGCTAGAGACGTGTTCCGGCGTCGTTAAACGTGATATCTTACGGTTGAGTGGTTGGGTGATTCCTCCACGGTGAAACGATAAGTATCAATACGGACTTGTGCTCCCACGTACCGTCGCGTATATATTGGGAGACACCTATAGGAATAAAGCCTTTATCCATAGGAAGCCGTGTCGGCCGCCCTACTGATCGCAATGCAGTGAACACAGCATTCACGAAGATCGACCACCCGTACCGTAAAACGTATTCTGTGGTTTTGCGAAAAGTTTGGTACACCCTCTGCCTAGAACTCCAGAGCAGTTTCTTTTGGCCTTTTTCAGACTCTATAACAGAAAAAGTCCATCCGAGCATTTGTCACTTCGGGCTCGTTAAAACATCGAAGGAGACTAGAGTCATCTTTAGCTTTTTCTCGACTCTTTAAAAGTGAAAAATCAAGTTGTGTCTAAGCGTCGTTAAAATTTATTTTAAATGGGATAATCATCACCATTCCCTCGTTGATCTTTGAAGTTAGTCTTTTGGCATCGTAAGTTCTTGTAGAGTCGCTAAGAAATCTTTTGGATAGACTAGATATGTCTGAACAACCGTCGACATCTAGGACTATGTCGTCCGACACAGCAGCAGCAGAGCCTTCTGCTACTACTCCAACGATGTTCGCTAGTATACCATCTGTCCCGGCAAATTGTCAACAACAAGCCGGAGTCCAATCAGGGACGACGACATGGTTAGTTCCTATTTCTTCATCCGGATTAGCATCTGGTATTTCTTATGTTGAAACTCAACAAATTGATCCAATGTGTCTTCAAAGGCCAATTTACCCTTTAAGTACTGGATTTCCACCATATGGAGGGCAGTATGCTCTTTCATTGTTCCCTCCCAGAGAACAACCATATGGGAGTTTACAACAAAGTTCAGGTCAAACTGGAATTACATCCAGCGGTTGGGTACCAATACTGCCTCAACAACCAGGGGTTGTATATTCAATGCAACCAGTACACCCTGTGTCGAATATTCCCACCGCACCTGCTATGGTGAATGCGTCGCAAGTACAAACGCTACCTGTTGTATGTCAACCCCAGGTTTCTCAGGTTGCGATACAACAGCCTCTTGTCTCAGCGACTCAATCACAATCTCAGGGTAGTGCCTCCTTATCTGGAGCGACTCAGGCTCAAACGAGTACTATGACCCCTCATCTTGGTCAATCATCCAGTATTGGTCAACAACAAATGGTCCAACAACCAGAGCTGGTTCAATCTCAACAACCGCCATTCCAGCAATCATATCAAGGACCTGAGCAACAAGTCTTTGTAAGTAATGGGCAACCATGCTATAATGGTTATGCCCATCAACCTTGCCAGCATTATGCTGGTTTGCAAAGACCCATTGTTCAGGTGATCCCATCTTATCCTGGGTATGCTTCTCCGAACCTGAATCAGCAGTTGCCCTTTGTAGCAACTCTAGAATTACCAGATCTAAACCGGCTGACCAATGATCCAATTGCTTATGCCCCTTGGTGGCCAGCGATTCCTCATAAACTTCCGTCAGATATTCCTAAATTTAATGGAAATCCGGGTGAAGATCCGTCGAATCATGTGATGACATTCCATCTATGGTGTTCATCAAACACCCTAAATGATGATTCGATAAGACTTCGCCTCTTTCAGAGGACGTTAACGGGTCCAGCAGCAAAATGGTACATTGAATTGCCTAGAGCTTCGTTCGACAACTTCAGTACCTTAGCCACAACCTTTTTAACCCATTTTCAATTACCGATAAGGTATGAAACGGGAACAGAACTCCTTACCAACATCAAACAGACGACCGCCACCCACATATCTGATCATAAACATGAGTGGCGACGTCGTCGTAGGATGGTAAAAACGTACGTTCCCGATCAGCTATTAGCTGAATGGTTTATCAAGTCATTACTTCCTGCCATCACGGAAGATGTGGCAAAGGGGGGAGTTGTAACGGAAGAGCAGGTTATCGCTCGTGCGCAATATCTGGACTTGGTCTATACTCAGTCCGGCACGCTCTACGACAAAATACCTGACGCCCCTAGACCGGAATTCTCAATTCCTCCTCCTCCTAAATCAAACAATGACTCTCACGCCGGCGAGGGCGTGATTGGCAAGCACAAAATTTCTAGTCAAAATGCAAATGAAGAACTTCTTGCCTCAGAAGTAAATGCCATGTCGACCGACAAGGGCAAACAACTGAAGCAACCAGAGGGCAAGAAGAAAAAGAAAGGCAGAAAAAGGAAACCCCCGGCAGGGTGTCATATATGTGATGAGGATCATTGGACGAAAGATTGTCCACATATAGCTGAAGTTAAGAAACTCTTTAAGAGTTCAAAAACCCCAGCAATATTGACGGATCCGTTTCCAAACCCAGGTCAAAATCTGGTTGCTAATCAAAATGCTTCCCGATCCCAAGTGCTTATGTTGTCTGTCTCGAAGCAGCAAAATGATGCTTTGACAAGGAATAAAGATTACAGGAATCCACGGTTGTCGAATAACAAGGCTAATGAACAACCTAGAAGTTCGACGACAACTTTAACAAAAGTTGTGCCACCCAACATTCCTGAACCAATGATAAAGTCGCCAAAGGGAGTAGTACACAAATCGACATTTAATCCTCGTGCCAAAATAGCACAGAATTATAATATAATAGAGGACCTGGCTCAATCGTCGTCCGCTATGTCGACACTTGAGGTACCGCAAAATTGCCCCTCCCAAGAGCAAGCTTTATTATCAGCAATAGGTGGGACTGGCCCAATGGATTCCAATCTTGTGGCCTTTGATCATAAAGGATATGACCCTCAGTTACCAGCTCAACTAGCTTTCCTTATTCAAGTGAAAGCCCTCAACAAAACTGTTCATCGAATAATTATTGATGAGGGGGCATCTACATGTCTTATGTCGATGAGTTGCTGGAAAAATTTAGGCTCACCACCCTTTTCGAAATCATCAACTACGTTAAAAGCATTTGATGGACGATCATACACTCCATACGGGATTTTAAGTAACGTGCAAGTTGAACTGGGGGGCAAAACAGTAGGAATTGATGTTGAAGTAATTGATGGAAACCTCGATTACAACATCCTACTGGGAAGGCCCTGGATATATGCCATGGCCACAGTTGTGTCGACCTACTTCAGGAAAATTGCATTTCCCTTTCAAGGAAGAATTATAGTCGTCGACCAACACACTTTCCTCCCCGACAGATCACAAGTTACGGGAAGCATTCCAATGATCCATGGAAGCGATCATTCGCTTCAAAATATTGGGGTAGGCCTCCTAAAAGACCCTGCCTTAATGGGTACTTTCGCCCTACCGCCTCCAAGTAACCTGGCGGAAGTGGCCACAGTGGAAACCTACAAAATGAAATCTTCTATATCTAATGGATTCGGAAGATTCCTAAACATTTTGTCAGCATGGATCATCGCCCTAATGGAAATACTGTAAATACAGTGGGCTCCGAGGACGGTTCTTATCTCGTGTCAACCTCGTTAAAAAAATGAAACAAGGAGTCATGAGGATAGTTCTTTTACTGTGTCAACCTCATTAAAAAATGAAACAAACCCCCTTTCCAAATCTCAAAGGTAAACCTTCATTCCAACCACCGAGTTGAATGCAATGAAGCTTGGGGGGCATGCACCTCGATTTGCGTTGTTATGCTGGGGGCATGCAAACTTATCACCGAGCAGTTTTAGCACATAGTTCATGCTCGTTAAAAAATAAACATAAGATTGAGCAGTGTTTTGGCGCATTCAAGCTCTTTAAAAAATGAACCCAGTACCGGTAAATAACCATTTGAGACTGTAAATTCATCAGCCATAAAAGCCTTGGTCGTGTTTGCACCGTCACCTCCACTTTTCATTTGGCCGATCATTCACCTCCACTTGATTGTTTACCTATTTTGAGGAACAACTGCAAAGAGTGATTTCACCTAGCCATCCTTGTGACACTGCCGTGATTGGAAAATTCCAACCTGTACCTGGAATCAGTTGCTATCCCTGTTTATCACTCGTTCCTCAAAAGACGAGTCTTCTTTAAGCTCTTTTCAACTGACTCATAAAATATGAAAAGATTGCCGAGTTTTGGCCTTCCAGCTCGTTAAAGGACGGGAAGAGCTATCCCTCCTCTAGATTTTAATCTTTTTCGACCTGAGGGATTATTGCACAAAAAGATCGAGTGCTTGTTTTGTTCGGCTCGTTAAAGATATCGAAATTTCATCCCTTTTGTATTGTTTTATACTTTTTTGGACTTAAGGGATTAGATGACGAAAAAGGAATTTTGGAGTTGACTTTATGTACTTTTTCAGACTCTCTAAAAATGAAAAGGACCGAGTTTTCCTTGTCGTTAGACTCGTTAAAATGATTAAATAGCGACAAACTTGTCTTTAGACGAGAACGAGTTTCCCTATCGCTAGGCTCGTTAAAACATAGCGATGGGCTTGCCCGAAGGGCAGGTTATAGAACAAGCATATGTTATCCTCCTCAAGCCTTACAAAAATAAAGAGGTACTGGTCAGAAATGACTGGGGAAAATTTGGGAGAACCTCAAAGCTTTAATGGTAGCAAGTCGCTCTTGAACATGACACTTTTCCTCCGTACCACATCGGGTTGGGTTGTTTCATTCACCGGTCTCATCACCATGGTCTCGCCAAACCATCCACATTTGGGGTAATGCTACCGATCCATCGCATCAGTGTCGTTATATGTTCAAGAGATGTTGTTCAGAAAAAGTCAACCGTGTCCCATCCACTACCATACATCATCTTTCATCCTTTCATGACCGCCACCCTGAATCATATTTCACAGATTGTTTTCACCTTCATCACAATCATTAGCTCCGTTCCGTGTCACTGATGTGGGATTCATTAAGGCCCTCCTTTGACGGATCGCTTCTTGTCGACTTCAGCTCATTATCCAAGAAAGTTGATCTAGGAACAACCCCCCAGTACTTTGAAGCTTGCATGCCTCAATGGCAAGTTTCTCACTTCCGGCGACAGGTATACATCAATGACCTTCGACCGAAAGATTTTGCGTGGTGTTCGACGCCAAGTCCTTTATTCACACCACGTGAATTGTACTGTCGTACCTTGAGGGTCATCATCATTATCGGTGATTCCTCTCGCGCTTTTTAACAGTTTACATCACTGACTGGTAATCAAGCGATGTCTTTCCATGTTCGACTCCAAGAAATCCTCACATGGATCGACTTGTACTTAGAGTGAAGATCGGACGAGTTTGAAGACCCCGGATCTAGTTTCATCCATCCGGGCTGCGATATATATTCAGGAAATAAAAACATTAACATGTGCAGCAGATGATCATCCTACTCAAAGGATGATAATTTCCACAGAGAATTATCAGTCTACCATCAGACGATTGTCTGTTCTATGTACAGAAAAATGTATTTATAAAGCTGAGCATGGGAATGCCCGCCTCAGCTAGATCATGAAAGCAGTATGAAAAATAATGTATTGTATTGTATCTTATTACAGGTCACCTCTCAGCGATTGAATGAACTTTGGATCCTCCTGATAAAGCATTTCACCCGATAAACGACCTCATACTTTAGGGGGCAACTATTATAGACATTTTTGTGCCTTACAGCATGAAGCATGAAATGTCCATAATCTAAGGGATCCAAAGTCCCTAAACATGTTGTTCCTACCCCTAGAGGAACAAGGCCAGCAAACCACAGCACTCAACAAAAGTTCTCCACCTGAAAACACTCAAAAACAAGGCAATTCTGGATCATGTCAACTGCTCCACTGAGCATCTGCGCTGAATGTCAACTGCTCCACTTTCTACCTGCGTTGAATGTCAACTGCAAAGAAGGCTACCTACGCTGGGCGAGTTTGGACATGTGGCACAGTCATTCCTCAAGGTGTCAATGCCCAGGAAGCTTCCAAAATGACACTTGGATCAAGGAATTCGACTGGTGATGAGTAAGAGGGTCTAGATCTCCAAGTGGAAGCAAGAACCTCCAAGTGGACTCAAGAACTGAAGAATAACTGAAGTGAGAGAGGACACTAGTCAGCTTCATGCCAGCCTCAAGCTGACTCATCCTTTCTCCAAAACTCCTATATATAGATCTCTCTCAGGAGGTCTAGGGAGGTTGGAATCTTGTGAATGTAAAGAATTGTTGTTGGTTTGAGTTTAGAACTATTGGGTGATTTGCTTTCAAGGAGGTGAAGAGGAGATTTCTTTCTGCTGGGAAGGTGATGGTGGATTGGGCCTCTTATGGTTTTATCACTTCCTGAATCTTACTTCTTCCATTAATAAAGCATTTGAGGTTCTTCTATCTGCATGTGTCTCAATGGTGTATTGCTATACTTGTGTATTTGATTTATTCTAATCCTTGAATCAATTATGAATGTATGCTTCTTGTAGTTTCCCTCTCTTGCCATTTTGCAGGATCTTGGTGTAGCTGGGCCAGTGAAAGAGCAAGGAGCTGGGGGCAAGCGGCAAGGAGAGAAGATTGTATCAATCATTAGCGAAAGACATCGGTTAGTGGATCTCTTTCTCCCCTCTTTTACATCTCATAAAGAAGTAATCTCAGATAGCTTTGCTTTGATTGTTGCTAAGGAACTATCACCCTTAGAGTGGGATAGGGTCATTCTGTATTGGATACTTTTCCCAACAACACATCCCAAAGGGATTTTCTCAACATAGGCGTTGACGAATTTTGGATCATCGAACACAAGGTCCCCTTTTGAATCAAACACTTAGAAACTCCTTCTGCTTCTTTTTCTCATATGCTCTAAGCCATTCAGTTGGTGTCATTATTACATGCCTATGGGTTCTCTCTGGTTTATCATTGAAAATGGATGATGCTCTTTTGAAAGGGTGTTGTCTATGGAGGAATATCATAGAGTAGTCATACATTGGCTTTTGTAGGTCTTCAGACCACCTAGCCTTCAAAGAAGGTCCACAACATTTACATCCATGATACCCTTTTGTTACAAGACCTAATAAATTATTGTATATAGGTTGGAATGTTAGTAACCATGAAGATCAAAACATTTGTAGTGAATTTAATTAAATATATGTGGAACAATCTTGTTACGTATATAAAAAAATTAATAAAAAGTAATTCACTAGAGAAAACTCCTAAGCCTAGATAATCATGTATGGTGTAAGAACATATGCCATACAATGTAAAAATCATGTTTGTTAGGATGGGTCTTGATACACTCTACACATGTATCCCTTCCCATAATTCATTCAATTCATCTACCAATGGTTGTAAGTAGACATCCATATTCTTCACTTGTCTTCTACCAAGGACTATAAGAGCCAAGATAAGATGTTCATTCTTCACAGAAAACCATGGAGGGATATTTGTATTGATCACTACTATAGCAAAAATATAATAGTTGGTGTTTTGGATGGACTATGGGTTTACACCATCCATGTCTATGCGCAGTTGTATACCTCGTACTTCATCCTTGAATTTTTCAGGTCATGTATCCTCTATATGCTTCGTGGCTACTAAATATGTTGGATTTGCATAACTCCTGACTCACTTCTCTGTGAGACATGCCATCCGTACAACATACCTAATTATTTTCAATGAAAGAGCCTTTCAATCCTTGGGATTATATGCATGTACCCCAATATCTTATGAGGAGGACCATGTGATTTACCCATTTTTTTTAATTATCATACTTTTCATGCCCACATTTCAGACATATCTCTTTGTCTGCATATTCTCTCTATATAGAATACAATCATTCGAACATGCATGATATGATATGTATTCAACACCCAACATTTTCAACAACTTCATTGCCTCTTCGCAATTACTACTTGAGAATACATTGTCACTTGGAAGAACCTTATCTTTCAATAAATTGCAGTTGGTGGGGAATATAATTGTACAATGTCAATATTTAACATTCATACAATAAGCCATTTTTAATGTTGATTGTGTGACAAGATTTCTCAAAATGTAAGGGACTTATCAATCATGCAAGTGAATTACCTTAATATTGTCGAGAGACATGTATTCGACATGACAAACTTTGCTTTCAAGTTGTACAACAACATCGTAAAGCATTAATAGCAAAATTACAGAAGGATGAATCAGGTGAATGAAAAAATACTATTCAATATGAGGTTTTTTTTTTTAATTTTCATTAATAATATACTTAAGAATATTAGATAACATGTTTCAAGAAATCTATTGATTCATATATGTTTACTGTTATATAGGGAGAAATAATGAAGGAAAATATCAATGCATTCTAAGAAAAGAAAAATTATAGAACATGTAAATGACGATGAGTTGGTCCTTAACTCATCTGGAGTGGTGCTAGAGGTTAATGAAAGGGGAATTTCATTTTATAAATCTATGAGGGATCTGGTGGAACGAATTTATTCCTAATTAAAATGATTTTCTAGAATTATATATATATATATATATATATATATATATATATATATATATATATATATATATATATATATATATATATATATACTACAAACCATTCATTTATTAATATCCATTTTGTTATATTTAGTTTTCATATATCAATATAAAAATAGTTTTTTACTTTTTTCAAGAAGATTATTAAAAACCCAAATGATCAAGGAGTTGACATGTCAAACATGCTAGTAGGAATATCCAAAATAGTGTACACGGATATGGTCAAAGAAATGGACATAATTTCATCACAGGAGGATCCATTTCGACAATAACGTGATTCAAATGTATGTAATCATGACTAAATTTGTACATATAAAAAGATAATTCAGCATTAAATATTAATTTTCAAGTATTTTCTTGTATAAAAGAAAACAAATTGGAACTCATTCAATGCCTAAAACAGGACGACAAGGAAGAAAATGGTCGATATCAAAACTTGTGAGTAATTGTCAATATTTCCTTATAAACAACTCAAGGTTTCATTTTTGTATATTTTAAGTTGTTGTGCAACAACCATCCTTGAATGTCTTGAAATAGGTGCTAACATACAAACAAGAATTATTGGAAGAATTAATTGACATTGGGTTAAATATGGGTTGTGGGTATATGTTAGATTACCAAAAATTAATTTTGGAATTTGTAAGTATCTATGTTTTCTTACTTCTCTGAGCTTATAATTAATAGAAAAAAAAAATCCTTTATATTAAATTATGATTTATAATGGGGTTTAAAACATGCAGGAAACAAAGTATGGAACTACGCCAACAGGAGACATGTTGCAACAAGGCATGAGACATGGTTTTGAAACCATGTCTACAGTTTATGACTCACTTCTTGCTATGGTACATTGCTATTCGATTCACATTGATGTATATTATTTATTTGAATTTTCATTATTCACACCAATGTAGATACACTTATTACACTTTATTTTTATGTTCACTGATGGAAGAAGATCAAGGAGATGAAAAAATATCGATTCAATCAACAAAAGATTCATCCAAATAAACCAAGTCATGGAAATAGCATGAGCACTGACAGCGGTTCCAACCGACAATAATGATCTATTTGGATGTGAATGAAACATGTTGTATTTTTTGAAATTGTTGTCTATGAAAATCAAACATTTTGGTTAATGTAATGGGCATAGTGTCCCAATTCAAATACAAGGGGTTACCAATAACAATCTCATTTTTTATGCAAAGAGCCTCTTATTGGTATATAATAAGATAAACTTTAAATATGCTATCGCGTTATCCATTGTCACTATGAAATGTTACATGACTAATTAAATATATGGATGATTAAATATTATAATGAAGAAAAGTGAAAATTGATAATATAACAAATTAATCCAAACATCATATACAAATGCACTAATCAAATTTTAATTTATATGAATATAGTTATATATCATTTTTTCAATGAATTACATATTTTCAAAATTACAATAATTGCACTGGCATAGGTCGATGTTTCAGAAAAAGAGAAAATCTCATACAAAAAAGCTAGTGCGTCCATATCATAAACAAGCAATGGTGTGTTATGTTATATAAAAGCATCGTGATGACATGTTTTTTTAATGATCGGTTCCTTTTCAGAAAACAACAACACCGGGGCATTTAACGCTTCAAGCAAAAATATTTTTGCAATTAACGCCTCGGTGCATTACAATTATTAACACACCAATGGTTTTATAGAATTGTGGCCTTGGTCCTACAAAATATTATTTCTATCTTTGTTGCTTTATTAAAATTAACAATACCGGCCCTTTTATAATTGTAGCACATTGGCCCATTTATACATACAATACGCATCGACGCTGGGAGTTCAAATAAATTCACCAAGTCCACAAGAATTTTTTTGTGTGCACCGGTGTCATTCCTTAAAAGAACGCCCCGTGGTGGCACCATTGTTCTTCGCTTTCAACGTCTGGTCCTTTCAGATATGTATGCAACCACAGTGCTTTAGATATATGTAGTGCACTAGAGCTACAATTTCCATTAAGCACACATCAAACAAAACTTACGCGGAAACCTCCGACCACCCATATATTTCGAGATGTGATGAAGTTTCATTATAATTTATGTTAAAACATCTGCTATCAAACACATATACTTTTGCATATGCTTTTTTTATCAATTTTATAACACTAAAAACCTCTATTATAGCCTCCACTGGAAGGCATTTTCCTTGTAGTGATCTGATATGAGGGAGAGTTGTAATTTCAATGTCCTCCCAATGTAACTTTTGCTATATTGTGTATATCCATCTTAACTTTGGATATATTGTCTGTCAAGAGCATTCCAAGGAGTAGATCCCACTCTTTATATGATACATCTTGAGTTAAGATGGACATATGCTAGGATAAATTTAATTTTCATTAGACTTATTTAGAAACCTTAAAAATATCAATCCATCTAACATTGTTTGTTCAAGTCAAATTAGTTCAATGTAACATATTATATATATATATATATATATATATATATATATATATATATATACCAACATAGATCCATCTTCACTTTGTATATATTGTGTGTCAAGAGTATTTGAAGGAGTATATCCATCTCTTTACATTATACATCTTGAGTTAAGATGGATATATGCTAGTATAAATTTAATTTTCATTATACTTACATTAAAACCTTAAAAATATCATTCGATCTAACATTGTCTGATGAACAAATAAGTTCAACGTAACATTATAATAAAAATACAAAACTCAAAGTTAAAATGCATTTCAAACTATATATTGGACCATTTAATTTTCATATTCAACAATAGAATATATCAAGCCTCTAAATTGCCCTCATCACATCTAATATAATGGATGAAAATCTTGGTATGAAAAACTAATTTTATCTAACCTTTAAATAGAATTCTTCACATCAAACACCACGGATGAAAACCTTGAGTCATCTAATACTGTGGCTTTGAAAACTATTTATGGTGAAAATGTGTCCATTATGCTTGAAAATAGTCGAATATGATTCCCAAATTCTCATGTTTACATTAAAATATGGGAATAAAATTCCTTTTAAGATATATGATGTGGTTATTTATTCCAAAAAATAATATAACATCTTGAAATAAGGAGAAATGTTAGATATTTAAACAATATCAACTAGAAAAGCCATATAAATCAAATTGTATGAGATATTTAAGTAATATCGGATAGCACAACCATATAAATTAAATGATTGGTAAAATCCTATATGCATCAATCCATAATAAGCATAAGAAGACATGCTTCATTATACATTTCATGTTCCTAAAATTGAAAAATTCATGAAAATGACTATAGTATTATTATTATTAATAAAACTATATATAAGTTAAATATGTATACATTTCCAAAAATAGGGAAGAATATTCTTAACCATGAAACCTACTTTAATAGGGAGATTCATAGTCTATAAGGAGTCGTTGTTACAATACCATGGGCCAATAACTTGACTTATCAAGACCGCTTGCCCAAAAAACCTATAACTCACTTCATATGACACTTGTCCATATAATATTTTGTTTCATTAATCAATTTAATTAAAAGGAAAGAAAAAACATAACTATATTAGAAATAAATAGCAACCTTTAATTTTTTTTGTACACTACAATAAATATTATAAAATAATATGTAGAAATTCAATCTCTACCATTCACTTAATAATTAATAATTAATAATTAAAATTATAAAACCTATAATTCAAAATAAACACATCTACGCCTTAAATATTTATTAACTTCAAAATATTATCTAAAAAATTCATCATTTGGCATAGCCACTTAAAAATACCGTAAATACCGTAATAAAAATAAGAATGTTGGCCATGATAATTGTACCATTGAAGCGAAACATTCTTTTGTTGTCGTTATGAATGACATTTCTTTTACCATTGTTTATTCTACCAACACATATGTAGATGTGAACATCAATCATTGATTCGAAATTAATACAATGGATTGAATTTTTCACATTGTGCGTACGCAGAAGCTTCCATATTTATCGCAAGATAATATTTAATCTATCATAAAGACAATTGTTTTACAGTATGTGTTATTTAATTATAGCATTAATATGTTTCGTAGTTAGATAAATATACTAATTGATTATATCTAACTACCATTCGTTATATAAATTATTTATATATTTAATTAGTAATATAAAATTTATTTATTTTTGTGAATTTTTTTTAATATAAAATAAGAGAATATAAAGTAGCACGATATCTAAAATATAAATAAATAATTATTATGATTATTAGTAACACTTTGCCATTTAATTTAGACAACATGTCCACATTAAACTTGTCTTTTTTTTTTATAGATAACTATTCAATAATATATAACTTGTAATATTCAATTTAGATAATCATAATTCATATCTCAAACAAGTATCTTCTTCATTAGCATGTGATATTATATTTGGATTATTTGATTGTTTTGTTGATTTGCTTAAACTTGATTTTGTGCTCCTTCATATTGCAACTACAATCATAGAGGTAATGTGTACTATGTATACATATTTGCAATCTAATATACATTAATTGCATAAACAAAAAATAATACCTTAGTAGTGATTGCTTCATAAATAATACACGTTTGTTCAAAACCGTGGTTCTAACCATCTCTCAAAATATATTTAGTTGGATTCACTTAGTACAAGAACTTGATATGTCATGATAAAGCATAGATATAGTAAATGTTTCTTATTATTTATTATAAAATAAATTGATATGTCATGATAAAGTATAGATATATTAAAGGTTTCTTCTTATTTATTACAAAATAAAGGAAGTAAAAAACTATAGTTATTTACAAATTGTTTGATTAACCCTAACATATATGAACAACACAAAATTAAGAGCCAATAAAAAATTCAAATAGATCTTTTTGTACATTAGCACTTACTAGAAAAAATTTAGGAGTAACTATAAATTAACTAATAATATATATATATCATATCTAATATGAGTTCTTAAAGAAAATACATTAAATACTCATAAACATTAAGATCAACCCTATATTTATTATTATCGAGTCATATGTATTGAACCTTGTACACTTTGTTTTATTCTTTGCAACAATCAAAGTTTGGGAAACAATCAAAGTATACAGGGCCATCAGACAAAGGGGCTACAATCCCACCGATTATAGAATCTGTATATCTGTTGTGCGTTAGATCTCTAACAGTAGCAAGAAAAAATGTTTTTAATCCTTTATGGACCAAAGGATTGATGCCAACCCGAATGCAACCAAGATGCAGATAATTTGTCTTTAACCTTTTTGCTTCTGCTTGTAAGGCCTGAGGATTTAGCAGTGGTATTGTCTGAATACTCTCAGAGTTCTCCCGGACTTGACTAACAGACTCTTTAATGCTAATTCCAGATGCAACAATTAAATGGAAAGGAGCTAAATCACTATAGACTTCAGAGGGTGTTATATCTGGTAAAGCCCATCTTGCAGAAGGTTGAAATTCCTCATAAGTGAGTTCAGCAGAGTTTAGGGTTCTACTTGAACTATTTTCAAACATTTCTTTAAGAGGATTTTCTTCTGGATGGGAATCATCTTCTTCAAGCTCTCGAAATGAAACAGACTTTCTAAATGACTCCATTCTTACTTAAAACAGTATAGATCTGAGTACCAACCTTTAGAACCAGACGTTACTGGCTTTGATACCAATTTCTAGCAGGGGCTCCTGTCACGAGCTTGCTCTTTCTCTGTGTCTCTTCGTATTTCTCTGGTAGCCAACTCCTGATGAACCAGTGATGAACCTACTTGGATCTTTCACACTCTGACAACCTCAACAATGGCATCCACGCCTTCAAATGGCCTTGGTGTCCCTTCGATCTTTTGGCAAACTTCCTGCGAACTTTGGATGAAAGCACAGAGAAAACTACTACCACAGCGGACTTATAAATACACAGAGGTACTCAATAACAGAATGGCATACTCATTTTATTTCAGAATGGAGAAAATTCTTACAGGATGCTCACAGAGCTTTTATAGAAATGGATTCTATACAGAGATAGACTAATCTCGCATTTACCAGACTTTTCACAGCTCAAAAATTGAACAAGTTACTACCGGAGGCTACCTGGCGAGGTATAGGCTCTGTCTCAGAATCAGACTTAACACCCAAACACTTGACTCTTCTAATGGTTCGGCCACTTTAGGTTCTTATCAGTGCCGAGCACACTGATACGCAGGCTTCTCAAACCAACTAAGGACTTTGAGTGATTTCTCGTGTTGCAAGCAGATCAGACTAGATGTCCGCAGATGCAGAGCAGGAGAACACTCGACTCAAACACACACAAAACTCTCCAAATGCCGATGCCCAACAAATGAACCTTACCCTTCTTATATAGGATGAGAAGGGGGGACAAACATTACTGTTGGTCGGACAGAAATGACTTAAAGCTTAAAGAATCATTACTTTTCAGTCTTTACCAGAGCGACGTCCGCACAAATATTCGGGTCCATAAAGCAGACCGAATAATTGCTTTCGGGTAACGCATGAGATATAGTCTGTAAAGTAGATTCATGTACCTAAAACAAATCAGACATTATGGCTATCTACACAGTGGATACTTTTGTACAAAAAGCCCACGAGAAAAGACTAGATGAGAATATTTACACTGTGGAAGCTTTTAAACAGTAAAGCCCACGGGAACTCTGGTCACAATTAAGCCCTTGTGACTGGTACGTAATCAAAATACAGTCAGATCAGGGAATCTGTCTCTTTTATAAAGTAGATCATCACATGCCTTTGTATAAATCCTCCGGACTATCATGGGTTTTCCCAGTATGATTTGATGCTGGACTTTGGTTAAGACATACCATTCTAAGTGCTCTCTCATGTATTCCTGGAGGGAATAATTTGTCATGTGAAAAGGATCCCACTCTTGAACTGTCATTTCTTTGACTGTGTTGTATATGCGATGAAAACATTCCCCAATGTTGTACTCAAAACATCTGTGACAGTATTTTCTTTCATATCTTTCATGATATACTGGGTCCATGGCTGTTCTGCTGACTCCGTAATCTGTCCACCAGTTTTGAAACCATTCACATTGTAGATTTTTCTGGGATGCTGCCATTGTGCTGAATTTCAACTTTGTGTAATGGGTTTCTTCTCTGTCATCAACATTCATGAAGTCCCACCACAGCTTTTTATAATCTGAAAAATCATAAACTGTGTCGGGGAGCATTACCTTGGGATCATTTCTGGGCCATCGAGCACATGGTTGGACTTGAGGGTGGTTGATCCGCAAGTATCTGGTTCTGTAGATGCAATAATAGCTTTCATAGATTCCTGTGTCACGGCCTCCATGGTGCCAGATACCTGCAATGTCATGAAAATTCATTTCCAGGGCCCGCCTTACGGTTCCAGCATCTGCTTTTTCTTTGTCATACATCATATCATGGATCCATTTTCTACCCTTTGGGTACACTTTTCTTTCAGGTACATAGTGCTGGAGATCAGTGTGAGGCTGTAAGTTGGCATCAAGGGCTTTTGTGTTCCTTAATTGCCATGTGGGTCTCCAGTTGTCTCTGTATGTATCCCAGTCTTGATTTTCTGGAATGGTTCTCAAGACCTCTCGTTTTTGGTGCTGGTCCCACTCAGTAATAATCATCATGACATGTGTTGCGTTTTGTTCAAGGTATTCCCTGCTGAGAAAGTCAGGAAGAAAATTGTCCTTTCCTTTGATGTGCTCAATGGAAAAATCAAAATTTGCAAAGAGTGCCTGCCATCTGGCAAAATTTGCTTCTTCTGGTTTCTTGATGTCCTTGGATAGGACTTTCTTCATTGCTGACGCATCTGTTCTGAGAAGAAAAGGCTTGTTTATTAGATATACTGCAAACTTGCTGATGGAATTCCATGCAGCTTTCACTTCTCTTTCAATAACAGAATAATTCTGTTCTGCTGGGTTCCATACCCATGAGGAAAACTGTACCACTTGTTCTTCTTTGTCAACTTTTTGTTTCAGAATCTCTCCCCAGCCTATGTCACTGGCGTCGGATTCAACTATGTTGAATGCCTCATCATCTGCTATATACAGTATAGGCAAAGACTTTACCTTTGCTTTGACTTCTTGCACTGCTCTGGTATGGGCATCTGACCATTGAGGGCAATTTTTTCCAAGCCGCTTGTTGAGCACTTTCCTGTCACTGGCACAGTCTTGATAAAAACTGCTTACATAATTTAGGCAGCCAAGGAACCTTTGCAGTTGTGTCTTGTCTTTTAAGACATCTGGAAATTTGTCTGCAAAGTCAATGGCATGTTGTTGCAGAGAGATTTGTCCATTAGAGATCTGGTGGCCTAAGAACTTTATAGAAGTCAGAAATACTTCTATTTTCTTTTTGCTAAGCACAAGCCCATTTTTCTTGACCAACTTCATGAAAATATTTACATGTTTGAAGTGATCATCAATATTTTTGGAAAAGATTAAAACATCATCAATATATACAAGTAGCCAATCAAAATATGGCTTAAAAATATCATCCATGACCTTTTGAAACTTTGAAGGAGCATTTTTAATACCGAATGGCATGACATTCCATTCATAGTGCCCTGCAGGAATACTAAAAGCAGTTTTGAACTTATCTTCCTCATCAATGGCAACTTGCCAAAATCCTGCTTTTAAATCAAATTTTGAAAATATTTTGGCTCCTGCAATTCTCCTGATCAAATCTCCTTTATGTGGAATGGGATAAGTATCATCGGCCAAGACTGAATTTAGAGGCTTGTAATTTATCACAAGTCTAGGGATACCTCTAATTTGTTCAGCTCTTTTGTTTACATAGAATCCATAGCAATTCCAGGGGCTAGTGGATTCTCTGATCAATCCTCTGTTGAGCAATTGCTGAATTTCTTTTTGGCATAGTTCTCTGTATTCTTGGCTCATAGGGATTGCTCTGCTTTTACAGGGCTTTCCTGTGTATCCTTCTTTATAGGGCAACTTAATGGTATGTTGCTTTCTGTGCCAAAAAGCATTTGGCTCTTCCGAACAACATTTTTCTTCCAGTTTTCCTTTCAGTTCTTGGATTCTTCTTTTGATTTGGGTTAGTTTCAGCTGTTCTTCTACTCTCAATGTGCTTTTTAGATCTTTAAGATCTGATAGCAAAGATTCTGCTTTGTCTAATTTCTGCATGGCTTGAACCATTGTAGAAACTCTTGGAGTTGAAACATAAGGAAGCTCAATTCTTTTTCTTCTACCTTTAGATGTGGGTACAGAAATAAAATAACCAGCTCTACTTCCTTTCAACCTGGCTGAGCCATGAGGTTCTACTGCAGCTAAAAAGACATTCCCTAATATACAATCAACAGGGATGTCTGCTATGGCAAACTTCATGTATACACAGTGGGTATCAAAACATAGTGAAGCTCTAGGAATTTCATATTTGAGTTTCTTATTTCCTAGGCCTACAACTTCTCTTTCAGCAGAGACCCAATATTTCGCTGGAACATTTCTGATGTTAAGAATATTAATATCTGCACCAGAATCTAATAATGCAGTCATGGAAAATATCTGGCCTTGGATACAGATTTTTACCTTGACATGATGTTGCTGATATGTGATGGTAAACAATCTCATATCTTGAAAGCCAAAATTTGGGTCTGACCTTCCTTCAGCAACTTGAATTTCTTGACTATGGGCTGCTGTGTTCCAGGATTCTTCTTCTTTTTCTTCTTTAATCTCCTTGCCTTTCTTAATTTCTGCAATTTGAGCTTTGATTGCAGAAATCTCTGCTTTGAGTTGGTGAATTTCACCACTCACTTCTCCCAAAGTCAGGGATCTTACTTTCCCTGGTTTCTGGTGATGCATTTGGAAAGATTTAGTGTTCCTTTCATAGGATGCATCGACAAACAAAGGTTTCTTACCTGATTCTTTTGAAGCTTTTGATTTAAGCTGATCTGTGAATGCTTCTATCAGGCGGTTCTTCATGGCTCCATCTTCCATTGTCCTAATATGAGATAAAATCTTCATTTCTGCCTCTTCTTCAGCAGATGCCATTAGGAATTTTTCTTTAGGAGGCTTTGTCCTTTCTTCCTCTTCGCTGGAACTGTACAAAAATTCAGAGTCATCTTCATAAAATATATGACATGCACATTCTTCTGAATTAGAGCAAGAACATTAAGATGATTCAGAATCAGAATACTGGCCCATATTAACTTTAAATTCTTCTTCTGAAGTGCTAAAAGAATCAAGAGATGATTCCTCTAATTGGTGTTGCTGGGCTGAGTCTTTGATAATAAGATTTGGGCACCTTTCTGTAACATGGGTTTTTTATTTACATCTCAGGCAAAAGATTGGGCTTGAATGCTCTTTCTTAACCTGTTTAGCTTTTTGAGCATAAACAACTGTCTTTTTTCCCATATTAAGCTTTGATTCTTCCCCTTGGGGACATCTTGAAGCTGTATGCCCAGTCTGGCCACACAACCAGCAAGTAATTTTGTTCCATTTTTCTTGCTTGGATGTATGCAAATGGATGTCAGAAGGAGTATAATAATGGGTTTTTGGGATATATTTGTAGTGGCCCTTCTTTTTATGGCTTTTATCCCTTGTAGAATACTTCCTTTTATTTTTTGGATAATCCCTTCTATTTTTGTAGAAAGTCTCTTTGAATTCTCTTTTGGCCCTTTTCCTGGACTTTCTCTTTTTGAACAATGGGTCATCTATTGTCAGTCCATATTTGCTGCAAATGGACTTTCTATCTGGTAGTCTGGACAGTTTTTCCAAAGACTTGTTCACCTTTGAACTGGTACAAAGACTTACCAGTGTCTTTGTAATATGGGAATAAATTTCTCCCCATGTATAAGACTCAAAAGGCAACTGAAAAATTTCTTGCAATCTAATATAGTCAACAAATCTAGGGGGTAGAGCAGCTAGATATACCTGCTTCCAGAGCAAGTTTTTGGAATCTTTCACCTCATAGATTCGCTGCATCCAATCTCTATGGAAATCATCAAATTGAGACATCTTATGACATTTGAGGTTCATCAAAATGACCTCATGCTTGTTGGCAATTTCTGTCTCACTGCCACACCAATGTTCTAGAATCACTGATGTTAGCGCACCAATCATATTGCTTATTACAATACCATTAGGATTATGAATAACATCTCCTTTTTCATCCTTGAGAACTTTTGCTTCCATGGTCTCAATAAGTTTAGGAGAAGATTCAGTTTCCCACCATCTGAGAAGAGTACCTGTAAAACATTGGATGATGGTTCTGCAAGCATCTACCTCTGATTTTCCTCTAAGACACATGAGTTTATATTCAGTATACATTAAATCAATCATCTGGCGAATTTGGCCAATGCTCATGTTGTCTATGTTCCATTCTCTGTGGGAATCAGGGAAGAAAGTATGGGCTTCAGGCAATTTTCCCTTCCCTTCAATGTCAGGAGCAGAATATCTGGAAAATCTATGTTCAAGAGGCTCATAGATTGGGAGGATTTGTGTTTCCTGAGACTTTTCTGTTTCTGGTTCCCTAAATAAGGAAGCAATACTGATGTGTTCAGATTCATCAGTCTTTGAGGTGGTTTCTTTGGGGAACAACAGAGGGGATTTCTGTACATTCCTTATTGGATTCTCAATCTTTATATTTATTTTCACCAAGAAAGAATTTGGAACTGGCTTCTCAACTTTGTGATCTGCATCCTTTCAAATTTCTCATTTAAGCCAGTAAGGAGTGTCTTAGTTACATCAATATGTCCAACTAAGTTTTCTCCTATTTCATCAATCTTATTCAATGTTTCCTTGGTGTAAGAACAAGTCATGCTGGAATCAAATTGTAAATTATTCAAACAAGAATTTACACTATTAAGTGAGGACTGTACAACATCTACTTGCTTCTTTACATCTTCTGCTTTAGCCACATTCATTTCCAGACCCTTTATAGCAGTATTGGTCCAATTTAACTGTTCACTAGCCTTTTGAATTCTACCATCAATTCCTAAGGCATTATCATCTTTTTGAACCAGGGGAATGGGTTTGGCTGCATTTGTCTTTTCTCCCAAGATGATTCCTTTATATGGGGGAAAAGTAGTAGGGGTTTCAACTGTGGATCCATCAATTGCAGTCCATCCATGCTTATCAGTCATACTGCTAGAAGTAGCACCAGTTAAAACATTTATAGGAGCAATTTTATCTTTCCATGAGTAGAAAGATATCCAAACATTATTTACTTCCATATAATGTTTCCAGTCTGTTGCTAACTTTCTTTTTTGATCTGGGGTATATCCTTGGTCAAATTCATCTGCTTGAGGATTTGTATACAAATCCCAATTCAACATTTCTTTCATCCATTTAGAACTGATTTGTGATTTTAAGCATCCATCCATAAGTGCAAAAAACTTATGCATTTCCATGACTGCAGGCTTTTTACAGTCAGAAGGAATCTGTTTGAATCTGCATTCTGGAATCAGTTCTGATTGCTCAAGTTTCCAATAATTGAAAACTATTTTTTCATTTTATAATTACATTCTCTCTATATAGAAAAGTCAATGAATATATATGTTACATGAATGTTTTTGTTTTAGTGATTCCTTCTTCTATGCAATTATGTTCATATATATTTACTATCTTCTTATATATCTTTTCATAAAAATATATGCTCATATATTTTTACCATCTTCTTATATATCTTTTCATATCAATATTTTTATGTTTCATATACTATATCAATTTTCATTTTAAATTTTATTAGTCTACCTAAGAAGTTAAAAATACAATAATTTTTTTTATTATATTTTATATTGAAACAAATATAAACCATATATTAATTTTTTTATCTTTATTTCATTTTTGTTATTGTATGTTTTCATTATTACCAATTTCATAAAATGTATAAATTAATTCCTAGAATCCTTTAACTTGATTTTTTATGGGGGATGGATTGCGGGTTAGCTATTACAAGTTGCTCACAGAGCTAGGGTTTGCAGCAGTAGAGTCTCTAATCGATTCAAGAAACCATTGGGGGTTGAAACCAGGTGATGTAGGAGCATCCAACTAAGGGAGGTCATGGTTGGAGTGTTTGTCTTTGCAAACAGAATGAGTTTCAGTTAGTTCTTTTTCTTCATTTAAATTTCTAGTGACGACATTTAGGACCTTATGTTAAGTTTGAGGCTATCTCAGCCCACTATTTGTTTTTGTTTACGTTCTTTTTATTTTTGTTTAAAATTTACTTTTTTAATACAGTCATGAAAGAATAGTTATTAGTTATCAAGGAATAACTAAATGTCACTACTAATAGTTCAATAACTGTACAGTGATCTATACAAAAAAAAATGAAACAACTACTATAATGATCATCATAGGATTGAATATAAACCAGCATCAAATCATTTTGGAAAAAAAAAACAAGAAAGTCTGAATCCATATCTTGTAGCCTGAGTATTTTCTTTCTAACTTAACAAATATCATTTAACCATTTTATAACAAAGACAAAGAATGAATAACTAACACAGGAGCAAAAAGAGTATGCGGACAAGTTTAACAAAACAACAGAGTGAGCTTGCAGAAGAATCAAGTAAATCATTGTCGAAGGAATAAGCAAATAGTTACAGGTACCAATCGAACTCATATCATTCACCTTTGCTATTTAATTAACAAAAAAGAAATCACTATGTATAAATATCGATATCGAATAGTTACAGTCCACTATACAATCACCAAATACATACAAGCCATGAAAACAAAGTTCCTCCAGTAACAACGCCAAAATACAACCACAAGGTCACCATAGGACCAATATAATTATAATTCATAAGTTAAATAGTAGGAGGCATAAATACAAGGACAAGACACAATGAGGCTGAAGCCAAACTCCCAACAATAGACTCAGAGAAGACTGCCAACAGAGAACGCTTCGGACAGACATATAGAGGAAAAACAAGGAGCGACCCTACCCGATACAAGTGCAGGTGTCAGGGCACGAGACCAGTGAACGGAGATCCCAGCCATAGACCTGCATGGCCAATAAGCAAGATCATTAGAACCTAGTAAATAGAGCCACAACAACAAAGAACTGAAAGTAGAGGCGAGGGTTTAAGGAGAGACATACCAAAGGAGCCGAGCCTATACAAAAGAGGAAGGAAGCCTAGGACTAAGGGAATAGTCGCAGAGTGGCCACAACTCACAAGGAGTAAGAATATTGACTGACAAAAGAAAATGAGGTAGAAACACAAAGCAAAGAAGGAGAACACACCTCTGGTGGAATTCCGAATGAGAGCTGAGAGTCGAGCCACCCTACAACCATGACCTGCAACAAAATTCCAGGGAAGCTATCAAACAACAAAGCAAACACTTTAAAACCAACAACATAATCGAAGCTAGCATATAACAGAGACCCACAACCAAAATCATAAGCAGGGTCAAACAGACGGAAACTAGAGACTGAGACCAGGGGTTCGAGACCTAGAAATTCATGCTCGGAGCAGGAAACATCACCAACGCGTGCAGATAGAAACCCTCACGGGAAATCATTCCTAGAGCTGGGCAAACAAAACCCTCGTGAAACAACAACCAGAGACCAGGTGCCGAGACCTCGACGGAGTAGCAGAATAGAAGAGAAACAATAGAATGGTTGGAGTTAGGGTTTCCGCGAGATAGTGAAGAGGCGGGAGAAGCGAGCCCAAGGAGGAGAACAGTTTTCCTCACGACATAACCTCCTCTACCATGCCATAAATTCAGCCAACTGCAAAACAATCAACTTTACAATCAACAATAAATTATAAGTCGTAGGTGATCAGGGTTGGTCCCATCAAATTTTGGTATCAGAGGCAAGTTAAAGTTAATTTTTTTTCTTTACAAAATGGAAGTCGGAAGAAGAGGTCATGGCAAAGCTATGCAAAGGGTAGTAGATGAAGGATTGAGAGAAGAGATTAGGATCCTGAATGCCCATTTGTCAGTGGTAGAAGCAGGAAGGAGGAGACGACAGTGATGAAGAAGCTGCAGTTACGACAGATGGATAAGATGAGGAAGGACCTGAAATCAAATTGTTAAGGTAAGTTTTATTAGCTAGTAGTAATCCAAAGCCTGAGATTTCAAACTACGATGGTAGTTTGTCCACGGAAGTGTTGTTGGACTAGATTAGTGAGTTAGACAAATACTTTGAATGTGAGGAGGTCAACGAAGATAGGAAAGTTAAATTCGTTGCCACCAAGTTAAAAGGAGATGCGGCCTTATGGTGGGACAATGTCCAAGTAGAAAGGAGAAGATCAAATAAGTTTCCTATTAAAAAGAGGACTAGAATGGTTGCCAAGATGAAGGGTAAGATTTTTCCCAAAGATTACGAGATTGCTTTATATCAGCGGGTGTAGAATTTGAATCAGAGAGGAATGACGGTGAAAGAATACACCGATGAATTTTATCAAGTGAATATGAGAGCTGGTTACATTGAAGACACCCCAGAAAAGACAACAAGGTTTTTGAATGGCCTAAGGCTGGAGATATTAAACAAGATAATTATTCTTTCTCAAAAAACCATAGAGGAAGCATACCAGAGTGCCTTAAAGGTAGAAGAAAATATCACAACGAAGCAAAATGCCAGAGGAGGACGTGGATCTGGCAAAGGGAAAGGGCAATCCTTTGGCAGAGGAAGGACTGCAAACAATAGTGAAGAAGGTAGCAGTTCAACAACCTCAGGGATAGCAGAAAAGGAAGGTAGCACTAGGGGAGCAAGGCCATACTCGAGAGGAAGGGGTGGTGGAAGAGGTAGAGGGGCTGCCTACCAGTGTTACAAGTGCCACTAGTGGGGGCACAGATCCTTTGAGTGTCCTGAAGGAGAACAGGTTGGACAAAGAGGAGCATATGTTCCTCAAAGAGAGGAAGCAGAGGCACCACCCCAAGAGGTAGATAATGTACTAGAGACAAGAGAGGCCTTAGTCTTGAATAAGGTATTGCTAAAACTAGCAAAGGAGACAACTGAACAAACCTAGAGAAAGGAATTATTCTGGACTGTGTCCAGGTCACATGGAAAATGTTGCAAACTCATTATAGACAGTGGAAGCACTGATAATCTGGTTGCAATAGAGATGGCGGAGAAATTGGGTTTGAAAAGGTTGAAGCACCCAACTCCCTATAAGGTGTCTTGGTTACAGAAAGGACATCAACTACTAGTTGATGAGCAGTGCGAGGTGGAGTTCCATATTGGCAATTATAGGGACAAGGTGATTTGTGACATCATGCCCATGGACGTGTGTCATATCTTACTAGGTAGACCATGGTAGTATGACCGAAAAGTTGTTCGTGATGGAAAAACAAACTATTACAAGCTTTTCAAGGATGGGATTAACCATACCCTAGTACCCATCAAGGAAGAAAAAACAACAGAAACTAGTGGGACAAAAGTGTTGCTGATGGGAGGAAAATAATTTTAAACAGATTAAAGATAATGAGATAAAGTATGCCATTGCAAGGAGACCGAGAGCAGTGATGTTGCACACTGAAATTTCTGACTTACTTGAAGAAATACAAGATTTGTTGCAGGAATTCAGCGACATTGTGGTGGATGATTTACCGGATAAGTTACCACCAAAGCGGAGTATTAGTCATCACACAGATTTCATTCCCGGAGCTAGTATACTAAACAAAGTTGCTTACTGAATGAGTCCTAAGGACAATGAAGAGATTAGGAAGCAAGTACAGGAATTGTTAGACAAAGGATTGATACGGGAAAGTTTAAGTCCCTGTGCGGTTCCGACAGTTTTAGCTCCCAAGAAAGGAGGCGCATGGTGGATTTGTACAGATTCAAGAGCAATAAATAAAATTACTATCAGGTATAGGTTTCCATTGCCACGAATTGATGACATGATGGACTGCTTGAGTGGAGTAGCATATTTTTCGAAGATAGATCTGAAGAGCGGATACCACCAAACTAGAATAAGAGAAGGGGACAAATGGAAAATAGCTTTCAAGACCAATGAAGGCCATTTGGGTTGAGTAATGACCCTAGCACTTTCATGTGCCTGATGAATGAGATGTTGAAGGAGTTCATTGGGAAATTCGTAATTGTGTATCTTGACGATACACTGATTTTTAGAAAGACCAGGGAAGAAAATTTTCGACACGTTAGATATGTTCTGGAGAAGTTGCAGAAAAATAAGTTTTTGATAAATTTGAAAAATGTTCTTGTTTCAAAAGGAGTTAGTCTATTTGGGTTTTGTGATTGCAAAAAATGAGCTAAAAATGGACCCAGGAAAAGTTGCAGCTATACTTACCTGGCCATCCACTAAGAGTCTGTTTGAAGTTCGGAGTTTCCACTCGTTGGAAAGTTTCTATCGCAAGTTTATAAAGGATTTTAGTGGAATCTTTGCACCCATGTTCGATACCATTAAAAAGGAAAGTCGGCCTTTCCATTGGACTAAAGTTGAAGAGAAGAGCTTCTAGATATTGAAGAAAAAGATCACTGAAAGGACAATTTTGAGGTTGCTAATTTTAACAAACTTTTCCAAGTACGTTGTGATGCTAGTGGTACAACAATTGGAGCTGTACTTGGCAAGGAAGAAAAACCAGTAGCTTATTTCAGTGAAAAATTAAATGAAAGCAGGCAAAAATACACATCTTACGACTAGGAGTTTTATGTTGTCGTCCAAGCATTGAAGCATTGGAGACATTATTTTTTGGGTAATGAGTTTCTCTTGTTTTCTGATAATTCTGCGTTATAGTATGTTATGTAGCAGCATAAGCTCAATCATAAACACACAAAGTGGGTGGAGTACTTGCAGAGTATTACATTTGTATTGGAGCATATCAGTGGTCAAGCCAACAAGGTAGTAGATGCATTAAGCAGAAGACTTTTACTCTTGCAGGAGAGCAGGATACAAGTGTTGGGTTTTGAACACCTGAAGGACTTGTATCAAACAGGTGCAGATTTCAAGGAGGCTTATGAAGCCTGCCAAAATCCCTTGTTGAGGAATAATAGTCCATGGCTAGACTATAACTTACAAGAGGAGCTGCTATTGAAGGAAGGACAACTTTGTCTTCTAGAATGTTCGATCAGGGAGAACATCATCCGGGAAAAGCATAGTGGAGGTCTAGTAGGACATTTTGGCATTGATAAGACCTTGGATCAGCTCAGTCATTTCTATTACTGGCCGAAGATGTGAAGAGACGTGCAATGATATGTGATCAGGTATAAGATATGTCAGTTGGCGAAAGGGCACAGTCAGAACACGGGGTTGTATACACCCTTACCTATTCCAAACAGACCGTGGGATTCAGTCAGTCTAGACTTTGTCCTGGATCTGCCAAAGACACAACTGGGTTTTGACTCCATCATGGTGGTGGTGGACCATTTCTTTAAGATGGCACACTTCATTCGTTGCAGGAAAACCAATGATGCTACCCATGTATCACACTTGTTTTTCACTGAAGTCGTTAGACTGCACATCTTAACCAAGTACATTATTTCCAACAAGGATGTGAAACTCACAAGACATTTCTGGCATACCTTGTGGAAAAAGCTAGATACAAAGTTAAATTTCAGCTATGCTTATCACCCACAGACCGATGGGCAGATGGAGGTGGTGAACAAGAGCTTAGGAAACTTACTATGGCGTCTAGTTGGGGAAAATTCATGAATGTGGGATCGTTTACTTGCCCAAGCAGATTTTTCTTACAACGATTTACCAAATCGAAGCACAGGAAGTAGTCCTTTTCAGATCTTGTATGGAATGCACCCCCGAGGAGTGCATGAGCTACGAGATTTGGGACAATTAGAGAGAAGAAGTGCTAACAAGGAAGATCTCGCAAGAGCAATTAATGACCTACATGAGCAGGTGAAGTCAAAATTACAGGACCGTAGTCAAAGGTACAAACATAAAGTAGATCTGAAATGATGGGAGGTACAATTTAACGTAGGGGATCAAGTCTTAGCACATCTATGCAATGAAAGATTCCCTAAGGGCGAATACAATAAGTTGAAATTTAAGAAAATTGGACCTCGCAAAATTCTGCGTAAATTTTCTGCAAATGCCTATGAGCTACAATTGCCTCCAGGTATAGCAATATGGCCCATCTTTAATGTGGCAGATTTATTCCCATACACTGCCAGTCCTGAAGGGGACAATTTGGTGCAACCAAAATGAGATACCCAAGAAAGAGAGTAGTTCATGGATGAGACAAATTCCTTCTTCTCGGCCACTTGAAATCAAAGGAATCCTCGATACACAGGTGGTCAGGGGGACTCAAAGAAAGGAGTGCCTACAGTACCTCATCAAGTGGAAGAACCACCCTATTGAGGACAGTTCGTGGCATGACGAAGGACAGATACAACGTACAGGGTATTCTATCCAAGAGCTCATGGACCGGAGCCATGAATTTCCATCTACCCCGGGAACCTGATGTAGGAGCATCTAGCTAAGGGAGGTCATGGCTAGAGTGTTTGTCATTCCAAATAGAATGAGTTTCAGTTAGTTCTTTTTTTTAATTTTCATCTAAATTTCTAGTGACGACATGTAGGACCTTATGTTAAGTTTGAGGTCGTCTCAGCCCACTATTTGTTTTTGTTTATGTTCTTTTTATTTTGGTTTAGAAGTTACTTTTTGAATACCGTCAAGAAAGAACAGTTATCAGTTATCAAGGAATAACTAAATGTAACTACTGACAGTTCAATAACTGTACAATGATCTATACAAGAAAGAATGAAACAGCTACTATAATGATCATGATAGGATTGAATAGAAACCAGCATGAAATCATTCTGAAAAAAACAAGAAAGTCTGAAGCAAAACAACGGAGTGAGCTTGCAGAAGTCGAAGGAATAAGCAAATAGTTACAGGTACCAACAAAACTCATATCATTCTCCTTTTCTATTTAATTAACAAAAAAGAAATCATTGTGTATATATATCGATATCAAATAGTTACAATCCACTATACAGTCACCAAATATAGACAAGCCATGAAAACAGAGTTCCTCCAGTAACAGCACCAAAATACAACCACGAGGTCACCATAGGACCGATATAATTACAATTCATAAGTTAAATAGCTGGAGGCATAAATACACAGGCCAAGACACAGTGAGGCTGAAGCTAATCCACCAACAACAGACTCAGAGAGGACTGCCAACAGAGAACACTTCGGACAAACAGACAGAGGTAAAACAAGGAGCAACCCTACCCGATACAAGTGCAAGTGTCAGGGCACGAGACCAGTGAACGGAGAGCCCAGCCGTATACCAGCGTGGCCAACAAGAAGAGTCATTAGAACCCAGTAAATGGAGCCACAAAAACAAAGAACTGAAAGTAGAGGCAAGGGTTTAAGGAGAGACTTACTGAAGGAGCCGAGCCCATGCGAACGAGGAAGGAAGCCGCGGACCAAGGTCACAGTCATAGAGTGGCCACTGCTCACAAGGAGTAAGAACAATCAGTGACAAAAAGAAAACAAGGAAGAAATGGAAAGCAAAGAAGGAGAACTCACCTCTGGTGGAATGCCGAATGAGAGCTAAGAGTCGAGCCACTCTGCAACCATGACCTGCAACAAAATTCCAGGCAAGTAGTCAAACAGCAAAGCAAACACTTCGAAACCATTAGCATAATCGAAGCCAGCGTATAACAAAGACCCAAAACTAAAATCATAACCAGGGTCGAACAGACGGAAACTAGAGTCTGAGACCAGGGGTTGCAAACCCATAACTTCATGCTCGGAGCAGGAAACATCACCAACGTGTGCAGATAGAAACCCTCATAGGAAATCATTCCTAGAGCTAGGAAAACGAAACCCTCACAAAACTACAACCAGAGACGAGGTGTCGAGACCTAGACAGAGCAGCAGAATAGTAGACCAACAGTAGAATGGTTGGAGTTAAGGTTTTTGCGGGATAGTGAAGATGAGGGAAAAGCGAGCCCGAGGAGGAGGACAATTGTCCTCATGACATAACCTCCCATACTGCACCATAAAGTCAGCCAACCACAAAACAATCAACTTTAAAATCAACAATAAATTATAAGCCGTAGGTGATCAGGGCTGATCCCATCACCGGGGAGTTAGGGAGAGGGAAACAAGAAAACGAAAGCTCACAGGGGTAGGCAGATACACAGGAAGGAGTAAGACGAGAGAAGTGAATAGAAGGAGATAATATGAATACCGATACCAGATATCAAACTGGACCATGTAAGCCTAAGGCAACCATCACACCCCGAGTGGTGTTAAGTGATCCAGTGCTACAGGCACATAGGGAACATATGGCGGCTTATACAGTTATTTGTAAATTCATGGGGTTATGGCCAATGGAGAAGGCCATAAATGAATGGATAAAGAATCAGTGGAAACCTAAGGGGGATATACATCTGCACCTTGGATCCAAGGGTTTATTTACTGTAGTTTTTACAAACATAGAGGATAAAGACAGTGTGTTTGAAGGAGGGCCTTACTTCTATGCTGTTGTAGGCCTCTATATGTGGCCTTGGGTGATGAATTTCGTAGCGAAGTGTGAGATATTCACTTCGGTCTCGGTATGGGTAAGGCTCTATTCCCTACCTCTAGATTATTGGCAGCCAGAATCATTAAAAGCCATAGGAAATAAATTAGGGCTTTTTTTTAAAATATCAGAGGCCACAATGTGAGGAAAATACACCTCCTTTTTCCCATATATGCGTAGAGATGGACATTTCAGGTGCTCTTGGATCAAATAATTCTAGAGGTTTTTGATGAAAACTGGGTGCAAGCAGTGGATTATGAGCATGTTCCTTTCAGATGCCACAAATGCCATGAACACGGGTATCTATTTAGAGACTTCCATTTAAATAAAATGGAAAGCAGAACTAAAGCAACCACAAGGAAAAAAAAATAAAAGCTATAACAAAGTGGGAAGCAGAGGTAAAGGAGGGAGAAGGAACCAGAAGAAAGTTAGTGAGGAAAAGCAGTTTAGTCACAATATGTTCAAGATATTAGAAGAAGAAGAGAAGCATGATAAAATGAACCAAATACTGGAGGACAACACTGCAAAGAAGAAAAAGTAAGATAGCATGGAGGATTTACCCCAAAAAAACCAAAAAAAGGAGGATTTGCTGAATACTATGGAACTTAATAAGGACCAAGAAATGACCCCGAGCGATGTGGGAAGAGAGGATCATGAACTACAGGATATCCTGGATAGGGAGCATCAAGATTTGGAAAAGTTCCTGGAGCATGGAACTACTAAAGGAATGGATTCACTACCTCAAGAGGAGTTTAATAGGGTGCAACAACTATTCCTAGGGAGAACTCAGGAAAAAGGTACAGGCGTCAAAAGAAACCATGACAGTCAGGACAACGAAGGGGTTAAAACAATGAAGGCAACATCGGGACTAGCTCCTAGGAACCTAGGCAGGAAAAGGGGTAGGAAGAAATAGAATGAGTTGTTGATAGAGTGTGGAAAACTCATGATCAATTCAAGTATGATGAAAGACCTAACTAGTTACTCATTTACAAATATTTCTTAATGAAGCTCACAACATGGAACATTAGGGGTCTAGAAAGTAAAAGGAAAGAAAGAAATCTTAGCAATAGAATGAAAGAAGAAAAACTAGACATGATTTTCATCCAGGAAACAAAATGTTCAGTAGATAAAATAAGAGAGATACACAGCAAATGGCTTATCAAATATGAATATCTAGAAGTTAAAGCATACAAAGCAGCTAGAGGAATTCTCACACTCTGGAACCCTCAGAAACTTGTTATCCTAGATGCTAAAGCATCCAACAACTATTTATCAGTGGTCATCCAACCTTTGGGAGACAAGGAAGTTTATTTGCTCACAAATGTGTATGGTCCACAAGAGCCAGAATAAAAACTCAAACTTCTAATGTCATTGGAGGAGTTAAGAGGAAGACATCCAGTTATCCCATGGATTCTAGGAGGAGACTTCAATATGATCAGGTCTTTATCGGAAAAAAAAGGGGGGACTAGATTACCAGGCAGAGATTCTATAGCATTTCAGAATTTCATAAACAATATGAAGCTTGTAGATACAGAGACAAGTAATTGCATAATTACCTAGAATAATAAGAGGGGAGGAGGGTCTCAAGTGGCCTCTAAACTTGATAGATTCATTATCTCGGAGGACCTTATCCTCATAGGCCATAACTTGGTAGCAGTGATACTTCCTTTTGGAGGCTCGAACCACTGGCCTATTCAACTTGAAGTGTCCTTTATAGGAACTCCAAGAAAGAGGCCTTTCAGGTTTCAAAACATTTGGCTTAGCAATCCTGACTTCATCAGCAACATTGAAAGATGGTGGATACAAGATACACAAGCTCTGGGTAATAAAATGTTCCTTCTACATCAGAGATTGAAACATGTCAAACAAAGGCTTAAAGTTTGGAACAAGAATGAATTTGGCAATATATTCGAAGCCAAAAAAAGCAACAGCATGGAAACTACAAGAAATTAACCAAACCCTCATTTCAGAGGGCTTCACCAAGGAGAGTAAGGATCAAGCGGAATATGTTCAACAAGAATGGGAAGACTTATGCAAGAAAGAGGAGATTTTCTGGAAATAGAAATTGGGGGTTCAATGGCTAAAAGAAGGAGAAAGGAATATAAGGTTTTTTAACAAATCTACCATGGATCATAGGTCACATAACAGGATTACAAAAATCAAAGATACTCAGGGAAACTAGTTCACTACACATCAAGAAATAGAAACTATTCTGGTTCAACATTTCCAAGGCATAGCCAAGGAGCCTCTCGTAGAGAGATCTTAATTCATCAAGGAATTCACAAAATACATTCCCAAGCTAGTGACAAGAGAAGACAAATATAATCTTAACAGGCCAGTGAATGAAGAGGAAATCAGTGAAGTCATCAAAGAAATGCAAAATGGGAAAGATCTAGGGCCAGATGGTTTCAACGTTGACTTCTTCAAAGCATGCTGGGAAATAATCAAGCAATATATCCTTGATGTGGTGGACGACTCAAGGAGAAACAAAATTGTTCTAAAGGCGCTCAACATCTCTTTCATAGCCCTGATTCTAAAGCAGGAGAATGCCATCACACTAGACAGATTTAGACCCATAGCATTATGCAACGTGGTGTATAAAATTATTTCAAAAGTAATTGTGAACAGACTTAAGCCCCTTCTCCCAACTCTAGTATTTGAGGAGCAAACTGGATATGTAGAAGGCAGGCAAATTCTTAATAACGTCATTCGAGCTCATCAGGTGGTTCATTCTCTTAAGAGCAATAAGTAGGCAGGTATGATCATTCAGCTTGACCTAGAAAAGGCATATGATAAGCTGAGCTGGGCTTACATCAAGAAAGTACTGATAACATATGGCTTTGACCATAATTGGATTAGATGGGTAATGGCCCTTGTAACCACCCCAAGCTTTTCAATCATGCTAAATGGCTCACCCTCCAAGAGTTTTAAACCCTCGAGAGAACTCAGGCAAGGAGGTCCGCTCTCACCCTTCCTCTTTATTCTCATGATGGAATGGCTAGGAAATGCAATCAAATATGCTAAAGAAGAAAGCAAAATCCAGAGTCTCAAACTCACTTTAAATGGGGATCCCTTGTCCCATCAACAATTTGTGGACGACACCATGCTGCAGGGTACACCCACAATCAAGGAAGCACAAGCCTTCAAGAAAATCATGAACGACTTTGGTCTAGCTGTGGGGACAGAGTTAAGCCTAAGTAAATAAAAAATTTTCTATGTTAATACTGATATTGCTATTCAGAGAAACCTAACTAGAATTCTAGGCTTCCAAAGGGATATTCTACCCTCCAAATATTTGGGAGTACCTCTGACAAACAAACCTTTAAGCAAGGCAGTTTGGGAGCTGTTTATTAATAAACTTGAAGACAAAATCTAGAAATGGACAAGCAGATCTTTGAATTTAGCAGGAAGGCTAGTGCTTACAAAAGTTATCCTTCAAATTGTCCCCATCTTCATGCTTTTAACCCTTCCAGCTCCTAAAGAAGTAATGCAAAGCATAAAAAATATCCAAGGGGACTTTCTTTGGGGCAAGGGGGAAGAGAAAAAGAAATGGGCTTTGGTAGCCTGGGATAAGATATGCAAACCAAAGATACACGGAGGTTTCGGACTTGATGACCTAGAAACACTAAACAAAGTCTTGGGGGTAAAACTATGGTGGAGATGGCTAAAAGAATCAGTTTCCCCTTGGGCCAAAGTATGGAAATAGAAATATGCAAACAACTGGCAAGAAAGGGACTACATCAGGATCTTTGGACTCATCAAAGGCTCCCAAATTTGGAACAAAGATTGGGAAAATAGGGCCTTAGTTCAGGAACACAATTTCTGGGAGATCAGAGATGGAGACCTTGCTTGGTTCTAGGAAGATAATTGTTAACAAGAACCTAAACTATTAAAAGAATAATTCGCCAATCTCAAGTATGATACTGATGAAAAAGGGTTACTCAAAGTAAAGGACTTTTGGGATAGGGACATAAGTGATGGAGAATATGGAAGATCCTTGTATATAGTGATGATTATCTGTTGAAAGCCTAGGCAGAAGCTCTTAAAGTCATCCTGGAACAGAGAAAGATTCTGAAATCAATATCTTCAGACCAACTAAGATGGGGTAAAAATGATGAAGGAAACTTCAAGCTCAAAGAGGCCAAACAAATAGCACTGGGGCTTGACTTCGCAAACCCGGATAATTATGGAAGGACCTATGGCAAAACCAAAACTGGATGAAAATCAAACTATTTATGTGGTTAATGCAGCATAAAAAGATTCTGACTTGGGAAAACCTTAGGAAAAGAGGGGTAGCCGGTCCATCTAGATGCCAACTATGAGAATCACAAGAAGAAACTATGGAAATCTTCTCAACCTCTACCCATTCACCTCCATCTTGTGGAATTGGATGGCATTGATCTTTAGACAAATAGATAGGGACATGGGAAGCATCACTAGTACTTTGAGGAATTGGAGGAAAAATTTCTCTGCAAATGAAATAATCAACAAAGCGTGGGCTTTAGTTCCAGGCTTTATAATCTGGGATGTATGGAAAGAACGTAACAACAGAATCTTCAAGAACAAGTTTGGATCACCCCAGAGCATAATGGCTCAGATTTTAAGTCAGATCAAAGAGATTGTAGGAGCCCTCATAAAACCCCCTCTTGGAAATCAACCTCAAGTTCAGGAAGAGTAGATTCTACTTAGTGGGACTGCAGGGGCTTTGCCCTCAAAGCATAAACAAGATGATTAGGCATATCACTGCTGATAAGGAATTTTGGCAACCTCCACCACAGGGTTTTATGAAGTGTAATATAGATGGAGCCTCAAAACGAAACCCTGGTATAGTTGGTTATGGAGGAGTCATAAGAGATGAAAAGGTTTTCATACAAACAATATTTCACGGTCACTTGGGGAGGGCCACCAATAATATGGCAGAGCTCATGGCCATGGAGCATCGCCTAGAAATCTTGAGGGAGTCAAATCTACACAACACCTTAATTGAAGGTGATTCCAAACTGATAATTAATTCGGTCAAGAGAATTGGAAATGGCTCAGTACCAAAGAAAGTGTCAAGGCACTGGAGGTTACTGCAAGTTTATCAACGTATCCAATCACACTTGCAAACCATGACAACCCTTAGTTTTATCCATGTGCGTAGAATAGCCAACAGATTGGTGGATAATTTGGTAAATGAAGGTGTGCTCTGTTCCAAAAGCAACATAAGATATGACTGGATAAGGACTCCCCAAGGATATCTGCGGGAAGAATGCTCCAAACAGGCGGCCTTAGATAGAGAGTTCTATCAAAGCAAGGAAAATAGGCAGGATGAAGACTGATGGATACAAAGGATTTTTGGTCCACAAGGGAAGAAAATATATGGCAAAATGCGAGCAGGAGGTCAGATAGCCCTCTACAGTGTGCATATGGTTTTCGGGCAGGAAAATGCTCCTGGAACTATTCACAATCACGGTTCTTGGGCGGGAAATTATAAGCAGGCCTAGTATTCGCATGTACCCTCATAACATTAAGAAGGGCCTTTTAAGTTTTCGGGTCGAGGACGCTTTTAAAATGGTGGCAAGTTGGTGCAATCGCAGCAATCCCATGGATTTCGCGAGGACAACAACAAGAACTTTAACAATTGAATCAGACCCAAAATTACTTAGGCTGGATTTTTATCAAGTGTCTGGTATGATAAGAAGGTTAAGTTCCATGTTTGTTGCTCTGTCATCCTGGAATCGTGCACTTATGGTGGATTTCGGGCAGATAAGGTGCTCGGGGGTTAACTCCCCAAATGGACCCAAAATGACTTTTAAATGTGGTTCAATGGTCTTATCGGGTCAGATTTATTGGTTAAAGGGTGTGCATGTTGGCCACCAAGAATGCTTTATAACTGTTTGATCTATGGAGCAAGATCGCTCAGTCTTCGAAAAAGATATATTATTGTTTTGTGGGCCCTCGGCCCAAGATATGTAATGTGGCTCGGTAACAAAAGTTGGTGTTGGTTTGTCAGTTTGGTGGGCCACACCACCTTTGTTCTTTATGTACAATTATGTAACTTTTAATTAATTGAATAGAAGGTACCACTCTCGCTTAAGCAAAAAAAGATTTTTTATGGAAAACGAGAAAAACATTTAAACATTATTTATATGATATATCTCATAGTTTTGAAAAAAAAAAAAATTAACTCTATCTTTCTTTGTTTTGGTAAAAACATCTCCCTCTCACCAACTTCAAATGTCACTCCAGTTAAAAACACTAATTCATCATTATTGACATTACTTATAATTTCAATATTTTATAGTGATGATTTATTCTTCTATTGTCTGGCCATATACAATATTCAGCCCATATGAAATAATGTTGGTGAAAAGTAACTATATATATATATATATATATATATATATATATATATATATATATATCAATATAAAACATCCACGTAATTCATGTTTTTATATATTTCCATAAAGATTATGTAGAATTCGTGTTTTTTTTGTTTTAGATGTTGTAAAATTAGAATCTTCAATGTATGTTGAACTTAGTGTGTTTAGTATGAATCACTTGCACTTAAGTAGACAAGTTAGACAAGTGTAGTTGAGTAGTTATTGAATTTTTTTATAAAGAGACCTCGTTATGTATTATACAATCAATTTTCGGCATTAGTTTAAATTAATAAAATATTGTGTATTTTATCATATTTTGATTTTGGTTGTTTATTTAAGAAGCAGATCATTACTCCATTTGAGGTAGCATCGGCTTAGCCTCAACCAAATTTAAAGACTATTTAATCAATTAAATCCGAATCAATTTACATGATTGTTTATTTAAGAAGCAGATCATTACTCCATTTGAGGTAGCATCGGCTTAGCCTCAACCAAATTTAAAGACTATTTAATCAATTAAATCCGAATCAATTTACATGATCAACGACTTATGCGGTTGGAAATTGGATCATTGTCCACTAACGCTAATAGGGAAGGAGTAGCTCCTTGGCTTTTAATGGTCTAGGTTTCATTACAACTTTTCTAGCCACTTCTTATGATGGCCTTCTCAGTACTTAGAAGATATTTTTCCGTTCCTCTTTGCTCTTATCTTATGCTTTTCCCAACGGATATTGGAACAGCGCTTCCAGAAACATATCATAATGAAAGAACATGGAAGGTTATTTCATGAAGGCGGTTCTATACAATACGGAGCTGAGTTGCACATCGGGGAAAATAAGGGGATCAGCGATAGCGATAAATGAAGGATTTGGTCCCGAACCTATTCGTGCATGCATATTCTTCTCTTTATTCATGCTTTTCTCGTGGCCTGCATAAATTCAAATGACTTTTTTCAATAAAAGTTACACGTCTCTTCTGAACTAGTTGCACATGTTTCCAACCTTCACGCTTCAACTAGTGCTGTGGTGATGCAAGATGATATGTTGCACCAGGCTTAGAAAGCTACTGGAGCAGCCATAAAAGAAACAACCACCAATGACACTTCTCGGATGAAGGTAAAAAGGTACATGGAAATAATGATCTGACCCGGAATGTGGAAATTAATATCAAAGCGAAGAGTTTGACTAGATTATTAATTATATGTCACCGCATTGCAAAACACTGTTCATTATATGTCATAGAGGTTGATCGTACTTTCTGTAATTACCCATTTAAATTCGATTTACCATCATTGTGAACTCTCATAAAATTGGCATCATAATGTTGACTACAATGAAGAGTCAAATGTATGATCCATAAATACTCTCGAGCTATGAGAAAGAAAGATACGTCTTTAATAAAACTAGCATTCAAAGAAGTCATTCGTATGTCTGACGTTTTCATTATTAATTAGATAGTTTAGTGCATTTTTTTTGGCAGTGACCTGTCTTAAATCACGAAAAAGTCATTCTATAAACACTCTGACAAGCTTTATCCTAGAGATTCCCTAATGTAATGTATTTACTAATGTAATGTATTTAACCAAGTAGCTTGTGGCGGAGACAATTTTCTTATATTTTATTATATTTATATTTTATTATATCTATATATAAAAGTAAAAAAATATATATGTATATTAAATGTTAAAAATTGATTCTACAACTCAAGGTAAGAGAGAAATTTTTTTGAATGTTCAAAGTAAAACTTACATGTCTCATTAAAAACAATATTTGTTATAATAATAAAATAATATCTAGTATTATTATTATATTTAATAGTGTATTTAATGTGTTGATTGAAAATGATCTCTAATTCATCATTGTAATAGTTAGGAAATTGTCTTATTTTAGACTAAAGGATAAAGTTGTTAGGATAGGTGTGCAATAGAGCTTGAAAATAGAGATTTGATTGTTAGATTGATTAAAAATAGAGATCGGGTTGTTCGTATAGTTAGAATAGGATTTGATTCATAAAAGGAAGAAAATGTAATGAAAAAAGATTAGCTGAGATGATTGAGGATTGTGTGAGAGGTTAGAGTTGAGTGATAGATAGGTTTTGAGTTTGGAACAGAGGTCTGTAAAATTGTTGTAATTGAGTGAGAGGGCCAAGACCCTGTAATTATTATTATATTGAAGAAATTGATTCCGTGTGTGACTGCGTGTCAATTCTGGTGAACACTCTCATTTACTTCTGTGAATTTGCGTTCTGAAGTGCATCTGGGTATTTTTCTATTCTTCATATTTTAATTGTTAATCACAGTCATTAGTATGAATGACGGGGGTAGAAGAGCACATAAAGGCTTAATCGTGGTTGAAGGCCTGTACTCCATCCTAGCCATCGATCTAAGTTTCAATTGCTTACGTCATAGTCAACTGTGGGGTTAAGCTATTTGATAATCTGTGTGTTGGTTGTAGACCCCCAGGCTGTAGGATTGATTGATTCTATTATCCAAGGGATATCAGGGTTTAAAGTGATCGGAGTTAAGTCTAAACCCGGACCTAAATTTTTATAGAGCAAGGTTTATAAAACATATCGGCTCCGTCAGGCGGGTAGTGTCGTGCAAGTTCCTTGTGCGATATCATTGTCAACCGCTGGATGACTCTTGATTTATGACTGTTGGATTATATCACATCACATCATTCAACAGTGAATGAACCTTGACTGGGAGAAATTGTGATTTGCGATGTCACTGCCGATTGTTAGATCTGGAGAGGAGAGATCAACGACGTAGAGTGAATTGTTGTCCTCAAAAGGGAAAGTCAATGTGGGACTGATTGTTGTTTAATTGTTGTTCGATTGTTTTTCAGTTCAGTTGTTGTTCAATTGTTGTTCAATTGTTGTTCAGTTGTTTTGCAATTGACCTCCTACATCATTTTTGGTATCAGACAACAAATATTGAGTTTGACTGCATTAAGCATGCCACCAGGGAGAGGAGTTGGCATAGGTTGAGGAAGACCTGAAGCAAATGCAGTTATGCTGGAGGAGATCCAGAGTCTACGTACAAGGATGGACATAATGGAGACTGCATAGAGGAGAACACCTGATGAAGGAGATGCCAGTGCTGCAAAAGAATCTTCTGAGGAAAAAGAAGAGGAGGAAAATAAAACTACCAAAGTTATCAATATGTTGGCTAAAGTAGGTGGGAAACCAAAGGTGGAAATTCTTGTGTATGAAGGGAGTCTCAATGCAGAAGAGCTAATGAATTGGATCGGTTCATTAGACAAATATTCTGACTATGAAGAGGTTGATGACAGAGAGAAGGTGAAATTTGCAGTTACCAGATTGAAGGGTCATGCAACTATTTGGTGAGATGAACTACAAACATCTAGAACAAGAAAAGGAAAGTCCAAGATCAAGAAATGGGACAAAATGGTCAGTAAAATGAAAGCTAAATTTATGCCAAAACATTATTAGTTAAATCTTTTCAAACAGTTACAGAATTTAAGGCAAAAAAGAATGTTTGTTAAAGAATACACAAAAGAGTTTTATAGATTGAGTATTAGAGCAGGACATGTAGAGGATGATATGGAGAAGGTAAGCAGATATATCAATGGCTTAAGATATGACATACAAGATGAGATCAACTTGCTGAGTTTGAAGACCATTGGAGATGCCTATCAAGCAGGTTGAAGACAAAAGAGAAGATGTTGAGAAAACAAAATCACAGGAATAGAGGGAAAAGTTCGGTAACAGGTAGAGGAACTACCAGACCAAGGTTGCAGCAACATTAGCACGAACCAGGAAGTTCAATTAGTAGACCAGAGGGGAGATTTTAATAGAGGAAGATTTGCACCCAGAGGAAGAGGCCGAGGAAGAGATATTTGGTGTTACACGTGTGGATTATGGAGACATGTATCATGGGACTATCCTCATAACAGAAGAGCAAGTTAGAGTAATGCGAATGTAGCTGACGTAAAGCCAGGACACCTCGAATTATAGAAAAGGAAGAATCCCCTGAAGTAGGAGAATCCCTGTTATTGAAAAGGCCATTGCTTAAGGCAGAGAAAGAGACTAAAGAACTAGTGCAGAGGAAGAGTTTATTCAGAACTACATGCAAATCCAAAGGTAAATGTTGTAAAGTGATAATTGACAGTGGAACCACTGATAACCTTGTTTCTACAGAGATGGTGGACAAGCTAGGATTAGTGAAGACAGAACACCCTACTCCTTACAAACTGTTGTGGTTGCAGAAAGGACATCAGATTATTGTGACAGAATAATGCAAGGTAGAGATATAGATTGGTACGTATAAGGATGTGATATTGTGTGATATAATGCCAATGGATGTATGCTATGTATTGCTGGGAAGATTGTGGCAGTTTGATCGGAAAGTTATTCATTATGGGAGGAAAAATACTTATACTCTGGAGAAGAGTGGAAATAAACATACACTGCTGCCATTGAAGCATGACGTTGACAAAGGAGCAGCTGGAAACAGTGTTATGCTGATGAGTGGAAAGGAGTTGTTGCAAAAAGCAGGAAAAGGTGAAGAAATGCATTTTGCTGTCGTAGGGAGACGTAAGGTAATTTTAACTTCCACAAACTTAGATGATTTACCTGAAGAAATCAAAACACTGTTAAATGATTTTGTTGATATTATTGTGGACGAGTTGCCAAATGCATTACCACCAATCAAGAGTATTAGTCATCATATTGATCTAATACCAGAAGCAAGTTTGCCAAACAAAGCAGCGTACAAATTAACTCCTCAAGAGAATGTAGCAGTTGGAAGACAAGTGCAAGAACTGATGGATAAGGGACTAATCAAAGAGAGTCTTAGTAAATGTGTTGTACCAACAGTACTCAATCCAAAGAAAGGAGGTGAATGGTGTATGTATACAGATTCTAGAGCATAAACAAGATCATTATCAGGTATAGATTTCCTTTACCATGCATGGATGATTTGATGGATTGTTTTAGTGGGTCAAAGTATTTTACTAAAATACATCTGAAGAGTGGATATCATCAAATAAGAATTAGAGAAGGAGATGAATAGAAGACTGCATTTAAAACAAACAATGGGTTGTATGAGTGGTTAGTGATGCCTTTTGGACTCACTAATGCACCTAGCATGTTCATGAGATTGATGAATGAAATCTTAAAGGAATATGCAGACAATTTTTTTATTGTTTATCTTGATGATATTCTAGTTTTTAGCAGAAGTAAAGAAGAACATGTAGAGAATCTTAAATTGGTTTTAAGAACTCCGTAGGAAGAGAAACTACTGATATATCTAAAGAAATGTAGTTTCATGAAAGAAGAATTAATTTACTTAGGATTTGTAGTTTCTAAAGAAGGGTTAAAAATGGATCCTTAAAAAGTTCAAGCAATTTCAAACTAGCCTATTCCAAGGAATATATTTGAGGTAAGAAGTTTTCATGGTCTTGCAAGTTTTTATAGGAAATTTAACAGAGGGTTTAGTCAGATTTGTGGACCAATTCTTGAAACAATCAAGGATACTAATCAGCCGTTCATGTGGACAGAAGCGGTAGACATAAATTTTAAGTTGCTGAAGAGGAAAATCATAGAGAAACAAATTTTAGCTTTACCCGATTTTGGAAAAGTATTTCAAGTTTAAACTGATGCTAGTGGAGTTGCAATTGGAGCAGTTTTAAGTTAGGAACATAGACCAATAGCATATTTCAGTGAGAAATTAAATGAAGCGAAGAGGAAGTATTCTTCTTATGATAAAGAATTTTATGCTATTGTACAAGCCTTAAAAAAATGGGGACATTATTTGCTACCAAAGGAGTTTATATTGTATTTTGACAATCATGCATTACAGTTCATAAACAACCAGCAAAAATTGAACCAGAAACACGCCAAGTGGGTAGAGTTTTTGCAGAGCTTTACTTTTGTGAGAAATCACACAAGTGCTAAGTTGAACAAAGTCGTTGATGCTTTAAGCAGGGTAAATTTCATTGTGCAAGAATTAAAAATTTGTATTGTAGGATTTGAAGAAATGGTTTACATTATAAAGATGATGCAGATTTCAAACATATTTACACAACAATACAAAATCCAATAGTTCATAACCGAAGTCAGTGGTTGGATTATCTTATCCAAGGAGGTTTATTGTTTAAAGGCAACAATTTTTGTATTCCCAAATGTATTATGAGGGAAAACATAATAAAGGAGAAACATAGTGGAGGATTATCTGGTCACTTTGGACAAGGCAAAACCTTTGCTCAGGTAAATACTTTTTATTATTGGCCAAATATGCAGACTGATGTTAAGAGATTTGTTGAGAAGTGTAGGATATGTGAACATGCTAAAGGGAGAATCCAGAATACAGGATTGTACCAACCATTGCCAATACAAGACTGACCATGGGATGAAGTTAGCATGGATTTTGTTTTGGGTTACCTAAAACTCAAAGGTGGAATGATTCCATTTATGTTGTCATAGATAGATTTTCCAAGATGGCACATTTCATTGCATTTAAAAAGACTAGTGATGCAACACATATTGCTGATATATTTTTCATAAATTGTAAGATTACATGGACTGCCTGTAAGTATTTTGTCTGATAGAGATACAAAGTTTGTAGGGAATTTCTGGAGAAATCTTTGGACGAAACTAGGAGTTAACCTTAGTTTCAGTTCAACATACCATCCTCAAACAAATGGAAAAATTGAAGTAGTAAACATAAGCTTGGGAAACATATTGAGAAGTTTAGTGTATCAAAATCCTAAGCAATGGGATTTACCACTAGTTGAGGCTGAGTTTGCTTATAATGACACTCCAAACTAAAGTACTGGAATGACTCCATTTCAATTTTTTTGGGATGAATCTAAGAAGTGTGTATGAGCTCATAAATTTGGGTAAACAGGAGACAAGAAGTTAAAAAGATGAAGAGTTTGCAGAGCAGATGCAGAGACTACAAGAGGATGTCAGAGGAAGATTGTACGAAGGTAGTGGAAAATACAAACATAGAGCATATATGAAAAGAAGAGAGAAAGAATTCCAAGTGGGAGATTTAGTGATGGTGTATTTGAGAAAAGAAATATTTCTTGCTAAGACTTACAATAAACTAAAAATGAAAAAGATAGGACCATGTAGAATTGTAAGAAAGTTTTCAGCTAATGCTTATGAAATGGAATTTCTAGAAGGGATTGGAATATCACCTATCTTCAATGTTGCAGATTTATATCCATACAAAGATATAGAGACAGAGCTACAGGAGGAAACTACAGAAGATGAAGATCAAAATTCGAACTTGGAAGAACAAATGCCAAAGATAGTTAAGAGAGAGATGGAAGTTTTTTTGGATAAAAGAGTATCCAAAAGAACCAGAGGATAGATTTGTTTTAATTATCTAGTCAAATGGAAAGGACAGCTAGTGGAGGATGCTAGTTGGTTGACAACAATAGAGTTGCAGAAGTATGGAGTAAACCCTGAAAGTCTGAGGGATGATTCTTTTCTTCCCTGTGAGTCTGATGCAGAAGCATCTGGACCTAGCCAGCAATGTGATGGTTTTTTCACATGTTGTGGCTAAATGAGTCGAATTTCACTAACTTGAGTGGTCAAAAGTCAGTTTTGGTTGACAGGGTTCGATCTCTCGAAAATGATTTGTAATTTATTATTGTAATAGTTAGGAAATTGTCTTATTTTAACTAAGGGATAAAGTTGTTAGCATAGGTGTGTAATAGAGCTTGAAAATAGAGATTTGGTTGTTATATTGATTAAAAATAGAGATCGAGTTGTTCGTACATTTAGAATAGGACTTAATTCTTAAAAAGAAGAAAATGTAATGAAAATAGATTAGTTGAGATGATCGAGGATTCAGTGAGAGGCGAGAGTTGAGTGATATAGAGCTTTTGAGGTTGGAACAGAGGTCTGTAAAATGACTCTAATTAAGTGAGAGGGCTAAGACTCTGTAATTATCATTATATTGAAGAAATTGATTTTGTGTGTGATTGCGTGTCAATTCTAATGAAGACTCTCATTTACTTCCGTGAATTTGTGTTCTAAAGTGCATCTGGGTATTTTCTCTATTTTTCATATTTAATTGTTAATCTCAGTATTTAAGTGCTAATAGCGGTCAATATTATTAAGCATGGGTGTAGAAAAGCATAGAAAGGCTTGATCGTGGTTGAAGGCCCGTACTCCATCCTAACCATCAATCTAAGTTTCAACTGCTTATGTCATAGTCAACTACGGGGTTAAGCTGTTTGATAATCTATGTGTGTGGTTGTAGACTCGCAAGCCGTAGGATTGATTCTGTTATCGAATGGATATCAGGGCTTAATGTGATCAGATTTTAAGTCTAAACCTGCACCTGAATTTTTATAGGTCAAGGTTTATAAAACATATCGGCTCCGTGAGGTGGGTAGCGTCGCGTAAGTTCCTTGTGCCATATTGTTGTCAAATGTTGAATTACTACTAAATACTAACTATTGGATTATATCGCATCACGTCATTTAGGAGTGAATGAACCTTGGCTGGGAGAAATTGTGATTTGTGATGTCACTTCCGACTGTTAGATCTGGAGAGAAGAGATCAATGACGTAGAGCGAAGTGTTGTCTTCAAAGGGGAAAGTCAACGCGGGACCGACTTTGGTTCAATTGTTGTTCAGTTGTTGTAAATTGTTGTTCAATTGTTGTTCAGTTGTTGTTCATTTGTTGTTCAGTTGTTGTTCAATTGATGTTCAATTGTTGTTCAATTGACTTCCTACGTCATTATGTGGCTTTGCATAGTAAAAAAAATTCAATGTAATGATATATGTCCATGTTAAAGATATTTGGGACAAGCTTCAATGGAGCTATGAAGGATATGAAAAGGTAAAGAGGCAAACTCTTCAAACTCTTAGAATGCAATTTTTGTTTTAAAGATTAGTAAAAACGAAAAAATTACAAGATTAATGGGATTGTTAGTACAATGAACGAGTTGATGAAAATATTAATGAATCAATAATTATTAAGAAAGTATTGAATTATGTTCCCTTCATATTCAATGGAAAAGTCTTACTCATTGAAGAAATGAAATATTTGGAAAATATGACAATTGATGAACTAGATGGAATCCTGACTACATGTGAAATGAGAATAGAAAAAGAGAGATAAAGGTTAAAGGAACCAAACCTCAATGTATCAAATAAACAAAAAGAAGCCAAGGATTGTCATCATCCCAACTACGAATGAGATTCATAAGAAGCTCAATTTGTGAGAAATCTAGAAAGAGGATCTAGAAATAAAAGGTAGGACACTATTCAAACATTTTAATTGTAGGAAACCAATATGGGATATCATAAAATATAGATTTTCTTTTCATCCAATGGGAAATTTCTCAACATAGGCATTGAATAATTTTGTGTCATCGAACATAAGCTCCCCATTTGAATTGAACATTTATGCATACTCCTTCTCCTTCTCTTTCTCATATGTTGTAAGCCATTCAGTTGATGTCATTATTACATGCCTTTGTGTTATCTCTAGTTTTTCATTGAAAATGGATGTTGCTCTTAAGTAAGGGTGTTGTTTAGGGAGGAATACCCTAGAGTAGTCATACATTTTCTTTTGCAGGTCTTCAGATCACCTAGCCTTCAAAGAAGGTCCACAACATTTACATCCATGATACCCTTTTATTACAAGACCTAAGAAATTATTGTATACAGGTTGGAATGTTAGTAACCATGAAGATCAGAACATTTGCAATGAATTTAATTAAATATATGTGAAAAAATCTTGTTACGTACATAAAAAAATCAATAAAAATGTAATTTACCAGAGCAAACTCCTAAGAATAGATAATCATGTATGGTGTAAGAAAATATGCCATACAATGTAAAAATTCTCTTCGTTGGGATGGGTCTTGATACATTCTACACATGTATCCCTTCCCATAATTTATTCAATTCATCTACCAATGGTTGTATGTAGTCATAAATATTCTTCACTTGTCTTCTACCAGGGACTATGAGATACAACATAAGATGTTCATTCTTGACATAAAAACCATGGGTGGTTATTGGTATTGATCACTACTACAAGAAAAATAGAATAGTTGGTGTTTTGAATGGAATATGGGTTGACACTATCCATAGCTACGTGAAGTCATAGACCTCATACATCATTATTGAATTTTTCAGCCGATGTATCCTATATATGCTTCATGGATAGTAAATATGTTGGATTTGCATAACTCTTGATTCACTTGTGTATGAGGCATGCCATCCCTACGACATAATAATTATTTGCAATGAAAAAGCCTTTGAATCCTTGAGATTATAGGCATGTGCCTCAATATCTTATGAGGAGGACCACATGATTTACCCATTTTTTCTAATTATGGTACTTGTCATGCCCACATTTCATACATATCTATTTGTCTGTACATACTCCTCTATATAGAATACAATCATTCGAACATGCATGATCTGATATGTACTCAACACCCAACATTTTCAACAACTGCATTGCCTCTTGGCAACTAGCGGACAAGACATTGTCACTTGGAAGAACCTTATCATTGAATAACCTATAGTTGGTGGGGAATATAATTTTAGAATGTCAATATTTAACATTCGTAAAATAAACCATTTTTAATGTTGATTGTGTGACAATATTTCTCAAAATATAAGGGCATTGATCAATCATGTCGGTGAATTACCTCAATATTGTTGAGAGACATGTATTTGACATGCCTAATGTTGGTTTCAAGTTGTAAAGAAACATCCTTGTCCCAAACGAAGTAGAATTTGACTTGCCGCCAGGTCCAAAGAGAGGGGTGGTGGAAGAAAAATTTAGGCTTTTGGAATAAGGTATTAGTGATATGAGCATCATCCCCTCGATCTTTGTTTTGGAATGCATCTAATAGAATTTCCTGCATGGCAGTCGTATCCTATAAGTAATCATCCATAACAACCTCTACTTGATTTCCTCCATTGCAAACCTGTAATGAAGAACTACTACTGTTGTAGTCATTCCTAATTGGTGAATCTAGACGTAGTGGGAATTGAAAAGGTGGTTGACTCAACCATTCTTTGTATGTTTCCTCTATGAATGTATCTCTTAATGTATATTTCATTTAATTTTACATTGTAGTGGGGTGCACAGGAAGATGGTAGGTGGGTCGCTCATCATCACTAGAATCCTAATTTCAAAAAATATTAGACATCATTAGTACACTATCAATGATATTAGTAACCACATTAATGAAATTGCTTTGTTGAAATTACACTATATCAAACAATTTTTACCATTGTTGATCTAGGATTGTGAATGGAAGATGTCAAGTTCCAATTGATAGGGTGAAGAGGCTATCCATTTGCATCTACCAACTGCTTGCGATATGTTACTCCTGATAAGAGCTTCTAATGTTTTTTAAATGAAGGAATATTTTTTGTATCTGAACTTGATTCTGAGCTAGGATCATACAAATTTTGATATATTTATATTCAAATTGACATGGATTAAAAAAAGTAAATTCAATTACATAATCAAAATGTAAATAAAATCTAAACTTACTGGAGATGAAAAGGGAGAAATTTGTGAAGCACTTTGATAAAAAACATGGAATGAGCTGGAATTTAAATAATTGTCCATTTGATATTATTGATATTTTGTTCCTGAATTTGAGAAAAATTAGAAATAAAATTTTGTGTCCATATCTAAAATTAATTTCGAGAACCATATAACTACAATTTGAATTTCAATATAGTTTTCAATAATTTTTTTCAAGAATATGGCGACCTTAAGTAGAAAATGTATACTATCACTACTATAATTCATGTGGATGTGCCCTAAACAATAATTTGAGATTAATGAAAATAAAATTTCAAATAACTTTTAAACGCTACCATTGAACTTATCAAAAAAAATCACACTAATGACTGTAAATCATAATAACACTAGGGCGTTGAAATAAAATCCTCACCAACTTCTGTCATTTATAAAAATATAAAATATGTTATCATTTTAGTGCTCTTGTACAAAAACACGTCAATGTGTTTGAATAAAAAGAACATCAGTTTTCACTTGTTTTCGAGATTTCAAAAATAAAAATGAATTCTACCATGTCAATGCTCTTATTAATTGCAATGCTTCAAGATTTAAAAAAAAAATGTATCTGGTCGGTGCGCTAAAAAAAATTGGCACCCTGGCAATATTAGTGTACGTTACTTGTGAATTCATCAATGCTCTTTACTATCAAATGCACCAGAGTTTCGATTAAGTGAAAAAAACATGAAACTTTTTTTTTTCTTTTTTCAAATTAAAAAATAAATGGCAATTAATTTTTCGAAATCTGATTTCATAAATGCTTTTAAATAGTAAAATGTTATTCACTATTTCATTATTTTTCCCAAAATTTCAAGGGTGTGATTTTCAAGAGAGACATTCCAAGAGCACTACGCAACAAAAGATTACTTTGGAGCAACAAAACTATTTTGAAGATCAGAAGCTGAAAGGTATGGTGTTTCACTCAAAACCCCGCATAGAAAAAAGTTTAAATTTTATTGTTGATTTTACTAATAATTTTCTTTACAACTTTTATTAGGGTTTAATTAAATGAGAGATCATTTTGCAAGAGAGAAATACTGGGAGCACTGTGGAGCAGCAAAATATTTTGGAACCATAGAAACATTATGTGAATTTTGAGGTCTAAAATAGGCCTCCTAAGGAAATGATAAAATAATAGTGGAAATAGTAAAATAAGATTAGATTACATTATCAAATTTTAAAGAGAAAAAATAAAAAACTGTTTTTTCAACTCGTATTTTCAAATTATATCCCTATAGGTTTACTAAAATATTGAGCAGAAAATCTCACTGGATGAAGAATTTGACACCTCATCCAACGTGTGCCCATGTTGCATACTTTGGATGGATCCTTCTACAAAAAAAATGAGAAATACATGAAAAATGTGATTGCAATCACAATTTTTTTTCATGTATTTCTAATTTTTCGTGTAATAGGGTTCATTGAAAGTATGGAACATGAGTACTCCTGGGATAAGGAATTAAATTTTACAACCAATGAGTACTCTCGCTCGAAATTTGAGTAAAAACATAGGGAGATAACTTGAAAATACATGTTGAAAAAGTAGTTTTATAATTTTTTAATCATTTTATTTTTTTAGTCCAAAAATGGTGAATCATCCCCCATTGTTGACATCATCATCTTGAATCCTATCGGTTCTTATAGAGTTTATTTTGGTTGTACATTTTTCTTTGAAGGCCCATTTTAGACCTCAAAATTCCCCTATTGGATTTGAATTTCAAAAGGTATGGTGATTCACTCAAAACACTTCATGACAAAAATTCTAAATTTTACTATTAATTTTTTTTACAATTTCTGTTAGATTTATTCATAATTGGAAGAAAAGAAACATGCATAATAAAAAATTTACTATTGTGTTGATGGTGTTGGACCTGCCAACATTCATGGGATCTCCTTGGTATGAAGTCCCAACTAGACCTCACACCATTTGGTGTAGGAGTCCCATCAGGTATGATGGCCCAGTTCCCATTATCTTAAAGGTTTTCCTTAGCTCTTGCTTGTCAGCACATGAGAGTGGTATGATTTTTCTTTGAACAACGAGGTTTGCATGGTTTGTGAGTGCTTAGTGTTACCTCGGGCAAGGTTCTTTCACTGTAGAGGGGGGGTGGAAGTGAGTCTCAAGTTGAAAGGGAATAGTCCAAATTCTTTCAGAGACACACAACACAATAGGACATGTGCAGCCTCCAACAGAGTAGTCCACATGGATGCGGTAGTAAAAAAAATACAATGACTGGATAACACGTACAACACCTAGCAGAGTAGTCCACACGAGTGTGATAGTTGTTATAACATGTTTTTGGGAATGGTCCAGCGGGATAGCCCACATGGGCGATACAATGTTAACAACTTATAAAACAATTTTTCGTAAGCATATTTATTAGAACAACCGAAATAGTTCAACTGTTTTAGCATAGGTTAAAGAAAAATTCATTACAAGTGTCCAAAGAATAGTCATACAAATAAATACAATACATATGCAAAGACATGTTGGTCTGTTATCAGGCTTCTAAGTTAAGCGAAAGTTCTAAGATACATTGGTACACCATACATCACTAACCCCATTAACGGGGTATTGGAAGCACTGCTCGCTCCTCAAAGAAATTACTATAGACTCTCAAGGCTATGTGGGACGAGCCAAGGTGAAAACGCTTTTGCATGTACAAATTACAGGTATTTATAGCCAAGGGTGAAATTGGCCCTTATGACTGTTTGACTTCCTTCATGACTCTTTGACTTACATGACTCTTCAACTTTACATGAATCTTAATATTTACATGTGGGTCTCTTGGAATTCCACCTTACATTAATATTGTTTGCAATAATATGGCCCATAGTAGTGACATGACTGACATGACTCATGGCACGACCCGATAAGATAGTCTTGGTATGTTCATGTTGCTGGTGGTGTCCATGTTGAACTATAGTGCTACTGAGTGAAGGATGTGCTCTTGGTGTATCATATCCTCACCTCCGTAGGGTAAGGTGTGTGTAGTCTTTGATGGTCTTTGTGTTCTCTTGATGTTGCATGTGCACATCACTTATCCACTTGTACTTTGGCATGCTTCATTTGTTCATCTGTTTGCGAACAAATTTCCTTACATGTGTTCCTTGTTTGTTTGTTCGCGAATGAATCTCCTCACATGCGCTCATTGTTCATCCCATTCGTCGTCGCGTCATGTCTAATTCATTAACCTGTATCTATAATCATTCATGATGAGACGACATCAAATCTGGAAATCTCCTAGTCTACCATGATGCATTATCTTTCGCTTTCGGATGCAGGTGATTAGGAGAGAGGACAAGGCTCTCAAAGTGTGTAGAGAACATTTTGATCTAGGATCTAGGGTCTGGGCACTGTCGGTGAAAATTGCATAGAGGTCATTGGGAGGCTGAGATGGGCACCCAGGTCAGTAGTGACTGTCCCCGGGATCTAGCTCGGCTGGATCAAAGATATGCACAATTTTTTCAGGGAAGTAGTGCAGACAGTAGAGGGATACTAGTAGTGGAAACTGCACAATTTCTCTGGGCAGCTAGCAGTGGGCTGCTGGAGGCTGCTTAGAAAATCTGCACAATTTTTTTGGGGAGCTGGTAGAGGGCTGCGGGAGATTGTTGGAAAAATCTTCACAGAGCTGGGAGGTTTCCCTGCTCGACAGCCATGCATAGTTTCTAAGCTGAGTGGGATGTTGGGAAGTTGGGAGACTCCTCATGAAAACTGCCCAGTTTTCAGGATGAGCAGTAGGCTGGCTCATAGGGTGATTGGCTCGAAAAATTTCATAATTTATTAAGGCAGTGCAGAGGTAGGAAGAGGTGTCTGTCTGCCATGTCTACGCAGTTTCTTTAGTTAGCGGAAGTGGGTGTGTTTGACAACTTCTGTGCAATTTTTCAGAGGAGTGAGCACTGATTCAGATGGATTGCTGGGAAAATTCTGCATTGTTATTGGTTACATTCAGTCAAGTCGACTCCAGGATTTCATAGCACATTTTGCTTGGGAGGAAGCCTCAAGCTCTACACAATTCTGGGCAACGGTACATGTTCACTAAGGGTTGGAACTGTGCATTGCAGCTCAGTGGAGGTCTAGTTGTTGGGGTTGGTCTGGTCGATATAGCTCAACAAAATCACTAAGTGTGTAAATGAGTGACTTCGTACATGCATGGCCTTGTGAATACACACTCAATATGACTTTACTACAAGACACCTCGAACCATCAAGACAAAATACACTGAGTGTGACTGGCTGATGGTGTGAGCGACACTTGTGATGGATCGTTGAATGACCATGACGACACTTGCTTAAAAGTGCATAGAACTTCATGTGTCAATTTGATAGATGTTTACATAGAGAATACAACTTTTACACATGAAGATAGACTTTATGCATAGCCAAAACATGGCTGCAAGCATGATAATGTGACCAAGATGCAAACAGGTGTCCAATGAATAGTTAAGCGAGGAGGGTGCAAGCACTCAACACGAGTTCACAGGATGAACCCAAATGATTGAAAAAATCAAAGAAAAATCCAGTGAACACTCTGAATTGGATGCAGGACAAAAATTTAGAGTGTGTTACAGCTGCTACAACACTTGGTGACTCACTGGTTGAATTCCAGCTTCCTTGGTTTGGTCCATTGATAGCATAGAGCCTTGGTCTTTCAAGGAGTATTGAATTTTTGTGTGGGTTATTTTGGCTTCCTGACTTACCCCATGTACATATATGGTTCATTATTCGCCAAGTCAATCAAACACAACAAAAAGTTTCAGCTTGATCACAGTGTTTCGAAATCGGGAAGCATCGTTTGGCTCGCGAATTAAAAAATTTCAGAGTATAAGTTTTCATCTCTGGTGTTGCTCCACTACTAACAGGCCTGGACAGTACCTTGGTGGACTCACGTAGGAATACACACATTTCTCCACTGCCAGTGAGCCTGGTCAGTACCTCGGTGGAGTTGCATGCTTCACCTCTCTACGCGGGAGCCTTTCTCTTATTTTTCTATTCTATCTTTTAAGAGGACTCTGCATAGGCAGTTATTTATTTTTGGGATGGAAGAGGTATCTCTACTTATTGAGAGTAGAAGAGGTTGTTTCTTTAGAGAAGCATGTAAGAACTCTTGCATTGATTTGCTCATTTAGATTTTCCCTTCTCCGTTTCTACTAGCTGGATGACCTTGATCACATAGAGCAGAAGCCAGAGTACAGGCATGGGCTTTCCTAGTGTGGACACAGGTTCATGGTTGGACCCAAGCTTCCCTTGTATACGGCTTTTGTTCTCCATCAATACTTAATCGGCCAAAGGTTATAACAACGCATAGAGAAGATAGACACAAGATTGGTCAAGTGTTGCGGTGTCACGAGACTCTTTAGATATTAGCCACATACACATTCAAAAGCCAGAACACAGTAGAGGGCAACACTTATTTACAAAACCAAAAATATCATGATATTAAACAAGAAAAAAAAAATAGTAAGAAAATCGAAAAAATAACAAGCAATAAAAGGACTATGTACATGGTGCGGAGTTCGGCCTAGCCTACTGAAGATAGAGTTTGAGACCTTCGTCATTGATAGGAAGGTTGCTAACCCTCCCATAAATTGATTGCCTAGAGTACATGTGTGGGCCACGCTTCTCTTGAATCAGTATAAGACTATCAGGGTCCGCTACCAAAACCTGGTGCTACCCCGAAAGAACATTAAGCAAAGACAACGTTCCTCCTTCAGATACTCCATGTAACATAGGTCCTAATGATGGCACGAGGTAGTTTTTTTTGTTCCGGGAGTGGTTCAAGTTTCAAAAATAAATGTAGAAGCAAATTTCCCTTGATTTCTTACGTACATTACTTAAATTAGAAACATGTGTAAAATAACAAACTCTATAAGTGATCTGAGAATCCAACTACTTAGTAAGTTCTTTCTATATAAGGGGTTCAAGTGACGGATGCACTTTTCTTAGTTTTTTTTGTAATGGCTTGACCCTTTCTTTGGTTTAAATCATGTGCTGGATTATTCATGTGTCATATGTACTCAGGCCATCATGTTTCCACACAAACACATCCCAATACCGTTTGAACAAGTGGTGAAATTTTTTTTCTCCTGCAGTGTGTAGCACGTACCGAGACTAACGAACTCTAGATCGTGGTCTGTTCTAAGATTGATCTATTCATTAATCATGGTGGAACTGTGGGTTTTGTTGTTTCTTCAGCCTTGAAAGAGGTCCTTCAAGTCATATAGCCTTTTGAGAGAAACCGCACCCTTGGTGATGAGGTTTCCTTTCTGTCATCAGCTAGAGCTCGCAGGGACTGTTCATGCTCATCTCCATGTCCTTCAAGGCATCAATGCAATCCATAAAGTGCAGTATCTATTGATCATTGTAAAAAATGTGTAGATTAGTTATTTTATCTAGGATAGAAGGCTTATATAAAATTTCAACAGTAAATGTATCCCTAAGCGGTGACATGCTTGAAGCTACCTTTACTAAGGTATTAGCAATTGCATTACGCGTTCTTGGCACAACAATGGTATTGAATGTTTAGAAGTTAGAGATTAGTCACCATGCCTCTTGCTGGTAAGTTTTGAGATGAGGTGATAAATAGTGTATGGTGTTATGTACCTTCCATATCACAATTTCTGCATCACCTACTACTTTTAGCACAATAATGTTGAGGCTAATGGCATTTTGCAAGCCCAAAACAAGTGATTCATATTCGGCAATGTTGTTCATGCACTCGAACTCCAAGTGACTCAAGATCAAGTGTTTCCTTTGGTTTGGGTAGATCAAGACACACCTAGCTACAGAGCCATCGTGTGTCTTTGATCCATCAAAGTAATGGTACATAACTCATCTGTACATGGACTATTCAATTCACTTGTACTACTGTTGCTGCTGCTACTGCTACTAATGTTACTATGTGTTGTACATATTCAATTTCCATTAGTTGGGAAAGGAAGCAGACCCAACTGCATGTCTGCTAGGGTTTGAGTTGGCTGTGTTAGGTAACTCCCTAGCATTGTTTCCAAGAGGCATTTGTCGAACATGAGCTCTACGAAGGCCAACGGTTCGTTCTCGCCATTGATGGGAGTTATTTTATGCCTCATGTATCTCTCAAATAACACCTGCATTTGATTTCTTTTTCCCTTATACGGAGGCCACAAGTGTGACCAGTCTGTAGGGAAGTACCCATTCAACTTGCTAGACGACTCTCTACTGAGTAGTAAGACATATGCTTCTGGTATGTCCACAACGACAATTTTTATGCACTGGTGAACTCGTCCATTGTGATATAGTCAGATAATTACATCTTGAAGTTCGAAAATGGTTGGTACACATGTCTGATTGATTTGGATGATCTGTGCAGATGTCTTTCTCCATTACACATTGATCTTATTGTTAATGGAGAGCGTCATGACATTTGTTGATGCACCAGAATCAACCAAACAGTTGTGAAAATTGAAGTTAAAAATTTTGAATGAAAGAAAAAATGGAGGGAAAACAGAGTTTTCTTCTTCCATCCAGAGTGTGTTTATCATAGTTGTGAGTGAACTGGGAGATGTTCTTGCTCCCTTGCTTGTAGAGCCTACGCCATTCGTAGATGTCTGCCCCAGTGTGCACAGTAAAATATTTTGTTGACTCTGAATCTTAGCCAACTTGAAAAAAATGATGTTTGCATGAGTTTTCTTCATGTCTTCCACGATATTGTAATCCAGAGCAGGTAGAGTCACCAAGTTGTTCGGGGTGAGACTGGTGTTCATGTTGTGTGGTAGAGCATTCTACGGTTTGTTGCTCATTGACGTACTCTGGTTTGCAAATGTCTTCCAGAGCTTGATTTGTGTTTTTTACTTTTGGACAGTTGGTGGATCAACCTTTCCTAGTAGTTCAATCCTTTCTCGCATTTCCACCAGTGTAGGGGGATCCCCTTGACTCCTGAGATTCTAATGACCATTTTTGTTTTGGGGTTACTTCTCATTGTTTGTATTTTGTGTTGCTTGCAAGCACTGATATATGTTGATTACCTACCTAATGCTAGCTACCTTATCAAATGAAACATCTTCATTGTCATCTATATCTCAGTGCTGGCACTACATACTACTCACTACGTTTGGCATACGGTTGCATACTCAACCCACAACGCATTTCCCATCCAAACAAGACCCTTCTGGGTGATCATCTCATGGAATGAAAAAAAATCTTTGTTTGCACATCATTCTATCTGAAACACTAAGTTGGATCTCTACAAAATTTTAGCAGGGAAGCAATTTCTACCTCATGACATGATTCGTTGTCTTTGTCAAGGCATCAGGCTACTCGCAGATGTGTTGATTGTTCATTGTTTGAGCTCAGACACTTATGTTATCAGGTTCTTGACAAGACGAGTAAGGGTTCCAATACCACTTGCTTCCAAATCTTTACCCTTTCTCGCCGTAACCTCAGGCTTCCTGCTCATGTCTTTGGAGTCCTTCACTGGTTCATCATCCTTGATAACTCCAATCGTGTGTAGGCCCTTCTCTACAATGATTCCCACTTTGCAGTTTTCCAGTAATGTTGGTTTCGCAACTCGCTTGACGAACTGTGCGATTCTGGTTGGAAGTGAGGATGTGTAGTAATCGATAGTGATGGAGTCATGAGGTTTTGTATCCATTGAAAACTTGTTCAATATGTGCAAAAGCCTCTGATTGCAATCCTTTACCTTTTCTTTTGCCTCAATCTTCAGGCTGCCCAACTCTTTGAGCAACATGGATGGGGTCTTGCCATCAATAATTTTTTCCAGAACCATACATTTGAAGATCCCCCAGTTATGGATGTAGTTGACAGGAAGCCTGTGATACCATACTATGGCGCGACGATCTAAGGTACATGGGAATTATCTGCATGCAATGTTGTCGTACTATATATTGAGTGTCTATAGTTGTAGATAGAATTTTTCTAAGTGATCTTCTGCCTTCACCACTCTATCAGGGTCATACTTTGTGAGTATTCTCTCCAAACCCTTTGGTATCCTATCCAAATAACCCTGGAGAGCCAATGGTCCCTGAGTCATCCATTCTAAGTTTTGGTCAGCTATGTCTTCTTCTTCTTGATCCTCCTCCTCTTCTTCAGAATCTGACGGTTTTGACTCTAAGTCTATTGGTTCATCTCCGACTCTGCCTCCTCTACTACAATCTAAGCCCAAGATCACGAGGGTGTCTTGTTCTCCCTATTGAAAGAATGGAGGTTCCTCCTTGTTCCCAACAACTTCTGCCAGACCTTCGAGTGCAGCAAGCGCTGCTTCTTCCACCGACAATAAAACAACTCCTCTGGGAGTGGTATTTGGCATCCTTGCTGCATATGGAATATGTTGTATTCCTTGGATTAGTTTGACAACTTTTGCAAACTGACAGGTGATGGGACAGACAAAGCGGAGGTGTTGATACAAAATTTTGTGTTCACGTTTGGGAGGTGAGGAGTAACCAACTTTAGAGTCGCGCGTAGGTGACAGGGAGTGTGCGTTACTGCCTTGACCAGATGATTGACAAGTGGGGGTGAGAGGACATTCAACCATAAAAAAATGGTGGCCCTCCTTCTAACACCAGAAATTTTGACAGTGTTGGACCTGTCAACATTGAGGGGATCTCCCCGGTATAAAGTCCCAACTAGACCTAACATTGTTTGGTGTAGGGGTCCCATCTAGTATGATGGCTCAATTTCCATTATCTTAAAGGTTTTCCTTAGCTCTTTCTTGTCAGCACATGAGAGTGGTCTTCTTTGTCTTCAAACAATGAGGTTCACGTGCCTGTGAGTGCTTACTGTTACTTTGCTCGAGGTTCTTTTACCATAGAGGGAGATGGTGGAAGTGAGTCTCAACTCAAAAGGGAATATTCCCAACTCTGTCAGGGACACAAAACACAACAGTACATGTGCAACTTCTAGAAAAGTAGTCCACACAGATGCTCCAGTCACAAGCACATTGAATGGATAGCACATACAACGCCCAACGAAGTAGTCCACATGAGTGCGACGGTGGTTATAACAAGTTTTTGGGAACGCTTATGTCGAGTGTTCAGCCAGATAACCCACATGGGCAATACAACTTTTGAAAATTATACAACACATTTTCGTAAGCATATGTATTAGAACAACCGAAATAGTTCAATCATTTTAACATAGGTTAACGCAACACACATTACAAGTGTCCAAAGAATAGTCTTACAAACAAATACAATACATGTGTGAAAATGTGTTGTCCTGTTACAAAGCTTCTGAATTAAGTGAAAGCTCCAAGACACCTCAGTACACCATACATCACTAACCCTGATAGCGAGGTGTTGGAGCCATTGTTCACTCCTGAAAGAAAAGACTACAGACTCCTAAGGCTATGTGGGAGGAGCCAAGGTGAAAAGTCTTTTGCATGTACAAATGAGGGTTATTTATAGCCAAGGGTGAAACTGGCCCTGACTTCCCTCATGACTATTTGACTTACATGACTCTTCAACTTTACATGACTCTTTATATTTACATGTGGGTCTCTTGGACTTCCACGTTACATTACATTCATTACAACAGTATGCCCCATAGTAGTGATGTGGATGAGATTTCTCATGAAATGACTCGACAAGATGGTGCTTGTATGTTCATGCTACTGGTGATGTCCATGTCGAGCTACAGTGATGGTGAGTGATGGATGTGATCTTGGTGTATCGTAGCTTCACCCTTGCAATACAAGATGTGCAAAGTATTCGATGGTCTTGGTGTTCGCTTGATGTTGCATGTGCACGTCGCTCCTTCGCTTGTAATTTGGAATGCTTCATGTGTTCGTCCGTTCATGAACAAATCTCCTTATATGAATTACTTGTTCATCTATTCACAAACTAATCTCCTCGCATGTGGTCCTTTCTCATCTTGTTCATCGTCGCGTCATGTCTCATCCATGTACATGTATCTGTAATTAATCATGACGAGACAACATCAAATCTAGAAATCTCCTATTCTACCATGATGCATTATCTTTCACTTTTGGACGTAGGTGACTGAGAGAGAGGACAAGCCTCTAAAACTACATAGAGCACGTTTCGAGCCGAGATGCGGGCTTTGGGCACTGTCGGTGAAAATTGCGTAGAGGTCACTAGGGGGCTGAGATGGGAAGTCTGGATCATCAATGATTTTCTGTGGGATCTAACTCGACTAGAGGGTAGATCTATGCAATTTTTTCATGGATAGAATGTAGGCAGTAGAGGAAGACTGGTAGAGAAAAATAGGCAATTTCTCAAGGAGGCTGGCAGCCGACTGGTGAGAAAATTTGCGTATTTTTTTGGGGAGATGGCAGTGGGCTACGGGAGGCTACTGGGAAATGCTGCACAAAGATGGGAGGATGGTCTGTTGGAAATCCTTCCATAGTTTTTGATCTGAATGGGATGATGGGAGGCTGGGAGACTGCTCATGAAAACTATCCAGTTTTCAGGATGAGCATCAGGCCGACTAACAGGGTGATGGGATGGAAAAATTGTGTAAATTTTTAGGGCAGTGCAGAGATAGGCAGGGGGTGTTTGTCCAATATTTCTATGTAGTTTCTTAAGTCACCAGAAGTGGGCACGCTTTGTAGCTGCTGTGATTTTTTTTGGAGGTGTGAGGCCTAGGGTCACTATCTGGTCATACTCTCTAGTTGACCAGCTGGAGCTTGGTGGGGTATCTTGTGCACAGTGCAGATTGAGATGGATTGCTGGGAGACTTATGTGTTGCTCTGGGTGACAATCAGTCAAGTCAATTCCACGATTACACGACGCAGATTGACAGGGAGGCATCCTCAAGCTCTACGTAATTCTAGGGAGTAGTAGATGTTCACTGAGCGTTGAAACTGCACATTGCACCTCAATGAAGGTCTAGTTTTTGGGGTTGGCCAGGTCAACATAGCTTCAACAAAATGACTAAGTGTGTGAATGAGTGACTTCGTACATGCATGACCCTGTGAACACACACTCAACATGACTTGACGATAAGATGCCTTGAACCATCAAGACACAATACACTCAGTGTGACTGACCGATGTTACGCGCAACAAGCGTGACACTTGTGATAGATCATTGAATGACCGAGACGACACTTGTGCGAAAATGCATACAACTTTTTGTGTGAGTGTGACAGATGTTTGCATAGCGAGTAAAACTTGTTGACATGAAGAAGGACCTTATGCATAGCCAGAACATGGCTACAAGAATGACATTGTGACCAACATTCAAAAAGGTGTCCAATGAACAGTCAGGTGAGGAGGGTGAAAAGACTCAACACGGGCTCATAGGATGAACCCGAGTGCTTGAAAACATCAAGGAACAATCCAAGAAAGGCTCTGAAATTTGATGCAAGCCAAAATTTGGAGGGTGTTGCACCCGCTACAACATATTGATTTTACTAATAAAAAGTCTTATGATCTTTGTTCCTATTTAAATTTAATTTAAATTCAGAGAAGAAAAACAAACAAATTCAATACTTACCTTAAACCCTTGCTTCTTCTTGCTTACATGACTACAAAATTTCACCTTAGTGTTTCGCTCCCTCTATCACTTGATAATTAGGGTTTTTCATTTTAGAAATTTTAGATTTAATGTGTCTTTTTACTTACTATATATAGGGAATATGCAATCTAAATTATGGGGGTCACTTATTGAATTAGATATAAACCTTGTTGATCCTGTCCATTTTTTTAAAAAGCGACATATGTTTCACAATGTGCTAATGGAATATAATGCATTGGTGCATCCTGTGTAATAAAACACATAGGCATATTATAACCCCATTGGTTCTGTCCAATTTGTTCATCAGTGCTCCCGATGTAATACAATGCATCGGTGTGCCTCTGCCAAGTAGCACAATTAAGTCATTAGATTATGTTTATCATTGCATATCACACCGTCATAATTTAAAATTATTTTAAAAAGACAATTTTCGCCGATGATGCTGAAAAATTAAGTGCCCAGTGAATTTAATGGCCTAAACACATGAATTACCAAAGTTCTTTTTGGCTGAAAATTATTTGATTTATTTATAAAATATGTTTAATGTCTTTTGTATTGAATGGTACAGGTTGTTTATTGATCAAAAAATCTGAAAAGGTGTCAAGTAACAAAAATATTGATTGTCACAATAAAAAGTTAAATTTGACGGGTCCCCCTACCCATCATGGAGTTTTTTTATGACGATTTTATTTTTAAATTGCCCTTCACATGACTTTCTATATTTACTTTTACCAGTTTTATTTAAGTTTTGCAAATTATATTCATAATTTCTCTTACATAAAAGAAAAAATCTATGTATGCCAGAAAATCATCAAGTAATTGAAATTGAATATTAAAAACATTAAAATCCAATGTGAGATTGTCAAAAATAAATTTCCAAGGTTTAGTTTTTTGTTTTTCTTCAATAGAAAAAAACATATTCTTTCATTTTCAATGAAAACAAAAACATATTACATTACCCAAAGTTTTTCTCACACATGATACAACAAAACATAGAAAAAAACATTATATATTATACTTGACATTACCTAAGAAACTACACTTGAAATCTTGTTTCCAAAGATTGAAGAGGCAAATGAAATATCTATTGTTGATTTGATGACATAAGAAATTTGCTGCCATTATTGTAACTCTTTATATGCATTTCTATGCTCATGCCACCAAAACTATTCTAGTTTTTTATTTCATTATCAAAGCTGAGATTTTGAAAAATCCCTCCATCATAAATAGGCACAACAGGTTAACATGCACTACAAAATAAAATAAAATTAGTGAATACACATGGTGAAATGAAATTATGTAGCTTCAGACCAACTGAGAAAATCAAGAATGGAGATTGAGTTGAAGAAGATCAATACTATTGTAAAGGTAGAAGGCACCTCTTTCATTTAAGAAGAAATATACTCAAACGTTAGACCCATATGTTTAATATATTTCTAAAACCTTCAATGGAACTTTATAAAATTCATTAAATTTTGTGTTGCAAAATTTACATGAAAAAATGTATAAAATCTTACCATGTGAAGGAGCCACTTTGTTTGTGCACATACTTAGCAGACCAAGAAATATCAAAATATTACTTAACAATACCAATTTTGTTCCTAGAGTAATGCTTGGTGGAGGACATGCCATAGAAGCAAAATACTGACGATGAAACAAAAGCAACTGGATTTGGATGTGAACATTACGTGAATGAATAATAGAGGTCGAGAAGATGTAACTAATTACTATTATCCGCTAGAGCAGCAAAAACCTCAACAATCTCATGGAAACCCATGAAAACATGCCATGGCCACAGTGGGATATGGTGGGCTACTTTGTTTGGATTTTCTTGTGCAATTTCGACTCTATGTACTTTCCTACCATTGTAACATTGTCAAACCTAAGAATTTTAGAACTCCAATGTCATGGCGAGTCACAACTACCTATAGGAGTTATTCTAGAGATTTGATAAGGCACGTATCTTGTCATTTTTGGGTTTTTGTCCAAAACCTTTTAAACTTTGGCAGTGTGGATAATAATTGAGAGCGTACGAGTCAATAACTTGTCAACCAACCATTCATGTGGTGCACATTAGAGCATTTTAATAATTTTTTTTTAAAATACCTTCCTAAAAAATCAATAACTTTGGATATCCTAGTTCTAGCCTTATATATATATTGTTCTAGTATTCTCCTCTCAAAGATGTACGAAAAGAAAACACTTAAGACTCTGGATGAAAAACAATCTCAACAATATAAATGGCTCCTAAACATTGTAGATATGCAGCAACTGATAAGAACAAAACCTACCAAAGTAGAAAGGAATGTAAATGAACATGAAGATGAAGGATATGATGAGCGAGGGCATTGACTAACAATCCTATCAATACATCATATTTCGCTTGGTTATTTGTGGCATATCCAATGCACATCCCAGTCGAAAGGACTAACGTATGGAAGGGGGTAAAAATGGCCTAGGCTGACGAAGCTAGATTCTTCGAGATGTGAATCGCACAATCAGCATGAATGATATACAGTGTAGATGATGGATCCATCTAAAAGGTGAAATACAAAATGGATGAAATGATGCAACCTACATATTTTCATGATAGAAATAATTTCACGCAAATCAAATGGATATGCTATGAGAAAAATTTCTTGAGGTAGAGTGCATACAGAGAATTAGGAAGGAGATGGACTTTAGAATCCTCCAAAAAATTTGCGCCCTTTCCTAAGTGCAAGGGTAATCAGGGGTAGACATAGCTTCCATCATGTCCTGATCAGAATGGAAGATGGGTGGATGGGAGCAAGACTGCCTACATGATGTATCTGTGGTACCTGGTCCATGAACCTGAGAAACAAGGTTCACATATGCATCATCTTGAATGGTAGATGACGAGCTAATAGATGGAGGATCTACATATGTTGAGACATTTGATTCTATTGAAAGAGGTTCAATAGATGTGCGCACAGAAACCTCAGACAGGTTTCCCTATAAGGAACTCAAGGATGACAACAAGTAAAGGACATGGCCTATGGTTTCCATCATCTAAACATCGGGGGGATGGATCACAGTGGTAGGACTAGTGTCCCCCTATTCTGGTTTACTAGTGGTACTAGAATCCATGGGTAGAGGAGTAGGTGTTCCACTACGAGTGGCCTCATATTCGTAAAGTTCTTCAAGGCAATCGTGAAATTCATCGAGAGGGAAATAATGGGAGTAGCGACCATGATGATCACACAAGGCACAAGGGTGATTTGTGCGTAACATTTTGAGTTTCTTGTCTAGACCCAGTAAGTTAAGATGGACTTCAGGGATACTTGAATTAGGGAATGTTTCATGAACCAAAGGTTTGAGATGAACAAGCTCAAGACAATTATTGGTGGCATGCCCAACAACTTTACACAAAGCGCACGAAGGTGACTTCTTTGGGGCCTTGGGGACTGGAGGAGCTTAGGGGGCCTTGTCCTTAGGTTTTTTCCTTTTAGCTTTTCGCCCTTATCTAGATTCTTTTATAACAGGAGTGGGTTCCTGTTGAGGTTGTGATGGAACTGAAGTAGCGGTAGGGGCTGTAGGAACTGGTTGAACTGGGGTCAAAGCATGATAGGGTCATAGCTGACCAAGCGGATTTCTTACTGGGGGCTCAATGCACCATACTGGGATCCCCAGTCATGTTAGGAGGAACCAGTGAAGCCATGATAGGGACAAAATATATTCCTAGAGGGGGAAATAAGAAAGGTATTTTCCCTGGAGAGTAATGTCCTGACGGAACAACCCCTATATGGTTGAGACCTGGAGGAATAGTTCCTGGGGGGAGCATAGGAGAGGCAATCAAAAATGGAGAAGGTCCTGGGGGGTGGATCAGGATGTCTTGGCTGGGATGGTAACCATTGAGTGCTTAGGAGCTAGTTGTTGATCGAATGTACCAGATTGCTTGAGAGAAGCCCATGACGCTTGTAACATGTAAACACTCAAAGGGTTAGGCTCTCAGATTAGAGGGGAAGGACCAGGGAAAGCACCAAAAAATGAGGAATCCTTATAGACCCTAGGTGAGACACAAGTAAGGGGATTTGGAGATTGCTTATATAACATCGACAAGATAATGGACTCGGGGGAGGTCACGAATGTTGACTTGTGGTAAGTCAACTGATCAATGGTGATTATCTTCCCTTCATGGGGGAAGCACATCTTGCAAAAAACCATAGATGTGACTGCTGACATCGCATATGTGTAACTACAACCCAAGAGAATGTTGTAATCTAAAGGGGCATCAATAACCTCAATATCTACGTGGACAGTCTTTCCCGCAAGAGTCACTAGACAATTTCGGTACATGCCAAGAAGCTTGGAGGAGTTTCTGTCTCGAGCACGCAAAGTGATTATATATGGGGACAACTTAAGTGACTTAATTTGTTTCCAAAAGGAAGCAGACATCACACAAGTGGATGCACCTTCGTCAATAATGCATCAGGAGATGATGGATTTATAGACTCGGAATGGTATCTAGAAAGAAATGGATGAAGGCAATGGGGGATGTTCTGATGTATCGACTAGGAAGATAATCAAATGATCCTTAGAAGGATCTACTTTGCCCAAAGCAGTTAGTAGAGCTTTCTCTTTAGATCGGCACGACCGGAGTACTTCGAGTGTCGACATGGTGACAGGTGATTGTGCCAAGTTGTCTACTATACTGTATGTATGGGTAGATTGGTTAGAAGTTGCGTTACAGTGTAATGGTCCCTTGGGGATATTAGGAATTTCCTCAAATTTCGGTTGAGGGATCTGTAGTGGACCATTTGGTGTCATAAGCGGCTCAGTAGATGCTTTGGGTTTGGACTTTGTGGCAGACGAAGTAATGCAATCAATTTTGTAGGTTGATATCAGAGGGATTAACCTCATTAGAATTCATCATAAGGATCTAGTAGTCACCAGGACCGGAAGGTTGGGGGGGATGGGTTCCTTGACCTCATTGAGGTTAAGCAACAAGAAATCATTACTGAGGGAAAGGATTTTTAACCTTTGTTCATTGAGATGGCATGTGATTCTAAGGTGATTGTTGACTTCTAAAAGCTGCTTGAGCTTCCTAGATTTGGTGCATCTGCGGTAAGTGGGGACATTCATGTGTATAATGGTCATGTACACCACAACATGCACAAGTCTTGCTCATATGAATAGCCTTCTTCTACTTTGGCTAGTTGCCCTGTTGCTGGTTATTGGTGTTAGGATCATTCCCCTCGGGTTCACTGGGTTGATTACCTTAATTACCCTGGTTACCCTTGTTACTCTTCCCCTTATTCATTTTATTCAAGTTTTGGGGATTGGTCACACTCTGCTGCGTAAACACTTGACCCTAAGGGGGAAGTGGCTGTTGGGGTGGTGGATGCATGGGATGTTGCGCCATTAATGCTTGAGGTGTTGGAGTACTCGGCTGTGCATAAGGAGGAGCAATGGTTTGGTAGACAAGTTGGGGCACTGAAAACATGTTGGTAGTAGGAGGGGTATAAGTGTTAGAGGAACTAGTGCCCCCTACGGATAGCCATAACTTTGCTGAGTATATGGTGAAGGGTGTGAAAGGGTTCCAATGATACTGTTGGTGGTGTGATATGCCCCCGGTGCATTGGCACATCTAGGACCAGGGATGTATGGAATGACAGTATAGACATAATCAAATTATGCATAAATCAAGTCATATCTCAGAGCCGTTTGGAGAGCTTCTTCCTCTGTTTGAGGAAAATGGGACATGACATTTTTTCCTATGGGTGATAAAATGCTCCTGAGAAAAAAATCGAGGTAGACATGGTCTTTGAAGGGCGGGTCATACCATGTGCTCCTCCTTCTACACCATTCTTGAACATGATTGGAAAGGAAAATGGCAGACGACTGATGGAATGAGGTTAATAGATTCATACCAGTGTCTTATTCAAGAGGTAACTAGAAATATGAGAGGAACTCTTTAGCAAGTGTCGTAAACATGGAATAATATGGGGCGAGCTGATCTACATACCATTTTGCAGTGTCTTCAGTAAGCGTGTGTTGGAACAACCGAACACAAATGGAGTCATGGGTAATGAAGTTGGTCGAACACCACATGTGGAAGGAGAAGACATGATTCGTAGGGTCCTCTCTAGCATTACTATCAAAATTTAGGATGTTTGACGGAAGCTTAGTTGGTATAGTAGGCCAAGCAACATCGTTGTGTATAGGATCATTTATCAACTGGCTAAAATTTGGGAGACTTAACACAGCCATAAAATGGAGCATGGGGGCTTCTTGAATGGTTCCTCAGGTTGTTCCGCTAGATGTGACCAGCAGAGTAGAATTGGAGCCAACACTAGGTTGGGTTCCTGCACCAGTTATGGGTCCAAACATGGTGATGATGTGTGTGAAGGAGGCCTGAAATCAAATGAGGAATTAGAAGAACTAAGAGAAGAGTCAGTATGGGGACTCAAGGGACTATGAACTCGAACCCTGTGGGGAGGAGTAATGTGCCCAAGCAGAAACTGGGGACGAAGGCCTAAGAGTCTCTCCGACAAATGCCTTGGAGGTGCGATGGTGGTAATACACACGTGACACAAAAATCGTGAAGGGAGATCAACAATATTCCATTGTCTCGATGAGGGGACATAAATTTATTATCTTAAGTCTTGGCTTGGCAGTGTAAACCAAGCACCCTTCTCTTCAAGTTTGCTTGTGTGTGAAAGTGTGTTTATTGATTAAGCCCAGATTGTGTTTGTGAAAAAGAAAAACGCTTGTTGAAAATAAACTGAAATTAACAACAGAAAATGAATAGTAAAATAATGAACTAAACCCCACCCAAACTGTGTTTGCGAACAATGTGCTGGGTGGTGGCAAAATCGATGAAAAACACACTAAAAAGGTTAAGAGATATAATTGTCGGTATGACTGGGATCAAATCACACTTGGCTGCTGGAAGGTGGCACAGCTACAAAAAAAACTAGAGAGGAAGAAGCTGCAAAAGGATAGGGAGTTGAGTCAAGAACCTAGGGTAACTGATGGGACCCTAAGGCCAATGATCAAACAAGTTTTAATATGAAACTATGAATGGACGCAACCTACCTTTGAAGGCTTGAAACATAAGAGTACAAATCTAGAAAATATCGCTACTAAGCTAAACTCCTCCCATAAAGGTGGAAGCGTACTAGAAGCCCTAAGGGGCTAAATTCCACTTTGAGGAGTAAATCAAAGTTGATCAGGGCCAAATCGAGATGAGACAGAGGTCAAAAAACCTAGCAGACAGCTCGCGGCAAAACCCAAAAACAGATCTGATAAAAACTTGGAGGTCCTACAAATCACAGGTTATTGACCTCTTTTCAGGGGGTTTCACACTTTTTGGGCTGAAAGGTGCACTTTGGGCTCTATATCACACTTTTTGGGTTAAAAAGTGTGATTTCTTCTCCTTGATTCTTGGTCAGAAAATCCCAAAAAAATTGTGGTCTCTATCGCTGCTAGTTCCTGTTACCTTCGAAGAAGACTGAAAAACTTACATAAGTCAAAAAATTGACAGATCTATGGTTAAAAAGCTAGTAAACAACATTAAGAGACTAAAAAAAGAAGAAACCCTAAGCTAAAAACTCAAGGTCACCCAGGTTTCTGGATCTTAAGGTAAAAAAGAAGTCGAGTTTCCAATTTTGTTGTAGTATTTTCCTCTCAAAGATGTACGAAAAGAAAACACTTAAGATTATCGATAAAAAAGAGTCTCAACAATATAAATGGTTGCTAAACATTGTAGATCTACAACAACTGAAGAAACAAAACCTACTAAAGTCTTGATCTTTGCCACAATCATAGTTAAAAAACAAAAATAAATAGTAATAAGTCTAATCATCCAATGGAAACAAGATATACAAAGATTAGATTTTATTATAACACTTGTCAAAGGAACAAATAAATGTTACTAGTCCCCCTCTATGGGATGGGTTCTTGGTTATCCTCAAACATCTTCAGCTTTGTGATAGAGTCTCTCTCCTCTATAATGTGTAAACCTAGCATATAAAATGTTTGAACGCAATGGGAACTCAAATGGAAAAGGTGGTCTGTGACAATGAAAATAATCAAAAGTGAGTACTCAAAAGTAAATAATGAATGGAAAACCCTTCTAACAAAATATTGAGTTATCATCAAATAATGAGAAATAATAAAATATTATTAACCCCATTCTTGGAATAACCACTTGGAATATTTTATTATATATGGTTAGGAGGGAAAAAGTATTTAAACTTTTATTTAGAAACAAGCTGAGTAACACGAGGACGTGTCGCCATATTTGTGTTGCTGGCCTATTGAGATGGGGTCCGTGGGGTCAAATTTTGTCAGTTAAATCAATTTTTGTAAAAGGTTTTGTTAAAGAATGTAAAGTCTTCTCGAAATGTGGAAGCAGGGTGCGAATCTAAGAGTAAAAGGGGCGTTAGTCCCATGTATGGGTAGGTGATAGGTCAGTTTTGAGACTCACCCATGGTCCACGGGCCATCGTATTGTAATGAAAAGGCTATATATGTTTTAGTCATAGCAAGTCTAAAAGGATAACTTTTGATAGAGAATTAGTGTAAGCGTAGGGTGCTAAGGTAGGAAATGTATGTCTCATGTACTTAGGCAAAATGGGAAGGCTCTTGCAGCTGAGTCTGTGGAGACCTTAGTAAGTCCGCAGCTAAGTGCGTGAGCCCATGCAGTTGGGTGCATAGGGATAAGAAGTCTATATCTAAACGTTTACATCTTAATAAAGATTATTTTGAGCCAAATCTGTGCATATGTTCCTTATTTATTTACTTCTATTTAAGTTTATGTATCTTCAGTATGTAATCTGTTCTATGTGAATTAATGCTTTGTTTCTGAGCGGAATGAATAGATCTGTAATATTTATGCATAATAAGTATAATCAACCTCCTTAGCAGAGCTTGGGAATTTGTTAAATAAATATGTTCTAGTTAACTTCTCGGAAGGGGTATATCTGTGTGAAGGAAGATCTAGGTCATAAATGCTTCAGAATATACTGTTTACTACGTGAAACTAGTGAACTTGTGTCTTTTATTCCTGTTAAGTACAATCAAGTACCTTCGCGAAGGTTTGAAGGTTATTCCGATAGAGTTACAGTGGTTGCCAGTTAGAAGGAATAGTTTAGCGCGAAGGCAGATATAATCTATAAGAACCTTAGGAAGACCATCACATAGGCATCTGGATGCTGAAACCTGGTTCTAACATCCCCCAATACTTATTTGGGTGAGATTGCAGCCTCCACTACACACGTTGTTGCCTAAAGGGCCAGCAGTTAGGGTTTTTTTGGTTGGCGCAAATAACTCTGAACATGGGTCAGGCCCCCTTAAGCCAACAATAAGAGGCACATAATGTTGGGGATGTTGGTGAGAGTATTCCACGTATCTATGCAGTAGTGGACAACAGACAGGGAGAACACTAGGCATCTATCATTGAGATGGACAGTAAGCTTTTTGGTCAAGTTATTTCTATTTTGATTGACCCTGGATCTAAATATAGCTATGTTAGTCCTGACTTGGTGGATAAGTGCGGTTTGAGTAAGGAATTGCATACATAGTCTTTGTTAGTGCAGTTGGCTACAGGTACAAAGAACTTATTTCATCATTGGGTCAGATCTTGTGCATTTGACTTGAATGGTATGCCTACTGCAACACATATAAATGTATTATCATTTGGATCATACAATATGTTGTTGGGCATAGATTGGTTGTATCTTCATAGAACCAAGGTAGATTGATATGGTAAAGCTATTGAGTGTGTTGATGACAATGGAGAACCAAGAGTCTTATAGGGTAAGAAGAACCACATATTAGTTAGGATAGTGACAACTACGTAAGCAAAGCGTAGCCGCAAGAAACAGTGTATGTTATTTGCAGTACACATTTCTAGTGATAAGGATAAGGAGGTTGAGGATGTAGATATGTTGAATAGGTACCGAGTTTTGCAGCAGTTTTAGGATGTATTTCTTGAGGATATTACAGATTTTCCACCTTATAGGGAGGTAGACGTTTATATTGAGTTAGTGTGAGGGATAGCTCCAACATCAAAATCACCTTACAGGATGAGCACACCTAAATTGGTTGATTTAAAGTTGCAATTAAAGGAAATGTTGGATAAATGATACATTAGGGCAAATGTATCACCTTGGGGCACATCGGTCTTGTTCGTGAGGAAGAAAGATGATACTCTCATATTATGCACTGACTATAGGTAGTTGAACAAAGTGACTATCAAGAACAGGTACCCTTTTCCAAGGATTGACAACTTGTTCGATCAACTGAAGGGAACAACAGTGTTCTCGAAGATTGACTTGAGATCTGAATACCATCAGGTATGCATCAAAGAGGAGGACATTTACAAGAATGTGTTCAGAACCTATTATGGGCATTATGAGTTTATTGTTGTTCCATTTGCCTTAACTAATGCATGTGTTTCATGAATAGTATGTTGCATCCATATTTGGATAATTTTTTTATTTTGTTCATGGATGATATACTGGTATATTCTAAAAATGAGGAAGAGCATGCGAAGCATTTAGCAGTAGTGTTGAGGTTGCTGAGGGAGCACCAGTTGTACGTGAATCTTAGCAAGTGTAGTTTCTTTCATACTGAGGTACACTACTTGGGAAATGTTTTCTCCAAGGAAGATATTGCAGTAGATTCAAAGAAGATAAGGGCCATTGTGGAGTGGGTAGCTCCTAAGAGTGTGGATGACGTAAGACCTTTCATGGTTCTGGCAAGCTATTATAGGAGGTTCATCAGGAACTTCTTGCATATTTCTTATCTCATTACATAATTGCAAAGGAAATGTAAGAAGTTGGAATGGACAGAGGAGTGTGAGTCTATGTTTGAGAAACTTAAGCAGTTGTTGACACATGCACTAGTGTTATATATTGTAGATCCGAACAAAGAGTATGTGGTATGCATAAATTATTGCAAGAGAGGACTTGGTGGAGTCCTTATGTAGGATGGACAGGAAGTATGTTATGAGCCGTGAAAACTAAATGAGCATGAGAAAACCTACATGAACATGATCTTGAGTTACTAGCGATCATACATGCATTGAAGATGTGGAGACACTATCTTCTTGGTAGGAGGTTTTCACTTATGAGTGATCATATTGGGTAGAGGCATTTGTTTGACCAGCCAAATCTAAATGCCTAGAAGCCTAGATGTTTGGCAACGATTAGTGAGTTTGATTTTGAGATCAGGTACATCAAAGGTAAAGACAGTAGGGTGGTAGATTCTCTCAACAGATGGGTACAAGTACATCGCTTGGTAGCTATGAGCTCCTATAGGACAAACTTATAGGATAGGATATTGCAGGTAGGTCAGCAGGATGTCAACTATATGATTATTGTGCACAGTTTGCAGTAGGGTGTTGGTACAAGTACAAGTGATATTACAGGTACGAGTGCATGTGTAGGTACAGGTACATGTAGTGGTATAGGTACATGTGGAATTACAGGTACATGGACAGTCACAAGTATAGGTATAGGCATAGTAGCACAAATTACGGATTATTGTCTTACAATAGATTGATTGGTCAGGTTCATAGACAAGATATATGTAACAAATAACAGTGAGCTCAAGAAGGTCATCTTGAGGGAGTTTCATGGGAAACCTTATTCACGTCACCCAGGTTATAAGAAGACACTGATAGCAGTGAAGAGATTATACTATTGGTATAATTTGAAGAAGGATGTAGGAGACATTATGGCGAGGTGTTTTGACTGTCAGTGAGTGAAAGAAGATTGTAAACATCTAGGTGGACTGCTACAGCTGATTGTGATTCTAGAATGGAAATGGGAGTTTATTTCCATGGATTTCATTATAGAAATGTTAAAGATAGTGAAACAACATGATTCCATTATGGTCATTGTGGACAAATTAACAAAGGTTTCAAACTTCATTCCAGTGAAGTATACATTCTCAGTTAGCAATGTAGCATAGGTATTCATAAGAGATGTGGTTAGACTACATTGTGTTCCAAAGAATATTGTGTGAGATAGGGATGAAAATTTCACTTCCCTGTTTTGGAATGAATTATTTGCAGGTTTTGGCACAGAGTTGGCCTTCAGCACAACTTATCATCCATAGAAAGATGGACAGACAAAGAGGGTCAACAAGATATTGGACGACATGTTGAGGATACATGTGATGCATCATCAACAGAAGTGGGAAGAGTGTCTCCCTTTGGTAGAGTTCACATACAACAACAATTATCAAGATTCATTGAGGATGAGTCCTTTTGAGGCATCGTATGGTTGCAGTTGTAACATTCCCATCAACTGGAGTGATAAGGTTGGCACGATATTGATTGTACCAAATATGTTGGCAGACATGGAACAAGAGATGTAGGTGATCAAGAAGAATCTAAAGGAAGCACGGAATAGGAAGAAGAGTTATGTAGATAGGAACAAGTTGTTCAAGGAATTCAAGGTTGGGGAACAAGTGTACTGGAGCATAGAACCAAAGAAGAGATCCTTGTAGATTCGATCATGTGCCAAGCTAGCACCATGATTTTGTGGACCCTTCGGTGTCATTGAGAAGATTGGGACAATAGCCTATTGTTATAGACATTTTTGTGCCTTACAGCTTTGAGCATGAAATGTCCATAATCCAAGGGATCCAAAGTCCCTAAAAGTGTTGTTCCTGCCCCTAAAGGGACAAGGTCAACCAATGACAGCTTCTCCCAGAAGTTCTCCACCAAAAACTACTCAGAATCAGTCAAATCAGGATCAATTCAAGTGCTCCACTAGCTGCCTGCGTTGCAAAGCACCCCAGTACACTAGCTAGGTGCGTTGCAACGCACCTAAATGCACTACCAGGGTGCACTGAGCGAGAAATGCCAAATGGAAGTGTCATTCCGCGAGGTGTACAGACAATGGAAGCTTCCAGAATCTTCCTCAATGACACTTGCCTCACTGAGTTCGACCAAGGATGAGTAAGAGGCTCTCAGCCTCCAAGTGGAAGCAAGAACTGACAGAGAGAAGCCAAAAGTCAAAAAATAAGCTCACTCATCCTCTCTGCTTACATCTATATATGGATCCCTCATCCCAGAGATCCAGAGGCTGGAATTTTGTACTTTGCAGAGAATTGTTGTTGGTTTGAGATTGAGATTAGTGCATTGGGTGATTTATGCTTTGTTGGAGGTGAGGAAGGGATTCCTTTGCTGGGAGGTAGATGCTGGATCGGGACTCACTTGGTTGTATCTCCTCTTGGACTTTCTTATCTTATCAATAAAACTATTTGAGTTTCTACTACATGTTGTGTATCAATGATGTTTGGTTATATTTGCATGTTTAGCTTAATCTGATCATAAGCTTTTTATGAATGTAAATCTATATCTTCGTGTAGTTTCTCTCTTTTGTGATCTTGCAGGAATTTGGTGAAGTTGGGCCGGTAAGGGAGCAGGGATTTGGGAACTATTGAAGAGAAGAGCGATTGGATCAACAAACTAGCGCAAGACACAGGTTAGTTTATCCTTCCTCTTCGTTTACATTTCATAAAGAAGAATACTCAAGTAGTTTTCCTTGTTTGTTGCTAAGGCACTGTCACACCTTAGAGTGGGATAGGGGCGTTCTGAATAGATACTTTTCCCAACAACAGAATGGCGACTCCGCTAGGGATCGTATCTAGTTAGTTTATTTGTGTTTCTATTGTTGTTCTTCTCATAAACTTAGGAGTGGTGAATCGAACTGCATTTTCCATTTACAAATGCAAAGTAGAGATCTGCTACTCTAGTCCATTCACTGGGCCTGTTTATGATCTGAACAGCTGATCCACAAATGCTCTAATTTCCCTTTGTGATAGCTCTTAGTCCTCCTCTAAATCATCCCTCTAATTGTACCTTATTGATAGCTTTTATCCGGCCAAAAACCATAGATTAAGCTGCAAACCATGACCCAGAACCCAGAGAAAATTCTCCTTTCTGCTTCAGCGCAGGCTCTGTGAAGAGGTTCTGCATTTCAACGCAGGTCCCGAGAGGGCTACCTGCGTTGTAATTCAGTTTCTCTGTGCAATAGGTGCACTGATCAGCCTTTGCCCTGTGCAGCTGTGGTTCTTTGCTTCATTTTGTTCAGTTTTATCTCTGATTTTTGCAGCCTGTTATCAGTGTGTGTACCTATCTGAAAACCCCTTTTCTTTGCCTTAATTCCGCCTCAGTTGTATAAAAGAAACTGTACTTTTTTTTGTGTATTTGTTACATCATTTGCAGTTTCCCATTACAGAAGTAAACTAGTCATACTGTCGCCCTTAGATCTAGACCTGTCGTAAGTGTCGTTTTGATCTTAGGAGTAAGTGTGTTTGCTGTTGATAGTTGATTATGCTTTTACTTTTGTCTTTTGGTTTTAATTTGTGAATTTCTAGTGTCAAAACAAGTGTTTACTTCAAAATCATAAAGTGTCGTAATCGTCTTTTTGATTTCGAAAAGAAGCTCGTTTGTGTTTTTCACTTGAAATAGAATTCAAGTTTGTACAACAACTTTCTTTTTAGGCATCAATATTAAGAAAGTGAAAACAAATACATGCATATGTGCATTTTCATTTTGACAGTTTGTATGATTTGATTTAGGAAAAGTGCATTTACAGTGTGCTCTATGCTCTTTGAGAAAAGATTGTGTCTTTCTTTTCCCCTTGTAGCTAGGATTTTCATTGTTGAAAAGAGATAAAAGCTTGCTTATCATCTTTAGACTGCATTTAGGAATTGTATCTACATCTCGTGGTGATCCAAAAAGGCAAACTTCTAAGAAAGATCAACCTAAAATAAATTGAATGAACTTAACAACGCTTTGTAACTTAACACACAACATAGTGGTCTAGGCTAGAGACATGTTCCGGCGTCGTAAAGCCTGGTAACTATTGTCCTCACTGTTGGTTGGGTGATTCCTCCACTGTGAGACGATAAGTGCCAGTACGGATTGTGCTCCCACGTACCGTCGAGTATATATTGGGAGACCCCTATAGGCATAAAACCTTTATCCATACGAAGTCGTGTCGGTCGCCCTACTGATCGCAATGCACTGAACACAGCATTCGGGAAGATTGACCGCCCGTACCCTAAAAAGTATTCTGCGGTTTTGCGATTGGTTTGGCACACCCTCTACTTAGAACTCCAGAGCAGTCCCTTTTGTTCCTTTTCAGACCCCTTAACGGAAAAGGTCCATCTGAGCACTTGTCACTTCAGGCTCATTAAAAATCGAAGGAGACTAGAGTCATCTTTTGTTTTTTCTCGACTCTTAAAAACTGAAAAAGCAAGTTGTGTCAAAGCATCTAAAATTCATTTAATTCAGAAACATACTTCCCCTTTGTTTTAGTTGATCGAGTAATCCGCGATCATGGAAGAAAGTCAATCGAAATCGCTAGAAAGTCTTTTGGATAGACTACATATGTCTGAACAACTGTCGACATCCAGGACTGTGTCGTCCGACATAGCAGTGGCACAGCCTCCTACTGCTACTCCAACGATGTTCAATGGTATACCATCTGTCCTGGCAAGTTATCAACAACAAGCCGGAGTCCCATCAGGGACTGCTTCGACGACATGGTTAGTTCCTATTTCTTCATCCGAATTATCATCTGGTATTTCTTATGTTGAAACTCAACAAATTGATTCAATGTGTCTTCAAAGGCCAATCTACCCTTTAAGTACTGGATTGCCACCATATGGAGGGCAGTATGCCTTTTCATTGTTCCCTCCCAGAGAACAACCATATGAGAGTTTACAACAAAGTTCAGGTCAAACTGGAATTACATCCAGCGGTTGGGTACCAATACTGCCTCAGCAACCAAGGGTTGTATATTCAATGCAACCAGTCCACCCTGTGTCGAATACTCCCACTATACCTGCTATGGTGACTGCATCGCAAGTACAAGCGTTACCTGTTGTATGTCATCCCCAAGTTTCTCAGGTTGCAATACAACAGCCTGTTGTCTCAACGACTCAATCGCAACCTCAGGTTAGTGCCTCCTTATCTGGAGCGACTCAGGCTCAAACAAGTACTATGACTCCCCATCTTGGTCAATCATCCAGCATTGGACAACACCAAATGGTCCAACAACCAGGGCTGGTTCAATCTCAACAACCACCATTCCAACAATCATATCAAGGACCTGAGCAACAACTCTTTGTAAGTAATGGGCAACCACATTTCCAAAGCGGTTATCAACAACCATATTATAGTGGTTATGCCCATCAACCTTTTCAAAGTTGCCAACATCAAATACATTATGCTGGTATGCAAAGACCCATTGCTCAGGCGATTCCATCTTATGCTGGGTATGCTTCGCCTAACCTGAATCAACAGTTGCCCTTTGTAGCAACTCTAGAATTACCAGATCTAAATCGGCTGACGAATGATCCAATTGCTTATGCCCCTTGGTGGCCAGCGATTCCGCATAAACTTCCGTCAGATATTCCTAAATTTAATGGAAATCCGGGTGAAGATCTGTCGAATCATGTGATGACATTTCATCTGTGGTGTTCATCAAACACCCTAAACGATGATTCGATTAGGCTTCGCCTTTTTCAGAGGACGTTAACCGGTCTGACAGCAAAATGTTATATCGAATTTCCTAGAGCTTCATTTGACAACTTCAGTACCCTATCCACAACCTTTTTAACCCATTTTCAGTTACCGATAAGGTACGAAACAGGAACCGAACTTCTTACCAACTTCAAACAAACGACGGCCACTCACATATCTGATCATATACATGAATGGCGATGTCGTCGTAGAATGGTGAAAACGTATGTTCCCGATCAGCTCTTAGCTAAATGGTTTATTAAGTCATTACTGCCTTCCATCACGGAAGATGTGGCAAAAGGGGGAGTCGTCACAGAAGAGCAAGTTATTGCTCGTGCGCAATATTTGGACATGATTTACACTCAGTCTGGCACGCTCTACGATAAAATACCTGACGCCCCTAGACCGGAATTCTCAGTTCCTCCTCCTCCTAAATCAAACAATGACTCTCATGCCATCGATGGCGTGATTGGCGCGAAAGACACGAAATCGACAAAGGCTACATCTAAAAAGGCCTGTAAGATTTCTAGTCAAAATTCAAATGAGGAACTTCTTGCCTCGGAAGTAAATGTCGTGTCAACTGACAAGGGAAAACAACTGAAGCAACCAGGGGGCAAGAAGAAAAAGAAAGGGAGAAAAAGGAAGCAGGATGAGTCATCTCCTGAAAATCCTTCTACAAACCCTTTTGGGCAAAGGAAACCCCCTGCGGGGTGTCATATATGCGATGAGGATCATCGGACGAGATATTGTCCACATAAAGCTGAAGTTAAGAAACTCTTTAAGAGTTCAAAAACCTCAGCAGTATTGACTGATCCGTTTCCAAGTCCGGGAACCAAACTAGTTGCTAATCAAAATGCTTCCCGATCCCAAGTGTTTATGTTGTCTATCTCAAAGCAGGAAAGTGATTCTTTGACAAGGAATAAAGATTACGGGAATCCACAGCTATCGAATAACAAGGCTAATGAACAACCTAGTAGTTCGACAACAACTTTGACCGAAGTTGTGCCACCCATCATTCCTGAACCAATGATAAAGTCGCAAAAGGGAGTAGTACACAAATCGACATTTAATCCTCGTGCAAAAATAGCACAGAATTATAATATAATAGAGGACCAGGCCCAATCGCCGTCCACTATGTCGACACTTGAGGTACCGCAAAATTGCCCCTCCCAAGAGCAAGCTTTATTATCATCAATAGGTGGGATTGACCCAATGGATTCCAATCTTGTGGCCTTTGATCATAAAGGATATGACCCTCAGTTACCAGCTCAACTAGCTTTCCTTATTCAAGTGAAAGCCCTCAACAAAACTGTTCATCGAACAATTATTGATGAGGGGGCATCTACATGTATTATGTCGATGAGTTGCTGGAAAAATTTAGGCTCACCACCCTTGTCGATATCGTCAACAACGTTAAAAGCATTTAATGGATGATCGTACACTCCATATGGGATTTTAAATAACTTGAAAGTTGAACTAGGAGGGAAAATAGTAGAAATAGATGTTGAAGTCATAGATGGGAATCTTGATTACAACATCCTACTAGGAAGACCATGGATATATGCCATGGCAGCTGTTGTGTCAACCTATTTCAGAAAGATTGCATTTCCCTTTCAAGGAGGGATTACAATCTTCGATCAGCAAAACTTCCTCCCCAATGGTTCTCAAGTTACTGGAAGCATTCCAATGATCCATGGAAGCAATCATTCGCTCCAAAATATCGGAGTAGGTCTCCTAAAAGACCCTTCCTTAATGGGTACTTTTGCCCTACCGCCTCCGAGTAATCTGGCAGAAATGGCCACAGTGGAATATGAAATCTTCTATATCTAATGGATTTGGATTCCGAGGACAGTTCTTATCTCATGTCAACCTCGTTAAAAAATGAAACAAGGAGTCTTGAGGATGGTTCTTTTACTGTGTCAACCTCATTAAAAAATGAAACAAATCCCCCTTTCCAAATCTCAAAGGTAAACCTTCGTTCCAACCACCGAGTTGAATTCAATGAAGCTTGGGGGGGCATACACCTCGATTTGCGTTATTATGTTGGGGGCATGCAAACTTATCACGAGCAGTGTTACTGTAGGGTTCAAGCTCATTAAAAAATAAACCCGCCATGAGCAGTGTTACCGCAGGGTTCAAGCTCATTAAAAAATAAACCCGCCTCGAGCAGTTTTAGCACATAGTTCATGCTCGTTAAAAAATAAACATAAGATCGAGTAAGTGTTTCAACCCACATTTAAGCTCGTTAAAAAATGAACTATCCTCTGGTAAATAACCACTGTGAATGTAACATTATCAGCCATTAAAATCTTGGTCGTGTTTGCACCGTCACCTCCACTTTTCCATTGGCCGATCATTCACCTCCATATGATTGTTTACCCATTTTGAGGAATAGCTACGAAGAGTGATTTCACTAGCCATCCTTGTGACACTGCCGTGCTTGGAAAATTCCAACCCTTACCTGGAATCAGTTGCTACCCATTTTATCACTCGTTCCTTAAAAGACGAGTCTTCTTTAAGCTCTTTTCATTTGACTCGTAAAAAATGAAAATATTGCCGAGTTTTGGCCTTCCAGCTCGTTAAAGCGACAGGAAGAGTGATCCCTCATCTAGATTTTAATCTTTTTGGACCTGAGGGATTATTGCACAAAAAGATCGAGTGCTTGTTTTGTTCGGCTCATTAAAACTATCGAAAATTCATCCCTTCTATATTATTTTATACTTTTTTGGACTTAAGGTATTAGATGACGAAAAAGGAATTTCGGAGTTAACTTTACGTACCTTTTCAGACTCTCTAAAAATGAAAAGGACCAAGTTATCTTTGTCGTTAGACTCGTTAAAAACATTAATAGCGACAAACTTGTCTTTAGACGAGAACGAGTTTCACTATCGCTAGGCTCGTTAAAACATAGCGATGGGTTTGCCCGAAGGGCAAATTATAGAACAAGCATATGTTATCCTCCTCAAGCTTGACAAAAATAAAGAGGTACTAGTCAGCAATGACTGGGGAAAAATTGGGAAGAAACTCAAAGAACCTTTATTGGTAGCAAGTCGCTCTTGAACATGACACTTCCACTCTGTGCCTGAGTCGGGTTGGGTTGTTTCATTCACCGGTCACATCACCATGGTCTCGCCATAGCATCCACCTTTGGGGTCAATAATACCAATCCATCATATAAGTGTCGCCGATATGTTCAGGAGAAGTCATCCAGAGAAGTCACCCGTGTCCCATCCACTACCATACATTATAATTCATTCTTTCATGACCGCCACCATGAACCATATATCATCAGATCGTTTTCACCTCCGTCAAAACCATTTTCTCTGTTCCGTGTCATTGATGTGGGATTCATTAAGGCCCTCCTTTGATGGATCACTTCTTGTCGACATCAGCTCATTATCCAAGGAGTTGATCTAGGAACACCCCCTTCAGTACTTTGAAAGTTGCATGCCTCAATGGCAAGTTTCTCACTTCCGGTCATAGGTATACATCAATGACCTTCGACCGAAAGATTTTGCGTGGTGTTCGACGCCAAGTCCTTTATTCACACCACGTGAATTGTACTGCAGTACCTTGAGGGTCATTATCATTATCGGGGATTCCTCTCGCGCTTGTTAATAGTTTACATCATTGACTGGTAATCAAGCGATGTCTTTCCATGTTCGACTTCAAAACATTTCTCACATGGATCGACTTGTACTTAGAGTGAAGATCGGACGAGATTGAAGACCCCGGATCTAGTTTCATCCATCCGGGCTGCGATATATATTCGGGAAAAATAAAGACATTGACATGTACAGCATTGCAGAAAAGATAATCATCCTACCAAAAGGATGATGATTTCATCAGAATCATCAGTCTACCATCAGACGATTGTCTGTCCTATGTACATAAAAATGAATTTATAAAGCTGAGCATGGGAATGCCTGCCTCAGCTAGATCATGAAAATAGTATGAAAAATAATGTATTGTATTGTATCTTATTACAGGTCTCCTCCCAGCATTGAAAGAACTTCGGATCCTCCTAATAAAGCATTTCACCCGATAAACGGCCTCATACTTTAGGGGGCAACTGTTATAGACATTTTTGTGCCTTACAGCTTTGAGCATGAAATGTCCATAATCCAAGGGATCCAAAGTCCCTAAAAGTGTTGTTCCTGCCCCTAAAGGGACAAGGTCAACCAATGACAGCTTCTCCCAGAAGTTCTACACCAAAAACTACTCAGAATCAGTCAAATCAGGATCAATTCAAGTGCTCCACTAGCTGCCTGCGTTGGAAAGCACCCCAGTACACTAGCTAGGTGCATTGCAACGCACCTAAATGCACTACCAGGGTGCACCGAGTGAGAAATGCCAAATGGTAGTGTCATTCCGCGAGGTGTACAGACAATGGAAGCTTCTAGAATCTTCCTCAATGAAACTTGCCTCACTGAGTTCGACCGAGGATGAGTAAGAGGCTCTCAGCCTCCAAGTGGAAGCAAGAACTGACAGAGAGAAGCCACAAGTCAAAACATAAGCCGACTCATCCTCTCTGCTTACATCTATATATGGATCCCTCATCCCAGAGATCCAGAGGCTGGAATTTTGTACTTTGCAGAGAATTGCTGTTGGTTTGAGATTGAGATTAGTGCATTGGGTGATTTATGCTTTGTTGGAGGTGAGGAAGAGATTCCTTTGCTGGGAGGTAGATGCTGGATCGGGACTCACTTGGTTGTATCTCCTCTTGGACTTTATTATCATATCAATAAAACTATTTGAGTTTCTCCTACATGCTGTGTATCAATGATGTTTGGTTATATTTGCATGTTTAGCTTAATCTGATCCTAAGCTTTTTATGAATGTAAATCTATATCTTCGTGTAGTTTCTCTCTTCTGTGATCTTGCAGGAATTTGGTGAAGCTGGGCCAGTAAGGGAGCAGGGAGTTGGGAACTATTGAAGAGAAGAGCGATTGGATCAACAAACTAGCACAAGACACAGGTTAGTTTATCCTTCCTCTTCGTTTACATTTCATAAAGAAGAATACTCAAGTAGTTTTCCTTGTTTGTTGCTAAGGCACTGTCACACCTTAGAGTGGGATAGGGGCGTTCTGAATAGATACTTTTCCCAACAACACCTATTGACTTGCACTGCCTCCGACAGTGAAACTCCATGATGTTTTCCATATGTCTTTGCTTAAGAAGTATGTTAAGGATGTTGATCATGTTATTGAATGGTTTGTATTGCAAGTGGAACCAGATAGAGAATTCCAACCGGAGCCTCGGTGTGAATTACAAAAAAAGGTGCTCATGCTCTAGAACCGAGAAATCGAGCAAGTTAAAGTGCAATGGAAGCACTTTGGGCCCGATGAAGCTACATGGGAGATGGTGGATCATTTTTGGGCTATGTATCCTTCCTTCTTTTACGGTTAAGGCAAATAAACTTTGATATGGTGGTTTGGTATAAGATTTATGGTGGTTAGTATATGCTTTACAGTTGTTTGATATGTGTTTTATGGTGGTTTGGTATATGTAGAGCTACAAAAAGGGTCTCTTTCACCTCTAATTACCTCACATTAATATGTCAATCCGTGAGCGTTTTGTTATTTCAAAGAGTGTCTCAGTCTGAGGCTATCATTTGTCAGAGTAATCCTAGTAGAACAACTTTAAAAAATACAAGAGTAAACGGATGCTTTTCTACAACTAAGTTACTTAAAAAGAATAAATCGCACACTCAGAAAACTAGGCAACTTATCAGTCAAGGGTTCGACAGCGATAACCCATCCCTTTGGAAACTGATGGAAAGGAAATTAGAGAACAGACCATGGGTCTGGGAGCTAGACAGTAAATGTCGAGGCTCACTACAACCTTATATCGTCTCTCACACCAAAACAACAAATGCTAGTAAATGGAACAACAGATAGAAAAATGGAAAAGAAAATAAGAAATCGAACAACAAATCTGGAATGGAACAACAATTCTGAAATGGAAGAGCAATTCTTAAATGGAACAACAGCTAAACAACTAAGTCTCGTGAGCAGTATTCAAACTTAATCTACTAACTCAAATGCATTAATCGTAATCAAACAACAATCTTTCACTCTTAAAGAAAATCAAGAAGCACACACTAATGGAACAACATTGATTACTGATAAGTTATGGAACAACGCTTGGAAACCATATACGCACACAACATGCTTGAATAGTAATATGATCTAAGCATCAATCTCAATTAGAAGGAATACGACTGCGTTTCAAAATAGAACAACGTTACTTCTGAATCCAACAATCGTAAAGAACATAACTTTCAAGATGAATCCTGTAACATGAATGTACAGCACAAAAGCTCTGTAATAAAATAGCAACAATATTCAGTTAAGACTAATAATACTTAATCAACTCTGGAAGGAACAGTAATATGATGCAGAGTCAATACAACAGTTCTGTCTATAGAAACCTTAATGAATTAATCTTAACAGAGCATGTGATGTAAACTTATAAAGCATATCAGATTACCAAATAACGATGCTAAGCAAACCACGCAGAAATAAAATCGTAATGATACAAAAGCAAGTGTCCTCCAGGGTCGAGCCCTTAGCCTCCAAGGGTACACCGCTTTAGGTTAATCTAGATGCAGAGTTGAAATAATAACCAAGTTTGTATTAATGCATGAAACAAAATCACAATGAACCAATTCTTATTGAGACTTGATGATCAAAGTTTTGATCTTAACAGAAATTACATAAAAACATAATCATGTCTCACCCCCTAAGCTAACAGTGTTGTCCCTTTATATAAGGGTGACGGCAAAGATGTCTAAGTATCAAGATAGATAAAGTAGCAATCCCTCAGGATCAAGGATCCTGAGGGATTCGCCAAACCGTTAATCCTTAATCATCTCTTTTCCCTCTTGCACCGAGCTGGTGTCTTCTCCTCCTTTTGAGGGTCGATTTTCTTTGATCTGCTTAGCCTTGTTTGCACTCGGTCTCCCGTCAAAGGGACAGCAGTTACCTTGTCCTTGTCTTTTTCTTCGGAACAACAACTCTTCATTTTCACCCCTTCCTGCATGAGGGAATGACAATTGTTAGTGGTTAAGTGTTGCATATTAATCCCACATGTTTTGTTATAATTCTTTATCATTTTCCAAGTTCATGATGCAAAAAGGTTTGCAAGTTCTACTGAAAAACCACTGAAATGATCATCAAAAACATACCTTTTTAGTACTCCACACACCCCCTGCTTACCCTGTTTCATGCCCTCATGAAAACATTGTAGTTGACATGCAAGGCAGTGAGAGAATAGGCTGGAGAAGGAATCTCATGCGGAGGCCTAAAACCATGATGAGTAACTAGGTAGTCAAAGAAATGGCCTGTTTGACCCTCAGGCATCTCATACAGGGCTTGGTATCCGGGTGCAGGGTGCCAAACAATTGGACTGTGGAACCTATATCCTAAGTAGGATGGCCCTACTCTCAAAATGCTTTTGTCATAAAGGTGCAAACGATTGGTAGCTAATTTAAAATTCTCATACTTAAATGGTTCCCTGAGCTGGATATTCGGATTAGAGATTTGATACTGAAATTTAGCTGCATCAATGCCAAGGTCTTTGATAGAAAGAAAATATTCTAATCCTTGTCGAATGAGTGCCTCATGCATGGGTCCTAATGTTTCAATGACACCCGGAGTCTTCATGAGGTTTCTATGTGCTTTCCATTGCTGTACTGGCTTCCTAGGCTCAGCCCTTACCCACAAATCTAGGCCATTTTATTGCCTCTAGAAAATATTATAGGCTTTGAGCCATTTAATCTGATTAACCCCGAATGAGATGAATGCTTGCAATTGGATGTCCCCAACAAAAAGGCCAGGGTTCAGCTCAGTCTCTTTGTCTAGTACAAGGTTATGCAAATAGAATTCGCACAGTAGTCTCTGGACTTTCACCCCGTAGTGTTTACAACAGTCTATAAAGTCATTGACAGTGTTAATTTGTATGGGGGCACCTACTTTAACATCTTTTACTTTTAATTGTAAATACCATTCCAGTAAAAATAGGGCATAATTTTTGGCAGGGGCCCTACATGCTAAAACGTCGATGTATAAAGAACACAAGGTATCCATCTACTTGATAACAGTATCTAGCCTACGAGTTACCTTTGCCACTTTCTCTTATTCCTTCCGCCAACCTTCAAAGGCCTGGCTTTCGGATTGGTTGATGTTCCTAAGTTGTTGCTATAGTTCTTCATACTTTTTGCAAGGGACCATTTTCTCTCTAAGTTTTTCTGCTTCTTGCTGAGCTTGTTTCAACGCCTTGAGCAAGGTTACTATTTTTGGATCTCTTCTCCATGCAGTAGTGGAGGCCGGGAGTTTTACCTGAACTTTCTTATTGCGTTGCTTCGAGTTCAAAACCCTTATCACCCCTGAGGGTGGTGCCTCCGTCTGAATTTTCTTGTCACAAGTCATCATATCATCCATTTCTATTTTAACATGAATATTAGTTTGATGTTGTTCCTTTTCAAATGGAACAGCAGTCTGTTCTTCAGCACCATTTGGAACAACAGCTAGATTTTCCACAGGGTTTTGAACAATAGGACGAATTTTGGTCCTCCACCTTTTTGCCTTGCAGGGTTTTACTAGAGTGGTCGCCTTTTTCTTCCCTGCAGTCTTTCTTACCCTCTGCCTTGCTTTCAGGATCCTGATCTGCTGGTGGAGCTGGGCTGTTATGCTCAATAATATCTGTTGTTCCTTTCACAATTCTTTAATTTCCAAAATTTCAATAGAAGGAACAACAGGCTGTCTACTGCGGCCTGGGTCGTGACTAGTCCCTGGATCTTCCTCCTGGGGTGTTTCTTCAGTGTTCTGCTCCGGCTGTTCTGGGGTAGGAACCCTAACTGGTTCTGTCAATTCCTGGGCAACTTCTTTTTCTGCCCCTACTTCCTCCGGAATTTCTTCCGGTGCCTTAGGAATGGATTGTTCATGCTCAGTATCTCTTATTTCTTCTTCCTCATGAATAGGCAGATTTCCTTCTTCTGCCTCTTTTGCATGTGGTTTTTCAGATGCATTTTCCTCTTGTGGTTTGTCATGGAGGTCTGATGGACTGGAAGGCTAGCCATATTCACCCATATTGGCCAAGATTGCGGCCAATTCGTCTTCTCCCACTGGGTTCTGTGGTGGGCTACCTTCCTGTTGTTCCATTTCCTCCTGCTGCTTAGATTGTTCAGCTTCTGCCCCAGAATGCTCAGCTTCTGTTTCATAATGCTCAACTTCTTCCTCAATTTCTTCTTCGGATTGCTCAAATTGCTCGGCCTCTTCTTTCTCTTCTCCTTCAAATTGCTCTGCTTCTTCTTCTGGCCGTGAGGATTGCTCATCCTCAATTTCTACTGGCTGGCTGGTGCTTTCCTGGAGCTTTTCCAGCCTGCCTCGTATCCAAGCTAACCGGACCGATTTCCTGCGTTTCTCTATTTTTTCGGGTGTATCGGTGGCATGCTTATGCTTTGACGACTCCTGGCATGTTTCTGGATGTTCGGATGTACTAGTGACATGTTTTTGTTTTGCTAATTCTCTGCATTTTTCTGGACGTTTTGGTGTGCTGGTAGTATGCTTACGTTTTGGGGATGGTGCTATCAATCCACCCTCAATCATTGCAATTATCTCTTCCCAGCTGCTCTGCTGCTGGGTGAGGCTATGACTAACAATTAATCGAATTAACCCATGGTGACTGACAACTGACTCTACATGCTGTGCCTTTTTCAAGCTTCGTGCAACGTCATGAAGTAACGAATTGAAAAGTGCAGGCAGATTTATAGAGCATTTATGCTTTAAAACAACTAAGATTTTAAGATGTCGTGGTCTTACTACATCTTTTCTACCCTCGCAGGGGATGTAGCTTTGCACGATTCTTGCCAATTCTGCCCAGGGCTCTCCTAGCGTTGCTGACAGAACTCCCTTCACTTTAATTGTCAAGCTCTGGCCTTCGTCCTGGAAGATTTCTATAATCTTCTGTAGTCTCTCCTTTTTTAACGTCCATACAGGTCTGGTGGCTGGTAGTTCCGAGACTTCTGCGATTATATCATCGGTGACTGTTATCTATCTCCCCCTTACTGTGGAGTAATCCTCCTACAAATTCTGCAGGAATTCAATCGCCACTGTTTCGTTAGACTCCTGCAAGCGGTTGAGATAAGTCAACCACCCTGCTCTTGCCAGGATTTCCCGGGCATCAACAGAGACTGTCAACACCTGCGGTTCCTTTCGGATCACTCTTCCTCCCATGGCTTCATTGTGGATTCTCAATGGAACAACAACTGTTTGTGTTGTTTGAAACACAAAGAGGGTAATAGACGCAAGACTTTGAAAAAAACAGAGTATGCAACAGAAATGGCTTATGAACAACAACTTGTGTAACAAAAATAGAAATAGCATGCCGTTAAGCCGTGCCATACCCTAGTACACAACCTTCCCAAATAGTGAGCTGACCTGTAATCTAGGGAATAATGAGGTTAACCTCCCCCCTCACGATGTGATAGGCTGTCCCAGCTGTCAAATAAAGGAGCAGCACCCGATCTACAACAGAGCCATAAAGGAACAGCGTATGAAAATATGCCATGTTTAGAAAAACAACAAATTACCGAAATCGAGGGGTAAAGTTGGATCACGTATTACGTAAGAGGATGCTGTGATATGATGCGAGGCTTGGGGGATAGGAAATATATCATACTTGCCAAATCTCATGTGGTCATTGTCACTTACTTTGACATGATTGGTGGTAATAAATTTTCATGCGATATATAAGTCGAGAAATGATATATGATTAGTTCCTAGGATATAAGAAACAAAAGAGTATTAGCATGTTACCTATTGCTGTAACCAATGTGACTTCAATACCATTAACAGTGCTCTATTGCCGACAGGTGTCCATAACCTTAGCAGAGTTGTTTATTTCACCCCTGGAACCATGATCCTTTATGTGTATGTTAAGGAGTGTAATGTCAAAATGTAGGCCATTATGCTAGCTTGGTAACCAGTTAACCATAATGCCATTCACGAGGAAGGAGCGAAAAGTGGGCAGGCTGGCTCGTGATGAGAACTCCTGTTCCAAGGTTTGTTTATTTGATATACCTTTTGGACCATATACCTGGTGTGGTGGCCATAGTGGGAATGCCACTTCACTTCCATCCTCATGATCATGGTAGGCTAGCTCTTGATGAGACCCCCTATCCTGCATTTGACAACTTATAAGTCATGTTTACTTTCTTCTTTCTTTTTCATAAAGTACTTTTCCTTATTTATACAAAAAGGGTGGTTCAACAATCCTTAAGAGTAGGAATGATGGAATAAGTCTTATCATCTCAATAGGAAGATATAAACCCTTTGCTCTTATTCCTAAATAATAATCAAAGACGATTAAAGGGATCGTCATGATAAAGATAACCAATCAGAGCAAAATTAGTAAAACAATGACAGCAAAAGATGATGAATAAGTGTGTCCTTCCTTTTGTCCTCTTACCAATGCAGAGCCTTATAAAGATAACGATTTATGATTTGCGGATTTTAGTATGTTGTGATTTTGTATTGATTGCATAAGTGCATAGTTGTATCTTAAATACTTGAAAGAACAGGAGCAAGAAGCATCCTCAATTTAGATCAGCAAAAGGAATAAGTTGTTTCACAAGGAGATAAAAAGCATGCTAGTGGTGTTCCTTTTGGAAAGAGGAACAACAAAGGACCATAGATAGCAAAAATGCAAATGTCGTTCCTTTGAAAAAGGAACAACAAAACACACCAATGCTGTTCCTTTGAAAAAAGAAGAGCAAAAATAAAAAATGCTATGAAAAACACTCGAAATGTCGTTCCTTTGAAAAAGGAACAACAGCAACCAAAAATGTTGTTCCTTTGAAAAATGAACAGCAAAAGACGCAAAAATGTCGTTCCTTTGAAAAAGGAACAACAGAAATAAAAAATATGATGTTCTTTTGGAAAAGGGACAGCAAACACGTAGCAGCACCGTTCCTTTTGAAAAAGGAACAACAAAAATCGAAATGTTGTTCCTTTATAAGAGGAACAACAGAACAAGAAAATGTCGTTCCTTTGAAAAAGGAACAACAAAAATAAAAAATGTTGTTCCTTTGGAAAAGGAACAGCAGAAAATCAAGAATGTTGTTCCTTTAGAAAAGGAACAGCAGAAAATCAAGAATGTTGTTCCTTTAGAAAAGGAATAGTAGAAACACACAAATGCCATCCTTTTGGAAATGGAACGGCAAAAATCGAAATGCTGTAATTTTGAAAAAAAAGGAACAGCAAAAATGATAGGAAACCATTAGTTCAAGCATATGTACAAAAAACGACTCAAAAAAAAAAGAACTTATGTATAAATTGTAAAAAGAAATGAATTCCTTAATGAATTACAGGTGAGGAAGACTTCTCTTCCTCTCCCAAAATCTCCATATCAGTGTCTCGGCATAGCTGCTGGCAGAAGGACTATTGAGTGAGTGGTTTGTGATAGAGATGAACTCGGTGGCCATTTACTTTGAAGGCATATCCAGAACCATCAATAGTGGTTAGGGTAAGGATTCCATTGTCATGTACCTTATGGATTTCGTATGGTCCCAACCAACGAGTCTAGAGTTTCTCAGGGAAGTCCTGAAACCCGGAGTCCTACAACAGAGCCCGGTCTCCCTCGTGGAAGACTTTGTTTTTAATGAGAGCATCATGCCATTTAGCTCGCTGTTGTTGAATCAGGGCAGTATTTTGAAGTGCAGAGAGCCTAATTTCGTCCAACTCATTGATCTACTATAGTCGATTAATCTCTGCCTCGCTTAGATCTAAGCCAATGTCCTGTGTTGTCCGTAATGTTTGGATTTCAAATTCTATGGGGAAAATAGGTTGTTTTCCAAACACTAATTGATAAGGTGAGTAACCAGTGGTGCTTCTCCATGTTGTTCCGTAAGCCCACAGTGCTTCAGGTAGTCTGGCAGCCCAATCACACCTCTGTGACGCAATGGTTTTCATTAGGATTGATTCTATTATCTTATTGCTACTTTCTACCTGCCCATTTGCCTGTGGGTGGTATGGAGTAGTGATTTTATGTTGGACGTGATAATTGTTAAGTGTTGCAGCTAATCTATTCCTAGCAAATTGTGGTCCACCATCTGTAATTATTTCTCTTGGAAAACCATAACGTACAAATATATGGAATAGGAACTGTATGACAGAGTCCTCTACAACTCTAGGCAATGCTTCTGCTTCAACCCATTTGGTGACATATTCTGTTGCCACCAAAATATATGTTTTCTGATTTGATGATGGGTTGATAGGTCCAACGAAATCAAGAGCCCATCGCTCGAATGGTTCAATGACTAACTATGGTTTCAGAGGCATCTCGTCAGATTGACCAGGACGTCCTGCTCACTGGCAGCTGTCACAGGCTTGGACAAATTTCTTTGCATCTCTGAAAATCGTGGGCCAGTAATACCCTGTCTGCAGCACTTTATGTCCAGTTCTGTGCTCAAGGAAGTGTCAACCACATGGTCCATCATGACAGGATTTTAGGATGTCAAAGATTTCATCTTCTCAAACACATCTCCTGATATGCATGTCTGCCCCTGTGTGAAACAAATAGCCCCCAATCCACGAGAATCGAGCACTCTTCTGAACAGTCTGTTTGCGCTCATTAGGGGTGAGGTGTTTTTGTAGTTTACCTACTGCGAGGTAATTGGCAACATCAGCATACCAGGGCATTTGAACAGCAATAGCAAATAGATGTTCATCCGGAAATTGATCTTCAACTGTTGCTGCATCAATTGGCTTTGGCATTCTTGAGAGAAAATCGGCTACAGGGTTTTCTTTGCCAGGTCGATCCTTGATTGTGATATCAAATTCCTGCAATAAAATCAACCATCTAGTTATTCTGGCATTTGTGACAGGCTTATTGGCTAAATATTTTATGGCAGAATGATCTGTATACAAGATAACATGGTATCCTGTAATATAATGTCTAAACTTATTGACAGCATGTATTACAGCTAGGAATTATTTTTCAGTAACAGTGTAATTTAATTCAGCAGGGGATAAATTTATGCTGATGTAATAGATAGCATATGGTTTTTTATCCTCTTCCTGCCCAAGGACTGCGCCAATCGCTGTATTTGAGGCATCAGATGATATCTGGAATGGCAAATCCCAGTTTGGTCCTCGAAGGACTGGGTCTGTGGATAGGAGCTTCTTTACATCCTTGAAAGCACGCTCACATTTTTCTGTCCAAAGAAAATCAAAGTTACCAGTTAGTGCATATAAAGGTGCAACAATGTGCCAATAATGTTCTATAAATCGTCTATAATAACCAGAGAATCCAAGAAAGCTGTGTACCTCTGTTTGAGTAGTAGGAGTGGGCATAAGCAAAAGTATTTGGATTTTGGCTAGGTCTACCTGAATTCCAGCTGCTGAAACATAGTGTCCTAGGATAAGTCCTTCAGTCATCATCATATAACATTTTTTGTGCCTTAAGCAAAGCCTGGTAGCGATGCAGCGTTGTACGACATTTTCTAGGGTGTCTAGTGCTGGATCAAAATCATCTCCATATGGTGTGAAGTCATCCATGTATACTTCAAGTCCATCATTTATTAAATCTGCAAAAATACTAAAGATAACCCTTTGGAATGTGGCAGGAGCATTGCATAAGCCAAAAGGTAGAACTCGATAGGCAAATGTTCCCCAAGGACAAGAAAAGTAGTTTTGTCCTGGTCTTTAGGGACAATCTGAATCTGATTGTATCCACGGAAGCCATCCAAGGAAAGAAAAGAATTTCTTTCCTGCTAAAGTATCTAATACTTGGTCTATGAATGGGAGAGGAAAGTGGTCTTTTTGCGTTGCTTTATTTAGCTCCCTATAATCCACACAGATTCTCCATTTCCCATTCCTTTTTCGTACCACCACAAGCGGAGAGACCCATTTACTATCAGAGATAGGATAGATAAAATTGACATCTAAAAGTTTCTAAAGTTCAGCTTTTACAACATCTTTTAGATGAGGATTAAGTCTCCTTTGAGGTTGACGAATAGGTCTGGCATCCTTTTCTATATAAATGTGGTGTGTACATAATTGGGGGTCAATTCCATTCATATCAGGGTAATCCCATGCAAAACGCTTCTTGATATTTTCTTAACAAATGGATGAGCTTTGTTTCTTGTTCAGGTGTGAGGTTGGCATTAATGTTTAAGGATTTTCCCGGTTCAATTTCCACAATTTTACTATTTGCAACAGAAGTAACGGGTATTGTTTGATCATGTGTATCTTTTAGAGGATCTTCTTCTAATTCATTGTCGAATGCTGCTTCTATCATGTGACATTGTGTGCAGGATCCAGATTCAGTTTGACTAATGAAATTATTAATGGCATCATCTTCTGTTTGGTCTTTAAAATCAAGTGCCTCTTGTATAGTTAATGGAGATCTAATGTTATCAGTAAGGTGTGATACAGGGTGCTTGTTAATTTTAATTATTGCGACACTTGGCTGCGCTGGAGGATATAGAACTAAATTCTTGATATTTAGTCCTTTGGTTATGGTCATATTTCCTTGCCGGCAGCCAGTATAAGCATTGACAGTGGCAAGCCAAGGTCTACCAAAAATATGCGGGTGTCCATCAAGTCGGGTTTTTGGATTAATTATCAGGAAATCAGTTGGATATTCCTGGGAATCTACAGAGACCATGACATCATGTAGAGTACCCTCCGGCCTAACCACAGATCGGTCAGCCAATTCTAGCAAAGTAGAGGTGGGTTCTATAGATGTAATGTCGAGCTTTTGGCAAATAGTGGTTGTTAAAATATTAATTGCAGCTCCTAGGTCAACTAAGGCATTAGACAGGGTCTGACCATAAATTTGAACAGTTACAATTGGATTTCCTGGGTCTTCATATTTAATGGGTGTTTCTTTCCCTGATAGTAAATCAGATAAAGTGCGGACTACTTGGACTATTGGATTATTTGTTATATTCCTCCTTGGTTTCTTTATGCACAATTCTTTGATAGTTTTTGCGTATATGGGAATGTCCTGAATGGCTTGGAGGAATAGAATTTTTATGTACAAATTTTGTAATTCTCCCAGAATGTCAAAATCAGGGTATTGTAAAGGTCGAGGTATGACTAATCGTTCTGAGAACGGAGGAGAGGATGTGGTTGCTTGATTATGAGTCCGCTGCTTATTCGCATCCTCTTGTTGTAACATATGTTCTCTTGGTAACTGATCTTCAATATGAACTGTTTTATCTCCCTCAGTTTCAATAATACGTCCAGATCTTAACTGAAGATCATTACATTCCCTCAAGTCGGGTCCTATTTCTGGTGATTCTATAATTTGGAGAGATTGGACCAGTCTGTTATTTGGATTGGGATTGGGTTGGGCTGGGAGTTGTTGTTTCAGATTAGACTGGGGATTTTGTTGTAAGGCTGGCAGTGTAGGTTGAGAGAGCAGAATAGTTCCTACGGGCTGATGCATCGGTCTCTGCCAGTTTGTCTGCCAGGCTGAACTTCGTGAAGTAGGGGGAGTCCATTGTGGAGGGTATGGGCTACTTTGCCAATATGGCGGAGTGTAAGGGAAATTCGGCCAACCAGATTGGCTTGCCTGATTCAGCCACGGGTTTGAAGAAGGAAACGACTGTGATGACTAGTTTGAAAATGGGGGTTGGGGCTGACTTTGCCACATACCATATTGTTGAGCATTATACTGTGGAGGCTGAAAAGAAGAAGTTGGGTCTGGAAACATACCAGATTGTCTCGGTTGCCACTGACCGCGCTGGTTGATCAAGTACACCGATTCTGGTTCTTCTTCGGCTTCCTTATATACCGCTTTCAATCTAGGAAGTGAGGGGCAGCTCTCCGTAGGGTGATCTTTTGTATAGATGGCGCATGTTTGGACTGTATCCAGTGGACATTCTTTGTGACTATGCTTCTTCCTGCATCGGGGACAGAAGATTGCCAAATTCTGTTCTGCCTCCATTTGCTTCTGTTTAGCTTGCATAATATCAAGTTGTGTAGTTAGTGTCCCTAGGATATCAGTTTTAAAATTTTCCAATAAATTTCCAAATTCTACACGTGTTACTCCTTCTGTTGAAATTTTGTTATCTCTTACAAACTAATCATGTTCCGTCGGTTTTACTCTTGTGATGCCTCTCGAACTCCTGATACATAAATCAATAATGTCAGCAAAATTCTCTTGATAAATATCCCCTTTTCCCATGATGTTTAATGTTTCAATCCATTGTTCCTTCATGCCCCTTATTAATGCAATTTTTAACACATTATCAGGTAAAGGTAGTGATGCATAAGGAGATCTTTGTAGATTGTACTGAAAACGTTCCACATACTCCTCTAATGTTTCATTCAGTCTAGCTGTCATTTGGAATATTTCGTCCTTTAATTTTCTAGACCTGCAATAATCCTGATATTTTTTTAAGAAAGATTCTTTCATTTGATCCAAGTTGTTTATGTCTCCACCACCTAATCCCATAAACCATCTTAAAGCAACCCCTTTTAATGTAGAGGGAAATAATTTCAATTTCTGGGGGTCGGTGGTGTAATCATATCCCCTGCACAACACATCAAATTCAAATAAAAATGCATCCGGATCTTCTGATGTGAGACCATGAAATGTAGGGATATGTTGAAGAGGGATTGCTTTCATGGGCGCATTTGCTGCAGAATCCACTATAGGGTATTTTAATGTAGAGGTTTGAGTGTTTGGCTGATTTTGAGCCATAAGGTCGAATATATGCCAATAACCTTCTGGGATATATAGGAGGGTATTCATAGGTTGAGAGGGAATGGCTTTCACAGGGATATTTTTAATAGCACTCCCTCTATCTGGGATAATGAGAATGCCTGATGTCTTAGGAGATTGGGTTCCTTCAACAATGATTTTTTCAGCACTTCCCTTATCTGGGCTATTTAATGGTTGATTTGTTCCAATAGGAGATCTTGGTTCCTCAGTTTCCCCTGTTTCTCCTTCTCCTTCACAAAGATTGCTGAAATTCCCTTCCTGCAATAGTTCTGGAGTAGAATTTTCAATTTCTTGAAAGTCCTGCTCTTCAGTTTGACTATGCACCTCAGCAAAGGCTACATATGGTGATCCTGTGGCCTGAAGGGAACTAGTAGGCTATTTAGAAATGATTTTCCTGGGTCCTACTGATGGCTGAGATTCTGTTTTCTTATAGATTTCGTCTATGAAGGTCGTTCGGCCAAGGGTCACGGGCCCCTAGCTTTTTCAGGTTTGGGTGGAGGTTTGATATTTTTTTCTGGTTTTTTCTGCTTAGTCATGCACTCAAATGAACTACTAAATTCTATTTAAACAAAGCAACAACAAATCTGTTAGGAAAGCGGATAGGGGAGCAGGGATTTTACATGCTCCGTACGCAGGTTCTTACCTTCCGTTTTTAAAATCCAACTCTTCCCTAGCAGGTTCGTACACTACTCTGAAAAAAAGGACAAATGGCTACACTCTTTCCCTGGCAACGACGCCAAAATGTAGAGCTATAAAAAGGGTCTCTTTCACCTCTAATTACCTCACATTAATATGTCAATCCGGGAGCATTTTGTTATTTCAAAGAGTGTCTCAGTCTGAGGCTATCATTTGTCATAGTAATGCTACTAGTACAACGTTCAAAAATACAAGAGTAAACGGATGCTTGTCTACAACTAAGTTACTTAAAAAGAATAAATCGCACACTCAGAAAACTAGGCAATTTATCAGTCAAGGGTTCGGCAGCGATAACCCATCCCTTTGGAAACTGATGGAAAGGAAATTAGAGAACATACCACGGGTCTGGGAGCTAGACAGTAAATGTCGAGGCTCACTACAACCTTATATCGTCTCTCACACCAAAACAACAAATGCTAGTAAATGGAACAACAGATAGAAAAATGGAAAAGAAAATAAGAAATCGAACAACAAATCTGGAATGGAACAACAATTCTGAAATGGAATAGCAATTCTTAAATGGAACAACAGCTAAACAACTAAGTCTCGTGAGCAGTAATCAAACTTAATCTACTAACTCAAATGCATTAATCGTAATCAAACAACAATCTTTCACTCTTAAAGCAAATCAAGAAGCACACACTAATGGAACAACATTGATTACTGATAAGTTATGGAACAACGCTTGGAAACCATATACGCACACAACACGCTTGAATAGTAATATGATCTAAGCATCAATCTCAATTAGAAGGAATACAACTGTGTTTCAAAATAGAACAACGTTACTTCTGAATCCAACAATCATAAAGAACATAACTTTCAAGATGAATCATGTAACATGAATGTACAGCACAAAAGCTCTGTAATAAAATAGCAAAAATATTCAGTTAAGACTAATAATATTTAATCAACTCTAGAAGGAACACTAATATGATGCAGAGTCAATACAACAGTTCTGTTTGTAGAAACCTTAATGAATTAATCTTAACAGAGCATGTGATGTAAACTTATAAAGCATATCAGATTACCAAATAACGACGCTAAGCAAACCACGCAGAAATCAAATCGTAATGATACAGAAGCAAGTGTCCTCCGGGGCCGGGCCCTTAGCCTCCAAGAGTACACTGCTTTAGGTTAATCCAAACGCAGAGATGAAATAATCACCAAGTTTGTATTAATGCATGAAAAAAAATTACAATGAACCAATTCTTATCGAGACTCGATGATCAAAGTTTTGATCTTAACAAAAATTACATAAAAACATAATCATGTCTCACCCCCTAAGCTAACAGTGTTGTCCCTTTATATAAGGGTGACGGTGGAGATGTCTAAGTAACAAGATAGATAAAGCAGTGATCCCTCAGGATCAAGGATCCTGATGGATTCACCAAACCGTTAATCCTTAATCATCTCTTTTCCCTCCTGCACCAAGCTGGTGTCTTCTCCTCCTTTTCAGGGCCGATTTGCTTTGACCTGCTTAGCCTTGTTTGCACTCGGTCTCCCGTCAAAGGGACAGTAGTTACCTTGTCCTTGTCTTTTTCTTCGAAACAACAACTCCTCGTTTTCACCCCTTCCTGCATGAGGGAATGACAATTGTTAGTGGTTAAGTCTTTCATATTAATCCCACATGTTTTGTTATAATTCTTTATCATTTTCCAAGTTCATGATGAAAAAGGGTTTACAAGTTCTACTGAAAAGCCACTGAAATGATCATCAAAAACATATCATTTTAGTACTCCACAGTATATGCTTTATGGTGGTTGATATATGCTTGAGATGGTGTTTAGTATATTTTTTTATATATTCTTTGGTATATTCTTTGGTATATGTTTTTGGTATATATTTTTCGTGATATTGCTATATGTACATATGTATATGGATGTAAATATCGTAATGAATTGTGCTATAAAGCTCGACTATGTGGTATGTTATCATGATGTCATGATGTTTTGTTTTGAGTAGATATTTCATTGTAAATACTGCATCGAGCTGTGCTGTAAAGCCCCATGAGCAGTATGTCTTCTTTCATTAGGCTGTTGAGGTATATGTGTGATTGAACACCGAGGACAGTATCCCTCAAGGGGGAGGGTTCTGTAACAACCCTGTTGAAAATTCCATGTAATAAAAGTTAAAAACAATAACCATGGTCAATGGGACACTTATTCCAATTTGAATGTTGGGTAAGACATCCTAGGGGGTGTTCATTTGGTTGTTTTATTGCTAAGGAAACTAGCAAAGGAAATGGCTAAGGGTTTGGAAAGGAAAAATGGCACTTTTGGCACATTTATTTATGAAAATAATAGAAATTAGGAGAAAAGGGAGGTGAAAGGTCACAGGATGCATGTGAGGAGGAGAATGAAAGAAAATAATGGAAAATGAATCAAATGGAGGCCTCATTCATAAAATGGCTTTTGAAGATTTGTTGGTAACCTTTTGTCAGTTTAGCTTTGGAGATATTTCAATATTCTCTCTCTCTCTCACTCTTGGACACTTAGAGTTTCTTTGAGCACATTGACATTGGAGAAAGAAACGAAAAGAAGGAAAGAGAATGAAAAAATCAAGAAGTGAAATGTAGGATCAAGCAGCTACAACAGGCTTCATTGTAGGTATCAACTTGCATGTGTATTTTCCTTGCTATATTTGGCATGCATCGGATTGCATGTGTTTTTTTTCTACCATGTCATGGTTTTGCGAGGTGTGACATTATTTTCACCCTATCCTTTGCATTTCCTAATAGCTTTGATGAGATGGGTTCTCTCATACAGTTTATGTGGGATGGACATATTGGATTCAAAGGTGAGTGGGGTGGATCTCCAAATTGATAAACACATGGTCTAGTGGTCCCTAAACCGGACTAAGGATCACAATTCCACTGGCCTGGTAACCCCTAACCCAAATTATGGGTTGTTGTAAAGCCAGATTATGTACCTCGGTGAGACTAAGAATCGTTGCTGATTAATGGGAAGATATACAGTAAATCTAGGAGGTGGATTTTCTCTTTATTGAGCCTAGTGATCCTGGGATGGGATGCACAGTAAACCCTAGAGAGTATGTATCTGTGTAGGTCCTAGTGATCCCTGGATCAAACTATGGATGTGTGGTAAATCTTGAGAGACAAGGAGGCACTCAAATTCCTCATAATGTCGGCAAAGAACTCTGGTGGCATCAATGTTGATTGGCTTTTTTGGTGTGTTCTATGAGTCCCACATTCATGCTTGGAATAAAGCATGGGTGTGATTGACTAAAGAGAGACTTGGCTCAGCCAATCTATGGTCGGGTGGAATGTGGTAGTGCCATCTCCAGTTGGTCCATTTCATTCGTTAATGAGAAATTCATTCCCTTCATTTTCATGTGTAAATGCACTAATGTATATATGTATTTTGATGGCTAATATCTTTATGGTATTTATGTTCCTATTAAGTTGGTTATATTTACATTTTATGATAAAAACTATGTATGGCTCTCAGCATGTTTTTACTTGTATATGAATGGATAATGGTTCTATGACCCAATAGAGGATAATACAGCAATTGAAATGAGGGACCAATGGTTTGTAGTGATTCTTAGATAAGTATGAGATCGCTACACTTAATTATGTTGTTTACACCTGTAGCTTACATGTTCATGATGTGTTTGACGAAATCTTTGTCATGGCTAATAGGGGTCTTGTTATGGTCTTCTTCACTTTATTGCTTTTGTATCATTATTTCCCTATATTTTTACTGATTCTAGGAAGTGGCCTGGGCTCTGGGCCTGAAAAAGTGGCTTAAATCTCAGGGTCACTAGCACAAAATTGGCAAATTTGGTCTTTGGTCACTGGCAGGCAAGCCTCTGAGAGAGACTTTGGGTTGTTGGTCTCTCCCTTGCCCATAGAATCAGAGCGAAGTGGCCTACAAGATCTAGAACAACAGTGGGACCCAGGGATAGGTTGCTTGAGTGGTTGACTTGTATCTTGAGGGTTCTCTTGATGATGTTGGATGTCTATGTGTGATGTTATGTCGATTCCACTTCCTTGAAGTCACATAGGAGGTTGAATATGATCATAGTAGCCTCTCGTCTCATCATTAACCTGGTTGGCATGGTTACTTGGGTGGATGTGGGAGGAGGGTGTTACATTGAGGCTAGAATAAGAAATAATCTTGAAAATCCTTTCTGATAGGCAAAACCAAAGAATCCCCATGCCTAGCCCTTAGGGTGGGAATAGAACTGAAATGCATGCTCAAGAAAAAAATCATCAAGAGATCGAAGGAGACCAAATTAAGCATGAAGAGATGTCTGAAAATGCCTCTGGTATTAAGAGAACCAAGAGGCAAAAAGTTAAATTGCAGGGAGAATTTTAAAAAATTTAACCACCTTTGTTTGACATAGAAATTCAAGAGATGGGAAATCATGGGATTATAACTTAGATGGAAACAACCTACTAAATTACAAGGGAAGGGTTTATGTACCCAACGAGATGGAAATTAAGAAAATACTACTAGATGAATTCCATTGAAGCCCTTACGCAGCCCATCCCAGATATCGGAAGTTGTTTTTGGAATTAACAAAAGGATACTTTTGGTCATGTATGAGGAACGATATTGCCCAATATTTATCCAAATTCCTGGAGTGCCAGCAAGTTAAAGTTGAGCATTAACACACGATCGGATTACTTCAACCATTACCCATTCCTGAGTGGAAATGGGACACTGTTACGTTGGATTTTATAATTGGCCTACCCAAATCTAAGGAATAAAATGATTCCATTATGGTAGTTATGGACAAATTAAGTCCTATAATTCCTGTAAAATCTACCTATCAAATTGTTCAAATTGCTGACATATTCATGAAGGAAATATTTAGATTGCATGGCATGTCGAGGGTAATAATTTCAGATCGATACATAAAGTTTACTTCTGCATTCTGGAGAGTGCTATTTACTGGTTTGGGTACTGAGATCTAGTTTAGCATAACATACCACCCGCAAACAGATGGACAAACAGAACGTGTGAATCGAGTGCTTGAGGACATGTTACAGATATATGTAATGAAACAACCAACCAAGTGGGAGAAATACCTTTTGATGTACTATGAGGAATAGTTATTATGAGTCCCTAAAGATGATCCCCTTTGATGCACTATATGGGAAACGATGTAGAACACCTGATAAATAGAGTAGCCCTGATGATAACTTAGTATTAGGACTTGACATGCTAGTGGAAATGGAGAAAATTGTAAGAAAGGTCCACCAAAATCTAAAAGTTTCCCAGGATCGCCAAAAAACATATGTTAATAAAAGAAGAACTTTCAGAGAGTTTTAGGTTGGGGACCATGTATATGTGCAGATCAAACCAAGGAAAAAAACCTTGAAATGGGGAAGTTCTGCAAAATTAGCACCCTGGTTTTATGGACCCTTTCAAATTTTAGAACACGTGGGGCCAATTCCATATGAACTAGCATTGCCCAGTCATATGAGAATCCACAATGTGTTTCATGTATCCTTATTAAAAAAATATGTAAATGACCCCAGACACATTATTCAATAGAAATACATAGAGGTAAAAAAAAAGTCATTTTATGTATGCATACGTGATTTAAGTCTTAATTGGAAAGACAAACTAATGATGGATTATGTTATGATCAGGTTGAACTCGACGAAGAGGTACTCGTAGAACCCCTGCGTATTATTGAGAACAGAGAAACAATGTTGCAGAAGCGAGTTATCACCCAGGTTAAAGTAGAGTGGAGGAACTTTAGCCTAGAAGAGGCCACCTAGGAGGATGAGAACATCATGTGACAAGCATACCTAGAACTGTTTCAATGGCAGAGATGAACACTAGGGATAGTGTTCCACACAAGGAGGGGAAGATGTAAAACCCTTAGTCAGTGAACTCATTTTCAAATTTATGTTAGTTACTTTTAGTAATTTTCATAATTACTGTGTAAAAAGAGAAGGGAACTTTGTATGACAAGTTATGTTATTTTCATAAACCTTAATTAAAAAAACTAGGAAATGTGAATTCAGATAAACACCCAATAACGAACTTGCAACTACTATACAGTTGGTCCAGTTAGCAGTTACCTCCTTTTGAAGCGCTAAAGACAAAAGAGCTCAGTGGGAATGACGAGGGTTTAGCCACTAGAGAGGTGAGTACCCCCTTGAGAAAGTGAGAGTAAATATTGCGCTCCCTTGGGAAGGTTATCTTGCGATGGCATAGTATGAGTTGAAAACTCCGTGTTAGAGGTAAATTGTACATTTCCAGGCTGTGCTAAAGGTCTTGAGGTCTGAGAATTAACCTGAGGAGGTTATAATCAACAATTGTACCAAAAAGTGGAAGCTCGGGGAGGAAATTTGGCATGATTTCCAGTTCTGTAGGTAAGGAGGTGTGGTCTTATCGAAACTCACTTTGTTGGAAGACTGTGAATGCATCAGATAAGTAAAATTATTTCTTATGTTATGTCTCTATAAATAAAGAATGTAGGTAGTACATCATGTTTCTTACTTAAGACATAACGAATATTTATTTTGATTATACAGTCCTTTACAAATGAATTTTTATAGTTCAAGATGTATGTTGTGACATACAACAACATACTATTATGAGAAGTGTAATATTTTACCTGAACTCATAACATCGACAGAGTTATTGTAGTAAAACTTAGGTAGGATTGTGATTGGTAAAACAAAGGAAACAAGAGGAAAAGGGGACTATGTTGAGTGTGTCCCAATATACTAGTCTATAAACAAGAGGAATTATTGTAATACCTATTTTCAACCTAGGGTAACCTCTTCAGGTAGGTTGACACTCGTTTGGAAAGAAATACCAAATAAAAAATGAACCCATTTGGAGACTAAAGAATCCTCACTATAGAAGTGTAAATATTGAGCAAATAAAAATAACATAATTCGTATTCAGTAACCAAACTAACATAATTCGTATTCAATAACCAAGATGAGAGAAAGAGAAACATAATTCTCACTTATTCAAAAATAAGCGAAAAATAATTTCACAACATTCTTTTCATTAATAGGAATGGGGGTCATGAATTTAAGAGAAACAATTTTAATAGAATTTCTTCAGAACCCTTGATCTCGAGGTGAGGAAAAGAAAGCAATGTGTATAAAATATTACTAATATTGGATACGAAAATTGTGTGGAGGCATACACACTGATTTTATAATACAGTGGTATAAATTCATTTAAATTATTGCCCGAACGATATTTCCAACTGGTTTCTTTTCCACAACATGAATAAATGTCACAAAGAATATGCTACAACAATATTGTTCAAAAGAGTGTCCTCGAGGGTTCGCAGACCCCAAGGAGATGGTGTTGTACGTACCTCTTGGTCACTGGAAGCAGGAATATCAACGAAAATTAATAAATAGAACTTAACTGTAAACCCAATTCTCAGAAAATTATAAATCTGTTCGGTCATATTGCAGTAAATAAAAATACTAACGGGAGCAGAACAAATTCAGTATATTTCACGAGGAAGCAAATCCTTGTGGTCTTTTTGAGAGACCAGTGAACAACAACTGAAAACCGATAAAGACTCAAGTCCAATAAAATAAACCATGACTCATAACAAATAAGGAAATGTGGTTTCGGAAAGTCTCCTTTGAAAAAATGCAGGATAGAGTCAGGTTGTTCAATAACCCTTGAAATTTAACAAACCCTCTTCTGGGAGAGGTTTGGAGGGTTTGACCCAAGACAAGCTTCATAAATATAACTTTTAAAACCAAACAAAAGAGGGTAAGAAGAAGTTAAGCCATAGGCTTGTGCGAGGACTCGGCAACCTCTATGAGAGGAACTTCTCATGCGCCTATGGGACTCCTAAAAATAAATTGTGCCAACTCCACATGGGGTTTGTTATTGACCTGTAAATTGACAAGAGAAATACAGTAAGAACCCGTGTGCATAGTAGAAATATTAAAACATAGGGGACAATTCTGTCGCGGTTACCTAAGTTCTAATGTGAAGGGAGACCCTCAAAGGAAAATGTTCAAACCTTGGCGAATTTCTCTGGGATTCTGTAACTTGGGTAACAGTCTAGAGCCCTGGAAACCTGAGAATGGAAAATCCTTAGAAGCGACATCTACGGAAGGTACCTAAAAGGAAACAAAAATAAAATCATTGAAGCATCAATTGCACGATAGGTATCTAGAATAACAGTGAGCCAAATCTGAAGTGGGGAATAAATGAGTTACCTGGCACGTGCTGGGATGCCAAAACTGCAAGGAGGTTGCAGAGCGTAGCCTCCAGGTGAGCCAGGCAGTAAATGACCGACAGCCGTAGGATTTTCGTGAGGTGGTTACCCTAACTCCTTCAAGCCAAATTTGAACCATTGGATGGTCAAAAGGAGATTGATCGTGTTCCGAACGACGTGTGGTGGCCTCATATGCATGCCCCTTGAACGTAAGTACGGTAGGAGGGTTCGAGAATTCCTTCCACCACCCAAAGGTCAACGTTTAATTTGGAAACCTTCGGTTGGAAGAACATTAGCCAGATACGAATCAATGTGTTAACCTTGTTAATTGTTAGGTTGAAAACATTATGAGGGAATTAATGAAATGATACCACTAGAATTGGTATTGATCCCGAAAGTTATTCTAATAAAAAAAATTAACTTGTCAACCATGTAATGATTGTTTTAATATTCACTTTGCTCCAAGTTATCTTTTATTATTTACTTGACGAGATTGGTAAGTGATTTTATAGGTGTATATGTTACAATTACAAATTTAAATTATCAATTTCTCTCTCTGAAGACGAGGATTAGGAAATGTAACATAAGGTTTGTGAAGTTACTTTTAGTTGGAGATTTTATCTATTGGAAGTTCTCCCTTAAATAGACAAATGAACCTTTTTATAATAGTAAAAATATAACATTTTGTTGCTATTATGGTTTTTTATTTGCTATTCTGGTTTAATTTTTTTTAATAATAAATATGAGTTAAATAATATAGAAATCATACTTTAATTTTTTGACTTATTTGATTATTTCTTAATGAACAACTCAAGAAATATGACTTTTTCCACATAATTATCACAAGATAGTCACTAAAATTCATGTTTAAACATTTCTCCTAGTTAATGTTACATCATCTTTACAATGATAAAGAAATATATACTTTAAATAATTTACTTATAAATACATAAAAATAAATATTTGTTTTACATCATCTAAATAGGAAAGAAAAATGCATTACCACGTCTATTAGAAAGTCAAACAAATGTCTCTTAATCACCATCACATTATTTATCATTTAATTCTTAGCCATTAAATATTTATTAATTCAACTTTTATTGAATTAGGGCTTCTGTGATCCATATCAAGTTTTTGAGACAAGTTTTCAGCCATAATCACATCAAAATTCATTTGTCGATCCGTTTTGAACCAACTACTGTGGTTCATCATCAGGACAAGATGAAGAACCATATCATGGCAACAAGTTAAATAGAGAGATGATCATTTCAAATGGTTAGAAAGAAACAACTACTTTTAATGAAAGGAAATGGCTACAATTGACTGGACTACAACTACATTTTACTCGACCAAGAGTTAAGGGAAAGTTTAATAACTAGTTAATTAATTAATTTGTTAAAATTATTTATTTTAATTTAAATCTATATGTAACTAAATATATCTGCTAATAATTAACTAAATTTTTTTAAGAGCTTAAATTAAGCCCTTTAAAATTAATAAATAATTTATTATCCTCTTTTTAATTTAAAACTAAATAAACTATATATAAACTTATATTATTATGGGATAAAATAAGGTAAAATTAGCGTTTGCTCATTAAATAATTAATTAGTTAACTCGTTTACCAACTTTATTTATTTAAATATATATGTAACTAAATATGCATTATCCTCTTTTAATAAAAAATATATTAATTTATATTAATAATTCAATTTTTATAAATAATTACCATTGAAAAGAAAAATCAAAACTCTTCCATTATTCTTGAAGAAAAAATTAAAACCTCTCATGCATCCATGTAAGCCCATGTGTTTCTCCTATGGTCCATAAAAATAAGTAATTGACATTTTATAAATGCATAAGACCTCCTTTTAGTTTACATAATGTTTACATGAATAGGACCTCTGTTTAGTTTACATAATGTTGCAAGAAATGGAATTTAAATATAGTAAACATAACTTTACCTCTCATGTCAATAATTTAATCTTACATATTAATACACAATTTTTTCATTGTTAAAAAAAAAACATCTGAATTGATTAATAAACCAATAAGTATCTAAATCTAGAATAAATCTTCAATATTGTTTCCAAATTCCCTATTTTCTGATTTTGGTTATATTCTTCTCATTTTCCTATTTGGGAAGGATTTCCACCTTGAATCCTTATTGTATAGATATTGTACACCATGTTTTAAACTATATTTATATGTATGGAGATATGTTCCATAGTCAAAATAAGAGATTATTTTTGCTAAATTAAAAAATTTGACAATGGTTGTAGTAGGCCTTTTAGCATACATATATAACACATATATGATTTTAAGATATTCTAGATTGATACTCACATTGTCATTTGAGAAAGGATATAATATGAGTATATTTAGATTGATATCTTAATAAAATATAGTTATAAATTGACAACTCATGGTTAGAATTACAATCCTTTGATCCATCTCATTGTCTATCCAAAGGCTATAAAAGAAGTCTACAGTAAATTAGATTTAAACACATTAAACAAATATGTTAAAATTTTAATTTTTTAATTACAAATTATGCAATTGGAAATACTTAGTTTTAAGCGTAAAAAATGTTTCCACTCCAAAAAAAAAAACATGTAAGAACATTTGTGAATATTACCAATTATATAAAATGTCAACAACAATAATAAAAAACAATATAATTAGCTAAAAAAAAAACATACAACAATAGTATAAATGATCAAATAACACAAGTACATATCACTCTTCATTGTCATCTCCCTGGTTATCTTTGTAGCTTGGCATGATAACATTGTTGTTCTCAAAAATATGTTTTGATCCTTGTTGTGTCCCTATCCAAGACATCCATGTAAAAAGCACTGAATTGCAGTGTTTAGGAAAAACATAAGGCTCCCTAGCTTCATGCCACATATTTTTAGAGTTGATAGATATCAGCCCACTATCACGATCTTCCACTATATATCAACCCACTATCATGATCTTCCTTTACATTATTCCAATCAAACGTGTTGGTTATATATATAACTAACATAGATCCATCTTAAATTTGATATATTGTGTGTCAAGAGGATCCCAAGGACTAGATCCCTCTCTTTGCATGATACCTCTTGAGTTAAGATGGACATATGCTAGTATAAAAATTTTTATGATGGTTACTTAGAAACCTTAAAAATATAAATCCATCTAACATTGTTTATTAAAGTCAAATAAGTTCAATGTAACATTATCATAAAAATACAAAACTCTAAGTTTAAATGCATTTCCAACTATATATTGGATCATTTAAATTATATATTCAACAATATACTATACCAAGCCTCTAAATTTCCCTCATCACATCAAATATAATGGATGAATATCATGGGATACAAAACTATTTATATTTAACATTTAAATAGATTTCATCACATCAAACACCATGGATGAAAACTATAGGTCATCCAATACCATGGGTTTACAAATTATTTATGGTGAAAATGTGTCCCTTTTGCTTGATAATAGCCTAATATGATTCCAAACATTTCTGGTTTCCATAAAAATAAGAGAATATAATTTCTTATAATTTCCTTTGCAATATATGGTGCTGCTATTTATATTGAAATAAAGAAAAATAACCATGTAAATTAAATGATTAGTAAGTGGCTATACGCATCCCTGTATTATAAGCATAAAAACAAACACTTCATTATACATTTCATGTTGCTAAAATTGAAAAAAATCATAAAAATAACTAAATTATTATTGTTATCAAAAAAATTATATATAAGTTAAATATGTATACATTTCCAAAGAACAAACTTTTAAAATGTGAAACTTACTTTAATATGGAGATTCTTAGTATGTAAATTTTTTTTTTTACAGTACCATGGGCCAATAGCACCGGTTATCAATACGACATGCCCAAAATATCTATAACTCACTTCATATGACACTTGCTCATAGAATATTTTGTTTCATTAATCAATTTAATTAAAAGGACAAAAATAGCATAACTACTTTGGATTGATATAGCCCAAGGCTTTATAAATATAACAAAAAAAATTATTGCAACACGAAGAATGCCTTACCAATGTGCACATTTAGCTCATTAACCATGTATAAAAAGTTTATGGGTCAACTTTAACTTGAGAAAAAAAAGGAATTACAAATCTTATTGTAAAATGGACCATTTTGCTAAATAATTTTGCTTACATATTAATTTCCCTATCTAATTAGAATACGAACTTATTTGAATTGGAATAATCTCAAATCTCTAGCAAATTGGTAGGGTGGAGCCATGTGACGCGAATCTAATTTAATTTGAGAGAAAAAGGAATTACACATCTTATTGTAAAATGAACAATTTTATTAATTAAAATTTGCTTATATATTAAGTTCCTCATCTAATTAGAATATGAACTTATTAGAATTGGAATAATCTCAAATCTCTAGGAAATTGGTGGGCATAGAGTCATGTGGCATGACTTTAATTTTTTAATTTATTAAAAGTCAATGCAACCTAACAAACTATGTAACACACTAGAATGGTTGATAACAATTAAGAATAAGCATATGTTGAACATATTCTTTTCAAAATCAATCTAAACCGTGAATTAAAAAAAATACAAAAATCAATACATCCTCATCCACCTTAAATTGAAATAAAATATATAAAAAAAACTCTAAAAATTAAATCCCACGATCTGCTTATTAATTAATAATTATTAATTAAAATTATAAAAACATATTCCAAAATAACTTAAATATTTATTAACCTCACACTATTATCTAAAAATTCAATCTTTTGGCTTCCCAACTTAAAATACCGTAATAAAAACAACAACGTTGGCAATGATAATGTTAGCAGGGAAGGGGAAAAAAACCGTAATAAAAAAAAAACAATAATGTTGGCCATGATAATGTTATCATGGAAACGAAAACTTATTTTGTTGCTTTTACCGTTGTTTATTGCACGACACATATGTAGATATTAACAACAATCGTTGATTCTAAATGAATACAATGCATTGAATTTTTCACATTGTGCGTACGCAAAAGCTTTCCTATTTTTTTGCAAGATGTTATTTAATTATCACCACTTCAATTTTTTTACAATAATATTATTTTTTATTTACTTATTATAACAGTGATTAAACAAATATACTAATGGATTATATCTGATCATTTATCGTAATAATGTAAATCATCTAGGTTTTTAATCAATACTATGAAACTTTATAACGCTATATATAATATGACATTTTATAACAGTAAATAATGTAATAGAGTATGAAATTCATTTTATTATTTTTGAATAAGAGATTTTCTTATTTTAGAATGAAACTTAAAATGTCAATAAATAATTGGAACAATTATTAGTAACATTTCTGTTAATTAATTTAGACAAATATTTTTATAGATAAATATTTAGTAATATACCATTTGAAATATTTAATTTAGATAATCTTTATTTATATCTCAAACAATTATCTTCATTATTGACATGCAATATTGTATTTAGATAATCTTTATTTATATCTCAAACAATTATCTTCATTATTGACATGCAATATTGTATTTAGATTATTTGAATGTTTCGTTGATTTACTTGAACTTGATTTTACACTCCTTAATACTCCAACTACAATCATAGAGGTAATGTGTACTATGTATAGACATTTACAATGTAATATACATTAATTGCATAAAAAAAAGCATACCTTAGTAGTGATTGGTTTATAAATAATACACAAATTTTCAAAATCATGGATCTTACCATCTCTTAAGATATATTTAGTTGGATTCACTAATTTGATATGTCATGATATAGCATAGATATAGTAAAGGTTTTCTCCTCATTTATTATAAAATAAAGGAAGTAAAAGACCATAGTTATTTACAAAGATATAGTAAAGGTTTCCTCGTAATTTATTATAAAATAAAGGAAATAAAAAGTCATAGTTATTTACAAACTATCTGATTAAAGCTAACATATATGCACAACAAATTCTTAATTAAGTGTTAATCAAAACTTCAAATGAATCTTTTTTGTATGTTAGCACCTACTAGAAAACTTTTATAGATGACTATAAATTACCTAATAATATACATCATATCGAATATGGAATCTTAAAAAAAATGCAGTAAATATTCATAAACATTAAGATCATCCCTATATTTCTTATTATCAAATTTTATGCATTGTATCTGTTTTTGTTTTATTCTTTGCAATAACAGAATAGTTAAAAACAAATTCTTCATTCTACAATTAAATTTTCTTTATATAGAAAAATAAATAAATATGTATGTTCCATGAATGTTGTTATTTTGATGATTACTTCTTCCTTGCAATTATGTTCATATATTTTTACCATATGCTTCTATACCTTTTGATATCCATATTCTTATGTTTCATATAATAAATCAATTGTCCTTCTAAATTTTATTAGTCTTCCTAAAAAGTTAAAAATGCAATAATTTTTACCCCCGACAAGGGTGTGAGTTGGCAGACATAGCCATTAAGGTTGTCATAATGAAAAGGACAGGAAGGGATGGTGCCACCATCTCCCACAATCTTGAAGTTCAGGGCATGGTGGTCATTGGTAAGCTTAAGGAAAGCAGGAGGAGAGAAGATGACATTTGCATGCTATTGAGTTTACTGACCGCAAAGAGGGAGAATAGTTTAGAGGGTGTAAGCACAGAGGTGACGAAGGTGAAATAGGAGCAGCGATGTCAGGAATGCGAGGAGATACAACGTATCCAAAAATGGATTATCAGATATGTTAACTAGCACAACCTACCTTCCATTATGCTTCCCTACGTCTGGTCTGGTGACTGGGGCTTGCATGTGGCACGAGATTGGTATGGGTGAGAAATTGGGGCAATTGGTATGGGAATAATCATAGGTCTAGGGATCTGCTTGGGTGTCTCTCAAGTTCGAAATTATGTTATCTCGCATGGGCATTATAGTGATGGGATGGGAGGGAGTTTTCCTGAGTGAATTATTGTTTATTGTATGCTTGGAAAACCTAGGGTTCTTGGGTAGGGAAGTAGCAATTGTCGTTGCGGTCAAACCGCTCTAGTTCTTGAAATGCTCTTACGCCAAGCCCCTAAGTAGCGTAAATCGGGGGAAGAGTGTCGCAGGTCGGGGTCTTCTGAAATGGGGGAATTGGCATGCAGGGAATGTTTTCCAGGCTAGCTTAATCTAGCTGCTGGGAAGGGGGCTGGTTAATAAGCTATGGGCAGGGTACCTTGTGGGTGTTGGGGTTCATATGTCGGGTTGTCAAAATGATTGGAGTCACGGTAAGCGGACGCTAAGTGAGGGGGAATGGGGGCGGAGGCAGTCACCGAGGGGCAAAGGAGATGAGGGGCATGGTTCTTGCAGGCTTAGCCTCTGGGTTACAAGCTTGGTTGGCGGTCATGCACCTCGCTTCCAAGACAACAATCACAACATGATTAAGGCAAGGATCATGCAGGGGCGTCTTCAGAGTCTTGGGTGGAGGTCCCTTAGGCTCATGGGTTATGCACATAAATCATGGGTGACAAATTTGTTGGGCTTTCAAAACTGTGGGATGAAGGTAATACAAAAATTGACATTTTGGAAATTATGGTTTCTTGCACCCACAACAATTCATCCAAGAGGTAGTTTTCCTTGTCCAAGAAAAGCACAGAGGTTTGTCTATGGACAACGTTTGAAGGTGGCTGGAAGGTAGAGGGTTATTGAGGCTATGGGTCAAGAAGTGACTATCAAGGGTCATGCGAAGAGTCTATGGGGGAGCGAGGTCAACATTGAGCCGAGCACCATAGGAAAATGTCATGGCAGGAAGCCTGTGGCCAACCTAACCCAGGAAGCGACAGCTATGTATGTATGTGGCACTAGACGGGAAATCGAATGACTCATAGAAGAATGCGAGGAAGATATAAATCATCGAGCAAGTGTGGAGGCATCAGACAGGGAGGATTGGAAGATCCTGGTTCTAGACCTGGGACACACCAGAGGCTGAGAAACACAATAAAAACAATCCATTTATCTTTATTGGCTCATGAAATGCCTCTTGAGAAAGGCCATGGAGCAAATCTGGACGACTACTAACCATGACTTTCCAAATTATAAATAGGACTTTCAAAACCTGCAATTTCAATTGCAGAAACAGGATGGTTGTCTAGATCGTATAGAGAAACATTTCCCATTCTTCTTCATGACAACTAAGCTGCCAGGCTTCGACGTGAAAGATCTGGCCCCAATGGCTTCGTCATTCGTCGAACATGAGGAATAGAATGATGACTCCTAGTCCTTTTTTGATTAGTTTTCATCTGGATAGCTTTTAATTTATAGTTTGCAATCATATATAAGTATAGACAGCTAGAATATGGTTGTGGACATGATAATGAAGCTTATATAGCATGGATAGATAGAATAAGTATTTTTTACTACTAGATGACTTATAATGTGGTTAGGTGGTCAACAGACTTGGTTTCGCACTGGGAAAGTTGAGACCACCTAACCAAGATCTATATGGGTGTAACTTGCTTACTTATTTTATAATGAAAAAGAAGTAACTACCAAGCTTAACAAAAAAAATACAATAAATTTTTTTATTATTTTTATATTAAAACAAAATATTAACCATATATTAATTTGATTATTTTTTGTACTAATATATGCATTTTACAAAATAATATGTTTACTATCAATATTGTCTATTTCATTATTGTTATTGTATGCTTTCATTATTACAAGTCTCATAAAATTTATAAATTAATTCCTAGAATCATTGAACTTGACTTTGTATTGCAAATGGAAAGAACATTTAAACATTATTTTTATTTCTATTTCTATTGTATCTTTCATAATTTTGAAAAAAATTATTTCCACTATATCTTCCTTTGTTTTGTAAAAATACTTCCCTTCTCATCAAGTTGGAATGCCACTCCAAATAAAAACACTAATTCATCATCATTCATATTACTTATAATTTTAATATTTAATAGTGATCATTTATTCCTTTATTATCTGCCGTTGTGCAATATTCAACAAATGTGTAATAATATTGGTGAAAAGTCTAGAAAAAATATATTTATAATAAAATTTAAAAGAAAATCATCCGCTTAATTCATGTCTTTGCACATTTCTATCATGTTTTTACATTTTCTTTTTGTAGTTTGGTTATTTCTATGATGCAATTTTTGAGATTAAGAGCTCAGAAATTCCACAGTCTACATTTTTAAGTCTAAATTTAGAGTCTAGAACAAAACTCATCAATCGTAAAGATTAATCTTATTCTAAATTAGAAAAATAAACTTTTACACTCAAATAAAAAATAATATCTTTAAACTTTTTCTTTATTTTCACTACTCTAAACTTTTCTTTTACTCTTGTGTTATCCATCTTATAAAGATAAACATATTCCATAATGCAATTCCCAAATTTTGAAATATATTTACAAACCATTGAAAAAAAAATTAAGCTAAACAATATTTATTTGCAGTCCATGGGAGGAGCATGAGACCAAAGGATCTCTCCAATGACCATAACTGAGGTAATGGGTAACATGCATTGCAGCAATTGATATAGAATTAAGCACCGATGGGTCTCCCTTCTTTAATACACAAAAATAGACTCGATAATGTTTTTAAAAATAATCATTATTGAAACAATATTCTAATATATAGTGTTATATTCGACACCATTAAATCTGAACATATTTCAAACGGCATATTTTAGATAACAAATCCATTGATACATTGTTATTACTCTTTCGGTGGCAGTATAACGTATTATTGTTATTACTCTTTCGGTTGCAGTATAACGTATTCGATATATGGTTGAAATTCAATTAATCTTAGTTTGACTCGAAAATTAAATAACACTTTCCAAAGTTAACATTAGAAATTAATTTAATTTATTTTTAAAATAATTTAATTTTTTATTTTTTTACAATTAAATAATACTTTTCAAAGTTAATAGTAGAAATTAATTTTATTTATTTTAAAATAATTTTATTTTTTATTTTTCTACATTTCGATCAGTTAAATCAATTTGGGTCTTATTGTGTAATGATGTTGGTCTACCAGCGATTGTCACTTTATATAAATATTGGTATGACAATCCAACATTAATGTTTAGGTCTACGAAACAATTCCACTCGTTGTGTGTGCTATGGTGGTAGCACGAGACTCTAACCTGTACAAGAGATGTGCATTACAACAATGAAAAAAAATGTGACTAAGGCTAGGAATAAAAACTCTCAGCTACGTTTAATATCAATCAACAACAAGATTTCTTTAATTAATTAATAAAGTCATTGGTTATAAATCAATTATTATTCACCTACATTATTTTAATTAATAAATTTATCGATTATGTAATTAAAGCATTAAGGGGTTTATGCAGTGCATTATATCAGATATCATTTTGGGATTCAACTGTGTTAAGTAAGTCATTCACGTATGACCATTGATGCTCACAAGTGATGAAGTGAGATTGAAACTAGTGAAATGAATCACATAGCGTCAATCATCACTTTCGAGGCTTGCACACTGTAACCAGGACTTCCTGGGAGGTCACCCATCCCAGATCACCTCTGGCTCAAGTGTTCTTAACTCTGGAGTTTTCCCCACAGTCAAGCCCACTTCGCTTGCTACCCCATTTGCAAAACCTTAGCAAGTATTGTGCCTCATGAACCATTCAAGTAGAGATCCCTTACCTCTTTTTGAATTTAAGTATTAGGGGTTTTATGCAGTGCATTATATTAGATATCATTTTGGGATTCAACTCTCTTATGTAAGTCATTCACGTATGACCTTTTCCTTGAGAGGTAGTCGTAATTGAATAATTTCTCATGATTTTTGAATAGTTCACTTAGCACTCATTACATCGGGTAATGCTCACAGGGGTGAAGGAGTGGGATTGAAACTAGTGAAATGAATCATATAGCGTCAATCATCACTTCCAGGGCTTGCACCCGGTAACCAGGACTTCCCGGGAGGTCACCCATCCAAGATCACCTCTCACTCAAGCGCGCTTAACAGTGGAGTTTTCCCCACAATCAAGCCCACTTAGCTTGCTACCCCATTTGCAAAGCCTTAGCAAGTATTGTGCCTCATGAACCATTCAAGTAGAGATCCATTCACTCTTTTTTAATTTAAGTATTAGGGGGTTTACACAGTGCATTATATTAGATATCATTTTGGGATTCAATTGTCTTAAGTAAGTCATTCACGTATGACCATTTCCATGAGAGGTAGTTGTAACTGACTAATTTCTCATAATTTTTGAATAGTTCACTTAACACTCATTGCATCGGGTGATGCTCAAAGGGGTGAAGAAGTTTGATTGAAACTAGTGATATGAATCACATAGCATCAATCATCACTTCTGGGGCTTGCACTCGGTAACCAGGACTTCCCAGGAGGTCACCCATCTCTGATCGCCTATGGCTCAAGCACGCTTAACTGTGGAGTTTCCCCACAATCAAGCCCACTTAGCTTGCTACCCCATTTGCAAAACCTTAGCAAGTATTGTGCCTCATGAACCATTCAAGTAGAGATCCCTTCAATCTTTCTAAATTTAAGTATTAGGGGGTTTACGCAGTGCATTATATTAGATATCATTTTGGGATTCAACTGCATTAAGTAAGTCATTCACATATGAACATTTCCATGAGAGGTAGTCATAACTGACTAATTTCTCATGATCTTTGAATAGTTCACTTATCAGTCATTGCATCGGGTGATGGTCACAGGGGTGAAGAAGTGGGACTGAAACTAGTGAAATGAATCACATAGTGTCAATCATCATTTCTAGGGCTTGCACCCAGTAGCCAGGACATCACGGGAGGTCACCCATCCCAAATCGCCTCTGGCTCAAGCGCGCATAACTGTGGAGTTTTCCCCACAATCAAGCCCACTTAGCTTGTTACCCCATTCGGAAAACCTTAGCAAGTATTGTGCGTCATGAACCATTAAAGTAGAGATCCCTTCACTCTTTTTCAATTTAAGTATTAGGGGGTTTATGCAGTGCATTATATTAGATATCATTTTGGGATTCAACTGCATTAAGTCAGTCATTCACCTATGACCATTTCCATGAGAGGTAGTCCTAACTAACTAATTTCTCATGATTTTTGAATAGTTCACTTAGGACTCATTTCTTCGGGTGATGCTCACAGGCGTGAAGAAGTGGGATTGAAACTAGTGAAATGAATCACATAGCATCAAGCATCACTTCTAAGGCTTGCACCCGGTAACCAAGACTTCTCAGGAGGTCACCCATCCTAGATCGCCTCTGGCTCAAGCGCACTTAACTGTGGAGTTTTCCCCACAATCAAGCCCACTTAGCTTGCTACCCCATTTTCAAAACCTTAGCGACTGTTGTGCCTCATGAACCATTCAAGTAGAGATCCCTTCACTCTTTTTGAATTTAAGTATTAGGGGGTTTATGCAGTGCATTATACTAGATATCATTTTGGGATTCAACTGTGTTAAGTAAGTCATTCACGTATGACCATTTCCATTAGAGGTAGTCGTAACTGACTAATTTCTTATGATTTTTGAATAGTTCACTTAGCACTCATTGCATAGGGTGATGCTCACAGGGGTGAAGAAGTGGGATTGAAACTAGTGAAATGAATCACATAGCGTCAATCATCACTTCTGGGGTTATGTAATTGTTTTTTAGGAATTGGAATGTCATAATGATTGTCAAAAAATATTTTAATTGTTATTCCCACATACTTAAGAGAATATACATAATCATTTGCAGTGAACAAACGATTTTATTTTTCATTAATATATATATTTTTTTAATTATAGAAGCATTAATTTATTTTATTTTAAAATAAAAATAAAGTATAAGGTATAATTTTTTTTAAGGAAAATAGTTTTTCGCTAATTTCTATAGGATGTTATAAATAATATATTTTTGTAACTATATTTATTGTTTTAATAGTATTATTTTTCAATAATTATTTTAAACGATTTATGAATTATATATATATATGTTAGTTAATAATTTATTTATTTTTCTATCACTAATTTATTTGAGTTATTTATAATTTTCTTTCTTATATATTTACATTCTAGTTTATTTTTGGATAATTTTATTGACTAATTATCCTTCTACTACTTGCAAGTATATTATAGACACTTTTCATTGTTGGAACAAAAATTAAATGGCACTTTACCAGATTTATTTTATAAAAAAAAATATTTATTTTTTAAATTATTTTTATTTTTAATTTTCTTTCTTTTCATTGGCTTAAATGTGTTGGGTCTTATTTTGTAATCATGACATCCAAATAGAACATGTCTTGGTGTTCTCTTATTTCATCTAATTTCATAATATGTTTATGAGTACCCACAACATGGAATACTCCTAGCAATAAACACCATATCTCTGCAAAGCAATCAATCAATGATGTCATAGAATTTTATGCCCATAACATTCAATACTCCTAGCAATAAACACTATATGTCTTCAAAGCAATCAATCAGTCATCTCGTAGAATTTTATGCCGCCAATAAAAGTAGGTTCTTGAAACAACTGGTTAGGTAAATGACACATTAAAAGAAAAAGAAAGATTGTTATATAACATATTGGGAAAAAACAATATGACAACAATAATACTTTGAACAATATTTTGACTAATAACGTTTAACCAAAACTAATTAGATCACAGCAATACAAAGTAAATTAGTAATTAAATCAAAATAATTGGAAAGAGCCTTGTTATATAATATATACTTTATAGTGTTTAATTTTTTTTTAAAGAGATGTTAAGATAATAGTGGCAAGAATTAAAATTCAATCTAATAATTCTAGTCAAATAAAGATTCAAATTCATATATGCACATAAGCCTATATTTTAAAGACTCGGTACTTAAAGAATAATTGCATTACAAAATAGTAGGTAAAATACATCCCAATAATTGACTTCATAATAGCACCAAAAAAAGGGAAGTAACATGAGAACTATGAAAAGAGGGTTTACAATCTTAAAAATAATGTTGAAATTTTTATAATTTTTTGGAAAAACAGAATGGGAATAAATAGAAAATTCATGACACTTTTGAATCAGTTGAGGGTAATTTTGTGATGAATAGAATGATAAATACTTTTAAATTATTATTTGTAATTTTGTATAAGAAAATTGAGATTTTTGAATTTAGCCTTCTCTCATCTATAATGAATTAAGAAAATTTTTTCGGTAGAAATTACATAAGAGAATTTTTTGGCAGATGCGTTTCAAACCAACAAGTGTGGTTCATCATTAGGAACAAATGACCATGACAAAGACTTAAATAGAGAGCAATTAGAGACCATAATTTCAAGCTATATTTGAACAATAATATTTAAATTATGTTATTAATTGATTAATATATTAAAAACAAATATTATTAATGGTTAAATAACTAGTTTTTGAAAACTAATATTAAATTAATTTATTAAAATGAAATATTATTAAAAAATTCCATCATTGGAAAATAAGCGAAGAAAAATAAATAAATAAATAAAAAGAATCAAAAAATCAAAGTCGAACTCCAAACAAGGAGGAAAGTAAAAAATTATAAAAAGGAGTGAAGACCCTAATCGAGACAAGATCATTTAATAAATAAAAAAATTTAATGGAAAATACATAAAATATACACAAGTCAAAAGGAAAAAAAGAAAAAATTATATATATATATATATATATATATATATATATATATATATATATATATATATATATATATATATATATTTGTAATATCAATAAATAAAATAGGGTCAATAATAAAATACGGGGTTGAGGCCCATTAAACAAATTACAAAAATACTAAAAGGAGTTAAGAATGAATAGGATGACAAAATACTTAAGAAAACATGAAGGATCAAGAATATAAACTTTAATCAAGAATAAATCTACAACAAATACTATAAAAACGTAACCAATACCTACATAGATAAATAAACAAACAAATTAAATACCAAAAAGAAATCTAAAAAACTAGGAGAGCTCGATAGGGACCCAACTTCTACTAATAATCCAACCATCATCTCTATTCAAATTATTGGGTTTTTTCTTTTCCCGATTTCTAGGGCCTCCCTCAATTTACAATGATGGAGTGACTAACCCTAGCAATGACTTGGGCCTTTCCAATGCAGATGTGATGCCTAGATTTATCTGCATGATATGCCAAAGTAGAGAAGCGGGTCCTGTGATGATTGATGTCACTAGAATTCTCCCTAATCCTTTGGTTAATCGACCGACCAGTATCACCAATGTAATGAGTCCCAAAAGAGCATTGGATAATGTAAACACCCCTCATATTCTTGGGGTCCACTTGGTCTTTTTTACAGATCTAAGGGTGCTCCAGATGGTATTTAAAGGCCTAAAGGTTGTAGCCACCTAATGCTTACTTTGGATCCTCACAATCTTGTCAGTGGTCCCTTGGATAAAAGGAAGATGAACACCAGAAAGTCGATCCTTGGTATATTTCTTAGCATTGGGACCTTTTTCAACTCTGAGGAAAGCCTTAGTACATTGGTGTCTATTGTACCCATTTTTAAAGAAAACACTTAGGAGATGTTCTTTCTCTTCATTGAGATGGTTGTCATCAGAAACACTTAAAGATGTAGTTACTAAGGTGTTGAGAACACCAAACGTTTGCGCTCGGAAATGATGAGAATTAGCATGAATATATTTTTTCATATAGGTTTTCTTATGAAATACCTAATGAGAAAAAGACTCATCACCATTCCTTGATAGGAGGACGTTAAGGAAGGGGAGACTGCCATTACTTTCAAATTCTATGGTGAACTTTATGGAACTAGATTGATTGTTAAGATGGAGGAAAAAGTGTTCTCACTCTTCTTTACCATGGGACCAGATGCCATAAGGGTCATCTACAAACCTATTCCTCATCTTAGGCAGAAGATGAGAAGAATCTAAGGCCTTTGATTCAAAATCCTCTATGAATAGATTAGCTACGACAGGGGAGAGGGGGGAACCCATGGCTACACCACAAGTTTGCTCATAGAATTCCCCATCGAATGAAAAGAAAGTATAATTGAGACAAATAACAACTATATTAGCCATATCAAGACTCGTAATGCACTTGGACAATGAATACTAATACGAGAAAATAAAAAAATTATGGAATTTTCGTATCAATAGAGGGTAAATTTCTGATGAACAAAAGCAAGTTAAATATCATTAAATTATTTTTGTAAATTTGTATATAACCTAATCCCTTATAAATTTGTCTCTTCGGGGAAAATGTGTCCACTCTAAATTCTTCCCTAGTAAATATCTCTTAGACAACTCTCATCTCAAACTTTTTAGCAAAATTATGAAATAAGTAATATCAGTTTCTTTTATTAACATGAATTTACACAATTGTCTCATCTTTTTTCTTGATTTTTTGGCACATTGATGATAAATGTGAAATCAAAATTATTTATTTCTTATTCAATTCATCGTTCACATTATAGATGTATGCACGCCAATTTAATATGTGACATAGATGCATTATATAAACAATGTACAATAAAAAAAAAAAAAACAAAATATATATAATCAAAACTTTGTATAAGACTTAAAAATTTTTGGTGGTGTGAAATTGAGAGCAGGAGCCTAGAGCAACCTTCACGAGAGGAACCAATTAGCGAGAGCCTAGGGTAGCCTCCATCTGGTAGGAGGAAGCCAGCGGAGCATGCAAAGAGACACACTCAAGACTGCATGAAGCACCAAATTCATGGCCCCAAGAATGTGCCGCAAAAAGGAAACTCCCTTGCCACCAGAGCTAGCTACATTCTAGGATTTTGTTGCAGCTTGCAATAAGAGGCCAACATCCAAAAACCAACAGAATTTCATGGAAAAAATGGCAACTATCTCCACATTTGCTTTGCCTACTGAAGAGCCTTGCAAAGTTTCTTTAAACCTAGTAGAAAGAGGACTTATTGGCCAGTTCACATGCTTATGGCCCTCGCCAAAAGTGGTAGAAGCCTAGGTTCAAAAGAACTGTTGTTCGCTGGTCAAAGAAGGAATAAAAAGTCATTTTGTCGACAAAGGCTTCTTTGTATTTGTATTCGAAGCAGTAGAAGATAGAAACCTAATATTCAGAAACGACCTGTATTTCATGGGGCCTCAGGGACTATATCTGAATCAATGGACTCCAGAGTTTGACCCGACCCAGGATGTGCACTCGGCCATTCTGGTTTGGGTGAGACTGCCCCATAGGTAACAAGCTAGGTAAATACATTGACCGAGTAGAAAGAAGAGACCAGTATTCCCGTGCTAGAATTTGTGTAGAAGTATACTTGGAGGAAGGTCTCCCTGAAGCCATTAAACTAACGGAGGTTGATTGGTAACACATACAAGTGCTGGATTACGAGAAAATACCATTTAAATGCAAACACTTCCATGGCTACAGGCACTTTACCAAGCATTGTAAAAAGAAATCAGAGGATGTAGTTGAGAAAGAGAAGGGAGACCAATGGACTCAGGTCTAGAAATCAGGACCAACCAAGCAAACCAACAGGAATAATGCGAAAGCCACCTCCACTAGGAGGGTTGGTCCTCCAGAACCCCAAGTAGAAGGAAGTTTAGTCCCTCCAATAGTAGACATGTCAACCAAACCCTTCGGTATTCTTAGCACACTAGAAGACACCCAATATCCAGCAAATAAAGAGATTGAACAACAAGCAAACAACATGGAAAAAAGAAAAAGGCAAGAGGAACCAATCCAAACCCCAAAAGGTGCCTCTAGTTGCCCTTCATATGTAGATATGACAAGAAAGAAGATATCTGAGACATCAAGATCGTCGGAAGATCAAACATCTGAGAGATTCTTGAAAAGAATGGGGAGGAAATCTCATAGAGAGGCCAAAGAAGAAGAAGAAGAGAGACAAAAAATGCAAGGCAGTCAGGCCACTATAGAGATGTCTATCGATAGAAATACTAGAACCAGGCCTCCCAAGGGAGGTGCTTCCCCAACCCCTACCAGTAAATAATGCGATTAGTCGCTTGGAATTGCAAAGGACTGGGGAACCCATCAAAAGCTGAAGTAGTCAAGAGCCTATTAAATTCAAAACTTCCTGAGATACTCATGCTCCAAGAGACTAAAATAGATGGCTAAGAGCTTCTAGAACTTAGCAAAGCAAAATGGAAAACAAAAACTGGAAAAATGGTAAGTGCTAGAGGTACATGCGGTGGTTTAGACACTCTTTGAGAGGCTGACAAATTCCAACTTCCTTTCACACACAACACTATATTTTCACCGAACTCTGACACCTACCCAGTAAGATAAACATCGCTCTCTTTAATCTTTATGTGCCTGTACTCTATGTAGAAAAGGAACAATGTTGGCAAACCCTGATTGATTTTTTGGAAGCTTACTCCCTTAATAATACAATTATTGCTAGAGACTATAATCTAATCCTAGACCCAAAGGAAAAAAGAGGAGGAACCACCAACAAGGACCGCTTCCTCCCCTTAGTGGAAGACCTGATTCAACAATGGGATTTAATGGACTTCAAGCCAAAAAAAGGGCTATACACCTGGACAAATAATAGAATAGGGAGGAGCATGTCTCAGCCAGGCTAGATAGATTACTTCTTCAGAGTTCCTTCCTCTCTGAGAAAATGATCATTTCCACAAAAATACTTCCAAGGTGGAACTCAAACCATAAACCCATCCTTTTATTGATGGAAGAAGAAGAAAACATGGGACCAATCGCCTTTCGGTCTAGCCCACTATGGGCAAATAGGGAAGGGTTTATGGATATAGTGAATAAGGCTTGGTCCATTCATGTTCAAGGATCACCCAGCTATGTTTGGGAGAAAACGATAAAAGACACCAAAACAACCCTGAAGCAATGGATAAAAAAGCCCACAGTCTCCCTCATTACCCAAAGAAAACAAAGCACAAAGCAACTGTTGGATCTCCAAAAGGGCCTCGAGACTTAAGACATAACTAGAGTAGAGAATCATAGGGAGCAAGAACACCAAATCAGCACCCTCTGGAATTTTAGCGAAGAGAAAGAATATTTGAGGCTTAAGTCATGCAATCTTTGGCTTATTTCTGGAGATAAGAATATATCCTTCTTCCACAAGCAAATTCGTACCCGCCTCTCTAGAAAAAAAATTGTCAGAATAACCTCACCAGATGGGACTGTTCTTAAAGGCACAACTCTGATAAAAGATGCAGTAACCTCTCATTTTCAGTCATTGTTCAAAGAAGAAGGCATGGAGGATAACGAGGAAACTCATGACTTCGTCAAGCAAGTTCCAAGAATGGTTAACGAGGAAGACAATGTATCTCTCCTGAAGCCTTTCACTGAAGAAGAAATCAACAATGTCATATGGAAGATGGAACCCGACAAAGCCCCCAGACCAGATGGATTCTAATTAGACTTCTATAGACTCTGTTGGGATATCATCAAGGCTTATTTGTATGGAATGATCAAAGTATTCCATCAAAACGACAAAGTGGGAGGAAGCACAAACTCCACCTTCCTAGCCCTAATTCCTAAAGAAGCCAACCCAGAGACATTTGATAGATTCAAACCAATCTCGCTTTGAAACACGTCCTAAAAAATTGTCACCAAGATTCTTGGTAATAGAATAAAACCTCTTGTTGACAAATTCATCTCTCCCAATCAAGGAGGGTTTGTCAAGGGAAGGCATATCCTAGAGAATGTGATACTGGTGCAGGAAATCATCCATTCCAGCCACCAACGCAAAGAGCAAGGTATGCTCATCAAATTGGGCATGGCGAATGCCTTCGATAGAGTAAGACATTAATTCCTTCTCCAAGTTCTTTCTACATTTGGTTTCAGCCCTAAATTTGCTAATTTGATTAAAGCATGCATTAGAGAACCATGGATAGCCACTCTAGTAAATGGTAGACCTGCAAACTACTTCAAAGCTTCAAGGGGAATCAGGAAAGGTTGCCCTCTATCCCCCTTCCTGTACATTTTCATGGTAGATTCTCTAAGCCAAAAAACTCTCTTATGAGAAGCTCAATGGGACACTTCCTGGCATCAGGGCGATACCTGGAACATCCCTAATCAACCATGCCTTGTTTGTAGATGACTCTATCCTTTTGGGAGGAGCCTCTATTAAAATAGTAAGAGCTTTTAGCAGAGTAATCCAAAGCTTCTGCAGAGTCTCTGGAGCTATGGTCAATAACAGAAAATGTGCAATGTACGGTTGGGCTATAGACCAACAATCTGTTCTCAGGATTACCCGAATCCTATGCTTCATCGAATATGTTTCGTGTGAAAAATTCAAGTATCTTGGGCTGCCTTTAACCGTGGGCACTACTAAGGCCCTTCAATGCATGGAAATTATCAGCAAAATCAAGAAAAAAAATGACTGCTTGGGGAGGACAGTGTCTTACCTCAGCCGGGAAGCTCACTCTAGTCAAGTCAGTCCTCTCATCTCTTCCTATCTACCAGGCCTCTTTCCTTTTAGCTCCAAAAATTATCACCGATTAGTTAGCAAAGCTGATTCAAAATTTCCTACGGCAAGGAGGAAAGGGGAACCAAAAAAAATTCAATATAGTAAGCTGGGACATGGTGAAAAGGCTAATATCTAAAGGTTGACTTCAGGTAAGAGATCCTGTGTTGGCCAATCTGGCAATGGGAGGGGAGATCCTTTGGAAAATCTTCTCAAACCAAAAACACCATGTAAGTGAAGTTCTAATTAAAAAATATCTGCACAGGCTCTCAATAAAGAATATGGAGGACAGAGTTTCTCACAAAGTAATCACGCTATGGAAGTTGTGTACCCAATGCTAGAAATTCTTCAAAGAACAACTCTACATAATTTCAGGAAATGGAAAAATAATCACATTGTGGGAGGACAAGATCATGGCTTTCCATTCCCTAAAGCTTGCACCAGATATAGCATACTTGCATAACTGGTTCATCTGAAAAGGTATCTACAAACTTGCTAACATTTGCACATGGGATTCAGAAGGGAACCAGAGTAACTAGGACCTACATCGCCCCCCTAATTGGATGCTCCCTCAACTTCATCAATTATTGGATAAACTCTTTGGTCAAGCTCCTGTGCACCTGCATTCGAGGGACAAGTAGGGCTAGGGTAAGTTTGGATCTTGCTCGGCCAAGTTGGGTTTTGTAGCCCTCCAAGAACAACAACATCAGATCCATTCTACAGAGCTTTGGCAGCATGTATGGGACACATTTGGACTCCCAAAAATCAACTTCTTATGTTGGACTCTCATGCACAGAAGGACCCTCAATGGGGAAAACCTAGAGAAAAGAGGAGTCATTGGTCCACACAGATTCCCTCTCTACTGCAAGGACCAAGAAATGATTGATCACCTATTCATAGAATGCCCCTTTTCTCAAGAGGTTTGGAAGTAAGCTACCACGGGGCTCAACGTCCAATTCCCCCAGCAGCCTTCAGTGGTTGGTCTTTTCGCAACTTGGAAAGATCGTTATCCGCACTCTTTCAATAAAAAATCAACTTGGACTAAAATCTTGAATGCAATCCCAAAATATATCTTTTGGGGAATTTGATTGGCTAGGAATGAAGCCATCTTTAACAATAGACTTCAATCCACCAACACAGTCACTACCAAGGCCAAATTCTTGCTGCTGGAAACTCTTGAAAACAAACCTCATAAGTTAGAAAACTACCTACTCCCTGAAGAGATCATCTACCTAGGTGAATCCCTGAGATGGGCAAGCATCAATAAGAATGTCTCCTTGAATAGCCATGATCTAGAGTCGCACCTCTGGATCTCTGAGATGGAATTCAAAAAATGGTGGAGAAATCAGGGAAAAGTCAGGATTTTCTTCGATGGAGCCTCTAAAGGAAAACTAGGGATATCAGGGGTAGGAGAAATAATTTATTGCATAGATGGAAAAATACAGGACTGCTACAGTTGGGCTCTAGGAAAAAACACCAACAATTATGCCGAGATCCTAGGTCTGCTAAAATCTTGTCAGTTGGCTCAAAGGAACATAGGGGAAAACCTTCAAAACTTTGGGGACTCTAAAATCCTAATTAAAACCCTTAATAAGAGCGATCAACTCAAGAACCCTGCTCTGAACAAGACCCTAGAAAGAATAAGAAAGTTGACTCAAAGCTTCGCATCCTGCTCATTCTACCATGTCCTGCGAGCTCAAAACAAGGAAGTCGACATAATGGCCAACAAAGGATGTCTCCTAGCCCAAGATATGCTGGTGAAAAATGAGGAAGACGTGAAAAGGCACCCAATCCCTTAACAGGCAAGGAGAGTCGTTCAAGGACAGAATCCCGTAGAATAAAGGCGGGCTCACTTCTATTAATGGAATAAAAATAGGGCACATAATGGATTTCATTCAGAAGATGATTTTGATGGACGAGAGGCAAAGACACAAGGAGGGGGAAGATCCAACATTCATCATGAGCTGGAAAAGATGGGTGGTTAAAGATGTGGGGAGAAGTAAGTAGTTTTCATTACACTGCTTTTGGCTATTGGGCCATATTTCTCATATCGGATGCGATGTGACTCATGGCGTGACGCGTGTCAAGAAAAAACTTCCCATTTCGTGTGCCCCTAAGGTGATAAAGGTCAGACAACAATTCGACGCAATAAGTGTCAGATCGGGGTGGGGGAAGATCTGACGGTTATCTTGCACTTTTCATAGCGGCATCTTATCCTTGCAGTGGGGTTGGTTATAGAGATGTGTCCCGGTTAAAGCTCGGTTAGCTAGGGACATGAGAAGCATCAGATTTGGGCGGAGTTGATCTAATGGCTATTGTGCATTGCAAAAGAAGGGGAGTTATTTAGCTGGGAGGGGTAAGCGAGTTCCTTCGCACTGCTTTTGACATCTCAGTAGTTTTATGAAATGGACACAATTCCACTCAGGGGTCGATGCGTGGCAATAAAAAACCACCCATATCGCGTGCTCCTAAGGAATTAAGGTTTAGAAAGAAATGGATGTGATTTGTGTCGGATATGGGCAGGAGAAGATTTGATGCTTGTCGCGTGTCAAGTTCGGAAGGTTTAGCCCTATAGTGGGGCCAGGTGCGAGGGATAAGATAGGTTTTAAACAAAATCATTTTAATTTATGCGGGTGTGCAATTGGGCCCGTGGAACTTAGTTTATGTGGGTTTTAACTTAACCCAGGAAAGTACCAAAGAATCAAAGAAAAGAGGACCATAGCAAAGCAAGGATAGGAGGCCTCTTTTGAGCCTGAATTCTCGCATTTGTCTGTACTCGAGGTTGTTTGGCATGCCCAACCTCTTCTTATTAATAAAATTCAACTATTCCTATTAAAAAAATAACTTTGTATAGGTTATCATTGATTAGGGTGTGATCTAGAGAGCATAAGCCCTGCCCCTACCGATTGTTCACAATGACAATCCCGAGACAATATTTTACCACCCTCCACATGCACGAATCACAGGGAGAGGTGGTTGTGCACATGGTTCTAATTAATGCCATCCCTCAAGGTGGAAAAGTTATTATCGAGGTTCTTTCTTTGGGCTTTTTCATCGGTAAGTTTTGCAAGTTTCCTGTTTGTGAGTCTCATTTGATTTTCATCTAGTCCAATTTTCACATCAACTTAGGGAAGACATCCCTCCTGAGTCTTTACGGGGCACTGGGTCAGTCTTTCTAGGTTCAAGTCTCCTATCATGGGTAGGTTTTCAGTACCAATCCATCTATCCCTATTCATATGGCTCTCTATATTTGTTTGTTGGTCTTTGCGGTGAATGGTTATGCCCAAAATTGGTCGGTGTGAAATGAGACCTATATGGAATTTCATCTGGTTGTTAGAGAATTATGTGAGGATTATCTTGTTTCTTGTGTTCCTGTGTCAGTGGTTTTTTAAAACTTATTGTCATGCATGGGTTTGTGTTGGGTTTGGCATATGGGTCACTCTTGGTTCTATTATTGTTTCTACCCCGCGTGCAAGGGTTTTATTTATTATCTACATGTATGTGGGTTGGTCTTGGAACCTTCAGAGTCTTGGTGTTTGGGAGGTTCAGTTTATAATTGAATCCTCAGACGTCGCGGGAAAAGTTGGATTCATATTTGGCTTGGGGCCTTTTTTTCTTTCTAGTCAACTGCCTGCAACAAGAAATTGAATTGGTTTATGCTTCAATTTTTTCCCTCTTATATGGTTACATCGGTAGGTTCCCTGTTCTAGAGTGACCCCCAAAATCTTTCTATTTCTGGGTATAAGCTCCCAACGGGTCAACTTACAGGGTTCCAGTTAGTTTCTAAAAAGCCTTGCAGATACCTTAGCTACATGACTCGTGCTGCCTTTTCTAAAAATAAGGTTTCCCAAGGATCTTGTGGTCAAGGTAAATAGATTGAAACATCCCTTGTGACCAGTCAGCCAAATGCATAAGTTGGTAAAGCCTATGGGTGTAAGTCAACATATTCAATAATTAATGAAGCGGCCTATGCATACCATAGTAGAAACTATGCCTAGGTGTGACAACTCATTGCAGAATGGGAAGAAGAGCTCAATCAGAAAGTGAATATTCCTCATATTGATTTGGATGATTGGTAGACTCTAGTGCCTGACCCCTATCATTCTCAGGGAAGATCCTCCCAATACAAAAAAAAATAGTTCATTTGTATTGGATGATGAAGAACCTCCTCATTAATGTCCTAAAGCATCTCCCAACAAGCACATCCTCATCCTCTCATGTGTACCCAGATTACAGGAAGGAGTTGCAGAAGATTCAATTTCAACTACAACAACAAAATGGTCGCCTCAATCGCATAGAGAAATATATTCCATGTATCCCTCGAACAGAATTTGAAGGATCCAGTTTGAAGGACCCTACTCCCATTGATTCAACTAATGATGAGTAGTTTGATGGTGCACCCTATTATGGAACCAGCTTAAGAAAAGATAGAAAAGATAGATCAACGCCTTAGAATTCAGCCTCTTCGAGGGGGCAACCTCCTTTACATTACATAAATGAACAATTCTTGGATGATACAAATGACAAAACCTCCGTTCTATATATAGGAGTCTAAGGAGTCACAATATAATCCAGCCAACCTAACAATAATAATATAAAGCCACAAAAATAAAATAGAGGGATTCTATGGGGCACAGTAATAACAATATGGGGGCATAGGGGCACAACAATATTAATAAGGGGTATAACTACAATAGTAATGGGGTAATCACTAGTATTATAGGGACCCAACATGCCCCTCTCCTTCAAAAAAGTGTTGTCCTCAACACTTGAGTAGTTCTGGATACTTCTGCATAAAATTCTCATCCTCCCATGTGGAATCTTCAGCGGATAATTTCTTCCACTTGATAAGATACTCTGAAATTGAACGATTTCGTAGCTGTCGAGTTCTTGTTTCTGTGACTGCTTCCGGTTCCAATATAATTTTTCCTTCCTCGTCAAGTTCTGGCAATATTGTTTGAACTGGGAGCTTGTCGCCTATAACCTTCTTTAAACATGAAACATGGAAAACTGGGTGCAATCGAGAAGCTGCAGGAAGCTCCAATTTGTATGCCATAGTACCAATCTTTTGCAACACCTTGTACGGACCATAATACTTTGGTGATAATTTATTTATCCTTCTTAGCTTGCTTGAGGGACATTTGCTTATATGGTTGTAGCCGTAGGAATACCCAATCACCTACATCAAAACTTCTTTCACTGCGATGTTGATCTGCCTGTTGTTTCATTCTATTCTGTGCCAACACGAGGTTATCCTTTAAGAGTTGGAGGACTTGTTGTTGATGTTCGATGTGATGTTCCACTGCCTGAACCTTAGAATTTTCTCTTAAATATGATGTGATGGATGGTGGTTGATACCCATAAAGTGCCATAAATGGGGTCATTTTTGTTGCTGTATGGAAGGAAGTGTTATACCACCATTCAGCCAGAGGCAACCATTTGACCCATTGTGTCTGTTTATCAGATACAAAGCAACGAAGATATCCTTCCAAACATTTGTTTACTATCTCAGTTTTCCCATCAGATTGAGGATGATAAGATGAGCTATGAGCTAACTGAGTACCAAGACAAGAAAATAATTTTGTCCAAAAATTTCCAGTGAAAATGGGATCTCTGTCACTTACAATAATCTTTGGGTTTCCATGTAGCTTTTGAATTGTTTCCATAAATGCAGTAGAAACTGTACTGGCTTTAAATGGATGTGATAATGCACAAAAGTGTGCATACTTGGTAAGTCTGTCAACTACCACCATGATGACACTCTTTCCCTCAGACTTGGGTAAACCTGTGATAAAATCCATTGAAACCTCCTCCCAACGTTGGCTTGGAATGGATAAAGGTTGTAATAGACCCGGTGTCTTAATTGTTTCAACTTTATTTTGTTGGCAAACCAAACATTCAGCCACAAACTTTTGAATATCTGATTTAAGGCCATCCAAAAAAAAATCCTTCTTAACCCTGTGGTAAGTTTTTAAAAATCCTGAGTGCCCTCCTAAGGGAGAAGTGTGCAATTCCATAAGAATCTTTTGTTTTAGCTGGGAATTCTTACAGAGGTATAAGCGATCTTTGTACCATAACGAATCATTTTGCCAGCTAAATGTATCAGACGTACTGGAATCTTGTTGTAACTTTCGAATAAGTGCCCACACTTCTTCGTCATTTTTCCATTCCTCCCTTGCTTCGTTTATCCAATCTGGTTGGATAATAGAAATGGCACACAACAATGCTTCCACATCCTCATCCTTTCTTGAGAGTGCATCTGCCACCACATTTTGCTTCCCTTTTTTGTAGATGATTTCAAAGTCATAACCCAACATCTTTGTGACCCACTTTTGTTGCTCTTCAGAGGATAATCTTTTTCTAAAAAGTATTTAAGGCTATCATGATCTATTTTTACCTTGAAGTGTCTCCCATTAGGTAGGGTCGCCATTTCTTAAGTGCATGGAGTATTGCCAACATTTCCTTCTCATAAATAGCTTTGCTTAAAAACTTTCCCTTGATTGGACGACTTTCAAAAGCAATGGGTCTTTCATCTTGCATTAGAACAACACCAATTCCATTTCCTGAAGCATCACATTCCACAATAAAGGTTTTTGTGAAGTCTGGTGTAGCTAAGACGGTGCTTGGCACATTGCCTCTTTAAGATGTTCAAAGGCCTTTGTTGCTTGCGGAGTCCATGAAAATGCATCTTTCTTCAATAATGTTGTTAGAGGTGCTGCTATTCTCCCATAATTCTTAACAAACTTGCGATAATACCCTGTCAACCCGAGAAATCCTCGCAGATGCTTTATGGATGTGGGGATTTTCCATTCCTTAATGGCTTTAATTTTGCTAGGGTCTACCTTAACTCCTTCATGAGATACAATATGACCCAAATATTCCACCTCCTGGACTCCAAAGAAACATTTGGATCTTTTTGCATATAATTGTTTCTCCTTCAATAGTTGTAGCACCTTGTCAACATGTTCAACATGATCCTTCCAAGACTTGTTGTAGATTAGTATATCATCAAAAAATACTAACACAAATTTTCTAAGGAATGGTTTGAAAATTGAATTCATCAAACCTTGAAATGTTGAAGGTGCATTGGTAAGGCCAAAAGGCATGACCAAAAATTCATAATGACCCTCATGAGTTCTAAATGCTGTTTTCGGAATGTCTTCAGTCTTCATTCTGATTTGATGATATCCTGAACGAAGATCCAACTTGGTGAAGTAAATTGATCCATGCAATTCATCCAGTAATTCATCAATGACAGGAATGGGGAACTTATCTTTAATAGTGAGCTTGTTGAGCTCCCTATAATCCAGACACATGCGCCATGATCCATCCTTCTTGTGCACCAATACTACTGGAGCAGAGAAAGAACTTTGACTCGGTTGAATTATACCAGCCTCTAGCATTTCTGCAACCATACGTTCAATTTCACTCTTTTGGAGGAACACTTCCTGGAATCAGATGAATAGCATGATCATGATCACGCATAGGTGGGAGACCTTTGGGAGTCTCAAATACCTTGGAATGATTGTCCAAGACTTTTTGGAGATCTGGAGAAATAGATGATTCCGATGTGGAAACATCTAGCGAACATAATTGTGCAATTACACCTCTTTGCTCCTTTTTTAGAAGCTTTGTCATACCATTAGAGCTGATTATCTTTCCTGGTTTCCCTGCAATACCCCTTAATTCAACTTCCTTTCCTTCCGTAGAAAATTTGATGAAAAGTTCTTGAAAATTAAAAGCTATTGTACCCAAGGATTGTAGCCATTGGACTCCTAGTACAACATCAGCACCTCCCATTGGAATGGAAAGCATTGGGCTAGTCAATACATATTCTCCCATGGATAGCTTGATATTATGGCACTTTCCAGCAATTTATTGTTCCTCCATTTGCAATCATCACTTGACACTCTGGTGCTGGATATAGGAAGCAATTCAATTCTTTTGCTACCTTACAATGAATAAAATTGTGGGTGCTTCCTGAATCAATCAACACTATTACCTTTTTCTTCTTGATTTGTCCTTCTATCTTGATGGTTTGAGGAGTGGTAATTCCCGCCAATGCATTACAAGATATGGTCGGATTTATTTGTTCTTCATCTAGGCTTTGTTCCTGGAGTATATCCTCTTCTTTTGACCTTTCTTGCTCCTTTTCTTCTTCCTCTTCACAATCTATGTAGAATAATTTCTTCTCAGCACACTTATGACCTTTAGTGTATTTGCTATCACAACTGTAACAAAGCCCTTTTGCTCTTTTTTCTTCCAATTGTTGTGGTGTCAACCTTATAGGTTGTGGAAGACTAGGGGCAACAACACTTCCGTCTTTATAGTTGTGAGTGGTATGCTTCCTGGTTGCCATAATTTTGCTTTCCATTTTTCTTGCTAACCTGAATGCCTTCTCTAATGAATCAGGTTCCCAAAGGCGAACATCATGTTGGATATTATCCTTTAAAGACCCTATGAACACATCAATCCTATGCTCCTCTGGAATATCTTTTACCCTTATGTTCAATTTTTGGAACTCCTCAATGTGCTCCATTATTGAACCCTTTTGTTTGAGACTTATCAATTGGCTAAAAAAAGTGTTGCTTTTTGTATCCTCATAATGTGCTATCAATTCTTCCGTAAAAATTGCCCAAGTGATAAATTGTTTACGAGAGCAAAGCCATTGATACCATACAAACTGATTTGGTTCCAAATATAAAGTTGCCATACGTACCTTTTGTGTGTTTTGCACATTATTGAGATCGAAGAATTGCTCCATCTGTAATATCCATGTGGCGGGATCCTTGCCATCAAACTTCCTCATATCGATTTTTGGAATATGGTGAGTCTTCGATCCAACATTAGAGTCTATGGAATCATGATTAACATTTCTTTTGTTCTCATCATGAGTTTCCTTTAGTACCCTTTCACCCTTAGGGACCATTTCTTGTAGCAACTTATTCATATTTATCTTCAATTCGTCCATGTCCGTCTTCAAATCTATCTTCAAATCATCCATCTTAGCTTCTACGACTTTCTTTAAACAGTCCATCTTAGCTTCTACACCTTTCTTTAAACCATCCATCTTAGCTTCTACATCTTTCTTTAAACCATCCATCTTAGATTCTGTTCCTTTTTGTGCAAGGGACAGTTGTTGCACTTGGTCTTGTAATTTTGATATATCATGTTGCATTTCTTCCTCTTCTTCATGAGTCATGCTAGAGCTTTCAGGTTCCTTACTAGGTGTTTGCATTTTCTTTCCTCGGGTCATCAGTTACCGATAATAATGCTCTACTATGCCCTTTGAATTCCTTCAAAATAAATTTTCAAACCAAGCTTAAGCAAAAATTTAAGAAAATCTACACACATTTTTTCACTTTGTAGGAGCTCGATATTGCCTCTGATGTATCTATGTACTTTCCAATCATCTAGTTCTGAATTTGTGAGCTGTAGTAGCCCTCTGTGTCCTCTTTCCAATGCCACAATTCTGACCCAAATTGGATTCTCCAAGGAAGAGTTATGTGAAATCTCCCACAGTGACTTGCTTATAGACTAATTCAGTAGAGCAAACTTGTACGACCTGCCGCGAGTGACTGTTTCGACCTTTGGATCTAAGACATGCATACGAGAAACTATAGTCCGTCCTCTTTCTGTACCTTCTTACGAAATTTCAATCCGATGCCCAGAGAGAAAGTTATGATGATTTTCCCCAGGTCACCTGTTTTGAATGTAATTCAGGAGTCTGCAAAAAGACCAACTTCCTCAGATCATATCTCCGCAAATATCACGCGAAAATCTCTGAAATTCGGACCCAAGGTTCAGTGCAATTTCTTATCAAATGGGTTTTTTTTGCGACTTTTGAAACGTCACAGAAAAAAGTTATAGTGAAAATGCCACGATGACCTGTTTGGAGCAGCGAAACCCTAGAATCCAAAGCTCTGATACCAAATGTTATGAAACCAGCTTAAGAAAAGATAGAAAAGATAGATCAACGCCTTAGAATTCAGCCTCTTCGAGGGGGCAACCTCCTTTACATTACATAAATGAACAATTCTTGGATGATACAAATGACAAAACCTCCTTTCTATATGTAGGAGTCTAAGGAGTCACAATATAATCCAGCCGACCTAACAATAATAATATAAAGCCACAAAAATAAAATAGAGGGATTCTATGGGGCACAGTAATAACAATATGGGGGCAATAGGGGCACAACAATATTAATAATGGGTATAACTATAATAGTAATGGGGTAATCACTAGTATTATAGGGACCCAACACACCCCTTATTTTGACTTTTTTTGTATGTAGCACTCTCATACTTTTCAAAATTTTTATAGTTATGTTTAAAGTTATCAATATTGTAGGAAGTATCCACACACTCAAACTTATTTAGTGTGGCTTTCTAGAGTCCTTTTGGATGGATAATCACGTCGTTAGGTCGTCAACATACCTGGTTTCCCTCTGGGCAGGTTGAGGCTACCTAAACATCTAGAAGTTAGATGTAACCTGCCTATTTTTTTTTTAAGGAAAATGAATAGAAATGTCCTACCAATCTTACAAAAAAGAAAAAAAAACTTTGTATAGGTTTTATTTCATGAGGTTCCTATAGAGGTTGATTGTTTATAACAACCCCAACCACTTACTACAGTGAATTACACCTTTGTACCTATAGATTTCAAAATTTCTCTTTAACTTTAGATCATATAGCTATGACGAGACAATGAAATAATATGCCAAATAGGGATCCAACATTAGCCAGCATGCTAAATATCCACTATGCCATACATGCCTAGTGCTTACTACCATGGAACACAACATGATAAACATATATAGTTTCATTAAACCATGACCAACATGTTTACATACATGGATTAAACACAATGTAAAGAGAAAAACATCATAAGAAGCAATTATCATTTTAAAAGAATCACCAATTGGCTACAGACCTTATATGTTATATCCATCAATATGCCACATTTCCCCAATACCCTTAGTATTAGGTAGGGGATATGTGATTCGAATGGAAAATGGCATCCACCCATGGAATTTACCCATGGTATTGTAAGTGGCATCCACCCATGGTATTGTAAGTGAAATCCACCCATGGTATTTTCCCATGGTATTGTGACATGCACCCATTGTATTCATTCACCCATGGTATTTACCACCCATGAAATTTACTTATGGTATTGTAACAAGAAACGACTATAAGTGGCAAGTCACATTTTGTAAAAAGACAGATTGCCTGCCATAATGTAGCCTTTATAGTTATTATATGTTTTAATAAAAAGTTTCATTGTGGTTTTTTTATTGTGTGTTCTCTCATTTTCTTTCTGGAATTGCAATTTTTCAAACCTTAGGGTCCTCCCCCCTAATATCCATTTCAAATTTTTTTAGATCTTGGGGGGCTCCCCCCAAGATCCAGATCGGTGGTATTATATTCAGGTTACAACTCCATGGAAATAAGGGTTTGATTCATATTTTGGTTTCAATGTTTTGTAGCAATATCCAAGAAACTTATGCACATGCTACGACCTCCATAGAGCACTTTCTTGGGCAAAGCAGGAAGAATTTTGTTTTTTCATTTTTTTGCAGGAATTTTTTGGGCGGAAGTTTGCAGATCATATCTGAAACTTCAGGTGAAAATTTTACAAAAGTAATTAATATATCTAGATTCCTTATCCAAAAATACCCAAATTCAAAAAAAACAATCGGCCAAATTGGAGTCCAGAGGAGGGAGATATCATTGATTTACAATCAGTTGTGTTGTAGAATTGTTTTGGAAGAAATTTGTGGATGGTGGCTCTCCTATTATTTTTTGTAGTTTTGTTCATAATTTCATAAACATTATTACATATCTGAGCTCCTCTTGAAAAACTACTCAATTTAAAAATGGGTCGAAATAGAGTTTGGATGTGGGAGATATCGCTGATTTAAAATCAGTTATTGTTTCAAAACTTTTGTGACAACGGGACACTTGCAACACAAATGTGAGTTTCTAGATTGTCCAGATAGAGATTTCAATAAAATGGGAAGATGCAGAACGATCATTCTATTTCCAAAAATAGGTTATAATAAATATTCAAAGTTATATTAACCAAGCTATGTCTAGTTTAAATCTGCAGCACCCTTCGAAGCAGGTTCCCTTTGGAGACATGCCCTCCCAGCCCACTTTAGTAGGCACGTACTTCACATTCATCAGTTTCAACATAGCAACATCTGTCTTTGTTTCTTTGGAGACGTGTCCTCCAACCCTAGCCTATGTAGGCACCTGTTAAAATTGGCATCTAGGGCCAAACTCCATGTGGGTCATCTTATTTATGGCAACTGATATTTTTCTTGGATCCCTCTGATCGAGAGGTGTATGATTGATCTAAATACCATTCGATTTAGATAAGTATTCATGAAGTTATGAATTTATTTGCGTTATAAAACAATTCGTCAAGGTCAGTCAGCAACCAAATAAACCCCACATGTGATCAATGTTTTAGTATAAATAGAGGTGTCCTTCAAGTCATTTCAACACACTTGTGATCTCTTCCTCTCTACTTGTCTTTGGGTTTTTGTAGGAGGAGAGATCCTAAGGAATAACATTGCCCTTATCCAAAGGGAAGAAAGTAAAAATTACCGGAAAAGCTGGAAAAGCCAGAAAATCTAGAAAATCTAGAACTGCCGGAAAAGCTGGAATTGCTGGAAAAGCTGGCACTGCCAAAAAAGCTAGAACTCCTGGAAAAGTCAAAACTAACGAAAAAGCTAGAAATTCTAGAAAAGCCAGAAAAGCCGGAATTGGTGGAAAAGCCGGAACTATTAGAAAAGACAGAACTGCCAGAAAAGTCGGAAAAGCTGGAAAAACCGAAAAAGCCGAAAAATCCCAAAATGTCAAAACTATCGAAACTGCCAGAAAAACTGGAACTGCTAGAAAAGCCAGAAGTGTTGGTACTGTCGGAACTGCCGGGAACAACCAGAACTGCCGAAACTGCCAGGAACAGTGGAAACTACCAGAACTACTGGGAACTGCCGAAACAGCTAGAGCATCTGTCTCCGAAGGAGAGAAGCATGCAAGGGACAACTAACTAACATTGGCATAGTTGTATGGTACTTAGCAGCAAATACACCAAGCATGCAATGTTACAGCTAGCATGCAAGGGACAACTAGCATGCAACAACAAGCATGCTAGGGACAAAAAGAATGCTAGGGACAACAAGCAAGCAAGGGACAACAAGCAAGCAAGGTGCAACCAACACATAGTTCAGGATGGCCACATGGTGCAGCAATCACACATAATGTAGTATAGTGATGGGTACAGTCATGATTAATAAAGTATGATGGGATGCATCATAGTGATGATGGGTGTAGCATGGTGCAGCATGATGATGAAATGTAGCACAATGATAGGTGAAGGAGTCACCTTGGAGAATTAGTTGAAGTAACATGTATTCAACTGATCTAATGTATCATCTTCTTAGAGATGATCTATGCTCTTATCGAGATAAGTCAAAGTGTTGACTTCTATTGTAAATGTACTATCTCTCTCTCTCTCTCTGTTGTACTATTGAAAAACATATAAGAAGAATTAATCAAGGGTTTCCCCACATTAGGGTTTGTCCCCAGCTAGCACCACATCTTGTGTCCTCTTGTCTTGGCTTGTATTCTGCGATTTATGTTTATGTTCTATCTGCAGCTTACTTTAATGTTGATGTGATTGCTAATCTAGAAAAGATATGGGTCTAACTGTGAAAATGGAAATAAAATGCTCTAAGAATTGAACATACCTAAAATTAATATGGTATCAGAGATGAGGTGAAGACAATGCCCAAGCAAGAGTGAAAGAGAAATCATCGAATACAGTTGGGAAAGGACAAACGGATCAGTGGATTCCTCATCCCTCTTCAAATTCACCAAGGGTGAAGTCAAAGCAGAGAATATTATCTGAATGGTGCAGTGGCATATGGCCTACCTAAAGATCACTTCATTGGAAGACTAGATCTCAAGGTGGAAGGAATGGCAGATAACTAGTTCAACCATTATGCAAAGGAGTGTCTCAATGGCAGGGACACATCACTTGATGATGATAACAATCATTCTAGGGACATCTTCAATGATCAAAGGAATGACAGGTAATGCAGGTCGTCAAGGAAATGGTTGACTCTTAATAGAAGGCAAGGAACCCCAGGTATGAAGAATCAAATGTTGTTTCTGATAAGATAAAGAAGCGTTATCTTGTATTGGCCCTCTCATTTATATTGTTTAGGAATATCACTTATAGATTGTAGTGCTTCAAGGAACTTCATTGGATACATGGGTGCACTCTCTAATTTAGTATAGATGGAAACAATCATGGGAGTATACTTGGAGCTGATGCCACCTATCTCGGAAAGGGTGTAGTGAATGTTAACTCTTAATTGAATAAGGGTAACTTCATTCATTTACAAAATCTCTTTTATGTACCTGATCGCAAGAAGAACCTGGTTTCCATCTTGGAAATGGAAGTCAAAGGTTTTAGTGTGGCATTCATCAATGGAAAGGTACATGTTAAAAAATATAATTTTCAAAGATGCTTTTTCTCATGGGTTCAAGGTTGGCAATTTGTATCAAGTTGTTGGATGGTCCATTGGGGATCATGTCAATTGACATATCTCATCTATAGCACTAGAGGTCTACTTATTATGGTACCTTATCTAATGTGAGTAAAATGGTGATAGGGATGTCTGAATTCAAGTAGAGCAGGAAGGTACATGTCTAAGATGTACCGAAGGGAAATCTTATAAGGGGCCCATTCTCCTCATGCAGCAGGTCCACAATTTTTGAACAACCTGAGGAGTTTGATATTTATGATCGGGAATCTCATGTATAGAGGTGGAAGAAAGCCCTCTATGGCTTGAAGAAAAACACCCTGGGCGTAGTATGAAAGGATTGACAATTGTCTGATGAGGCTGAGATTCACTAGGAGTGAAACTGATCCAAACCATTACCTGAAGGTTGTGGATGATAGACCTCTATACCGGCACCTTATGATGATGACCTATTTCTGACAGGTGCAGACCCTGTCATTTGCAGAAGTAAGAGGGAGTTGGATTTTGGATGTGGAATGATAAACTACAAGCCTGTGACTACCTCAAGGATCTTAACTTTTAGAAGTTATGTTGTAGTGATGTCGTGTTAGGTCCCTATAATACTACTGATTACCACATTACTTTTGTCATTGTATTCCTTATTGTCATTGTTGTGACCCTATTGTCCCCATATTGTTATTATTGTGCACCCTAGAAGCCCACTATTGTTATTTATGTCGCCTTATCTTATTATGGTTAGGTCGGCTTGGGTTATATTGTGACCCCTCATACTCCTATATATAGAAAGGAGGTTTTTTCATTTGTTTCATCCAATAATTGTTCATTTGTGTAATGTAAAGGAGGATTCCCCCTTGAAGAGGCTGAATTATAAGGCATTCATCTATGTTTTCTATCTTTTTGTGAGCTGGTTTCATAACATTTGGTATCAAGGTTGTGGATTCTAGGGTTTCGCTACTCCAAATAGGTCATCATGGAATTTTCGTTATAGCTTTTTTTCTGCAACATTTCAAATGCTAAAAAAAAACCCATTTGGGTTGAAATCGATCTGAAACTCGGGTCTGAACTTCAGAATTTTTTGCGCTATATTTGCAGAGATATGATCTGAGGAAGTTGGCCTTTTTGCAGACTCCCGAATTACATTCCAAACAGGTGACCTGGGAAAATAGTCATAAATTTTGTTTTGAGCATTAGATTGAAATTTCGTAAGAAGTTACAGAAAGAGGACTTACTATAGTTTCCTATGTATATTTTTAGATCCTAAGGTCAAAACAGTGACACGTTGTTTTGACACGTGGCACTTCATAAAATTTCGCTCTTCTAAAAAGGTATATAATTAGGTCATCTTCAGAGATTGTGCATAAATATTTCTTGGAGAATCTAAATTCGATCAGACTGGGGGCATTGGAAAGAGGACACAGAGGGCTACTGCAGGTCAGAATTTCAGAACTGGAAGATCCGAAATTGAAGAGATACATCAGATTCAATATCGAGTGCCTACAAAGTGAAAAAAGGTGTGTATTTTTTTTAAATATTTGAATAAGCTTGGTTTGAAAAATTAGTTTTAAGGAATTCAAAGGGTGTATTGAAGAATTATTATCGATAATTAATGCCCCAAAGAAAGAAAATGGAAACACCTTGTAAACAACCTGAAAGCTCTAGCATGACTCATGAAGAAGATGAAGAATTGCTACATGATATATCAAAATTACGAGACCAAGTGCAACAAATGTCACTCTCACAAAAGCTAACAAAATCTAAGATGAATGGCATGGAAACCAAGATGGATAACATGGAAGCTAAGATGGATGGCATGGAAGCTAAGATGGATAGTATGAAAACATTGTTACTAGAAATGCTTCCTAATGGAAAAAAGGTAGGAGAGGAAGCTCATAATGAGAACACAAGAAATGTTAATCATGATTTGAAGAATGACAACATGGAATATTTGAAGAAAGACATTGAAGAATTGAAGGAAGGTTTGAAAAAGTTGCTACAAGAAAGGATACTTAATGGCGAAAATGTTGTAGAGGAAACTCGTGATGAGAACAAAAGAAATGTTAATCATGATTTCATAGACTCTAACATTAGAACAAAGACCCACCATGTTCCAAAGATCGATATGAGGATGTTTGATGGTAAGGATCCCGTAACATGGATACTACAGATGGAGCAATTTTTCAATCTCCATAATGTGCAAAACACACAAAAGGTACGCATTGAAACTTTATATTTGGAACTAAACCTGTTTGTATGGTATCAATGGCTTTACTCTCGTAAACAAATTGTGACTTGGGCAATTTTTACGAAAGAAATTACAACACATTATGAGGATACGAAAAACAACACCTTTTTTAGCCAATTGATAAACCTCAAACAAAAGGGTTGAATGAGGGAGCACATTTAGGACTTCCAAAAATTGAATATAAGTGTAAAAAATATTGCAGAGGAGCATAGCATTGATATGTTCATAGGGACTTTAAGGATATCATCCAACATCAGGTTCACCTTTGGGAACCTGACTCATTGGAGAAGGCATTCAGGTTGGCAAGAAAAATGAAAATCAAAATTATGTCAACAAGAAAGCCTATTACTCACAACTATAAGGATGTAAGTGTTGTTTCCCCCAGCCATCCACAACCTCCAAGGTTGACACCCCAACAATTGGAAGAAAAAAAGTAAAAGGGCTTTGTTATAATTGTGATAGCAAATACACTAAAGGTCGTAAGTGTGCTGAGAAGAAATTATTTTACATAGATTGTTAAGAGGAGGATGAAAAGGAACAAGAAACACTAAAAGAAGAGGATATACACTAGGTACAAACCCTAGAGAAAGAAGAAATGAATTCAACCATATCTTGTAATGCATTGGCTGGAATTATCACTCCTCAAACTATCAGGATAGAAAGATATATCAAGAAGAAAAATGTAATATTGTTGATTGATTCAGGAAGTACCCATAATTTCATTCATTGTAAGATAGCCAAGGAATTGAATTGCTTCTTATATCCAACACCAAAGTGTCAAGTGATGGTTGCAAGTGGAGGAACAATAAATTTCTCTAGAAAGTGCCATAATATCAAGCTATCCATGGGAGAATATGTATTGAAAAGCCCAATGCTTTCCATTCCAATGAGTGGTGCTAATGTTGTACTAGGAGTCCAATGGCTACAATCCTTGAGTACACTAGCTTTTAATTTTCAAGAACTTTTAATGAAATTTTCTTCTGAAGGAAAGGAAGTTGAATTAAGAGGTATCACAGGGAAACCACGAAAGATAATTAGCTCTAATGGAATGACAAAGCTTCTAAGGAAAGAACAACGGGGCATAATTGCACAATTATGTTCACTGGAGGTTCCCACACCAAAATCATCTATTTCTCCAGATCTCCAAAAAGTCTTGGACAATCATTCCAAGGTATTTGAGACTCCTAAAAGTCTCCCACCTATTCGTTATCAAGTTCATGCTATTCATTTGATTCCAGGAAGTGTTCCTCTGAACATCAGGCCTTACAGATATCACTATGCCCAAAATAGTGAAATTGAACATATGGTTGCATAAATGCTAGAGGCTGGTATAATTCAACCTAGTCAAAGTTATTTCTCTGCTCCAGTAGTATTGGTGCACAAGAAGGATGGATCATGGCGCATGTGTTTGGATTATAGGAAGCTCAACAAACTCACTATTAAAGATAAATTTCCCATTCTTGTCATTGATGAACTATTAGATGAATTGCATGGATCGATTTACTTCACCAAGTTGGATCTTCGTTCAAGATATCATCAACTCAGAATGAAGACTTAGGACATTTCGAAAAGAACATTTAGAACTCATGAGGGTCATTATGAATGGTCATGCATTTTGGCCTTACCAATGCACCTTCTACATTTCAAGGTTTGATGAATTCCATTTTCAAACCCTTCCTTAGAAAATTTGTGTTAGTACTTTTTGATGATATACTAATCTATGATAATTCTTGGAAGGATCATGTTCAACATGTTGACAGGGTGCTCAACCTATTGAAGGAGAAACAATTATATGCAAAATGTTCCAAATGTTTCTTTGGAGTACAAGAGGTGGAATATCTGGGTCATATTGTATCTGATGAAGGTGTTAAGGTAGACCCCAAAAAATTAAAGCCATTAAGGAATGGAAAGTCCCCACATCCATAAAGCATCTGCGAGGATTTCTTGGGTTGACATGGTATTAACGCAAGTTTGTTAAGAATTATGGGAGAATAGTAGCACCTCTAACAATATTATTGAAGAAAGATTCATTTTTATGGACTCCAGAAGCAACGAAGACCTTTGAACATCTTAAAGAGGCAATGTGCCAAGCATTGGTCTTAGATACACCAGACTTCACAAAAACCTTTATTGTGGAATGTGATGCCTCAAGAAATGGAGTTGGTGTTGTTTTAATGCGAGAAGAAAGACCCATTGCTTTCAAAAGTTGTCCAATCAAAGTAAATTATTTACACAAAGCTATTTACAAAAAGGAAATGTTGGCAATACTACATGCACTTAAGAAATGGCGACTATACCTAATGGGAAGACACTTCAAGGTAAAAATGGATCATGATAGTCTTAAATACCTTTTAGAACAAAGATTATCTTTAGAAGAGCAACAAAAATGGGTCAAAATATGTTGGGTTATGACTTTGAAATAATCTACAAAAAAGGGAAGAAAAATGTTGTGGGAGATGCACTCTCAGGAAATGATGAGGATGTGGAAGCATTGCTTTATGCCATATCTATTATCCAACCAGATTGGATAAATGAGGCAAGGGATGAATGGAGGAATGACAAAGAAGTGGGGGGACACATTCAAAATTTACAACAAGATCCCAGTGAATGTGATACATTTAGCTGGAAAAATTATTCATTATGGTACAAAGATCATTTATACCTATGTAAGAATTCCCAACTCAAAGAAAAGATTCTTATGGAATTGCATACCTCTCCCTTAGGAGGTCACTTAGGATTTTTAAAGACTTACCACAGGGTTAAGAAGGAATTTTTTTGGGATGACCTTAAATCTGATATTCAAAAGTTTGTGGCGGAATGTTTGGTTTTCCAAAAAAATAAAGTTGAAACAATTAAGACCCCAGGTTTACTACAACCTTTATCCATTCCAAGTCAACATTGGGAGGAGGTTTCAATGGATTTTATCACAGGTTTACCCAAATCTGAAGGGAAGAGTGTCATCATGGTGGTAGTTGACAGACTTACTATGTATACACACTTTTGTGCATTATCTCATCCATTTAAAGCCAGTACAGTTTCCATTGCATTTATGGAAACAATTCAAAAGCTACATGGAAACCCAAAGATTATTGTAAGCGACAGAGATCCCATCTTCACTAGAAATTTTTGGACATAATTATTTTCTTGTCTTGGTACTCAGTTAGCTCATAGTTCATCTTATCATCCTTAATCTGATGGGCAAACTGAGATAGTAAACAAATGTTTCGAAGGATATCTTCGTTGCCTTGTATCTAATAAACAGACACATTGGGTCAAATGGTTGTCTCTCGCTGAGTGGTGGTGTAACACTTCCTTCCATACTTCAACAAAAATGACCCCATTTATGGCACTTTATGGATATCACCCACCATCCATCACATCATATTTAAGAGAAAATTCTAAGGTTCAAGTAATGGAAGATCACATTGAGAATCAACAACAAGTTCTCCAACTCTTAAAGGGTAACCTCGTGTTGGCGTAGAATATAATGAAACAATAGGCAGATCAACATCGCAGTGAAAGAAGTTTTGATGTAGATGACTGCGTATTCCTACGACTACAACCAAAGGGGGGATTCGATTATTGAGGAATCCTATATTCGATGATTGCTGCAGTAGATAGACATCAGATATTGTCTTATCTGCGATATGGTATGTCGATGAGCAAGGAGGCTCCATCGCATTGAAACTAATGTACAGGTCACAAGCATTTTGTCAAAGCCCCGGGGAAAGGTCAAATCTGTGACTTTCCCGAATGACTCTGACTCGTTGAGAGACCTTCTTAGAAGGGTCCTGCATGCTGCATGCATTGAGCTCTAGGAGGTCTAGGGGGCTTGGGGTACTTACTGGAGCAGCATACGACCATAGGTTGACCCACCCTCCCCTAGTGGGGCACTATGAACATGATGATTTGTTCTTCTATGGGATGGGATGATTAGTTCTCTCATGGCAACTGTGGAACAGGATGATTAGTTCTCCTATGGGCTGGGATGATTAGTTCTCCTGTGGCGACTGTGGAACAAGATGATTAGTTCTCCTGTGGGCCAGGATGATTTGTTCTCCGTGGCGACTATGGAATAGGATGATTAGTTCTCTTGTGGGCCAGGATGATTTGTTCTCCATGGTGACTGTAGAATAGGATGATTAGTTCTCTTGTGGGCTAGGATGATTAGTTCTTCGTGGCATCCACTAAGAGGATGATTTGTTCTCCTGTGGACATGATGATTAGTTCTCTTGTCGAGGCATCCTACCCATGCAGTCTCAGACTCATGGGAAGTACCTCTCATCTAATCAATGAGCAAGGAAATGAGGATAGGGACCATAGTGGTACTATCAATGGACTCATCATTGCATCTACCGTACTCCCTATGCTACAATGACCTCCATTGATCTGGGATTAGTATGAGTGGTTTGAGACACTCTCTTGTGACACTGATCTGGGATCAATGAAACTGATCTGTGATCAGTATGAGTGGTTTGAGATACTCTATTGTGATATTGATCTGGGATCAATAAAACTAACTTCGGGTTAGTAACAGTGATGTGGCACACTCTGTTCAAATGAAACTGAATTCGGGTCAGTAGAGAATGGTATGAGACATTCTCGATTAATTCTTCTTCTTCATGGTTCAATAGACTAGAGCAAAGAAGAGTAGAGAAAAGCTCAACAAATCAAAGCAGAGAAGAGCTCAATAGACTAGAGCAGAGCAAAGTAGTGCAGGGCACTAATGATAGAGATAGTACAGTCGGACATATGGATCAAAGGATGGAGTTCTCCTTAGTTGAGAGGGAGTGTTAAAATTGGAAACTAGGGCCAAAATCCATGCGGGTCATCTTATTTTTGCAGCTGATATTTTTCTTTGATCTCTCTCATTGAGAGGTGTAGGATAGATCTAGAGACCATCCGATTTGGATAAGCATTCATGGAGTTATGACTTTATTTGCATTATAACACAATTCATGAAGGTCGGCCAGCAACCAAATAAACCTCACATGTGCTCAATGTTTTAGTATAAATAGAGGTGGCCTTCAAGTCATTTCAGCACACTTGGGATCTCTTCCTCTCTCTACTTGTCTTTGGGTTTTAGTAGGAGGAGAGATCCTAAGGACTAACTTTGCCTTGATCTAGAGGGCAGAAAGCCAGAACTGTCAAAAAAGCTGGAAAAGCCGGAATTGCTTGAAAAGCCTGAAAAACTAGAAAAGTCAGAACTGCCAGAAAAGATGGAACTACCAGAAAAGCCAGAACTGCGGAAAAGTTGGAAATGCTAGAAAAGCTAGAACTGCCAAAAAAGCCAGAAAAGTCGAAACTCTGGAAAAGACGAAACTGCCAGAAAAGCTGGAAAAGCCGAAACTATCAGAATTTTTGAAAAAGCTAGAACTGCCAGAAAAGTCAAAACTGTCGGGACTGTCAGAACTATCAAGAACAACCAGAACTGCCAAAACTATCGGGAATAGCCGGAACTGCTAGAACTATCGGGAATTGCCGAAACAGCTCGAGCATCTGTCTCTGAAGGAGAGCAGCATGCAAGGGACATCTAACTATCATTGGGACAATTTTATGGTACCTAGCAACAAATACACCAAGCATGCAATGTTACAGCTGACATGCAAGGGACAACTAGCATGCAACAACAAGCATGCTAAGGACAATAAGCACGCTAGGGACAACAAGCAAGCAAGAGACAACAAGCAAGCAAGGTGCAACCAACACATAGGTTAGGATGGCAACATGGTGCAACAATGGCACATAATGTAGTACAATAATGGGTAGAGTCATGATTAATAAAGCATGATGAGATGCAACATAGTGATGATGGGTGCAGCATGGTGCAACGTGGTGAGGTGCAACATGGTGACGAAATGCTGCACAACAATAGGTGAAGGAGTCACATTGGAGAATTAGTTGAAGCAGCATGTGTTCAACTGATCTCATGTATCATCTTATTAGAGATGATCTCTGCTCTTATCTAGATAAATCAGAGTGTTGACTTCTGTTGTAAACATACTATCTCTCTCTCTTTGCTGAACTATTGAAGAACATATAAGGGGAATTGATCAAGGGTTTCCCCACATTGGGGTTTGTCCCTGGATAGCACCACATCTTGTGTCTTCTTGTCTTGGCTCGTCTTCTGCGATTTATGTTTATGTTCTATCTACAGTTTACTTTAATGTTGATGTGATTGCTAATCTGGAAAAGATATGGAGCTCACTGTAAATTGAAATAAATTTCTCTAAGCATAGAACATACCTAAAATTAACACAATGGGACACTTGCAACGTGAACATGAGTTTATAGATTATCCAGATAGGGATTTTTATCAAATGGGAAGATGCAGAATGATCATTCTATTTCCAAAAACAGGTTATAATAAATATTCTAAGTTATATTAACCGAGCTATGTCCAGTTTAAATCTGGAACACCCTTCGGAGTGGGTTCCCATTGGAGACATGCCCTCCCACCGCACTTTAGTAAGCACCTACTTCACATTCATCAATTTCAACATAGCAACATCCGTCTTGGTTTCTTTGGAGACGTGTCCTCCCACCCTACCCTATGTAGGCACCTGCCACTTTATCAACAATCAGCATCATGGTTATGGATCAACTGTACAAAATCCTTGTCATCAAAGTCCACTTGCTAGGCTGCACACTCTTAGTATCTCAGTTGGTCACAAACATTACAAGGTATCTCTATCATCGGATCTTTCTTTTTCATGGTTATGGTTCATCCACAAACCCATACTTCATCGAAGTCCATTTGCTAGGTTTCACACTATCAGTATCGTAGTTGGTCACAATCATTATAGGGTATCTCTATCCTCGGATGTTCGTTCATCATGGTTATGGGTTAACTACACAAAACCCTTCTCTTCAGTGGCTCTTCATATTAAAAAAATGCTTCGCAGGAGGGAACTTCACACAATGGGGACCATTGCTTCTTAAGGTGGGAAGAATGATCCTAATGGAAAATGGAATCCACCCATGGTATTCATCCACCCATGGAGTTTACCCATGGTATTGTAAATGGCATCCACCCAAGGTATTCATCCACCCATGATATTGTAACTGAAATCCACCCATGGTATTCATTGACCCATGGAATTTTCCCATGGTATTGTGACATGCACCAATTGTATTCATTCACCCATGGTATTTAACACCCATGGAATTTACTTGTGGTATTGTAACAAAAAACGGTTATAAGTGACATGTCACATTTTGTAAAAGGACAGATTGTCTGTCATAATGTATCCTTTATAGTTATTACCTATTTTAATTAAAAAAAATCCTTAGTGGTTTTGTTTATTGAGTGTTCTCCTATTTTCTTTGTCCATTTTAGTTTTTCAGATTGAGGGTCTCCCCCTAAGATGCATTTCAACTTTTTAGATCTTGGGGACCTCCTCCCAATATCTGGATCACTATAACTCCACTAGGGGGAAAGGCTTCCCAATGCCAAGTAAGGTCCAAATATCATGCTCAAAATGTAATAGGAAAAGGTACCAAACTCCAATAGCCTACAACTTACAATCCTTCATCCCCCATTAACCTATATAACCCAAGGTACTACACCCTTTTCTCTATGTTTGCACTCTCCTATCACATGCCACTGACCTTCTAAGGATCTAGAATAGGTTGAATTGAAATTCTTAGATCCCTATAGCTCGATGTGTTCCAACTACCCTCAAAAGTCTCGAGCTACCCTCTAGGCCTTACTCTAGGAAAATATATCACTACACTTCTACCTCCAAGATTCCATCGAAACCCCAAGGAAACCTAAGGAGACATGCACACCCCAGAACCACTTAGGATCAGCAAAATAACATGGTAATATTAGCATGCATCTATCCCCAAAGCGAATTCCATAGTCATTTTGATGAGATTGACTGAGGATAATGGAATTAATGACTTTAAATAATGAGAATTACACTAAAATCCTCATTTTTATATGCATGTGTGCTTCTTGGATAAGTGGTACCTTATGAAGTACCTTTTCCCACCTCAATATAAAATCATGTTCTTTTTTTACTTCAATCTTATTTAAATAATGACTTAGCACCGTAGGCTTAAACCAATGGTTCGCCACTTAGCCCCCTTTCCCACTTATGGAATATTATCTCCCCATACTCTCTTGTCTAATTGAGGAACTTGTATTCGTGATTTATTTAAATTATTAATATGACTATTATTACATATTTACATAAGTCCGCTGGCCTTTTTGTAGATAAACTCACCAACCTGAAATCACATAGGTACTGAAAACATGTATAAATATATACATATGCATGCTTCCCTAGAACACATACATACATATGGGAAGATAGGCCCAACACATCAAATCTAACTAGGCTAATCAAGAAATGTAAAAATAGATGGGGGTCACACTGGAGTTTTACATTCTCCTCCCTAGTATTTATGCGTTCTCATTAGTGCATATATGCACGTGTACAATATAAACTACTTAAAAGGATGACATTATTCCTCCCTTATGGAATCTTCATGCTTCCATGTAGCATCCTCACAACAGTAGTTGGTCCATTGCACCTTCGCCAAGGAAATGGCTCCATTCTAGACACCTTCATCTTCCCATCCAAAATGTCCACTAGTTGAACCCATATGTCTTATTTTGGCTCCATTTGAATCAAATTCCAATGGTTGATATGATTAACACAAGGAACATATGTTCTAAGTAAAAAAATATAAAAGAAAATATGAATGAATTAGTACTTCATTATCTAATGGAGAAAATTTAATATACACATATGAAGGATTCCTCAGAAAGAATGGAATCCTTGACCTCCTACTTGGGAGGGTTATTTGTAATTTCCAAGTGTGTGGTTTATCCCCTCTTATTACGACTAAACATGATCATGTATGTTACCAAAATATCTCATAATGCACAATGGGTGTCTTCAAATCTAAGAAATTTTGATAGTGCGTCATTACTTTCAATGGGTGATATGAGAATTTGGAAAGGCCTCTTGGTTTTATAAACAAAATAATGGTTATCCTTAGCCTAGTCATAATAACAAAATATGACCATTACATTTAGGGTTTTTTGTTTGATTTTATTTTTTGGGATAATTATAAGAATAAATCACTAAAATCAGTTTTATGGAATTAGGGAATGGAAGTAAATTTTAGGAAAATGGGTTCATTCATTTATTCTAGTGTAAAATGATGTAAAATTGGATTTAACACATAATATCCACTTCATATGTGGTGTATTTTGGTAAAACTATATTTTATTTCCAGGTGAACAACTTTAGGGATACAATAGTTGATGCACTTGGGAACACATTTTCGATGCAAATGATTGGTGGAAAAGGTACAAAATAAAGCAATCATGATAGGTCTTAGTTAATTCAAATTAAATGTGAAGGGATTGCATTTGCAAGACAAATATGATATAAAAGGATCATGCCTCAAAGGTGATAAGCATATAAGAAACATTAATCATTCACACTAGTGTAAAAAATATATACTATTGTGCTAAAATGAGGGTTGGCACAATAACGAGTGCTACCCCCAAAGGGGAAACTACATGAATAAACATCATCGAGGTGTGTGATGTTGAATAGTAGAGTTCTCATGCCCAAACTTTACCTTCATTCATCCAAATAAGCCTACTCATTCTCTCCCTCAACCACTTATGTTGGCTTAACCATGAAGCATCAAAGACTATCAAATAGTAGGAGTAGTACAATTCTTATGATAGTAATTGTATATTGCTTGATCTCGAGTGATTGATGATAGTGATTTTTTCTACAGTAGGACCTGCCACACTTCATAATCTATTTCATTTGATATATTATATTATCATATCATGTAGGAGAAGGTTAGCTCACTAAAGAGTGTCATATCTCATGATAAGGTTATCTTACTAGGGTTTGTGTAAAGGTATTGTATCCATCTCATACATAACACTCTCCATTCACTCTATTGCTTAATTTCCACTAATGAAGAAGGAGATATATCGCTTCATGATTATGCTTCCAAAGAGTCATCATTAAGAGGAATATGCAACCATGAAATCATGGACAAGCATATATGTATAAAAAATACCCATGCTTGTCTATTCAAAATCTAAATGGGTGAAGAGATGAAGAGCATACAATATTTGAAATAATCTTCAATCCACTTCATTATATAACTCTCCATGTCTAATGAAAATCAATGTAAATGGGGTGTTTTCAATGAGGCAAACACCTAATTCATTACGAGTTAGATTAATTAATTCAAAGGTAGGAAAAATGATTGTTCTTGAGAAAGGTTGTTGAAATAATCCAAGCTATAAGGCTAGGAAAAAAAATTGATAAATAATATATGCTTAAGATGTTCTTGAGGATTATGTCATGAAGCATTCATTCCCATTTCCGATCTCCTGAAAAGAAAAAATTGGCTTAAGATTTATCATATCCATTTCTTATTTGTTATTTCCCATGGTCGACATAGGAAACCTAACGAACTAACAAACACTACATATTATTGGGTAGTCCTGCTAGGTTTACAAGGCTGAGTTGATCACAAAGAAATGCTTTAGCATTCACCACAAGGATTCCATTGGATTCCATATTAATTTCCTTGAACATCTCATATTGACACAAGTAGTGAAGGATTGGTTAAGCTTTCAATTGTACTTGTAATATCTTAATCCATGATTAAAGGAAAAATGCTTCATTGTTCAGTGGTTTGTATTATAAAACCATTTAAAGGGTAAAAATTGGTCACTCTTTGCAATGATTCCCTTAATTGAAACATTTCATGTGTGATTTATTTGCATTTTAGATGGTTTGATGAAGCACTCGAGTACTTCTGGTTTTAGGCCCACCTTTTGTAAATAAGCATCAAGGATTAGGGGCTTCATTCTATATAAACAAATAATTTCCTTACAAGAAAATAAGAAATACTCCTTTAGAATTCATTCTAAACATATTTATATGTGATTCATTTATAAATACTAATATTTTTCAAAAATATCTGATTACTAAAGATATATAACTCAATAAACATTTCAATAAATAGAATGATCATCCTATCTACACATTCGTTCTAGATATAATTATAATTTAGATATGATAAAAAAAATAAAGTTTTCATTAAAATTAATATAATATTACTTTTTGCATTCTAAAATTAAGATTGATTATATATATATATATATATATATATATATATATATATATATAATTTATTTCGAAAATTAAAAGTATAATTTTTTTTATTATTCATTTGGAAAATTAAAAGCGTAAATATTTGATTGAAAATAATATATTGTTTATTAGAAAAATATTTTGAGTTTCATCTTATAAGATGTAATTAAATATTTTCTTATTGTAATTTTTTATTATGAAAAAATGTTCTAATATTTCGTTTATTTAAATATTTTAACTCAATCAAATTATATTAAAATAAAAATGAAATAAAAATAAAATAAAATTTATTTGAAATATATATATATATATATAAACGATTTTAATTTTTGATCTATCAAGTATTGAGAGGTGTAAATTTGAGTTGCAAATTAAAAAAATACATATTAAAAGATTTAATCATCTAAGCGTTTAATAAATCCAGAATTAAGATAAATCTACACTAGTATATGAATACAAAAAATATTTTTATATTTATATTTATTAAACTAATTTAAATTTTTTATAAATTTAAATTAAATTTTATAAACGAAAAATAACCATATATACATATAAAATTAATTTATAAAGCAATGACTTATATAATTAATTTATCAAACAATGACTTATATGAGATAACAAAATATATTATAAGTTTAACGAGAGATTTGTTAAATTCTAATTTGAGAGATATAAATGATGACCTAGCTTTAATTTGAATGATATAGACGATGAAACATTATATACTAAGTACAACTTAAATTTATGATTTGAGTGATATAGATGACACATGAGATACTAAGTACATCTTATAATTTTAACAAATCCTGGGAGACAAACATCGAACAGGTAAACTACGGCCAGAGTACCACTTGAAATGACAAACATGATTATCATGCATAGTTTAGCGAGCAAACGTGGGTTAATAACTTGTTGACATGCATCAAAGTTACCATTGGGAAATTGCAGACAAGAACATGATAAGACTGGACGATAACATCTCATCAATTTCAATTTGAGCGCTAAGGCGCAGACTTCCCCTGAAGCCATTATTTTGAAGGCTGGCTTTCAGATATCTTTCCTCATCTGTTTAAAACCCTACCATCTGTCCAGTCGCCATATGCCATTTGCTTTGACTTAACCGTGATATATACATATATATATATATACTCGAAAGTGAGGTGTTTAAATAAGTTCTTTCTCAACGATAGGGTTCAGAGTTTCACTGAGTCCGTACAATCATCACCTTTTACGTTATGCTCTTTAGTAATGAGCTTAGTATCCTCAACACATTTCAGCTGGCACGAGCCATGAATTCTATGTTAATGATGATTTTTTACTTTTGACTATATGCGATGTCGGCACGATGCTCCGTTAGTGTAGCCTTCACTGACGTTCTAATTTCAACCATTTAAATCTTTCTGGTTGAGCATGGGATAGTGTCGTCTCCTTTCGAGGCTGAAATGAAAGTAACCAGCTTGCCAATGGGTAACTAGCTTGCTGGTCATAAATGTTTAGCAATTATATCTGTTTATTGTAGAATTATTGGCTTGCCAAAATTTAAAGGCAAATATATACAGCCCCTAAACATTTATGGCCTATTAAAAAAAGCTGGCTGGTTATTTGTTGCTTATCGGTTATGCCTGACCGTTAAATTATTGACCTGCCGAAATCCAAAAGCAAGCATATACAGCCCCGAGGCATTTATGGGCTATAAAAAAGCGGGTTATTTGTTGCTTATCCGTTATGCCTTTAATGTGTGGGAGGATCTACATTTATGGTATATTTTTCTCAAATTTTTGGTGATGGTATTCGATATTCATGGGAGGATCCACATTAATGCTATAATTTTTTCAAATTTTTGCTGATGGTATTTGATATTCCTCGCAAGTGAGGAAATGTTGCTATTATTCTTATTTGTGTATTGTGTATTGTGCGGAGATGTGTCTTTACAATTATATTATGGAGAGATACGGTATTATTAAATAATGGTAAATATTTAAAAGTTTATTGAATAGGAAAGATATATTATAATATTGTTAAATCAAATATTAAATAATAAATAATAATAATAAAATATTATGTTGATTAACTTAAAAAATAAAAGTATAAAAATTGATTTAATTTGTAATTTTTTTTTTATAAATAAGATTATAAATATTTTTTTCTAAAAAAATCATAACAAATATATCATATAAAAAATAGAAATAAATAATAACAATTTATATTCTTAATTATGGTATTCTAAAAAATGTTAATAATAAAATATTATATTAACTAAATTAAAAAATAAAAATAAAGAATTGATTCAATTTGTTATATTATAGTTTAGTTTTTATAAATAAAATTACACACATTTTTTTTCTGAAAAAATTTATAATATGTATATTATATTAAAATAAATTAAAATAATAACAATTTATATTCCTAATTATGATATTTCAAAAAATAATTATTAAACATATAAAAATTGGTTAAATTTAATTAATAAATGTATAATTAAAAATAGAAATATTTTTAAATTAAAAATTGTGGAATATTTATAAAATACAAATAATAGTTATAACTTTGATGGGGTTGGTGAACATGGTTCAAGTAGTATGACCCGGTTTGGATGGGACCCATGCGAAGGACGTGTCCAATAAATAGAAGGGGCAGACAAGACAACAGATGTTGGGAGGTAGAAACCTCGAGAAGGCTGAGGAGTGTGTCCATGCGAAGGACGTGTCCAATAAATAGAAGGGGCAGACAAGACAACAGATGTTGGGAGGTAGAAACCTCGAGAAGGCTGAGGAGTGATATAAACACTAGATGGATGTTTATTTTCTTTTTCTTAGGTCTCCTGGTATGAGTGATAGTGTGGGTGGTAAAATTGGCATTGAGTATGCATTGGCCGCTAATTTGTGCATGCTCTCTCGCTTGGTTAATTTGGCTCCTATTGTTGCTGTTGACTAGTGGGAATTGCATTGGAGCATGCCTATTTGGAATCCCTTTTACACAATGTGGGATCATGGGGAGAGGGTTTGTGGGCACTCACATTACATCTATTTAGCATTGGTCGGGGACATCGCCCTGTTGGTCCAGTCCATGAGGACTTGCCTTTGGTCAATATTTAGAAAGCTCAATGGTGCTTTGGTAAGTTTATTATTCTGGACCTTTATTTGAATAAATATTTCCTTTCTTCTTATGCGATTAAAGTATTACTTGTGTTGTTTCCTTTTCCTTCAATAGAGGGGTGCTTTTCTGTGGAGAAAAATTGAGCTAGGTCACTTTAAGCATTGGCTTTTTGGGTGCTAGGAGATGGGAATTTGGTGTTCTGTTGGTTGTAATGATTCTCTTGCGGGAATTCATCTTGCTATTTGTAGCTCCAATGCCCCATACGGGTGGAGGCACTATTGGAAATTTGGGAGTATAGTTTGGAAATTTGAGTTGGGTGGTTCAATAGTTCTTATGCCTATGTTTTGTGGCTTGGGGAGGTTTAGATGTGGGTCTCGTGCTCGAGTCACAATTGAGTCCCTTTTTTGGTGTTTTTTTTTCAATTTTGTGAGGTTGAGGTAGCAAGATTGGGCCCGGATAAGAATGGGGCCTCGTGGCTAACCAGGGTATAGAGTTGGACAAGAAGGAGTAGAGGAGGATGATGGGGTTGTGGTTTTCTATTTGGTGGGAGTGTTGGCCGAGGACAAGGGCTATGGTTGTCGATTTGGTGGGGGAGTTTTCCTAGGACCGAGGTTAGTCATTAGGTTGTGTTGACTAGGGACCATCCATGGAATCCATGGACATGTAGATTAGGAGCATAATGACCACCTTGGAAGAAATTAGATATCAGATACACGATCATCACATTCATAGATGACTTATAGCGAAACCATTGGGATGTTCTTTACTACCTGACATCTTTGTGAGGGAGCTAGAGACACATTAACCATTGACTGGATGAGATGGATAGATGCCTAACTCATGTGAAATTCCATGCTCATAGGGATTCATGACCTCCTATTTCTCCCAGTGTTGGTCTTGTACCTGATTTCTCCCATTAATCTATGATGATGGTTGGTTTCCTTCTTATTCTCTATTTTTTTAGGCTATCTGGTTTTTTTTTTTTGGAGATTATGTAAAACATGCAAATTTCTCCTCCATTTTTGCATTGCTCTCTTGGCCAAAAAAATCTAGTTGGAGTGAGGCCAACAGAGCAATGGGCCTCACATTTATCTAATGTAATATTTTGATGAATTAGTATAAAAAATTGAATGAACAAAAAAAATAGTTATAAACTAAGATCCATTTGAGGATTGTAATTGTTAATATTTAAGCACATCATAAGAAAAAAAATCCTTGTGGTGAATGAAATTTTTTTGCAGAAGCCATTATGGTGGCTAGCCTAGAGGGGGCTTCTCCCCAGGTTGATGTGACACCATTTCGAGCATTAGTGGCCTCTCAGAGGAAGAAATCATGGTTGAAAGGAAACACAATCAATATTTGTTAAGAAGGTTGACAACATACCCTTTGTTGCCCTAACCATTGGATTCCATTAAACATCTTTGGCATTTATGAATCAAGCTCTCGTGGTCAACTTTACAAGAATGTGGTCGTCTCCTAAATTGATGGAGGAGTGGATAGATAAAATCTAGAAACCAAAGATGAAGGACATCATTGGTCTTTAAGCATGTGATGCTAGGATTTTTTCCCTTTCTTTCCAGTTTAAAGAAGATTGAGAATTTTCGAGTTTAAAGAAGATTGAGATGTAATTTTTAAGAATGAAACATACTTTTCTAGGGCTAGAGGAATATACTTAAACACATGGTCGTTGGAATTTGACCTAGATGAAGATATCCCTTATGTGGTTCCACTATGGGTAAAGCTACCCAGACTCCCACTTTCGTGTTGGAGTGATGACTATTTGAAGATTATAAGAAAAATTCAAGGTATCTAGATTGGGCTGAACCCAAGGCATACCAATTTTCCTGTGAAATTTTTTTCATGGAAGTTGATTTAGAAAAATGGTTGCCCTCCGAAATTTATCTGACATAGGGGGGATGGAGCCACTACCATGTTTTAGAATATGAACAACTGCCCTTTAGATTTTTGATATGTGATGAGTATGGGAACTTTTCCAGGGATTATAAGAAGGTTCAAACTAGAAAAAGGGAACAATTGAATGTAAATCCAAAAATTAGTGGCAAACTGAGCGTTAAGTGGGGGACCAAAGGAAAGGTGATGACTAATAGAAACCCTGCAATCCCAAATAGAAATGGAGCCACAACTTCAACAAACCCATTCGATATCCTTCAATTGCAAGAAGAAACTAGATCAGAAGCATCACAAAACAATAAGAAAAAAGAGGATTCATAGGAGGAAGAAGTAACTCCAAAAGAAGAGAAGGGGGAATCTATGAAAAGAACATACAAAAGAAATGATTTCAATGGAAAAGGACCAACCCCTATCCAGGGCCCAAGTCAACAATCAAAACTCTTTGGTTCTAGAACAGGTGAACAATTCCTCATAGAATAAGGACAGGAAACTAGAATCATGCCTATAATTCCAAAGAAATTGGAAGAAAATATCAAAAAGGTATTAACTAGTCACGAAAGAAAAAAATAGAAAGATGAAAAAAACATCCAAGAAACGAGAAGTACTAAAAGAGGACAAAGGAGGCACTCTAAGAAGAAGTGAAGAGGCATAAGAAAATGGAACCAAAAACATGGAACTCAAACTCAAATCACTGAGGTCTTGAGGTCTTCAATTATGTGTATCAACCCCTCTCTAATTAAATCATAAAAGTAGTGAAGATGGAATGTAAATATATTTTGACCTTGGGAATACTCTGGAAAATTTTTAACTCACATGGACTAGAATTTTTGTGTCATGGGGTAATTGCTTGAGATTGGATGGAGCGTCCATGCTCAATCACAACCCCGCAAGGAATATTAATAATTTTGAAGAAAGGTAAGGCTTCTAGTAGGATCCCAACTTTCTTTTTTAATAAACTCTCATACTAATTCCTTTGAAAAAAAATAAAAATAAGATCTATTTAGCTATATAAATTACAATAATGGTTCATATTTGTAACCATTATATATAATGTAACTTTGTATTTAAATTTAATTAATAAATATATAAAAACAATATTTCCAATAACATTTTCCCCTAAATTATATTTTTATATCAATCTGTTTATATATAGCATTATAGCATCAGTATTATACATATCACATTAAAAAAATAAATCAAAAAATAATAAAACACATTATTTGTAATTTATATATTATCAAGATTTTAATAAAATTATATTTCTCTCAAATTTATATAAATATAAATATAAATAATATGATTAAAAATTAATTAAATTCATCTTAATTTTAAATTTCTCAAATATTTTTTTTTTTATAAAATATAAATAAATACTTAAAAAAATTAAATTTTATGAAATGAAAATATTTTCTCAAAACATTTGCATCTTAAAAGATTTAATCCTAATATCCCCTCTCATCGTTCCAAACTGCTATCGTGAGAATACAATCACGAGGATTATTTATTCTAAACACTTTAGTCATGTGTTCTAATTAATAACATTAATCAGATATTCTGGCGACGGACCAGCGTGTTGATGCAGCGTTGGATGATAGTGGAATTCTACAGGTATTTATTTGGTTGAGCTTTTTCCTGCAAACTTGGTCTGCAAAATTACAATTTTTAAATGCCTTGTTTCTTAAAGGTATTTTTATTTTAATTATGGTAAAATAAATGTACGAAGAATGTTTAAAATGCATTTATAAATGAATCTAAAATTTTTGACAAATTTTGAATAGCCAAACTATGTAAATTTGTAATTTCAATCTCTATCTCCAACACATTTCACATAAATTTGATTGAAAAATAACTATAACTAGACTACAGTTTTTCTTCCTTCCACGATGATATGGAATTGGGTTTTATATCATAGTTATGGAAATTCCGCCAAATTGACCAAAGATTGGATTGACACATTAATAAGCGATTTTGAATTCGGTACGAATATAGGGTCGATCACATATTCACTACCTTCTTCCGCCTGAATGCCCTGATACGCGCCATTCTGTGTGGCATGTTTAGCGGCCTTCAAACAAAATGTCAAGTCCGAGGATCATGACGGACAGTGCAAACTTGCAGGCGTGGTTAATTTCGAAGAAATGGTTATGAAACAGAAACTTGACATAAAAACACTGTTTCGTGGGGATTTCTTTGTGTGTGGGTATTGCCTTTCTTGATTTCATTGTCCTTAGGTAATGCCCTTGTGTTTCATGTTTAAATATAGAAGAAGCATGCAAACGTGTTATTAAAAAATTGAAACTTAGAATGGGGTTATATGGGATACAATAATTGCAGATTTGAGTAGGAATAGCCAGTAATCCATCTAGCGATATAAATAATAAAGCGAAATCATATAACCTTATGCTTTTTTCTGATCAGTGTCATGCGAGTTTGATAGAATTTTTTTGTTACTACTTTGGTTCATAGTTCGAGATCATTTACATAGAGATCATGGCACTTAGGTTTCATGGCTCGAGATCAGGGCAGGGCATTTACATAGAGATTATGTCAATTACACAAGAGATGAGCATGACTCTAGGATGGATGACTAGATGAACATCACTTTGGGGATGACCTTCCTTGTTATGATTAATTAGTCATATGGAGAGTAAGAACTGATCTCCTAATTTGGCATGCATGATTAACTATTTGCATTAGTGTATAGTAATATAAAGATGGAATATATATTGGGAAAAAATACTTGATAAAGATAAATAGTATAATGAAATAAAAAATAAAAATTATTCTATAATTTACTAAAATTGCAAAAACATTTACAATTTGGAAAAAATATATTTAAAAAAACTCAAATATAAATAAAAATATCTATTAATTTAATACTTTTTATTTACAAAATAATTTATATTACCTTTATAAGAAAAGAAAGATTATTTACATACTGCTAAAAATATTTTGAAAAAATAGCTACACACCCATACATACATTGCTCCATTATAAATATTTTGAATGAATATTTACATATCCATATCTACATTGCTCCATTCCACACTTTGAAAATCCATGGTAATATAAAATAGGAATAGATTGCTATAATGGACATTCAATTTATATATGCATGGAATGCCATCCATAAGGTATATTCAATTTATGTATGCATGGATTGCCATAATGGATATTAAATTTATATTGCATATAATTTTGGGGTGTGGTGCATTTAATTCGGGTATATAAAATAATTAAAAATAACCCTTTTTTTTTAAGGATCTTTAACGTCTTTAATATTACAAGTGTAGATTTCAATTTTGAAAAAATGACAGGTTTAGAATCTGAACTTCCAATTTTTTTTTTCCTTTCTTAAATTTGGAATTTAAAGGGTCGAACTTTTTAGGGGTCGAGTAGAATTGAAATGCAAACTAAAACAGGGTAAGCATGCTTTATATTATCATTTTTATTATTCATATATCTGAAGAACACACCTAAATTCGCTCAGAGGTTTCATGGAGCTGCCGTCTTTGATTCGCCCATTTATCGGGCCACACTATTTTTACAAAGTTATATAACTCCCTCAAATTCATGTAACGGATTGACCCTCCTGCAAACGCTAGGTTGGCTCAAGTAAAATGTGCTCATAGGCAAGTTCTTCCTTTTGCGTGACACATTGGTTGGCTCTGAGGTTGGGTAGGGTTACAAGTCGGCATGGCTCCCGGATTCTATGCCCATTTCTCAGCCTTTTCACAAGGTGACTCCAACAAACTTTTGCCTCAGCGCCGTAAGCTTCGCGTGTCTCTTCACTGTAATGTCATTTTCCCGGTAGCCGGTCCCCACAACGACTCTCCATGACAGCGCTGAACTCGTGGCCGCTGGGACGTCATGATTTTTACACAACTTTGACCGTTCGCTGCAGTCTCGAAGCCTACCTACTGATAAACCGCGTAGTCTAACAAGGCGGATGAGGAGTTGTTTTGAAAGTCATGCAAATTCTGATTATACTCCGATAAAATTCAGCAAGCATTTTTGTAAATCTAAATTATATTCGGTTAAACTCCAGAATTTTAGGTTTCTTAGACTTTTTTTTTGTTGAATCTATTTCCACCATAAAAATATGATTCAACATTACTTTTATGATACTTTTTGAAAATTTTTTACCCAAATTCTGAACACTTTTAATATTCCAGAAAATTCCTCCACCTCTCTAAACGACTCCATAATAAACTATGCTACAAGCCTCTGGTCCCCTCAACTAGATCTGGTCCCATCAACTAGATCTACAGATGTGTGTACCGGATCAATTATTATAGAATTGATAAGTGTTGAATAAGTAAAAATGAACCACATTGATTCAAACAATTTTCCCATATAAAAACGATTGCATGACTTTAATCCAATATGGTGTTGCAATGATTCTCCAGTTCAAATGAATTTAATCCACTATGATGTCGTAATGATGCTCCAGTACAAATGAGTTTAAGGTTATTTTTTCAAATAATTCCTGACTAGAAGCAGGAGGCCATTTGCGCTCGTTCAAGTTGTTCATGCAAATATTTATTTCAAGGTTTGTTATTAGACCAAAACTTACTATCATTATAGCAAACTTCCAAACCAATAAGGTTATAATCCATTTCTGGAGCTGCAGTCGTTAGTCTAACTCGCTCACTGCAACACCCCTTACAAATTTGTAGGTTTATGGTTATACCAAAATTTTAGAAATTAATAAATTTACATTATTTTGATGGGTTCCAAACCCGTGATATTATCTTGAGTGAGTAGTACCTCTCATGTTCAAGTAGTTGTTAATCTATTATTTAGAAAAGTGTGGTAGTTATTCTAACACTTGTGAAAATGTTTACTTTGAATAGAGAATCAACTGGATAGACTATTTAATGGATTGTATCTGGATCAATTAACTTGATCAGTTGCTTCTGTTGTTAGCTTTGTTTGGCTTGTAATAACCTAATTTTAATGATTACTTTCCTGCATAGTTACCAAGTTCGATTCTAATTTAAATCGAATATGATATGATATTTTATAAAAATAATTAGATTTAAAAAATTTCAATTCGGGACAAAAATTTAATTAATATATTTTAAAAATCTTTATCTATTTTAAATTTACCAAATTTACTTTTAATTTGAATAAAAGTCTTTGTTTCTTTGGCTTGCCCTGTTCACTGATTCCTCTCTGTTTGTTGTGAGAAATATAAGTGATGATCTATTAATGTGTTTTCACAGTCTGGCCAGGAAATTCCCCTATTAAATCAGTTTTAATGGAATATTCAAAATTTTTAACCGATTTAGCCGAATTTGGTAACTGGTAACTATGCTTTGCTGGCAACTTTTTATCCTGGCTGTCAGAACTTAGGAGGATATTTTTCAGTTCTTATTTGCTCTTATTCTATGTTTCTGACAACAGATACTGGAACAACCCTTCTAGAAACATAACATAATGACAGAACATGGAAGATTATTTTATCAAGGATGTTCTATACAATAAGGGGGCTTAGTTGCACACCCCGGTGAAAAGAGGGGATCTACGATAGCGATAAATGTAGAAATGGTCTACTCCACACCCCACCTTTTTGTGCATGTTACTACTTTTGCTCTTTATCTTGTCATGATTTGCTGGTCGCCTACATAAATTCAATTTACTTTTTGCAATAAAAGCTACACGTATTTTCTGAACCAGTTGCACATGTTTCGAACCTTCACGCTTCAACCAGTGCAGAGGTGGTGCAAGACGATAGGTTGCAGCAGTCTCAGAAAGCTAGTCGAGCAGCCATAAAGAAACAACTATCAATGACACTTATCGCATGAAGGTAAAAAGATACATGGAAATAATGATCTGACAGGGAATGTGGAAATTAATATCCAAGCGAACAGTGTGAATACATTATTAACTATATGTCAGGCAACTGGAAAACCCTATTATATGCGTAGTTTATCTCTTGAACTGTTCGGATGAAATTCTGGACTCATTTGCTTAGAATTTAGCAAGAATAATACGAAACCATAACCATAAATTTGAAATGTGAACTCTTTACTATTTAAGTGTTATAATAATTTTTAAGGGGATGAATTTATATATGTAGTATAAAAATAATTTAAACTAAATAAATTAAAATTTTACCAAAAAATAAATTAATTTAATTTGAAATATGTAATAAATAAATAATGCCTTTATATATATGTCAGCGTAATGAAGAGAGAACCCATTGCTGCGTCTGTGGGCAGGGGGTCATAGAGGTGGAAAGTACGTTGTGCCATTACCCATTTAAATTCGAGCTATATGTCGGGGTAACGAAGAGAGAACCCATTGCTGCGTCTGTGGGCAGGGGGTCATAGGGGTGGAAAGTACGTTGTGCCATTACCCATTTAAATTCGAACTACCATCATGGTTTGATGAAAAGGACATGGTGAAGTTTATAAATTTGTCATCATAACGTTCACTTGAAGTTGAATCAAGAATCAAACGTATGATGCCTAAGTTTGAATATATGTAATTCCGATCCATGAGAAACAAAGATACTTCTATGATTAAATTAAGGACGAAGACTTCAAAACAGGCTTTCGTTTGTCTCACGTTTTCATTATTATTAAATTAGGATGAAGACTTCAAAGCAGGCTTTGGTATGTCTGACGTATTCAATATTAATTAGATAGGTTAGTGTTTTCTTTTCAGCCACTTATTTTAAATCAGAAAAAGTCATGACATAAAATACTGACAAGTTTTATGCTATACATTCTTTGTTGTAAAATATCCACTCCAAATAGTTATATATATATATATATATATATAACACATGGTATATTATACAAAACCAATTTAAATTTATATATATATATATAAAAAACATGGTATATTATACCAAACAAATTTAAATTTAAGTATAAATAAGTTAAAAAATGTATTAACTTAAATGAGTTTAAAATAATCTGTATATATATAATTAATTTTAAAATTATATTAGGAAAAATTATTATATAAAAATATTGAATAGTTTTATTCTATAAAATTTATATCGTAAAACATAAAAAAAAATAGAATATATATATTAAAAATTATATATATATTCAATTAGAGTTAGGTAGGATAGTTGGTAGAATGTTTATTGTTTTTTCTAGGGAGAATGAATTTCACATGAGTGACATGATGATAAGAAATATTATTGTATTGGGTTTTAAGTTAAAAGAGAAAACAATTTCCCTTTAATATAAATATGTAATCAATCAATTAAGAAAATAAGTATGAATATATTAAAAATATAAATATAAATGAATTGCAACTTAAACTTGTAAATAAACTGGAACTTAACAATACAAGACAAGTTAGAATTGACATGTATCTTTTAAAACAACAATATTTGTTATGATTAAAAATAAAACAAAAATAAATATACATATTAGTTAGTTTTAATCGAAAACATTATTAATATTATAGCTAACATACATATATACACTGTGGACTATAAATAAAATATTTCAATATTTTTACTAAGCAACACAAGTTTATATCAATTTTATATAAAAAATAATTAAAAATTAAAAAAAAAACCTTTATTTTCAAATTCTTTATTTTTTAAATTTTTAAATTATATATATATATATATATATATATATATATATATAATATGACTTATATATATATATATATATATATATATATATATATATATATATATATATATATATATATTTAATACTTTTTTGTTTAATAATTATTTCAACTAGGATTTATCAAATACAAATGAATCAAATTTGTCTAATATTTATTTAATCTAAACGTAAAATAAGTATACACTATTATTTTCTAAATACAAAAAATATTTTGATTAGATACATTATCACCCGAGCTTAATATTTACTGTAGAAATTTTGAATAATTCAACACATATTCAATGGAGATTACCCTGATCATGTACTATTGCGGAAAACATACACAATACATAAGCTCCTCTAGGTTGATCAAGAAGATAGCAGCATCAATAACAATAAAACATCAAGAGCATTCACACATTAACACAGTATGTATCCCGGGGAAAGCATCTCGCTAAAAACCCCAAATATCTGTATATTAATGATTGAGTCATGTAACATTACACAGAATAATACTTCTCACAAGTATCTCCACCTCTGTTACACACAATACAGCTCAGATCTGATCTCCAAATCTCTTCCACTACTTGCCTGCCTCCACAGCTCAATACCTGCTCAAGAACTGATGAGAATGGCTTCCCAAACTCGTATTTCACCTGCAAAATAGTCACTCACACTTTGTTGGACGTGAGCACAAGCTATAATGTGGGAAAATACGTGAGAAAACTCATTGGCATACTCAATCCCTTTATTGTGCAAGATCTGGTGCACAACTATAGTCACAACTGATAGCAATCTGATTCTCTAACACCTGTCCCTGCTGAACTGAACATGCACTGACATGCAACTGAGTTAACTGATGTATTCATTAGTTGTATTATGAGTTAATAACTTGTGAATTAATTAATAACTAATTCACCCAACTCATCTCTAGTCTATTTGCCAGTTAGACTAAATACAACCAGTTTAACAAAGCTAAACTAAACACAACTCCATCAACTCTACCAAACTCAACTGATTGAGTTCTAACTAAAGTCATGCATGCAAATATTAGTCATCCCATAGGTGACCACGTATTTCCCTCTGGGATCTGCATGTACCACATCCGTAGCTCATCCTGAAGTGCTCCAAGAGAATAAGATTAAGTTTATAGTCCAAATATTATTGTGAGATAATAATATTTGAATTTTCTATTTTTTACTTTGATCACTCACACTGTGATCACTCACACTTTCATCAAAAATAGAAGTCCATCTATTTTTTTCCCAACTTGATCAATCATCCATAAACAACAACCTGCAATCCATAGACATGATCCATATGTCTAAAAATAGACATAGTTTAAAAATAGACTTGCGCCAAAAATAGCCTGCGGGCCCACTTAGTGAAGGCGACTCTTTTCACTAAGCTCCATCATCTTGTTGCACTCTCAACAAGCATTTCTTGTTGCACACTTTTCAACATTTACATGTAAGAAGTCGAAGTTGAGAATGATCTAGTGAAATCCATGAGTTTTCGGGAAAACCATGTCAATTTTTTTCTTATTTTACAACTCTAAGAACTTTCAGTTTCGATTTTTATTTCACATTTTTTCCCAAATTCTAAAGGATAAATGCTTTTATAATTTAAAAGATAGGAGAATATGTGCAAGAAAAAAGGAAGTTACAATGGATGTGTTATAGGTTGTATCCCTTTAGTTTGATGGATAATATAAAAGGAAGGATTGGTTGTTTCTCCATGAATGTAGCCCAAATTGGGTGAACCACATATATCTGTGTCTCTATTTTTTTATGCTTTTCACTGTTACCGATATTTTTCCTCTATTATTTAATTTATGACAATTGGTATTAGAGTCGAAGGTATATTTGGTATGCAAATGAAGGATTATTTGTATCATAAAGATCTTTACCTACCATTGAGTGGAAAAGAAAAGAAGATGACGAGTACAATGGACAGAAAATGGGATATTCTCGACAGAAAGGAATTACGGAAAATACGGTTGTGCTTGTAAGCATCAGTGACCTTCAATACTTAAAAGGAAACAATGAGATTAGCTCGAATGAAGGAATTAGTGAAACTATATGAAAATGCGTCGGCCTCAAACAAGGTATTTCTTATGAAAATCTGAGAAGGTGGATCTCCGACAGATCATTTAAATGAATTTAACATGGTTGCCAGCCAGTTAAGTTATGTAGGAGTAAATTTTGATGATGAAGTTAGGCCTATGTTGTTTCTGTGCTCATTGCTAGAAAGTTGGAATGCCTTAGTTATGGCTATCAATAATTTTAACTTTGATTCTAGTACTTTAAAGTTTGATGATGTTGTTGGTGTTATTCTTAGTGAGGAAATGTGACAAAAAAGCTCAAGTGAGACATCACGTTATGCTTTGACTGCAGAGACTATGGGAATAAAACTAAAGAAAGGGAAGAGCTCAAGATATCACAGTAAGTTCAGGAGACGAAAATCCAAATTCAAATTTGGGATAGTGTGTTAAAAATGTGGAAAGAAAGTACACCTGAAGAAATATTGTAAATCTCAGAAGGGAAAAGAAGGACATGAACAACAAAAGAACAATTGGGAAGTAAATGTAATAGGTGATGTGTTGCAAGATGCTTTAATTATTTCATTATAAAATATTATTAATTCTTAGGTGGTAGATTTAGGGGATTTAGTGCATGCTACAGCCAATAGGAAACATTTTCATGATGATGTTCAAGGTTATTTTGGAGAAGTTCGTCTTGGTGATGATAAACCTTATAGAATTATTAGAATGGGTAAGGTATTTATAAAAAAATAGAAAGTAAACCAATGGTTTTTACAAGAGGTAAGGCATGTTCCATATCTAAAGAAAAATATAATTTCAATAGAATAGTTGGGAAGTGAAGGTTTTGTAACTATATTTACAGAAAAAACATAAAAGGTCACTAAAGGAGGTCTAGTTATAACAAAAGGAGAGAAGGTTGGTACATTGTATTTATGCAATGGAATTTTTTATTATGATAATTATTTAACCTCAACAAGAGAATATGTAACAATGTGGCATCATAGGCTTGGGCGCATGAGTGGGAAGGAGGGATGTAGATTCTTAACTTAAGAAATTTGTTGCTAGGATTGAAGCATGTTGATTTGGATTTATGTGAGAATCATGTTTAGGGAAAACAAAAAAGAGTCATATTTCGTAAAGCTGGAAAATAAAATCATAATGACAAATTAGAGTTTGTGCATATAGTCGTATGACGATCAACTCAGGTATCATGTCCTAGTGGATCTTGGTATTATGTAACTCTTATTGATGACGCAACTAGGAAAACTTGGTTTTATTATATTTGAAATAAATCTAATGTCTTTAATACTTCTGAGAAATGGAAAGCTTTGGTTGAGAATGATACGGGAAAGAAATTGAGGTGTCTCAAATCAAATAATGGAGGTGAATACTGCAACAAGGAATTTGATAATTATTCTTCATACCATGGAATTTGTGGACAGAAGACAGTTACAAGAACACCATAAGAAAATGGTGTGTCATAAAGGATGAACATGAATATCATGGAGCATGCAGGGTGTGATAGATTGCATGTAGGATTACACTTACAATTTTGGGAACATGCTATAGATACTATTTTTTATCTACTAGACATAGGGCCTCCAAGTTACTTGGATGGTGGTATTTCATAAGAGGCATGTACAGGTAAGGAGTTAAATTGCCCATTTATAAATACTTTTAGTTGCAAAGCATTTGTCCACATTAATTAAGAAAATAGAGCAAAACTCAAGGAAAAAGAAAGTGTACCTTTCTTAGATATGGAGTTAACAATTATTGTTATCATTTATATGATTATGAAAACCATAAAACCATTAGGAGCATAGATGTTGTATTCAATGAAAGCATCTTGTATAAAAATTAGTTGTAGAGAAAGAAATAGCAAGAGGAAAACACAAAATACATGGTGCTTAATGAGATCACAGAAAAAGAAAAGTCAAAGGTGTCATAAAACCATAGTAATCAGCAACAACAGCAATAGTATGCACCTCAAAATCTTGCAAGTGTTGTTATAAGATCTAACAGATTAAGTAGACCCCTTGAACAATACTCCCCTTCATTATATTATGTATTGTTGACTGATTCTAGTAAACCAGAAGGATATGAACAAACAATGCAAGTAGAAGCTAGAAAGAAGTGGGAGAAATACATGAAAGAAGATATGGACTTCTTGCTACATAACCAAACATGGTACTTAGTCAAGTTTCCTATAGGTAAAACAATGTTGCAGAAAAATGGGTTTACGGGTTGAAGGAAGAAGATGGAGGAAAAAAGAGGTATAAGGTTGGACTTGTTGTGAAGGGTATTGCACAAAATAAAGGTATAGACTCAGATGAAATATTCTCTCTTGTTTCCAAAATTAATTCAATCATAACTATTTTAAGTCTACTAGTAGCAAAAGATTTGTAGCTTGAACAATTAGATGTAAAGAAAACTTTTCTTCATGGGGATTTGGAGGAAGAGATTTATATGAACAAAATACAAGGGTATGAGGTAAAAGGAAAGGATAAGTTAGTGTGAAAGTTGAATAAGATCTTGTATGGATTAAAACGGGATGCAAGGAAGTGGTATGCAAAATTTGACAGGTTTATGTCTGAACAAATTTAAACTATATGTCATTCTGATCACTGTTTTTGTCTTAAGAAGGAAATTAATGGAAAATAAATATATTACTATTGTATGTAGATGACATGCTTGTTGTAGGGTCTAACATGTAGGAAATAAATGTGTTTAAAATAAAATTCCCTAATTCATTTGCAGTGAAGGATTTGGGTGCTTGAAAGCAAATCCTTGGTATGAGAATAACTAGAGACAAGAAAATTCGTAAATTAACAATGTCTTAGGGTGAGTACATAGAATAGGTGTTGGAAAGAATTAATATGAATAATGAAAAACCACTTAGTACACCTTTGGCCAGCCATTTCAGAATAATTAAGGATATGTTTCCCAACAATGAGGAACAGATAGATTATATGTCTAAAGTTCGATATTCAACAATGGTTGGAAGCTTAATGTATGCAATGGTGTGCACAAGGATTGATATTCCACATGCAGTGGGAGTTGTGAGTAGGCATATGAACAATATACAAAAATAGCATTCGATGGTAGTGAAGTGGATTCTTAGGAATTGGAGACGTGCCATAAATCAAGAATTATGTTTTCGAGGTTCAAACATTGTTTTGTAGTGAAATCTCGATTCAAATATGGTAGGTGATAAAGATAACATTAGGATAACCCTAAGATATGTGTTTAATGTAGGTATTACAATAGTTAGTTGGGTTTCTAAAATGCATATCATTGTTGCACTCTCAACAATGGAAGCAGAGTATGTTCTTGCTATTAAGGCTAGTAAAGAATTGATTCGGTTACAAAGGTTTATGGATGAATTGGGAAAGAAGAAGGAGATTGGTAGCTTGTATAGTAACAAACAATGATCCATTCATCTTGAAAAGAACTCAACATTTCATTCTCACACTAAACATATATAGCTTAGGTACCATCTCATATGGTTATTTTTGGAAGATGGACAATTGAAGTTGGAAAAGGTACACACTATCCAAAATCTTACAGATATGTTAAGAAAGATAGTAACCAGGGAGAAACTGAGTTTTTGCTCAGTTTCAATTTGCCTTCAAGTATGATTGTTATGAAACCAGCTCAAGAAAAGATAGAAAAGATAGATCAACGCCTTAGAATTCAGCCTCTTCGAGGGGGCAACCTCATTTACATTACATAAATGAACAATTCTTGGATGATACAAATGACAAAACCTCCTTTCTATATATAGGAGTCTAAGGAGTCACAATATAATCCAGCCGACCTAACAATAATAATATAAAGCCACAAAAATAACAATAGAGGGATTCTAAGGGGCACAGAAATAATAATATGGGGGTAATAGGGGCACAACAATATAAATAAGGGGTATAACTACAATAGTAATGGGGTAATCACTAGTATTATAGGGACCCAACATGCCCCTCTCCTTCAAAAAAGTGTTGTCCTCAACGCTTGAGTAGTTCTGGATACTTCTGCATAAAATTCTCATCCTCCCATGTGGAATCTTCATCGGATAAGTTCTTCCACTTGATAAGATACTCTGAAATTGATCGATTTCGTAGCTGTCGAGTTCTTGTTTCTGTGACTGCTTCTGGTTCCAATATAATTTTTCCTTCCTCGTCATGTTCTGGCAATATTGTTTGAACTGGGAGCTTGTCGCCTATAACCTTCTTTAAACATGAAACATGGAAAACTGGGTGCAATCGAGAAGCTGCAGGAAGCTCCAATTTGTATGCCATAGTACCAATCTTTTCCAACACCTTGTATGGACCATAATACTTTGGTGATAATTTATTATCCTTCTTAGCTTGCTTTAGGGACATTTGCTTATATGGTTGTAGCCGTAGGAATACCCAATCACCTACATCAAAACTTCTTTCACTGTGATGTTGATCTGCCTGTTGTTTCATTCTATTTTGTGCCAACACGAGGTTATCCTTTAAGAGTTGGAGGACTTGTTGTTGATGTTCGATGTGATGTTCCACTGCTTGAACCTTAGAATTTCCTCTTAAATATGATGTGATTGATGGTGGTTGGTACCCATAAAGTGCCATAAATGGGGTCATTTTTGTTGCTGTATGGAAGGAAGTGTTATACCACCATTCAGCCAAAGGCAACCATTTGACCCATTGTGTCTGTTTATCAGATACAAAGCAACGAAGATATCCTTCCAAACATTTGTTTACTATCTCAGTTTGCCCATCAGATTGAGGATGATAAGATGAGCTATGAGCTAACTGAGTACCCAGACAAGAAAATAATTCTGTCCAAAAATTTCCAGTGAAAATGGGATCTCTGTCACTTACAATAATCTTTGGGTTTCCATGTAGCTTTTGAACTGTTTCCATAAATGCAGTAGAAACTGTACTGGATTTAAATGGATGTGATAATGCACAAAAGTGTGCATACTTGGTAAGTCTGTCAACTACCACCATGATGACACTCTTTCCCTCAGACTTGGGTAAACCTGTGATAAAATCCATTGAAACCTTCTCCCAACGTTGGCTTGGAATGGATAAAGGTTGTAATAGACTCGGTGTCTTAATTGTTTCAACTTTATTTTGTTGGCAAACCAAACATTCCGCCACAAACTTTTGAATATCTAATTTAAGGCCATCCCAAAAAAATTCCTTCTTAACCCTGTGGTAAGTTTTTAAAAATCCTGAGTGCCCTCCTAAGGGAGAAGTGTGCAATTCCATAAGGATCTTTTGTTTTAGCTGGGAATTCTTACAGAGGTATAAGTGATCTTTGTACCATAACGAATCATTTTTCTAGCTAAATGTATCAGAAGTACTGGAATCTTGTTGTAGCTTTCGAATAAGTGCCCACACTTCTTCGTCATTCTTCCATTCCTCCTTTGCTTCGTTTATCCAATCTGGTTGGATAATAGAAATGGCACACAACAATGATTCCATATCCTCATCCTTTCTTGAGAGTGCATCTGCCACCACATTTTGCTTCCCTTTTTTGTAGATGATTTCAAAGTCATAACCCAACATCTTTGTGACCCACTTTTGTTGCTCTTCAGAGGATAATCTTTGTTCTAAAAATTATTTAAGGCTATCATGATCCGTTTTTACCTTGAAGTGTCTTCCCATTAGGTAGGGTCGCCATTTCTTAAGTGCATGGAGTATTGCCAACATTTCCTTCTCATAAATAGCTTTGCTTAAAAACTTTCCCTTGATTGGATGACTTTCAAAAGCAATGGGTCTTTCATCTTGCATTAGAACAGCACCAATTCCATTTCCTGAAGCATCACATTCCACAATAAAGGTTTTTGTGAAGTCCGGTGTAGCTAAGACCGGTGCTTGGCACATTGCCTCTTTAAGATGTTCAAAGGCCTTTGTTGCTTCCTGAGTCCATGAAAATGAATCTTTCTTCAATCATGTTGTTATAGGTGCTGCTATTCTCCCATAATTCTTAACGAACTTGCGATAATACCCTGTCAACCCAAGAAATCCTCGCAGATGCTTTATGGATGTGGGGATTTTCCATTCCTTAATGGCTTTAATTTTGCTAGGGTATACCTTAACTCCTTCATGAGATACAATATGACCCAAATATTCCACCTCCTGGACTCCAAAGAAACATTTGGATCTTTTTGCATATAATTGTTTCTCCTCCAATAGTTGTAGCACCTTGTCAACATGTTCAACATGATCCTTCCAAGACTTGCTGTAGATTAGTATATCATCAAAAAATACCAACACAAATTTTCTAAGGAATGGTTTGAAAATTGAATTCATCAAACCTTGAAATGTTGAAGGTGCATTGGTAAGGCCAAAAGGCATGACCAAAAATTCATAATGACCCTCATGAGTTCTAAATGCTGTTTTCGGAATGTCTTCAATCTTCATTCTGATTTGATGATATCCCGAACGAAGATCCAACTTGGTGAAGTAAATTGATCCATGCAATTCATCCGGTAGTTCATCAATGACAGGAATGGGAAACTTATCTTTAATAGTGAGCTTGTTGAGCTCCCTATAATCTGGACACATGCGCCATGATCCATCCTTCTTGTGCACCAATACTACTGGAGCTGAGAAAGAACTTTGACTCAGTTGAATTATACCAGCCTCTAGCATTTCTGCAACCATACGTTCAATTTCACTTTTTTGGACATATGGATATCTGTACGGCCTGATGCTGGGAGGAACACTTCCTGGAATCATATGAATAGCATGATCATGATCACGCATAGGTGGGAGACCTTTGGGAGTCTCAAATACCCTTGAATGATTGTCCAGGACTTTTTGGAGATCTGGAGAAATAGATGATTCCAATGTGGAAACATCTAGCGAACATAATTGTGCAATTACACCTCTTTGCTCCTTTTTTAGAAGCTTTGTCATGCCATTAGAGCTGATTATCTTTCCTGGTTTCCCTACAATACCCCTTAATTCAACTTCCTTCCCTTCCACAGAAAATTTCATGAAAAGTTCTTGAAAATTAAAAGCTATTGTACCCCAGGATTGTAGCCATTGGACTCCTAGTAAAACATCAGCACCTCCCATTGGAATGGAAAGCATTGGGCTAGTCAATACATATTCTCCCATGGGTAGCTTGATATTATGGCACTTTCCAGAACAATTTATTGTTCCTCCATTTGCAATCATCACTTGACACTCTGGTGCTGGATATAGGAAGCAATTCAATTCTTTTGCTACCCTACAATGAATAAAATTGTGGGTGCTTCCTGAATCAATCAACACTATTACCTCTTTCTTCTTGATTTGTCCTTTTATCTTGATGGTTTGAGGAGTGGTAATTCCCGCCAATGCATTACAAGATATGGTCGGATTTATTTGTTCTTCATCTAGGCTTTGTTCCTGGAATATATTCTCTTCTTTTGACCTTTCTTGCTCCTTTTCTTCTTCCTCTTCACAATCTATGTAGAATAATTTCCTCTCAGCACACTTATGACCTTTTGTGTAATTGCTATCACAATTGTAACAAAGCCCTTTTGCTATTTTTTCTTCCAATTGTTGTGGTGTCAACCTTGTAGGTTGTGGAAGACTATGGGCCACAACACTTCCGTCTTTATAGTTGTGAAAGGTATGCTTTCTAGTTGCCATAATTTTGCTTTCCATTTTTCTTGCTAACCTGAATGCCTTCTCTAATGAATCAGGTTCCCAAAGGCGCACATCATGTTGGATATTATCCTTTAAATACCCTATGAACACATCAATCCTATGCTCCTCTGGAATATCTTTTACCCTTATGTTCAATTTTTGGAACTCCTCAATGTGTTCCATTATTGAACCCTTTTGTTTGAGACTTATCAATTGGCTAAAAAAAGTGTTGCTTTTTGTATCGTCATAATGTGCTATCAATTCTTCCGTAAAAATTGCCCAAGTGATAAATTGTTTACGAGAACAAAGCCATTGATACCATACAAACTAATTTGGTTCCAAATATAAAGTTTCCATGCGTACCTTTTGTGTGTTTTGCACATTATTGAGATCGAAGAATTGCTCCATCTGTAATATCCATGTGGCGGGATCCTTGCCATCAAACTTCCTCATATCGATTTTTGGAATGTGGTGATTCTTCGATCCAACATTAGCGTCTATGGAATCATGATTAACATTTCTTTTGTTCTCATCATGAGTTTCCTTTACTACCTTTTCACCATTAGTAAGTATTTCTTGTAGAAAATTAGTCAAATCTGTCTTCAAATCTGCCATGCCTGTCTTCAAATTTGTGTTCAAATCTATCTTCAAATTTTCCATCTTAGCTTCCATGCCATTCATCTTAGCTTCCACGCCATTTATCTTAGCATCTGTTAACTTTTGTGAGCGTGACATTTGTTGCACTTGTTCTTGTAATTTTGATATATCATGTAGCATTTCTTCCTCTTCTTCATGAGTCATGCTAGAGCTTTCAGGTTCCTTACTAGGTATTTGCATTTTCTTTCCTCGGGGCATCAGTTACCGATAATAATGCTCTACTATGCCCTTTGAATTCCTTCAAAATAAATTTTCAAACCAAGCTTAAGCAAAAATTTAAAAAAATCTACACACCGTTTTTCACTTTGTAGGAGCTCAATATTGCCTTTGATGTATCTTTGTACTTTCCAGTCATCTAGTTCTAAACTTGTGACCTGTAGTAGCTCTCTGTGTCCTCTTTCCAATGCCACAAGTCTGACCCAAATTGGATTATCCAAGGAAGAGTTATGCGAAATCTCCCACAGTGACTTTCTTATACACTAGTTCAGTAGAGCTAACTTGTACGACGTGCCGTGAGTCACTGTTTCGACCTTTTGATCTAAAAAACACCCACAAGAAACTACAGTCCGTCCTCTTTCTTTACCTTTTTACGAAATTTCAATCCGATCCTCAGAGAGAAAGTTATGATGATTTTCCCAGGTCACCTATTTTGAATGTAATTCAGGAGTCTGCAAAAAGACCAACTTCCTCAGATCATATCTCCGAAAATATCGCACGAAAATCTCTGAAATTCGGACCCAAGGTTCAGCATCAATTCTTATCAAATGGGTTTTCTTTGCGACTTCTGAACCATCACAGAAAAAAAGTTATAGCGAGAATGCCACGATGACCTGTTTGGAGCATCGAAACCCTAGAATCCAAAGCTCTGATACCAAATGTTATGAAACCATCTCAAGAAAAGATAGAAAAGATAGATCAACGCCTTAGAATTCAGCCTCTTTGAGGGGGCAACCTCCTTTACATTACATAAATGAACGATTCTTGGATGATACAAATGACAAAACCTCCTTTCTATATATAGGAGTCTAAGGAGTCACAATATAATCCAGCCGACCTAACAATAATAATATAAAGCCACAAAAATAACAATAGAGGGATTCTAAGGGGTGCAGAAATAATAATATGGGGTTAATAGGGGCACAACAATATAAATAAGGGGTATAACTACAATAGTAATGGGGTAATCACTAGTATTATAGGGACCCAACAATGATGGTAAATATGAGAAATATTCAAATCCAAGTGGAAGCATTTTCGAATAAGTGAAGCAGTGGTGGAGTTACTATAATTAGTCTCCAAGTGGGATATTTTTTGGTGTGGCGCTTGAATATCTTCCTTATTCAAAGTGGTGGAGTTATTTCCAATCATGTTTGGATCCCAATCCGTAAGAGATACATTGGGGGGGGGGGGGGGGGGGGGTGTTCCCTCCCACTATTTCTACGAGGGAGTCTAAGGGGGAGGAAGCATGCGGGGGAGCCCCCTTTAACGGGATTTTGAGTGAAGCACCCCCAAATATTTTTTTTTGAAAAAAAATTGTAACATATTGTAATTTCGTTTACAATGTATATAATTTATTAGGTCAAAGATATGGGAGTATAAGTTATGTTAATTTAGGGTTTTTTCCCTAGAAGGAAACCCTCGGATTATATGAGGGAATTGTATTGTGGATGTGTATTATTTTGTGACAAAAAGAGAGGACAATGCGTGCGAGTGAAAATGAAGTTATAGTAGAGGTGTTGTAGGTTGTATCTCTTACATTTGATGGATAATATATGTTAGAGTCCTATAGTGATATGATTTATAATTTTGAATTGGCTGAGAGTAACTCTTGTAATATTGTACATACCTTTGCTTTTCGCAAATGTTTTCCATATTAAAAATTTAAAAATATAAAGAGAGTGTGTTCTAAAAGAAATATCAAAGGACAAAAAGTATAAGAAAAGTTCAAAAAATGGAAATATATGAACCCTAAACACAAAAACAGATCATGAAAGTGTGCAAGTCTAAATGACACTACTATTTTACTTGTTCTATAAATAATGATTGTGTGCAGCTTGTCATACATGCCACAACCCACAGCAGTCAAACTGCTTAATATTGACTATTTCATTCTTTGAATTTTATGTTTATAGTTAGAGAATAAAATATGACCAAATAGCTTAATCTTGGCAGATCAATAGATAGGTAGAGAAAATGAAAGGAGCTCATCAGTTTAATCTGAGCCCTTGGAGGATATATGGTTAGAAGTAGATAGTTTTTTTTTATAAAATAAAAGGAAACAAAAGGGTTTGCTAGCTTAAGTGTACCCACCAAAATGAAGAAAAAATGTTGGGGTAAGTAATGGGTAAGTAGAAGAAGGGTTGTTGAAGTATAAAGTTGATTGGATAAAATCACATTTATCATGCTTAATCATATTTTTCAATGTGCATGAGCAATTGAAAAAGCAAAAATGGAGGTTTACGAGTTGATTTAATTGACTACCCTCATTCATTTCATCCCTATACTTACTAAGTTCTCCATCCACAAGTATGTTCTAGTACTAAAAACCTTCAAGTCATAAAGGCTTAGAGCATTTATCTCACTTTTGGTGGGTTCAGACCCTCGGCTTAACGGCTTATGGACATCAAGTGTTAGAATTCCCTTCATAAAAGTCATTTCCCTTCATTAACCTAATGAAACCTCTTTTCCTAAGGTTAAACTCCATTTGCCTATGAAAAGTAAAAAACCAAATGTTAAATTGCATTTCACTCAAAATACCCACAAAAAGATTTTATCCTAAGTATAAGTGTATGTAAAGGAAAAACGCAAATATTACGTTATACTTACTATTATTTTCATTCTGCTCATTTCAGTTCATATTAATTTCAAACTTAATAATATAGCTCTTGATATACCCTTTTTTTGCGTATATAGATAAATCCTCGTATATATTACCCCTACCCTTAGTTTAACTATAAACTATATTTTTACCTTATCCCCCCAACAAAACCCTCTTAAGTCACCATTTCTCCGTAAAGTTAGGATAATCCCTCCATTAACCCTGTCCGATCATTTAATCATGTGTTTTACTCCAGAATAAACATAAACCACAGTTAATTAAAGTCCTCCCCCCCCAAAAAACCTTTGCCCATTTCATCTGTGCTAATATGTCACTCGACTGCCATCCGATCATCAACACCTGAATCGAACACTTCATAGCCATATCGGGTCCACTGGATATCTAACCTTTACCTGCATGATAAAGTGGTATTGCCCAGACCCCCTTTGCTAGGTGTTAAGTGTTAAGGTAGATCGGGTAACCATGCCAAAATACTGCCTCCTCGATAAAGTGGTGTGATGGCTTGGGAAACCACCTCCCCGCCCAACCCGAAAAACCACCCATTATTCATTTATAATTCACCTACTAAAAAATGATTGATGTTCGAAAAAACGATCGAGAATCCCTATTTGGTTGTTTTCAATTAATTTCTTTATAAACCTGTACAAGCCATTGTGACACCTTCAAACCCTGAAATTACCAGCCTCAATTTCACTCCTTAAGAAGTTGTAGAGGCCCCAATCAAGCTCTTAGTCTGTACCAGAGCCCTTTCAACCTTCTCCAGTTGCCTAGAACACTAATTTGAAGTTATTTCACTCGAATTCCAAGTATTTGAAGAGAAATTACCAAACACCCTTTCAATTTGAAAATGTTTAGTCTTTAAAGTGTTCTAATTGAGTAAAATTAATTGAAATTACTTTAAAATTAAAGAGTGTGCCTGACATAAATACCCAAGACCCTTCTGAAAGCTTCCAAATTACCTTCAATCCTTTGATATAAATCTGCAAAAGTCAAATTCAAATCCACAAGAACTAAATTATGGCTACCCCAGTCGCCATGGATGTCAGACCACTGTCAACCCCCCATTTGGACCTTGACCACCTTCCCCTGGCAAACATGGATTTTCAAATCAAAGACACGGTTGCCCATACCTTCCTGCTCAAAATTCATTATTGGAGTAAGGAACGATATCCAAACCATATTGATGACATTAGCCTTTGGGAGTCTAATTTGCTCAAATACCAATTTCCACAATTACATGTTTTTCCTAAGATTTTGCACTTGTGCCGTGCTTGTTACATTCCCAGTGAGAGAGTTATAATTTTCCTAGACAAAAATGTCTTGTTCACTATTACAGCTGAGTCAAACAATGAAATGTTGCAATTCCAACCAGGTGGAAACCTGACCCCACTCTCCATTAGGGATTTTCTAGAACAATATACAAAATTGAGCTTGTCTAGACTAGCCCAAATATTCCAAGCCCTCATTGTAGAGGAGCAGCACATTGCTATAGATGCACCTCCATATGTTTCTACAATTTCTCTGAAAGGGGCAAACAAATTGTAACCATGATCTCATGTATTCTGGTCTATACAACAGATGAATACATTGATGAGTTCATCTTGGCCTTCATGTCCATTTTCACCCCAAGAAAGCCTCCTGCTACTTTGTACAATTATGCCTAGTTCATAGCTAAAATGATGCATGAACAATTTACCACAATGAACAATGAGAGAGTATACAAGTACTCATCTGTACTTTACCACATGTTTTTGTATTATCAGTCAGACATATTTCCCTTCACCATCCAGAAGCTGGATACTAAAGGCCATCCTAGGTCGGTTATATTCTGGACACCACTATTCCACAGGGATTCATCATCATACACCTACACAGAATTCATTGACTCTTTTGTCCATCCAATCATGACCATGCTGACAAGAAGCCCTCCCCCCAGAATAAGCCAAGAAATCAAAAGAGTGCTCCAGTTGTCCAAACAAAGTAAGGTAGGAGATTGGTACCTTTACCAAAATCACGCCAAAATGAGAATCTATGGTTGCCAGCTTGCCCCGTACAATCTACCCAAATACCTCCCCATGAGGTTATTTTCTCTAGAATATTATAGGTAGATAATGAACTTTAATGATATCAACTTTGTCTCAGCCAAGAAAAGGACTCATTTCAATCTGAAAAACTAATTAGGCGCTTTTATTTGAAAAACTAGAGAGGTAGGAGAGGAAGCAGATCAAATTTTGCAACAAATGAAGTTTAAAAAGAGTTTCATGTGGAGGTATGACCCTCAAGGGTTTATAACCAAATGAATACAAAAGGTCAAATTGGGACCTTACATTCATCACCTTATACTAGAAATAGAGAGATATGCCAACCAATCTGAGTGGTTGCAAAACACTCTCATAGACAAGGATATTACAAAGGTAGATGTTGAAAATACCTTGTTTGATTTAGAGAAACAACTTGATGAAAGCTCATTCCTATAGGTACTAGAGCAAGAAGGAACCATGAGTACCCCTCTTATTTTGTAGTCTCCTCAGAATGAGGAAAGAATCCCAAAAGGAATAGAGAGGAAGGCTCTAGCTCAGGTATGGAAACTTCCAAAGTACAGTCTGAAGTTAGCCAGAGCAAAGGGCCTAGGCTCAATCCTATTTCAAAACAGGAAGACACAGAAAGATCAGTAGAAATAACTGATACTCAGTTTGACATAAGCAAAGGCACAACTCCATCTGGAGAAACATAGGAGCCATCTACATCTAAAACTCAAATTTTAGGAAGGCAACTCAGCGTAGAAGTCTCCTCATTCAATAAGCATGTTGATAGAGATAGGGGCATTAAGGACAGGTTCAAGGAGATTAAAATGAGAAATGAGAAACTAAAGGTGGAATCTTATGCACATTAGCTCAAGCTTACATCAACTAATCAAACTAGGTTAATGTCAGCTTTTGACATTAAGCAAGGAAAGATGCAAATGTCCTTCATGAAGCCAATTATACAACAACTGAGAACATCAATAGATTTCAAGAATATAGAGTTTGAATTATTGGCAAGGGATATTCATCCTATTGACCAGATTGAATTTCACAAGCAAGCTGGAGAAATTATTTACTCCACCCCTACAGGAAAGCCCATGGCTGCACATCAGTTGCAGAATTCACTAAATAGAATTTTGACCAAGTATCAGTTGGAAAAGGCCTCCAAACACGCCAAAGACACCACAATCAAGTCTTTGGAAGAATTGGTCGTTGAATTGGGACATGATCCCAAAGATATCAAGGCTACTGAACAATTAATAAAAAATAAGAATGATGACATTGCAGCCCTCAAGAAACTGTTAAAGATACGTCAATTGCAGCATCCCCAGACACAGGAAGTCTTGGAAAGCCAAACTAAGCATGAAGAGTTGATGGACTTAGTCCTTAAACTCGATGATCAGTTGAGGGAGACAGAAAACAAATTGGACAACTTAATCCAGCTAAAATAAATTGATCTTGGCACTACTTAGGTAATGTCAGCCCAATAATTACCATGGTTGTTCCTTCCACATTGGTAGCCTCATTGGCTGCCATAGCTCCAATGGCCATAGCACTGTTGATTTCTACAGCATGTACATTAGCAATAGGTATATCAGTTGAAGAAGCAGGAAAATTGGTTAAATTTATGGAAGAAATGTCCATACAAACCACATAGATGAATAAGATCAAAGAGAAAGTGACAAGCTTGGAAACTTATTACAAGCTTGCCAAAATAATGCACAAAGAAGAAGTGAAAAAGGTTACTAGGATGAGTGAAATATTGAAAGCCTTGGAAAAGGACATAACACTAAAATAACCCCTTGGGTAGGCTAAGGAATAGCTATGGTTCAATATCATTGACTCTGTCAATGATATTTGGCCATCTATTTAGGTGATTTTCAAGAAAATAGATTTGATAAAGCTTGCTACAGACGCCATCCAAAAAGTAAGAGAAAAATTAGGACAAATGACAGAAGAGGCTTCCAGAATTATCCAATTCCTTAACACCAAGAATAAGTATGAGCTGTCGGAATTGGAAATAGGGGACAAAACAGAGACAATTTTGGAGGTCAAAAAGGTTCTCTCCAAGAGGAACTTAATGAAAAATTGGGAGGATAAGTGTTAGAATATGCAGCTAGTTGTTGACAGATTTATGGCTAAGTTCCAGATTTTGAGAGAAAAGGGATTACCCAATCCCTTAGTGATAAATTATAAGCTAATGACACAGGAGGATTACAAAAAGAAAGTTAGAGAAGTAGTAAAAGATCAGGTAAATACATTATCAATGAAGGCATTGCCAACAGGAAAAGTACTCTACCAAACATTTGAAAGCTTATTCTACCTTCAACATGACGTAAAAAACTTGTTTATCAATAAGCCTACTTTTTCCAAATACACAGAGGCGGATGAAAAATATAGAAAGATGCTAAAAATCCAATCACGCGATGTTGAAACATGGGATAAATTAACTGATTTACTATAGAAATATGCAGTAAAAAGGTTAATGTACAGTAAAAGTAAAACAACATCGTAAAAGGTTGTTGACAGATCAGCAGAATCAAAGTGCATTAGATGAAAGTGTATCAGATGAAAGGCTAAAGTAAATGAAGCATCAAGCGTGAAAGATCAAACAACAAAGCAGATTAAATGGAAAAAGATCAAAGCGAGCAGAACCAAAATAAAAGGGACATTCCTAGCTACATTCTTTATTTATAGAAACATAACATAAGAAATACTTCTACTTATCTGATCTATTCACAGTCTTCCAAGAAAGTGAATTCTAGATAGGACCACATGTCCCTACCTATGGAACTAGAAATCATGTCCAAGTTCCCCCTTGAGTTTCCACTTTTCGGTACAGTTGTTGATTTTAACCTCCTTAGGTTAATTCTCAGACTTCAAGACCTTTAGTCCAACCTATAATAGTCATATTTACCGTTTCACAGGGAGCTTTCCACTAGTAGTATGCCGTCTCAAGATAACCTTCCCAAGGCATCTAAATATTCACTCCTCAAGGTGGTACTCACCTCTCTGGTCGCTAACCCCTCCTCATTCCCACTGAGCTCCTTTGTCTCTAGGGGGTCAAAAAGAGGTAACTATTAACTAGCCAACTGTTTGGAAGTTACAAGTTCGTTATTGGGTCTTTATCCGAATTCACATTTCCTAGTTTTTTAATTAAGGTTTATCAAAATAACATAACTTGTCATACAAAGTTCCCTTCTCTTTTCACATAGTAATTATGAAGATTATTAAAAGTAACTGGCAAAAATTTATGAAAATGATTACACTAAATGAGGGTGTTGCAGTAATAGTTGTTATAAATATTAAATTTTAATTTCTTGAAACACCCATAACTTTAGTGATAAATTAAAATTTATTAAAATATAATTTTTAAGTTATATTAAATCTAAATTGATTATTAAAAATTTCAACTTAATTTTTTTAAATTTAACAATTGATTGAATTTTATAACCCAGTATAGATCCATCTTAACAATGGCTCTACTAGTAGAGAGGGATCAAATCTCATTATATTAAAATCTCTTTTTAAAATGAAAAACTTGAAAAAATATGTACATGTCAAAATATTTAATCTCTTTAATGTTGAAAGATGTACATGTGATTAAGATGGATCTATAGTGGTGTTCTATCTCTATATATAGATCGACCATAGTGTAATATTTCATTGTCTAAATTGTATTTTTGAATTATTTATTATTATTATTATTATTTTATATTAAAAATTGAATGGGTTACACATTTTCGTCTTATTAATAAATAACTAAATTATTTTACCTTTAATTAATTTTTCCTTGTGAGTATTGAAATATTTTACTAAATAGGTTAGAATGAATATGAGTGAACTATCTAAGCACGTAAAAGATATTTGTAGTAATTATAGTTTCAATCATACTAAACTTTGTAAGTTATATAATATCTTTGCATCTTCTTTGAAGTAAGTCAAATAATTGCATGAAGTAAAATAACTGTTATAAAATATCTCATACAACAAACCTAGTAGTTGCAGCCTTGTTTGTAGTAGAGGATGATGGTTGGTCAAGTACTGCCTCAACATTCAAACTATGAGGTGGCAAAGAAGGTGGCTAGAATGATTTCTCAGTAGAAACATGAGGCACCACCATGAGTACTGGGTGATCATCATGAGGTGAATGATGAAGAGATGGAGTACAACCAGAATGATCACCGACAACTTGACCATGATATGATGGTGTATTACTTCCAGAAGCATCACCACCCTCATCATCAGGATCCAGTGGCGTAGAACTATCTGAAGACTCATGTGACATCTCTGTTGTGCCATGTCCATCCCTCATCACTGCTAGTAGCTTGGTAGCTATGATGTTATGAAGAATAAGACTCATCATATCACATGAAATATCCTTGAAAAGCTCGAAGAGCCTAGGATCTGCCCTGATGTCTCGATCCCTCAAAGGCAGACTCCCTCCTCAACCAAAAGCCTAGATAGTCAGTCAAAGTACTCCCTCCTGAATTGAACACTAGCCCTATGTTCCCACATGCTCACACCCCTCTACATTTAAAGATGTCACTTGCCCATATCTGCATCTCCCTCTGGTGGGGGAGGAGGAATGTCACCAACAAAAATGTCGATGTCTACAAAATATATAGTACACAACAATAATTAGAAAATTTCATTAAAAAATTTAAAGAACATTCAAGAATAAATTTTATTCTATTTAATTAAGAAAATAGAAAGAAACTAGATTAATTTACAAAAAGAACCAATATTACCTCTATCATCTACAGGATCATTCGATGTGAAGAGGATGTTCGGAAACTCTCTCCAATCCATCACCACATACAGGCACAACACTAAGACAAGCATGTGGTCATCCTCACTGGAAATTAGCCCTAATGTCTCAGCAGAAATCCTCCCTAGATAGTCCAATAGACACCTCTTCAGCATCATCTTGCCCCACATGCACATATGCAGCTTAGTTATCAACCTAAGCGGGTGACGGTCAAAATTAGGCATCTTCTTCGAAAACCTATGAGAAAGTAAACAAGCATTCTCTGAAACGAAAGGGAAGTTCATCCTCACAGGTATCAGGGCACGAAATTTATCTAAAGTCCTACAATAATGCCACAAAAAAATGGCATACCATTTAATACTTTGTGGTGCCTGCACCATAAAATTGACACAAAAGAAAAGACAGAAACTAATGCACTTCCCATCACTAGTATAGTCTGCAATGGTACTCACTAGTAGAGATAGACACTTAACCACCTATGCACCAAAAGAAACAATCCATAACTGTCCACCAAACACCTTAAAATGTGTTGGATGCACTACATAAGCCCCAACATATCTCTAAGCATAGACAAGTTGATTCTATGTGTCAACACCATGGGGGACATCAGGGAACTAGGTAAAATCCTCCCCTCTCCTAGATAGTCCAGTGATAAAATATATGTCCTCCTTAGAGGGCCTATACCACGTGTCAAGACTGACACAAAAGACTATTGGTGGACCTCCCACTAACAAATAAGTTGTGCCAACAAGTCGGAATGCACGTTCAGGGTTGCATTCCTTAAGAGTGCTCAGATCAGTGAGCTAATAGGGCAAGGGTATAAATCTCTCTCCCTCTCTCGTTTCACCCATCAGACCAGATTGCATTGGCCTGCCATTTACTCTTGCTCCTGTTGCTGGTAGTTTTGTTGACGTCTCTACTACATGATTGACATATAAAATACATCAGCCTCATACATAAAACATATTTTTTTTATTAAATGAAAAATGTATTTATAAATATGAACATATAACTTTCAATTAAAAAAAACAAAATGATCCTCGATGTGCCCAAAAAATTGTAATGCACTGCCAATGGTGGGCCACCAATCAAGAAATCACCAACAATGATGTGTACATACATAAGACACACCGATTTTTGTTGACATAAATAAAAACACATTAAATATTTTTTACATTCAACGTGGGGCATCGAGACAATTATATGCACCGATGTGTATAACCTCTTGCACCAAAACAAAACCTTCACGTTATCCAACACACTAAGCTATATTTTTTTAATATTGTGTAGGTGGTATGTTTGGTAAATATAAACATGGTGCGGGTGATGTAAAACCGCATACATCAACGTACAAATTATAGCTTTTCCTTATGCATTCTAATTTACCAAACACACTGAGAACACTGCAGTGTGTTAAGTTCACACACCAGATTAAGTTCATTGTGGTGCGTTAAGTTCAGTTCATGTGTAAAGTAAATTTATAGGGTCCACCTCGACCAGTGTGAGCCAAACCTGTTGAAAGCACTCGATAAGAATTTTTTTTCAAAAACAATGGATTTTTGGACCTAATTTTCAATTCTAATCCGATAAAAATTTGAATTAGAGAGAAACATAGATATTACATGGACATTGGCTCATCGGGGAGGCATAGTTAACGTGTAAATGAGAAAAAAAAATCACCACTTTTTGCGAAGTATGGTGAGCAAGAGAAGCATCGATGACATGGCCTTTGAGTGAGGCAAGAGTGGCATCAGTGCTTCAAAGATCTACAACACTACAAATGGTAAAACTGAAATTTACGAATTGTAGTTTTTTTTTTTTTTAATTTAACCATGTTTCAGTGTGTTATTGTAACTGCACCAGTGTGTAGTATTTCCAAGTGCACCATGTTTTTTAAATTAAAAATGGTATAGTGGTGCTCTTCGTATGTACGCACTGGGGAATTTTAATACATGAAAAAAATGGGTGCATTATGGGCATATAGGACCAAAATGGTGAAAATAATTTTAAGAACAATATTTTTTAAATTTAACCTTTGTCCTATGTTATCGATTATTATAACCACTGGTGCCTTGGAAGTTATGTACTAGGAATTTTAATACATGAAAAACATCATTGCCTCTTACGAATATAGCCCCGAAATGGTGAAAATAAATTTATGACTGACATTTTTTAAATTTAACCTTTTTCCAGTGCTATTGAGTAGTGTATGCACTAGTGCATCACATATAGGTGGAACACCGTTGTTTTTATTTGTATAAAACATAATGCTTCGATGGTGCATCACTCTTTATTAAGCACCAGGGGTTTTAGTGTGATATCTTGTGTATGCAACGGAGCATTAGTGTATTAGTTAAGGATTAGGTCATTATCATATTATAGCACTCGATTGGGAAAAATTAATTTTACGACTAATATTTTTGTAAGTTTAACCTTTATACGGTGCTATCAAGTCATATACACACAAGTGTCCTTTATGTACTTAGAGCACCATTATTTTTTTATTATTATAAAAAATAAATTTTCCACAATGAAGTATGTGCTATTAGACATTGATGCGTATATGTAAATTAACGCACTAGTGCGTTATTTTATTAACGATGAACCATTAAAAAAAATCTGCTAAAACATCCGCCCACCCAAATCCGGTAGTGACCTCCACAACAAACAATTTTTGGGCTATTTTTATAGGGGCTTCCACAAAAACCTCCCTAGAGGGTCTTTTCCTTGTAGTGGATTAGGCGACCTCCTAGAAGTTGGAAAAGAGATGGTGACTAGAATTTATAATGGATTGTATGAAATAGCTTATTTCTCATTTCAATTATTTTATTACTCATCACACTAGAAGAATAGGGAACAAAGCAGTGGATTTTTTAGCAAACCTTGGCTGTAAGAAATGGTATCTTTGCATTAATTTTAGTTGGCTTCCAAGAGAGAAATAACAATGGGTAGATGAGCTCCAGAACATCCTACCAAAAGGCAGATAATCCTTGATGGTGGTGTGCGCAATATTTGATGGGTCGGTTGGGGGATCGTGCCCACCACCCCGCCCACCTCAATGGGAGTAAATGCAAAGGGAGAGAATTTTTTGATGCATGTGTTCACATGCAACCACCCTAGTGGTAATAAGTGGAGGAGTTAGATAATGTTTTGTGTTTGTTGTCCAAAGGTCGAGGTGCATGGTTGGTCCAAGCCTGAGGTCAAAATGCCAACCTCCCTACAGCGAGCTACTTAGTTAGTCTTTAGTGTGGTGGAATTTTGAGCTTAATTCACCAATAGACTGTTGTCTCAAAGGCGGGTTTCATTATGGAAGTGCGATTCTAGGATTTCGTGATTTGGTATGGAGACTGAGTTGTACGCTCCTTTGTATGTTGATAAGTAGAGGGACGTATTCTGCAAAGTATGTTGAGATTTTGGAGGAGGGTGAAGGGTTCTAGATGGAGAATAGAAAACTAGTTGGTGGCTTTAGATTCTATCTAGAGTGGTCAGTTTTGGCCACAAATTGTGCTATATGGTGCTGGCCCACTAGTAATACCCTCTCCTATCTCCTTTGTTATTGTCAATTTTCTAACTAGTTTTGTTAGTTGTGTATGCGTCAAACTTTTTCATATTGTGGGGTGTATACTATCCTAGGGTCATCGATTGGGACTCATTTGGAGAAGGGATTATGAGTCTAGAATTATTATGGGAAAGGGTTATTTGATGTCGAGTTGGATGCAAGTGTTTGACCCCTGCACGACCTTAAAAATTTCTGTAATGCAATCTCAAAAGGGAAGGTAGTCTCTGGGGTTGGGGTTTTATTGTTAATATTATAATCTTGGGAGTCCTTAATCCCTATGCACATAGAATCCACCCCACTGGGTCTACACAAAGGACTGTTTATTCTGGTTTAGGTTATTTTATGTTTGATGAAGATGCGAATTTCTTGTTGCTTCCTTCTTTGGTTGGGGTTGAGCTGAGATCCTATATTTCCTTTCCTCTAGTCATGGGTGATTCAATTTTTATTTCAAGTGCTACCCTCTCTAGTTTGTCATTGCACCCAGACAACATATGAGGTGGAAATGAGGTGGAGGTGGCAACGACCAGCCTAGTGAACAAAGGGCTTGTCTCTTTACTCAAGATTTAGCCACTACATATTTTAATCACGTCCCTCCATAAACAAGAAGATAAATTAGGAAGTTAGAAAATTAGGCTGGATCAAAGAGATAATCCTTCTTCAACTTTGAAATTATGGAAAATGTCTCTTGCTAGGTTCTAGACCTTGGGCATACCATGGGACAAAAAAAAATCTCAATTCAAATTCTCTTCATCGGAAGACTGAGACAATATTGTGTCTCGTGTTGAAAGATAAGTAGGTCAAACAATATAATGTATTTGTCTCACTGAAGGACATCAAGAGGATGTTGAGGAATCGACATTTCAGTTAGGACAAACTAGGCTCAGGACTCGCTTATGTTGAGGTTCACCTCCTCTATGAGTCAGAAAATGTTTCTCCTCTTAGATCAAGTACCAGGGATCTTGCTCCCATCTCTTCATCTGATTCCTAATGATGTATTTTTCTAGTCGACTAGTTATGGTAAGATATATAAGATGTTTTGTTTTAATTCACCAACATATGAAGCTTGTAGTATTGAATTCTTAAAAAGGTTACAAACTTTGTCTCTCGGTTATAATATGTATTGTATCAACTTACCAATCAACATAGTTTGTAGTCTCTTTTAAATGTTAACCCAAAAAAATATTATATATATGTTTCTAAGTGAAAACATATTTACTCAATACTCCTATAAATCAACAAAGATCATATCATCTATATAACATATTAGATTGTGTTAATATAAATTTTCAAATTTACCTTAAAAAATCCCAAAGTCATAAAATCAGAAATATTTTGATATGTTTTTTAAATTATAAAATCATTTAACCCTTAGAATTTGGAAAAAAAATGTAAAACGAAAATCGAAAGTGAAAGTTCTCAAAGCTGCGAAATAAGTAAGATTTAGACATGGTTTTTCCCAACTAACGGATTTCACTTGATCGTTCTCTAGCTCTTACTTCTTATATATAAGATTAAGCTCACGTAATAATGTATCCAATCATAATACTTTTTTAATCGATAGTTTTGTATTTAGAAAATAATAGTGTGGGTTTATGTTAAGTTTGGATTTATGAAACATTAAGAGAGATTTGTATCGTGCAAAATTTGATTCATTTTGTATTTAATAAATCTAAGTTAAATAAATTATTAAATAAAGGTATTATTTATCTATATACGAATATTCAAATAATTGATTTCACCGAATATTTTTTTTAAGTTTATATATATCAATAATGTTTTTAATTTAAATCAATAATATTTTTAATTAGAATTAACTAATATGTATGTTTTTGTTGTTTTGTTTTTTAACTATAACAAATATGGTTGTTTTCAAAGATATATGTCAAGTCTAATTTGTATGGTTAAGAGATAGTTTATTTACGAATTTAGGTTGCAATTCATTTATATTTTCATTTTTAAATATATTTATATTTTTTTAATTGATTACATATTTATATTAAAGGGAAATTGTCTTTTCTTTCAACTTGAGGGCCAATATAACAATATTTCTTATCAACGTACATGAAATTAATTCTTTCTAGAGAAAATAACAAACATTCTAGCAACCATCATACATAACCCCAATTTCCTACATATATAAATATAATTTTTAATATATATATATTCCATTATAACATCATCTTTCCGTAAAAATCTCATAAGAGATATTCTCGTCGACGTGTTTAGAACCAGCCAATGTGGTTGATCTTCAGGACAAGATGGCATTGTAATAAATAGATGTAGAGAGGTGCTAACTAGCCGTTAGTGGGTGATCTTCAGGACAAGATGGCATTGTAATAAATAGATGTAGAGAGGTGCTAACTAGCCGTTAGTGGGTAACAACTTGTTGAACTAAGGGTAGAAATCAGTAAAGATTTTGACCAAAAAATATAAGGGAATCTAATTAAATAATTTAAAAATAATTTTGATAAAATAATATTATAAAAATTTATAATATGTTTTTTTTTTGTAAACTGAGGCGATATTCTATTACTGAAAAAGAGATATTACATACATAGGCAGGTCTCCACCCGCCCAGAAGGGAAACCGGGTGACCATCGAAAGTTTTTAACAGCCATCCAAAAAAAGTATATGACCAGTCGATCTAACCATGCTAAAAACCCCTCTATTCTTACTACAAACAAACTGTTCTTAACTGGAAGCAGTACCATCTAATATTTCAAAAAGACAAAAAGAAGTATAGAAAAACCTCCTATCAGCATCTGCATATTCTACTGTTTCATTGCATCTGGCTTGGCCTCACTTTCTACCTTGACCTCCATTCCACTTGCTTTAAACATCTGCATCAGCTTGTCCATTTTTCTATCCTGCATGAGAAGAGTTACTTGGATATTCTTCAGCTCCCTTTTGAGTGTGGGCATTCCTTGAGCCATCTCCACCATTTCCATGGCCACTTGTTCCATGGCCTTGGCTAATAATCTCTTCATGCCCCAATATACATGTAATGACTGCTTGTATAAGGACATTCTCCCTCTTGTGTGCCCCGGGTCAGGGAGAAAGCGCTCCCAATCTTCCATTTCAGGTTCAGAGAGTTCTTGCATAGCATCTTCCTCTAAGTGGTCTATAATTCTTCGGATGTTCGGGTTGGTTTCATGAATATAAGCTTCCTCTGCCTCCTGCAATTTTTTCCTCATATCTTTTTTCCCTCTCTTCCTGCCTCTGACCCCACTGGCTGATCCTTCCTCATATGCAGATCTTTGAGCTCGGCTCCCTCGACCTCCACATGCTGCAGGCCTCCCTCAACCCCTCGGGTTACCACGTCCCCTCAGTCCTCGACTCCTTCCATGCCTGCCACCCTCTTCCTCTTCGTCTTCTTCCGAACCCTCCTCCGTATCTCCCCTGTCTCCCATTTGAGTGCTGCACTGCTTCCATTTACCAACTTTTCCACCCGAGGTCGGACGCTACTCCTCTTCTGCGATATAATCTCGTATATCGAATTCCTCCTCCTCCGACTCCTCCGGTATGTCAAGGTAAATCCTCTGTGGTGTTTCCTCAACCGCACTCTTCCCTTTCGTATCCAGACTCGCCCCCTGGCTTCGCGTCCGCCTGCCTTCTCCCCTGTCTGGGTTCACTGCCATAATGCTTATCAACAAATTCGTAACAATGCTGCTATTCGCTCCCAAGTTCGTCGTTATCACCAGTGGACTGTATGCAAACAGTAAATCCGGAACTCTCCCCCTCCCTTGGCTGCTATGCACTCCCAGATTTATCCTTGTCTCCGGTCGACTGCATGCATACAGTAATATAACCCTGCTCGGCCACCTTTCCTCCTTGATACTTCGCTGCTGCCAATCCTCCTCATTAATACACGTCTCATGTCTTGGATCATGATGTGATACATTCCCTGTCCGTCTGACACTTCCACCACTCCTCCTCGGTACCTTACCCCCATTCCTTCTTGGGATGATCATTCCTCCCATTATTCGAGTATACTCACCATTCCTGATTTTAATTTGAGCTACTTTCGCCTTCATACACCCTGAGCGAACATTAATGATCCTGTCTTTTCCCCTCCTATCCATTATGAGGAGGCAGCTAATCAATCCTTTCATGTGCAATCTCTTCATCATTATCTTGCCTTAATATAGATTTTAAATCATTCCACTGTGGATCCTCCTGAAATGATAACCAACTGCCGTCCATTACCCCGTTCGGCGCTCCACTTGCCCAATTGGCTAAGAAATCGGCTGCTCTATTACCACGCCTCAAAACATGATTTATCGTAATATAGTCAATCGTCCGCATCAAACCGTCTATGTCCTGTATAATCCCTGCTGTCCGCCAGCTCTTCGCCAGATGGTCCCAGCTTTTGCCACCCCTCAATTTCCTTAGCATATCTATCGTGAGTTGGGAATCGCCTTCAATTTCAAGGTTTCTATATCCATTTCGTGCTGCAATTCGAAGTCCATTATAAACTGCCCATAACTCCGCTTCATTGTTCGTCATTTCCCCTCCCCATTCAGCATACGCCCACCGCAAAATCCCTCTACTATCTCTAAAGATACCTCCCCATCCTGCTTGCCCAGGGTTACCCTTCGATGTTGATTTAATAAAATAATTAATTAAACTTTCTATAACCCCTTATAACCCTATTAATGAATATTATTATATATACTATTCTAAAAAATATTAATATTAATGGTTTAATCCTATTCATATCCCTAAATATTAAATAAGTTTATAGAGTCATAAACTATATAATAAGTGGACTAACAAATAATAATATTATAAAAATAAATAAATAATATAATAATAATTAGAGGAATAAAATTAGTAAAGGTTTTGACAAAAAAGTGTAAGGAAAACTAATTAAAGAATTTAAAAATTATTTTAATAAAATAATAATATGAAACAAGTTATAATATGTCGATTTAACAAAATAATTAATTTTTATTAAACTTTTTACCGTATTAGTGAATATTATTATATATAATATTCTAAAAATATTAATATTAAGATTTAATCCTATTCATATCACAAAAGAGAAAAATAATTTTAGAGAGTCCTAAACTAATTAATAGGTGGATAATATTATAAAAATATAAATATATTAAAAAGTAATAATATTGTTTAGGGGAATAATGAATATCAAAATAATTAGTAATAATATAAAATTGTAATAAAATTGAGATATTCTAAAAATATTAATATTAATATTTAATCCTATTCATATCCCCAAATAGAAAAATAATTTTAGAGTGTCCTAAACTAATTAATAGGTGGATAATATTATAAATATATAAATATATTAAAAAGTAATAAGATTGTTTAGGGGAATAATGAATATCAAAATAATTAGTAATAATATTAAATTGTAATAAAATTGAGATACTAAAAAAAATAAAAAATATAAATTAAATAAATAAATAAATTTTAGAAAGAAAGTGCAGGAATCCAACATCTATTGATACACTAACCATCATCTCTATTTAAATTAACATGTCTATTTTTAATTTCTAAGGCCGCCCTAAATTTACAATGATGAAAATGGTCAATCTTCGCAATGACCCTAGCCTCTTCAATGTAGATGTGATGATTGGTTTTTTCTGCATGCTCTGCTAAAGTAGAGGAGCGAGACCTGCCGTGCTTGATGTCGGCAACATGTTCACATATCCTTTGGTTTATGGATCGACCAGTCTCACCAATATAAGGAGTTCCACAAGAATAGGGAATGATGTAAACACCCTCCCCATCCTTGGGGTTAACCGGGTCCTTAACAGAACGAAGAGAACTCTGAATAGTGTTAAGGGGTCTAAAAGGAGAATGAATCTTATGCTTCCTCAAGATCCTAGCAATTTTATCCGTGGTCACTTGAATAAAAGGAAGATGAACACCACAAGACCAATCCTTGGCATCAATATTACTCTTAGGACCCTTTTCAGCATTTAGAAAAGCCCTAACACATTGAGACCTACAATAACCATTCTTATTAAAAACTTTAAGGAGGTGGGTTTTATCATCTTCAAGGTGATTCTTGCCTAAAACTCTCAATGCCTGAGTGGCTAAGGTGTTGAGAATGCCTAGCTTTTCAGCAACAAATAATGAGAACTAGCATGGAGATATTTCTCTGTGTGAGTTTTCTTCCAAAAAACATGATGAGAAAATGAATTGTCATCCTTATTTGAGATAAGAACGTCAAGAAAAGGTAGCCTACCATCAAGTTTGAATTCGATTCTGAACTTTATGTGACTCGATTGACTATTAAGATGATGGTAAAACAGCTCCAACTTCTCTTTAACATGAGACCAGAGAACACAAGTGTCATCCACAAACCTTTTCCAAAGTTTGGGTTGGTAAAGAGTAGAAGACAAGGCTTTGGATTCAAAATGCTCCATGAAGAGATTGGCCAAAATGGGGGAAAGGGGAGAACCCATAGCCACACCATAGGTTTGCTCATAGAATTCACCCTCAAAACTAAAGGAGGTAGAGGTAAGATAAATTTTAACTAAAAGAGAAGTATCAGGATCAGTGATGCAATTGATAACATCAATGGCCTCATTAATAGGGATATTAGTGAATAAGGAAACCACATCAAAACTCACCAGCTGATCCTCAAGGTCAAATCTAAGATCCTTTAACTCGTTAACGAACAAATTTATCTTTAACAAACGATTCAGTCCGGCCAACGTGAGGTTTGAGCTTATTAGCAAGAAATTTTGCTAAAAGTTAAGTAGGCCCACCAAAAATATTGACAATGGGGTCAAGAGGGACCCCTTCCTTATGGATCTTTGGGAGACCATAGATCCTAGGAGTAAGAGGGTTGTCTTTGATAAGATTTTTTTTAAGCGAGCTAATAGTGTTACTCGATTTTATGGCTAGAGCAACTGGTTTAGAAATCTTTTTTAGGGGGTTCTTAGCAAGCTTTCTATAGCTTCCACTATTGCAAAGGTGATCTAACATCTTTTTCTGGTAATCCTCCTTGTTAAGAATGACAGTTGCACCCCCTTTGTCAACCTTTAGAACAAAAATGTCATGTTATTGTTAATGGATTTGAGAGCTACAAAATCAAGCTTGCTAAGGTTGCTCCTAGGGGGTTTAGGCTTTCTAAAGATAACCGCGCCATATTGTCTAATAATGTTTTTAGTGGAATTGGGTAAATCTCGAATCCCGAATTCAATGTCACAAATATTATCTTTCACAGAAATTTTTATAGGTGCCACAACAAAGTTTAAATATTTTCTAAAAGACGAGAAACATGGGAATCAAAAGAGAAACTGTAAAGATTAACAACGCTTGAATAAGAAGCCTTTTTATCACTAGCAATATTTTCTAAAGAGATAAAAGAAAAATTATTACTATCAATATTATTATTAATAATATTAAGTTCAAAGTTAATATGATGATTTTCATTATTATTGTTACTAATAAGTTCAATTTTTTTTTAACTATTATTATTTTTATTATTATTAAATTCATTATTATTGTTATTGTTATTTTTATTATTGTAGAAATTATTATTAGAATTAACCAAAAAAGAATGTGAAAGGGCGTTGGAGAATTCGAAACCCCAATATTTGAGATCTCCAAGTCAAACACTGACCAATCACTCAAAGGAGGCTAGGGAAGATTGGGATAGGCTGAGGGAAGATTAGGAAAGGCTGAGACCCTAGGATGTTGGTTGGAGGAGAGATGGGGGATAATGTACGGCGGATTGGCCGAAACAAGAGGATGGTGGATGAAGGAGAGATGGGGAAAAATGCAAGGTGGATTCTCTGAGATAAGAGGACGCTGGACAGGAGGGAGAAGGGGAATAAAGTAGGGAAAACCTTCAGAACCATTCAGAGAAGATAGTTCACCTTCCACCATGGCGAAAATCAAGTTAGGGGATGCAACTCCACCGCATCGGTGTGAAGGGGAGTGTAACGCCCTGGCAGTTTGGGTAGGGCGCGCACGACATTCACCCGGCGGTTAGACGTGGGCACGACCCGAGCGGGCGCCCTTACACGGTGGACGGACGGCCCGACGAGTTGATGTGCGACGGTTGAGGCACGACACGACGAGGTTCAGCACGAGCTGCGGAAGGCGAGTTGGTGCGGTGCGTAGGATTGGTGGGCGACCCGATGGGCAGACGACCCATGGGCGACCCACGCCCGATGGGCGAACAGCCCGAATGATGAATGCGGTGGACAACATGACGGAATGAGGGCGCGGTTCGACGAGGCGGGCACAAGGCAACAGTTGTGGACGCGGTTCTGCAGGCGAGCACAGGTACAGCCACCCGACGAGCGGGCACGGCCACCCGATGGTGCGACGGAGCTGCAGGGCGGTGCGACGAACAGAGTTGCAGAGCGACGAGGATATATGGTGACACTTAGGCCGAATGTGGCCAAGTGTCAAGCGTATATATTGGAGCGCATAAAAATGGAGCTTATACACATGTATGGAATAGCATGTAAATATAAGCGAACGACATATGATATGCGTGACCTTATATGGATTATGGACGGCCATTAAAACATAAGAAGGGCGCATATTATATGGTGTTGAACGCATATATCATTATGTGTGGGCTATTAAAATATAATATGTGGGGCTTACGTATATGATAATGGGGCAAACGTAAGTGGAGAACCCCTTTATATGGGAGCGAAGCATATTATATGAGTGGAGGACACATATACGAATATATGTGGAATTAATAAGATTAAAATAATATAAATTAAAGCAAATACGTGGGATTATTATGTAATAAGGGTGGTCGGCCATAAGGAGAAGCAACCCCCTTTGTAAACATGGAAAGATACGTATAAATAGAGAGAGATGGAGCTCATTCTCTCCATGGACTTTCGCTCAAGAGCTCTCCTTCGCATAAAGACAAGAAGTGCGAGGTGTCTTGGAGTTTATGCGCATTCCTCATGCGCATGGAATAAGAAGTAGTCTTCGCACATTTTGGAGCTTGGTTATGTGGAAGAGGTCTCGGTTGAGGATTGTTGTATACTCTCGGTGGAGGACTGTTTTGTGGTCGGTCGAGAGTTGGACGTGCGCAGGTTGCTGCAGGTTTTCGTGAATGTCTTGGTGACCAGTAGAGGTGCCCGTTCACAAATAAAGGTGCAGAGTTGTGTGCGTTGAAAGGCTTCTTATGCCTGATTGTATATATTGTAAAGGATATTAAGTGTTGGCCGTGGATTTGCCCAGCACACTTGTTTATTGTATTATTGGAGAAAGTTCATGATATAAGATATTTGGGCAGACTTTCTGGGAGTTGCCCCTCCCATTCTTCTCGGTTGTTTTGCAAGTGTTACTCGATTAAATTGCATGTGATAATGTTAAGAATGGTTTGTGAAGATATATGAAGATTAATGCTTGTGATAATAAGTGAAGATATATTTATATCGGTTTAAAGTTATTGATATTGGTTAAGGCGTAGTCCATAAAAGTGCACTTGGTTAAAAGTGAGCGTTCGGTGGTGCCGCACCCGCCCAATAAAAGAAAAAAAGATTGGGGGCGTGACAGGTGGTATCAGAGCTCGGTTGGAGCTGGCAGTTGACAGGTGAAGATAAGGTTATGGAGAACAGTTTGGGCTACATAGACTTGATGGTTTATGGTAAAACCGTTCAAGCCTTGATAGACCTGAATGTCGCACATAGCTTTATGACTAAATGGTTAGCGAAAGAGACGGGACTGACATCTATTATGGAGGCAGTTGACTCTAGCGCTAAGGTGGTCAGTTTGGTACACGATGTACCTATACAGATAGAAGAATGGAGAGGCCGATTAGACTTCATAGTGATGAAGTTGGAGCGCTTCGACATGATACTTGGACGAGACTTCTTGGAGGACAACAAGATTATTGTTGACTCCCTTTATGATGAAGATGTTGCAAGCTTGACTACGATGGAGGCAAAATTTGAAGGTGATCAAGTCGAACCAGGATCGTGCAGCTTATCAACATGGATGGGTGAGGTCACTCATAAGGAGGAGCCTCATATTGATAAAGTAAGTATTGGTACTTGTGTTTCATTTGGACATTTGGTAGATGGATCATGTGTAGGAGAGGGCAAGATCAGCTTGCCGAAACATGGAGACATTTTATGGATGACTATGATGGAGCCTTGTATGGAGAAGCAAGGATCGTTGGTTGATGCAGTACTTGTTGGGGCTACTTGTGACCTTATGGTTGAAGGTACAAGGGCTCATGACAAGGGTGGAACCTGATGATCGTTGTGGATGATTGGGTCATGCTTTAGTCACATGACTAAGTGCCCGGCATGACTCATGGACAGAATAAAGGGCACACCCTTGGGTGGACTTCTCATGGCCGAAACCAAAAGGTAGTCTTGGTGAACCTTTGGTGGAGGAGCTATGAGAAGGGACTTATGATGACATGATGATATGGTTGGTGACCGAGTTCACTAAACCGAAGAATGATTACTTGGATGGAGTTGTGAGCAGACCATGGAGCATTCATACCGCATGGAGGCATATTGTATACTTGTCGAGTGTTGGATGGCTTGAGGAGCTCATGATGACATGAGATCATTGTGACTTTTGGGACATCATATATGGTGGACTTAGAGATCTGATGCGTTGAGGAGCCGAGGTCGGGAGACTTTGATGTAGTATGGGATGCATACTTCCAAAGTACATGTATGGGCATGGCTTGAAAGGGTGACTTGGTGTGGAGGATCGATGAGACACTTTGAGGTGATGGGGTCACGATGATGATGATGATGAGTTGAGCCGAGACTCAACCACTTTACACACATGATGATGTTGGGATAAATGTGGCTGATCATTTGTAGCACATTGACACCAACACTTCGTGGACAGCATGTTGCAGATGAGATGGATGGATTTCATGGACCTGAGCATGGATTATGGGAGCTGATTCTTGATGAGTCGGGGATGTGGCAGGATGCTTTGAGGAACAACTGATGGTGGCATGAGGATGTACATTCTCATGGTTTGGACGTGACGGTTGGATTAGCTACCCAACTAGTTCAGACATGGAGGCTGGCATGTACAGAGATGTGTTATCATTTGTTGGAGTATCATGGCAGCAGTTCACATGAGGACGACATATGGTGATCGAGATGACTTCCCGTTGATGTTGATCTTGGTGGAGAGCTACCGAGATGAGATGTTGTCGAGGACGACAACATCTTCGGGTGGAGGAGAATGTAACGCCCTGGCAGTTTGGGCAGGGCGCGCACGACATTCACCCGACGGTTAGACGTGGGTACGACCCGGGCGGGCGCCCTTACACGGTGGACGGACGGCCCGACGAGTTGATGTGCGACGGTTGAGGCACGGCACGACGAGGTTCAGCACGAGCTGCGGAAGGCGAGTTGGTGCGGTGCGTAGGATTGGTGGGCGACACGATGGGTAGACGACCCATGGGCGACCCACGCCCGATGGGCGAACAGCCCGAACGATGAATGCGGTGGACAGCATGACGGAATGAGGGCGTGGTTCGACGAGGCGGGCACAAGGCAATAGTTGTGGACGCGGTTCTGCAGGCGAGCGTGGGTACAGCCATCCGACGAGCGGGCACGGCCACCCGATGGTGCGACGGAGCTGCAAGGCGGTGTGACGAACAGAGTTGCAGAGCGACGAGGATATATGGTGACACTTAGGCCGAATGTGGCCAAGTGTCAAGCGTATATATTGGAGCGCATAAAAATGGAGCTTATACACATGTATGGAATAGCATGTAAATATAAGCGAACGACATATGATATACGTGACCTTATATGGATTATGGACGGCCATTAAAACATAAGAAGGGCGCATATTATATGGTGTTGAATGCATATATCATTATGTGTGGGCTATTAAAATATAATATGTGGGACTTACGTATATGATAATGGGGCAAACGTAAGTGGAGAACCCCTTTATATGGGAGCGAAGCATATTATATGAGTGGAGGACACATATACGAATATATGTGGAATTAATAAGATTAAAATAATATAAATTAAAGCAAATACGTGGGATTATTATGTAATAAGGGTGGTCGGCCATAAGGAGAAGCAACCCCCTTTGTAAACATGGAAAGATACGTATAAATGGAGAGAGATGGAGCTCATTCTCTCCATGGACTTTCGCTCAAGAGCTCTCCTTCGCATAAAGACAAGAAGTGCGAGGTGTCTTGGAGTTTATGCGCATTCCTCATGCGCATGGAATAAGAAGTAGTCTTCGCACATTTTGGAGCTTGGTTATGTGGAAGAGGTCTCGGTTGATTGGATACTCTCGTAGGACTCTCGGTGGAGGACTGTTTTGTGGTCGGTCGAGAGTTGGTCGTGCGCAGGTTGCTGCAGGTTTTCGTGAATGTCTTGGTGACCAGTAGAGGTGCCCGTTCACGAATAAAGGTGCAGAGTTGTGTGCGTTGAAAGGCTTCTTATGCCTGATTGTATATATTGTAAAGGATATTAAGTGTTGGCCGTGGATTTGCCCGGCACACTTGTTTATTGTATTATTGGAGAAAGTTCATGATATAAGATATTTGGGCAGACTTTCTGGGAGTTGCCCCTCCCATTCTTCTCGGTTGTTTTGCAAGTGTTACTCGGTTAAATTGCATGTGATAATGTTAAGAATGGTTTGTGAAGATATATGAAGATTAATGCTTGTGATAATAAGTGAAGATATATTTATATCGGTTTAAAGTTGTTGATATTGGTTAAGGCGTAGTCCATAAACGTGCACTTGGTTAAAAGTGAGCGTTCGGTGGTGCCGCACCCGCCCAATAAAAGAAAAAAAGATTGGGGGCGTGACAGGTGGTATCAGAGCTCGGTTGGAGCTGACAGTTGACAGGTGAAGATAAGGTTATGGAGAACAGTTTGGGCTACATAGACTTGATGGTTTATGGTAAAACCGTTCAAGCCTTGATAGACATGAATGTCGCACATAGCTTTATGACTACATGGTTAGCGAAAGAGACGGGGCTGACATCTATTATGGAGGCAGTGGACTCTAGCGCTAAGGTGGTCGGTTTGGTACACGATGTACCTATACAGATAGAAGAATGGAGAGGCCGGTTAGACTTCATAGTGATGAAGTTGGAGGGCTTCGACATGATACTTGGACGAGACTTCTTGGAGGACAACAAGATTATTGTTGACCCCCTTCGTGATGAAGATGTTGCAAGCTTGACTACGATGGAGGCAGAACTTGAAGGTGATCAAGTCGAACCAGGATCGTGCAGCTTATCGACATGGATGGGTGAGGTCACTCATAAGGAGGACCCTCATATTGATAAAGTAAGTATTGGTACTTGTGTTTCATTTGGACATTTGGTAGATGGATCATGTGTAGGAGAGGGCAAGATCAGCTTGCCGAAGCATGGAGACATTTTATGGATGACTATGATGGAGCCTTGTATGGAGAAGCAAGGATCGTTGGTTGATGCAGGACTTGTTGGGGCTACTTGTGACCTTATGGTTGAAGGTACAAGGGCTCGTGACAAGGGTGGAACCTGATGATCGTTGTGGATGATTGGGTCATGCTTTAGTCACATGACTAAGTGCCCGGCATGACTCATGGATAGAATAAAGGGCACACCCTTGGGTGGACTTCTCATGGCCGAAACCAAAAGGTAGTCTTGGTGAACCTTTGGTGGAGGAGCTATGAGAAGGGACTTATGATGACATGATGATATGGTTGGTGACCGAGTTCACTAAACCGAAGAATGATTACTTGGATGGAGTTGTGAGCAGACCATGGAGCATTCATACCGCATGGAGGCATATTGTATACTTTTCGAGTGTTGGATGGCTTGAGGAGCTCATGATGACATGAGATCATTGTGACTTTTGGGACATCATATATGGTGGACTTAGAGATCTGATGCGTTGAGGAGCCGAGGTAGGGAGACTTTGATGTAGTATGGGATGCATACTTCCAAAGTACATGTATGGGCATGGCTTGAAAGGGTGACTTGGTGTGGAGGATCGATGAGACACTTTGAGGTGATGGGGTCACGATGATGATGATGATGAGTTGAGCCGAGACTCAACCACTTTACACACATGATGATGTTGGGATAAATGTGGCTGATCATTTGTAGCACATTGACACCAACACTTCGTGGACAGCATGTTGCAGATGAGATGGATGGAGTTCATGGACCTGAGCATGGATTATGGGAGCTGATTCTTGATGAGTCGGGGATGTGGCAGGATGCTTTGAGGAACAACTGATGGTGGCATGAGGATGTACATTCTCATGGTTTGGACGTGACGTTTGGATTAGCTACCCAACTAGTTCAGACATGGAGGCTGGCATGTACAGAGATGTGTTATCATTTGTTGGAGTATCATGGCAGCAGTTCACATGAGGACGACATATGGTGATCGAGATGACTTCCCGTTGATGTTGATCTTGGTGGAGAGCTACCGAGATGAGATGTTGTCGAGGACGACAACGTCTTCGGGTGGAGGAGAATGTAACGCCCTGGCAGTTTGGGCAGGGCGCGCACGACATTCACCCGGCGGTTAGACGTGGGCACGACCCGTGCGGGCGCCCTTACATGGTGGACGGACGACCCGACGAGTTGATGTGCGACGGCTGAGGCACGGCACGACGAGGTTCAGCACGAGCTGCGGAAGGCGAGTTGGTGCGGTGCGTAGGATTGGTGGGCGACCCGATGGGCAGACGACCCATGGGCGACCCACGCCCGATGGGTGAACAGCCCGAACGATGAATGCGGTGGACAGCATGATGGAATGAGGGTGCGGTTCGACGAGGCGGGCACAAGGCAACAGTTGTGGACGCGGTTCTGCAGGCGAGCGCGGGTACAGCCACCCGACGAGCGGGCACGGCCACCCGATGGTGCGACGGAGCTGCAGGGCGGTGCGATGAACAGAGTTGCAGAGCGACGAGGATATATGGTGACACTTAGGCCGAATGTGGCCAAGTGTCAAGAGTATATATTGGAGCGCATAAAAATGGAGCTTATACACATGTATGGAATAGCATGTAAATATAAGCGAACGACATATGATATACGTGACCTTATATGGATTATGGACGGCCATTAAAACATAAGAAGGGCGCATATTATATGGTGTTGAATGCATATATCATTATGTGTGGGCTATTAAAATATAATATGTGGGGCTTACGTATATGATAATGGGGCAAACGTAAGTGGAGAACCCCTTTATATGGGAGCGAAGCATATTATATGAGTGGAGGACACATATACGAATATATGTGGAATTAATAAGATTAAAATAATATAAATTAAAGCAAATACGTGGGATTATTATGTAATAAGGGTGGTCGGCCATAAGGAGAAGCAACCCCCTTTGTAAACATGGAAAGAAACGTATAAATGGAGAGAGATGGAGCTCATTCTCTCCATGGACTTTCGCTCAAGAGCTCTCCTTCGCATAAAGACAAGAAGTGCGAGGTGTCTTGGAGTTTATGCGCATTCCTCATGCGCATGGAATAAGAAGTAGTCTTCGCACATTTTGGAGCTTGGTTATGTGGAAGAGGTCTCGGTTGAGGATTGTTGTATACTCTCGGTGGAGGACTGTTTTGTGGTCGGTCGAGAGTTGGTCGTGCGCAGGTTGCTGCAGGTTTTCGTGAATGTCTTGGTGACCAGTAGAGGTGCCCGTTCACGAATAAAGGTGCAGAGTTGTGTGCGTTGAAAGGCTTCTTATGCCTGATTGTATATATTGTAAAGGATATTAAGTGTTGGCCGTGGATTTGCCCGGCACACTTGTTTATTGTATTATTGGAGAAAGTTCATGATATAAGATATTTGGGCAGACTTTCTGGGAGTTGCCCCTCCCATTCTTCTCGGTTGTTTTGCAAGTGTTACTCGGTTAAATTGCATGTGATAATGTTAAGAATGGTTTGTGAAGATATATGAAGATTAATGCTTGTGATAATAAGTGAAGATATATTTATATCGGTTTAAAGTTGTTGATATTGGTTAAGGCGTAGTCCATAAACGTGCACTTGGTTAAAAGTGAGCATTCGGTGGTGCCGCACCCGCCCAATAAAAGAAAAAAAGATTGGGGGCGTGACAGGTGGTATCAGAGCTCGGTTGGAGCTGGCAGTTGACAGGTGAAGATAAGGTTATCGAGAACAGTTTGGGCTACATAGACTTGATGGTTTATGGTAAAACCGTTTAAGCCTTGATAGACCTGAATGTCGCACATAGCTTTATGACTACATGGTTAGCGAAAGAGACGGGACTGACATCTATTATGGAGGCAGTTGACTCTAGCGCTAAGGTGGTCAGTTTGGTACACGATGTACCTATACAGATAGAAGAATGGAGAGGCCGATTAGACTTCATAGTGATGAAGTTGGAGCGCTTCGACATGATACTTGGACGAGACTTCTTGGAGGACAACAAGATTATTGTTGACTCCCTTCGTGATGAAGATGTTGCAAGCTTGACTACGATGGAGGCAGAACTTGAAGGTGATCAAGTCGAACCAGGATCGTGCAGCTTATCGACATGGATGGGTGAGGTCACTCATAAGGAGGAGCCTCATATTGATAAAGTAAGTATTGGTACTTGTGTTTCATTTGGACATTTGGTAGATGGATCATGTGTAGGAGAGGGCAAGATCAGCTTGCTGAAGCATGGAGACATTTTATGGATGACTATGATGGAGCCTTGTATGGAGAAGCAAGGATCGTTGGTTGATGCAGGACTTGTTGGGGCTACTTGTGACCTTATGGTTGAAGGTACAAGGGCTCGTGACAAGGGTGGAACCTGATGATCGTTGTGGATGATTGGGTCATGCTTTAGTCACATGACTAAGTGCCCGGCATGACTCATGGATAGAATAAAGGGCACACCCTTGGGTGGACTTCTCATGGCTGAAACCAAAAGGTAGTCTTGGTGAACCTTTGGTGGAGGAGCTATGAGAAGGGACTTATGATGACATGATGATATGGTTGGTGACCAAGTTCACTAAACCGAAGAATGATTACTTGGATGGAGTTGTGAGCAGACCATGGAGCATTCATACCGCATGGAGGCATATTGTATACTTGTCGAGTGTTGGATGGCTTGAGGAGCTCATGATGACATGAGATCATTGTGACTTTTGGGACATCATATATGGTGGACTTAGAGATCTGATGCATTGAGGAGCCGAGGTCGGGAGACTTTGATGTAGTATGGGATGCATACTTCCAAAGTACATGTATGGGCATGGCTTGAAAGGGTGACTTGGTGTGGAGGATCGATGAGACACTTTGAGGTGATGGGGTCACGATGATGATGATGATGAGTTGAGCCGAGACTCAAACACTTTACACACATGATGATGTTGGTATAAATGTGGCTGATCATTTGTAGCACATTGACACCAACACTTCGTGGACAGCATGTTGCAGATGAGATGGATGGAGTTCATGGACCTGAGCATGGATTATGGGAGCTGATTCTTGATGAGTCGGGGATGTGGCAGGATGCTTTGAGGAACAACTGATGGTGGCATGAGGATGTACATTCTCATGGTTTGGACGTGACGGTTGGATTAGCTACCCAACTAGTTCAGACATGGAGGCTGGCATGTACAGAGATGTGTTATCATTTGTTGGAGTATCATGGCAGCAGTTCACATGAGGACGACATATGGTGATCGAGATGACTTCCCGTTGATGTTGATCTTGGTGGAGAGCTACCGAGATGAGATGTTGTCGAGGACGACAACGTCTTCGGGTGGAGGAGAATGTAACGCCCTGGCAGTTTGGGCAGGGCGCGCACGACATTCACCCGGCGGTTAGACGTGGGCACGACCCGGGCGGGCGCCCTTACACGGTGGACGGGCGGCCCGACGAGTTGATGTGCGATGGTTGAGGCACGGCACGACGAGGTTCAGCACGAGCTGCGGAAGGCGAGTTGGTGCGGTGCGTAGGATTGGTGGGCGACCCGATGGGCGGACGACCCATGGGCGACCCACGCCCGATGGGCGAACAGCCCGAACGATGAATGCGGTGGACAGCATGACGGAATGAGGGCGCGGTTCGACGAGGCGGGCACAAGGCAACAGTTGTGGATGCGGTTCTGCAGGCGAGCGCGGGTAGAGCCACCCGACGAGCGGGCACGGCCACCCGATGGTGCGACGGAGCTGCAGGGCGGTGCGACGAACAGAGTTGCAGAGCGACGAGGATATATGGTGACACTTAGGCCGAATGTGGCCAAGTGTCAAGCGTATATATTGGAGCGCATAAAAATGGAGCTTATACACATGTGTGGAATAGCATGTAAATATAAGCGAACGACATATGATATACGTGACCTTATATGGATTATGGACGGCCATTAAAACATAAGAAGGGCGCATATTATATGGTGTTGAATGCATATATCATTATGTGTGGGCTATTAAAATATAATATGTGGGGCTTACGTATATGATAATGGGGCAAACGTAAGTGGAGAACCCCTTTATATGGGAGCGAAGCATATTATATGAGTGGAGGACACATATACGAATATATGTGGAATTAATAAGATTAAAATAATATAAATTAAAGCAAATACGTGGGATTATTATGTAATAAGGGTGGTCGGCCATAAGGAGAAGCAACCCCCTTTGTAAACATGGAAAGATACGTATAAATGGAGAGAGATGGAGCTCATTCTCTCCATGGACTTTCGCTCAAGAGCTCTCCTTCGCATAAAGACAAGAAGTGCGAGGTGTCTTGGAGTTTATGCGCATTCCTCATGCGCATGGAATAAGAAGTAGTCTTCGCACATTTTGGAGCTTGGTTATGTGGAAGAGGTCTCGGTTGAGGATTGTTGTATACTCTCGGTGGAGGACTGTTTTATGGTCTCGGTGGAGGACTGTTTTGTGGTCGGTCGAGAGTTGGTCGTGCGCAGGTTGCTGCAGGTTTTCGTGAATGTCTTGGTGACCAGTAGAGGTGCCCGTTCACGAATAAAGGTGCAGAGTTGTGTGCGTTGAAAGGCTTCTTATGCCTAATTGTATATATTGTAAAGGATATTAAGTGTTGGCCGTGGATTTGCCCGGCACACTTGTTTATTGTATTATTGGAGAAAGTTCATGATATAAGATATTTGGGCAGACTTTCTGGGAGTTGCCCCTCCCATTCTTCTCGGTTGTTTTGCAAGTGTTACTCGGTTAAATTGCATGTGATAATGTTAAGAATGGTTTGTGAAGATATATGAAGATTAATGCTTGTGATAATAAGTGAAGATATATTTATATCGGTTTAAAGTTGTTGATATTGGTTAAGGCGTAGTCCATAAACGTGCACTTGGTTAAAAGTGAGCGTTCGGTGGTGCCGCACCCGCCCAATAAAAGAAAAAAAGATTGGGGGCGTGACAGGTGGTATCAGAGCTCGGTTGGAGCTGACAGTTGACAGGTGAAGATAAGGTTATCGAGAACAGTTTGGGCTACATAGACTTGATGGTTTATGGTAAAACCGTTCAAGCCTTGATAGACCTGAATGTCGCACATAGCTTTATGACTACATGGTTAGCGAAAGAGACGGGACTGACATCTATTATGGAGGCAATTGACTCTAGCGCTAAGGTGGTCAGTTTGGTACACGATGTACCTATACAGATAGAAGAATGGAGAGGCCGATTAGACTTCATAGTGATGAAGTTGGAGCGCTTCGACATGATACTTGGACGAGACTTCTTGGAGGACAACAAGATTATTGTTGACTCCCTTCGTGATGAAGATGTTGCAAGCTTGACTACGATGGAGGCAGAACTTGAAGGTGATCAAGTCGAACCAGGATCGTGCAGCTTATCGACATGGATGGGTGAGGTCACTCATAAGGAGGAGCCTCATATTGATAAAGTAAGTATTGGTACTTGTGTTTCATTTGGACATTTGGTAGATGGATCATGTGTAGGAGAGGGCAAGATCAGCTTGCCGAAGCATGGAGACATTTTATGGATGACTATGATGGAGCCTTGTATGGAGAAGCAAGGATCGTTGGTTGATGCAGGACTTGTTGGGGCTACTTGTGACCTTATGGTTGAAGGTACAAGGGCTCGTGACAAGGGTGGAACCTGATGATCGTTGTGGATGATTGGGTCATGCTTTAGTCACATGACTAAGTGCCCGGCATGACTCATGGATAGAATAAAGGGCACACCCTTGGGTGGACTTCTCATGGCCGAAACCAAAAGGTAGTCTTGGTGAACCTTTGGTGGAGGAGCTATGAGAAGGGACTTATGATGACATGATGATATGGTTGGTGACCGAGTTCACTAAACCGAAGAATGATTACTTGGATGGAGTTGTGAGCAGACCATGGAGCATTCATACCGCATGGAGGCATATTGTATACTTGTCGAGTGTTGGATGGCTTGAGGAGCTCATGATGACATGAGATCATTGTGACTTTTGGGACATCATATATGGTGGACTTAGAGATCTGATGCGTTGAGGAGCCGAGGTCGGGAGACTTTGATGTAGTATGGGATGCATACTTCCAAAGTACATGTATGGGCATGGCTTGAAAGGGTGACTTGGTGTGGAGGATCGATGAGACACTTTGAGGTGATGGGGTCACGATGATGATGATGATGAGTTGAGCCGAGACTCAACCACTTTACACACATGATGATGTTGGGATAAATGTGGCTGATCATTTGTAGCACATTGACACCAACACTTCGTGGACAGCATGTTGCAGATGAGATGGATGGAGTTCATGGACCTGAGCATGGATTATGGGAGCTGATTCTTGATGAGTCGGGGATGTGGCAGGATGCTTTGAGGAACAACTGATGGTGGCATGAGGATGTACATTCTCATGGTTTGGACGTGACGGTTGGATTAGCTACCCAACTAGTTCAGACATGGAGGCTGGCATGTATAGAGATGTGTTATCATTTGTTGGAGTATCATGGCAGCAGTTCACATGAGGACGGCATATGGTGATCGAGATGACTTCCCGTTGATGTTGATCTTGGTGGAGAGCTACCGAGATGAGATGTTGTCGAGGACGACAACGTCTTCGGGTGGAGGAGAATGTAACGCCCTGGCAGTTTGGGCAGGGCGCGCACGACATTCACCCGGCGGTTAGACGTGGGCATGACCCGGGCGGGCGCCCTTACATGGTGGACAGTCGGCCCGACGAGTTGATGTGTGACGGCTGAGGCACGGCACGACGAGGTTCAGCACGAGCTGCGGAAGGCGAGTTGGTGCGGTGCGTAGGATTGGTGGGCGACCCGATGGGCAGACGACCCATGGGCGACCCACGCCCGATGGGCGAACAGCCCGAACGATGAATGCGGTGGACAGCATGATGGAATGAGGGCGCGGTTCGACGAGGCGGGCACAAGGCAACAGTTGTGGACGCGGTTCTGCAGGTGAGCGCGGGTACAGCCACCCGACGAGCAGGCACGGCCACCCGATGGTGCGACGGAGCTGCAGGACGGTGCGACAAACAGAGTTGCAGAGCGACGAGGATATATGGTGACACTTAGGCCGAATGTGGCCAAGTGTCAAGCGTATATATTGGAGCGCATAAAAATGGAGCTTATACACATGTATGGAATAGCATGTAAATATAAGCGAACGACATATGATATACGTGACCTTATATGGATTATGGACGGCCATTAAAACATAATAAGGGCGCATATTATATGGTGTTGAATGCATATATCATTATGTGTGGGCTATTAAAATATAATATGTGGGGCTTACGTATATGATAATGGGGCAAACGTAAGTGGAGAACCCCTTTATATGGGAGCGAAGCATATTATATGAGTGGAGGACACATATACGAATATATGTGGATTTAATAAGATTAAAATAATATAAATTAAAGCAAATACGTGGGCTTATTATGTAATAAGGGTGGTCGGCCATAAGGAGAAGCAACCCCCTTTGTAAACACTGAAAGATATGTATAAATGGAGAGAGATGGAGCTCATTCTCTCCATGGACTTTCGCTCAAGAGCTCTCCTTCGCATAAAGACAAGAAGTGCGAGGTGTCTTGGAGTTTATGCGCATTCCTCATGCGCATGGAATAAGAAGTAGTCTTCGCACATTTTGGAGCTTGGTTATGTGGAAGAGGTCTCGGTTGAGGATTGTTGTATACTCTCGGTGGAGGACTGTTTTATGGTCTCGGTGGAGGACTGTTTGGTGGTCGGTCGAGAGTTGGACGTGCGCAGGTTGCTGCAGGTTTTCGTGAATGTCTTGGTGACCAGTAGAGGTGACCGTTCACGAATAAAGTTGCAGAGTTGTGTGCGTTGAAAGGCTTCTTATGCCTGATTGTATATATTGTAAAGGATCTTAAGTGTTGGCCGTGGATTTGCCCGGCACACTTGTTTATTGTATTATTGGAGAAAGTTCATGATATAAGATATTTGGGCAGACTTTCTGGGAGTTTCCCCTCCCATTCTTCTCGGTTGTTTTGCAAGTGTTACTCGGTTAAATTGCATGTGATAATGTTAAGAATGGTTTGTGAAGATATATGAAGATTAATGCTTGTGATAATAAGTGAAGATATATTTATATCGGTTTAAAGTTGTTGATATTTGTTAAGGCGTAGTCCATAAACGTGCACTTGGTTAAAAGTGAGCGTTCGGTGGTGCCGCACCCGCCCAATAAAAGAAAAAAAGATTAGGGGCGTGACAGGGAGGGAGGGGACTGAGATTCCACAGACGCAATGGAAGACGGATCCAGGCATGTGGAATTAGACAAGCCGCAATGAATGGCATCCATTCCAAATGATGGGGCCGTACCGGAGGAGGAGCGAATATATGATGAAAAGGAGTCTGAACAAGCTGTCATATCACATGATGATATTTTGGCTGGGAGCGAACAATGATGGAGAAGAGAGGGAGAAGAATGAAAAATAGCACCGATTGATGAACCTACAGGAATCGAACTACAAAAATCAGGAACAACGATCGCATGTGTTGACACATTCAGTTCTGATGGCGGTGTTGAGTTGATAACCCAAGCATGAAGAGTAGAGATCTGATCTCTACTTAATCTACTGTTGGAGACTGGAGAGTGCCAACTCTGTTGGAAGAGGGGATCGAGGAACTTCTAAGACCCGAGGAATTGGATAGCCTCAGGAACTTACAATATTTCTTCCTCTTCCAAATATCCTCCAAACGTAGTGCCTTTAACACTGAAAACGCATTAATTCTTGCTCAAAGAGCAACAAAAAATAAATTGAAGAGCGAGAAACTTTCTTGAGACAAGATCAAGAATTTTTCTTACCCGCACAATCTCAGAACGAATTAGGGCCATGCTAGTAGCTAAGAATATACGATTGTTCCTGGAATTCTTAAGGTGATGCTTAATATTAGCGAAAGAATCTCTACATCTCTTGAGGAAAACTAGATATGATTTCATCTATGATACCTGCAAATGTGCAGATCTTTGATACCTGCAAATGTGCCTTCTCTGAGAGATTAACCTTGATTACAATTGCCCTCCCGTCCAAGGTTGAAATTTTTGAATTAAGACTTCTATGATCCATAATAATTATAACAAAATTTTTAAGTAAAAATCATGAGCGAGTGTGGTGTATCTTTAGGACAAGATGAGGAACCAGATCCAGGTATTGTAATAAATAGATGTAGAGAGCTGCTAACTAGCTGTTAGTGGGTAACAACTAGTTGAACTAAGGCCATAGATTAGTAAGGGTTTTGCCCAAAAAAGCTAAGCAAATCTAATTAAAGAATTTAAAAATAATTTGATAAAATAATATTATAAAAAATTATAATATGTTGATTTAATAAAATAATTAATTAAAGCTTTTATAACCGGTTATAACCTTATTAAGGAATATTATTATATATAATATTCTAAAAAATATTAATATTAATTGTTTAATCCTATTCATATCTCTAAATATTAAATAATTTGAGAGAGTCATAAACTAAATAATAGACGGATTAACAAATATAAATTATAAAAATATATAAATAATATAATAATAATTACAGGAAAAAAATTAGTAAAGGTTTTGACTAAAAAAGAGTAAGGAAACTAATTAAAGAATTTTAAAATTATTTTGATAAAATAATATTATAAAACAAGAAGTTATAATCTGTTGATTTAATAAAATAGTTAATTTTTATTAAACTTCTTATAATCCTATTAGTGAATATTATTATATATAATATTCTAAAAATATTAATATTAAGATTTAATCATATTCATATCTTTAAATATAAAAATAATTTTAGAGAGTCCTAAACTAATTAATAGATAGATAATATTATAAAAATATAAATAATATTAAAAATAATAATATTGTTGAGAGGAATAAAGATATTAAAATAATTAGTAATAATATTAAATATTAAATATATATTCCAATTATTTTTTTTATATGTTTTATCACATAAATTTTATAATATAGGTTTTTTTTAATATATATATATATATATATATATATATATATATATATAAATAAAAGTTATTTTAAACTAATTTCAATTAATATTCTTTTAAGAGTCATTTATATTTATATTTAAATTTAAATTTGTTTTGTATTGTATACCTTATTTTGTAATATATGTATATACTTTTTCTTTTCATTTCTCACGATAAGATAAGCTATTTGGTTAAATATTTGACAACAGGGACTATATAGCATAAAGCTTGTTAGTATTTATATGGCATGACCTTTTCTGATTTTTAGGTCACTGCGAAAAAACACTAAACTATATCAATTAATAATGAAAACATCAGACATACGAAATCTTGCTTTGAAGTCTTCATCATAATTTAATTATAGAAGTCTCTCTCTATCTCATAGATCGGAACTACATATATTAAAATTTATGCATCATATCTTTGATTCTTGATTCAACTTCAAATGAACATTATGATGACAAATTTATAAAGTTCACCGTGTCCTTCATCAAACCATGATGATAATTCGAATTAAATGGTCAAAGGCACAATGTACTTTCCACCTCTGTGCATCAAATGAACGTTATGATGACAAATTTATAAGGTTCACCGTGTCCTTCATTAAACGATGATGGTAATTCGAATTAAATGGTTAATGGCACAATGTACTTTCCACCTCTGTGCTTCAAATGAACGTTATGATGACAAATTTATAAAGTTCACCGTGTACTTCATCAAACCATGATGGTAATTCGAATTTAAATGGGTAATGGCACAACGTACTTTCCACCTCTATGACCCCCTGCCTACAGACGCAGCAATGGGTTCTCTCTATGTCAACTTAAGTACCCTCACATATATATGAAGACATTATTTATTTATTAGATATTTGGAGTTTTTGGTTTAAACTAAATTAATTTCCTTTTTTTGATAAAATTTTAATTTATTTGGTTTAAATTTTTTTCGCTTACATATATAAATTCATTCACTTTAAAAATTATTAAAACACTTACATAGTAAAAGGTTAACATTTCAAATTTATGATTTCATATTATTCTTGCTAGATTCTAAGCAAATGGAATTTAGGAAATGAGTCCCGAAAATCATCCGAACAGTTCAACAGATAAACTGCGCATACAATCATTATTTCCATGTATCTTTTTACCTTCATCCGATAAGTGCCATTGGTCGTTGATTTTTTTATGGCTGCTTGACTAGCTTTCTGGGACTGGCGCAACCTGTCGACTTGCAGCACCTCTGCACTAGTTGAGGCGTGAAGTTTCGCAACATGTGCAACGGAAAATACGTGTAGCTTTTGTTGCAAAAAGTAAATTGAATTTATGTAGGCGACCGGCAAATCATGACCAGATAAAGAGCAAACGTAGTAACATGGATAAAAAGGTGGGGTATGCAGGAGACCATTTCTACATTTACTGCTATCGTAGATCCCCCCCTTTTAACCAGGGTGTGCAACTAAGCCCCCTTATTGTATAGAACATCCTTGATGAAATAATCTTCCATGTTCTGTCATTATGATATGTTTCCAGAAGGGTTGTTCCAATATCTGTTGTCAGAAGCATAGAGTAAGAGCAAAGAGGAAGGAAAAATATCATCTAAGTTCTGACAGCCAGGATAAAAAGTGGCCAGGATAGCATAGTTACCGTATTTGGCAGAATTGATAAAAAAATTCCTTTTGTTTGTTCAGTCGAATTATACGTCTTACAGGCCAAAGCAACAAGGACTTCTATTTAAATTACAAGTAAATTCGGTAAATTTTAAAATATATAAGTGGATTTTTTTGAAGGCCAAAGCAACAAGGAATTTTATTTAAATTCCTCGGCAAATTTTAAAATATATAAGTAGATTTTTTTGAAATATACTAATGAATTTTTTCAGGATTAAATTTATTTGAATCAAATTAATTCCATATCATATCCTATTCTAATCAGAATTCGAATACAAGCCAAACAGAGCTACTTCTTATTAGGGTAGTGGGCAACGATCCAATTTCCCTAACAGTACAAGTAGTTGATGAAGTTACTTGATCCTCATGTTGTCGATTAAATAGATTATCCGCTTGATTTTCCATTCAAAATAAACATTTTCGTTAAGTGTCCGTCTAACCAGCATATTTTTCTGAATTGGGAATTCATAACTATTTTATGAACATGAGATTAATCATCTACCTAAGATAATGTTATGGGTTTGGAACCCATCAAGGTAATGTTATTTGTTTGAAAGTTTACTGATATCTAAAATTTGCACATGATTTGGGTTGTTGAAATGGGGCTATTGGACTAATGACTGCAGCTTTAGAAATATATTATTATAACATTTTAGAAATAGATTATTATAACATTATAAGTTTGGAAGGTGACTGATACTCACAAATTGTTATTGTTATGGTATGATAACGCACTGGTATTATTATGGTATTATTATAACATTATAGGTTTTGAAGCTTACTAATATTCACAAGTTGTTATGGTATCATAACACACCTGGAAAGAAACATTTTCGTGAACAGCTTGAATGAGTGACAATGCCATCTTGCTTCTAGTTAGGAACTATTTGAAAAAGCAACCTTAAATTCATATCTACTGAAGCTAGACTGGTGGGATGATTGCGACACCATATTGGATTAAAGTTAAAGTAAAGATGTATTCGTTTTTATATTGGAAAATCGTTTGAATCAGTGTTTTAGGTTGCCATTTTTTACTTATTCAACACTGATCTATTCTTTAATGATTGATCCGGTACACACATTTGTACATATAGTTGAAGGGACCATAGGCTTGTACCATTGTTTATCATTAGGTAGGCTTCGAGACTGCAACGAATGGTCACAGTTGTGTAAAAATCGTGACGTTTGAGCGGCCACGCGTCCAGCGCTGTCATGGAATGCGGTTGTGGGGACAGACTACCGTGAAAATGGTATTACCGCGCTAAGGCCAAAGTTTGGGGAGGCCACATTGTGAAATGGGAATAGAATCTGGCAGCGATAACGTTTGGACCTATGTGTGAGCCATGCCGACCAATGTGGACGAGTTGGCATAAGCATGTAACCCTACCCAATCTCAGAGCCAATATGTCACGCAAAAGAAAGAGCTTACCTCTGAGCACATTTTACTTGAGCCAACCTAGCGTTTGCAGGAGGGTCAATACCTTACATGAATTTCAAGAAGCTATATAACTTTGTAACAGTGACGCGCCCCGATAAATGGGTGGATCAAAGACGACAGCTCCATGAAACCTGTGCGCGAGTTTAGGTGAGTTCTTCAGATATATGAATAATTAAAATGATAATATAAAGCATACTTACCCTGTTTGAGTTCGTATTTCAATTATACTCGACCCGGAAATAGTTCGACTTTGTAAAATTCCAAAATTTAAGAAAGGGAAACAAAAATTGGAAGTATACATTTTCAGATTCTAAACTAACTATTTCTTAAGAATTAAATCTACACTTGTAATATTGAAAAACTTAATTTTTTTTTTAATTGCTATTTACGGCATTGTTTAATTGCTATTTATGGCATTGGCAAATAATGTGGGTAAATTTATCCAAAGAAATCTACCTGCCGGCTTAATATATGAAGCCTAACCACATTAACAAAGTACTTTGCAACGTAACTAAACGAACTGAATAGAATTAAATGGATCACATCATTAAATTATATGCAATATAAATTGAATATCCATTATGGAAATCCATGCATATATAAAAATTAGATAGATGTTAATCCATGCCTATATAAATTGAATGTCCTTTATGGCAATCCATGCATATTTGACATTACCATACAATTCCAAAGTGCAGAATGGAGCAAGGTAGGTATAGATATGCAAACATTCTTTCAAAATATTTATAATGGAGCAATGTATGCAACATTTTTTCAAAATATTTTTGGCTATATGTAAATAATCTTTCAGAACACTTTTACGGGTAACTTGAATTCTTTTTTTACAATATTAAGATAAGTTATTTTCAATTAAGATATTTTTATTTATATTCCAGTTTTTTATGTTATTTTTTTTCCAAATTTTAAATACTTACGTAATTTTTGGTAAACAATAAAAATAATAATTTTTTTTAATTTCATTTTACTATCAATGTGTATAAAATAGTTTTTTCCAGTACATGTTTCTATCCTTACATTATTATAAACTAATGTAAATACTTAGCAAAGCATCCAATAGCAATGTAAACTAATGTAAATACTTAGCAAAGCATCCAATAGCATTTTGTTTCTAATGAGCACTCCATATGAGTAATTAATCATAACCAGGAAGGTCATTCATCCTAGAATAATGCTCATTTCTTGTGTAAATGTTATGATTTCTATGAAAATGCCTTTCTAGAGCCATGAAACCAAGGTAGTAACAAAATTTTCCTATCAAACCGGCATGACATTGTTCAGAAAAAAAGCATAGTGTTGTATGATTTAATTTAATTGTTTATAAAGCTCGATCGATTACTTGCTATTCGTACTCAAATCTGCAATTATTTCATTCCATATAACCATTTCTATTTTTCAATTTTTTCAGTAAATGCTTCTTCTATACTTAGACATGAGTACACATGGCAAGTCAACGCATTACCCAAAGACAAAGAAATCAACACAGGCATTATCCATAGACAAAGAAATCACCAATAACAATGCTCTTATGTCAAGTTCCTGTTTCATAACCATACATGGGGTTTCAAGTGGGTACTAGGAATAAAATTGGTAATGTTTGTGCAATCGCTGATTCACTGGTTTTTGTTTAATCTCATGGCCAATATCACCCGAGTCCTATAGCCTACAGATCCCTGCCTCGAAGATAGATTAACCACGTCTACTCGTTTGCACTGTCCATGATAACCGTCATTCGATTTGTTTGAAGCCGGTTAAACATGCCACAAGGAATGGTCCTTGTGCTCATCAGGACGGGTGAAAGAAGCGAGGGAATACGTGATCAATCGAATATTTCATACCAAATTCGAAATCGCTTATTAAAGTGTCAATCGAATCTTTGGTCAATTTCGCGAAATTTCGACAACTATGATATAAAATCCAATTCCAATTCATCGTCGGAAGAAAAACTATATTCTAGTTATTTTAAGTTTGGTAAATTCATTGCGTTCAGAGGCGCTCTATAGTTTAGTATGGGATGGATCTCATATTAAAGTTTTAATATGTAAACATAAATGTAAATATAAATGTAAACAAGTGGTCAATTTCACATAAAAATGTAAACATGTAAAAGTAAACGTAAACTTAATATTTAACATTTTTAATTTAATATCCCCCGTATTTAAAAATCAAACACAATATAAATTTAAAATATAAAGAGGTTTATCAACAATAAAAAAGATTTGAGTCGTCTACTGAGGCAGAGGAATTGTCGGAATCTCGGCAAATTTTTTTACCATATTTAAAATTCAAACACAATATAATTTAAAATATAAAGAGGTTTACCAACACTCAAAAAATATTGGAGTGGTCTATTGAGACGGAGGAGTTGCCCCTCGAAATGCCAACATTTTTTTTCTTCAAAAAATCTTGTAGTTGTAGTTTTTGAATCATGTTTTTGATGGTGGAAATGAATTCATCACCATCAAAAACCTCTTGAGCACCTAAAATTATGAAGTTTGACATTCTTACTTGGATTTACAAAAATCCCTGCCCAATTTTTTCAAAATATGGCCAGAATTTCCATAACTTTCAGGTAAAAAAAGCATAATCATTAGACTACGGCAAAAAAATATATGGTAAATAAATAAAAATATAAATTAAGTAGAGATATGGTAAATAAATACAACATTTTTTATATTTACTCTAGAGATATGATAAATAAATAAAAATATAAATAAACTAAAAATATGGTAAATAAATAAAATATCCTTTCATATTTATTCCATAAACTTCTTTATATTTGCAAAAACTCAAAACGTATGTTTTATTTAGGTGAAGCATATGAGCCAAATATCATAGGACAAATAATTATTAATACCATAAGCCAAATACCATATTTATAAAAGAGGTATGGTAAAGAAATAAAACCTCTTTTTATATTTACTCCATAAACCTATTTATACTTACTAACACCCAAAAAATAACCTCTTGGCCAAATTATTATTAATACCATACAAAAAATATTATTAATTGTAATATTAGTATTAATATTAATATTAAAATATTAATGCTATTATTATTTTTAAATATAATATTCATATTAATATATTATAATATCAGTATTATTAAATTTAATAACTTTGGATTAATACAATATTAAATTTGTTATATTATAGTATATATTAATATATCATGATATATATAAACTTTAGATATATATATGGGATGGAAGAACAAAAAAATAGAGTGATAGAGGTGGAGAGATAGGGGGAGTGACAAGGGAGAGATGGTGATAAACTCAAGGATAGGGGAGAGGAGAAATGAAGAGAGAGAGAGGCAGATGAGTAGAGATGTAGAGAAAGAGAGAGAGCAAGAATGAGATACAAGACTTAGAGAGAGGAGGAGAGTGATGGGGAAGAGAGAGGATTGGAGGGCAAAGAGAGAGAGAACGATGGGGGAAGAGAAAGGTGGGTAGGAGAGAAAGGGAGAGAGAGGAAGTACAAGAGAGTGGACTTGAGAGAGAGGAGGAGAGGGAGGGAATAAAAAATACATAGAGAGAGTGATAAGTGGAGAGAGAGAGGGAGCGACAAGGGAGAGGTGGAGAGAGAGTCTGTATGTTTTGGAGTGACATAAAGAGATAAAGAAGGAGAGATGGAGAGAATGGGGGAGAGAAGGAGATATGAAAGAGGGAAGAATATAGTAATAGAGTTGGAGAGAGAGAGAGAGAGAGTGGAGAGAGAGAGGGAGGGACAGATAGATTGATACATATGGAGTGGGAGAGCATGTGCTTTTGGGAGGTTGAGATAGAGAAAGATGGAGGGATATATATATAGGGAGGGAGAGAAGAATATTTATTGCAATAGATGCATTGATTTCATTTTAGATGATGATTTATAATCCTATTTCATTGCTTACACTAGATGCATTGATTTTAGTGTAGATGTTGATTTTTAATTATATTTGATTGCTTGCACTAAATGCATCGATTTCAAAGTAGATGTTGGTTTATAATCCTATTTTCTTACATGCACTAGATGCATTGATTTCACTGTAAATGTTGGTTTATTAATCTATTTTCTTACTTGCACTAGATGCATTGATTTCAGTGTAGATATTTATTTCTAATCATATTTGATTGTTTGCATTAGATGCATTGATTTCACTGTAAATGTTGCTTTCTAATATTATTTGATTTCTTGCATTAGATGGATTGAGTTTAGTGTTGATGTCGCTTTATGATTTGATGTAAATGGATGTATGATGACACATTAATTATAAGTGGTTGGATTAATATTTTTTATGATTTGATGTAAATGGATGTATGATGGTACATTAATTTTAAAATGGTTGGATTAATATTGTGCATTGATTTCAGTGTAACCATAAAAAATATTGACAATGTACATTGATTTTTGTGTTATAGTAATTCAACTTATTAATATTGGAGAGAAAGAGAGACAAGGTATGATGTTTACTACAATATTTTGACTAAAGATTTAAATGGTTTACAATTTAACCCATCCTTTTCATATAATTGATATCAAAAGACGAAAAACGTGACAAGGATGACAATAAAAATACTAGAAGAAAATAGTTTGAGATTAATCACAATGAAATACTATTTGTAATTTACTCTATTTTTATTATTCAACATTTTCTATTATTCAATACTATTACATTGTCATTTTACATTCAAAATTTGTATTTCATCATTAAAGTTATTCACAATATTTATCATCTCAACAAACTGAGGTAACTATGAAAAATTAAAATTAAATGACCAGATTAATTTGAGACATATTTAGCATATTCAAAATTATTATATTTAATATTAGATGATTTTACATATTATTGATAAAATCTATCATGAATGAAACCAGCCTAGATCCATTTTAACTTCAAATTTATCAAGCGCTTAGAGAGATCAAATCTCTAGAGGTGCAAAACTTTCTGAGACATATTTAGCATATTTGAAATGATTATATTTAATATTAGATGATTTTACATATTATTTATAAAATCACTCACAACTGAAACCAACCTACATCAATTTTAACTTTGGATCTATCAAACCCCGAGAGATCAAATCTCTCGAGGTGCAAATCTTTCCTCAAATTTTGCACTAAAAAAAATGTTTTCACCTCAAGAAATTTGATGGCTCTCGATACTTAAAAAATCGAAAATTAAGATAAATCTAAACTAGTATATTATTCAATAAAATTATATATAAGAAATAAAAGTTAAAATTATAAATTTTAATCATTTGAATATTCAAAATTTATGTAAAATGTTAAATTCATTTATAAATACATTTTAAACTTTCTTCTTACATTTATTTTACCAAATTTAAAATTAAAAACAGCTTTTTGGCATTTCCATTCATAATACTCGTACACATTGTAATTTTGCACACCAAGTTTGCAGGAAAACGCCGAACCAAATAAATACCTATAGAATTCCACGTTGGTCGTCATATTATCTTATTAATATGATATTAATTAGAACTCATGACTAAAGTGTTTAGAATAAATGGTCCTCGTGATTTTATTCTCAGTATAGCAGTTTGGAGCGATGAGAGGGATTAAAAAATTTAGGATGTAAATTTTTTTATATAATTTCAGAAAGTCTTTCTATTTTAATCTTAATTTTTTTAATATGTGATAAATTTAAAATTAATATGGATTTAATTGATTTTTAATAATATTATATATATATATATATATATATATATATATATAATTTTGTTAAAATTTTATATATCATTAAAAATAATACGTTTTATTATTATTATTATTCTGTTAATGTGATATGTATGATATTGATGCTATATATAAATAGATTGATATAAAATTAGTCATTGTACGAAATGTTGTAAAGGAAATGTAGTATGGCATAAATTCAAGAAGAAACGTGAGGGTTACTAAATATAAAAATCAGTATATAAAATGTCATTCAAAACGAGAGGATAAAGAGAAATCACTTACATTATACCATGTTTAGCTCTTCTATAACTTTTTCAATGTAGATTTTCTATCAATCTTCAAAGATTCTTTTTCAAGTTCCAATAAAAAATAATTAATAAAAATATGATTTTTTTCAATATTGAACTCTCTCACTTGATAATAGACATTATCTTATAATTAATCTATGCATTTATTTCTCTAAATGTTGTAAGTATCCCACAAATTTATGGACAACCCCTCTATCTTCATCACACTCTTGCTAATAACTATCTACAAAAGGCCCATCAACATCAACTATTACAATTATGCGCAAGGACGTTTGTATACTTTAAAAGATATGGTTTGCATGTTCGAAGATTTTACTCGTGAAGGTGAAGAGACTATCGATGAAAGCAACGTTGCACTGTTTTGTGTAAAGAAAGGATGTGAAATATTTGAGTGCATTTAGTTTAGAATTGCACAATTTCGATGGGATATTTAATATAATGATCTCGACAAGAGTGGAAGGATTTTTTTGAAATTCAAATTTTTCTTCAATGAGTAAAATGTAGAATGGAAAACTTACTACACTAATTCAAGTCTCAGAGGAGTGATGAACAAATAGACCAATCTCTGCAAGAGAAATCTTCTTCTGAAAAACCTAGAAAGGAATAAGACTTCACTTTAAACCATAAAAAACCTTTCAACAAAAAACAATTACACACCTTAACTATTAGTTTTCTCTTACTATTATCCTCACTGCCTAAAAATATTCGATCTTCTAACATTCTAAAAAAAATGAACACATAATTATTATAACTATACACTTTTAACTTGGGAGTGTTCGTTATATTTCCAAATTTGCATGTAAACATTACACATTTATACATTAATTCCAATTTCCACCCTATCTTTGGATTATCTCAAGATGTTTGCTAAATATAAAATACCATTAGTAGCTTATGAAATGGATGAAGACAATTTCTAAAATTCGTGAGGTTTATAATTATTCTAAACGTTTATTGGCATAATGTACACCATCATACGCTTTATAATTGTAGTATAATGTATTTGGTGTAATAAATAATATCCGCAGAATGTATTTGGTGTAATAATTAATATTCATAAGAGTAAAAGATGGATTCATTAGTGAAAATGAGGTGCTTTTTCAATAATACGCAAGGTTAATTTTAACCTCATCTTTTTACACATTTAATTAAAAAAAACTTCAGGATACATTAATTTGTAAAAGTTATCACAAAATTAGTTGAAAATAATTTCTTTTCCTTCGTGATAGAAAGGAGGTTGAGAATATCTTTCCTTACGTTTGTAATTTAGTTTAGCATCTTTTATGTGTGAACCTTATCTTCTTGTTCCAGGATGAAAATAAGGGAAATCAATCGTATTAACATTGATTAGATCAAACGTGCTTAAATTCTATAAATTAGGTTAACTTGTTTTTTATTAGGCCATATATTTTCATTTATAAATTAAAAATACAGTATAACATCGTTGAAAATCTTATTAAAAAATACAATATAACATCGTTGAAAATCTTATTAATAACCAAAAATAATGATGTAAAATTCACAAATATCAATACACCAAGTGAAACACAATTGTTTCAATGAAAATATTCTTAAGTAAACCAATGAAAAGATATTGTAAAGAAGAGTACATTAGACTATAATAAGTTAAACATATTTCAGATTAAATGATAGCTAATGTAAAGTTCAACATACTCAAGTTGACATTCGGAGAACATTTAATTTTTTAACCAACCAAAGGGGGCTTGACAGAAATAACTTTGAGCCCTTTGGAATTTTTACACCAAGATTGAGCTTCATTATTTCCATAGCTCAAATTGACATTGAAATAAAATTACAAGATAACTAATAAATCAACTAGTATATTAAGGTTGGCATTTAGCGTAGGCATTCACCCTTCAACAAACCAAAGGTGGCTTAACAGAATTAACTTTAAGTCCCTTGGCATTTTTACAAAGAGACTGAGCTTTTTTATTTCCATTGCTCAAATTCACATTCTCCAATTTGATAGCTTCACAGGGAAAACTTTTACTGCAGCTTAAATTAATGGCCTCCAGTGTTATTGAGGTTCCCCTTATGTTTTTTTATGAGACATCAGTGATATTGACATTCATATTAGATTCCTGCACAACCAAAGCCAATATTTACAACAAAGTAAGTTATAAAACTAAAGCCAGTCTTAACAGTGAAACCAAAACTGGAAAATAAGCTGCAGAACTTCTGTGGTCATATGATACTTCAATCTTCAAGTGCCATACAAAAAAGAAAAGAAATATATCTAGCAATAAAATAAAATAAAGGGAAAATGTTTAGATAGGAGGAGAATGATGATCACTGGGAAGTACAACCTGGGAATAGTATTGGTCAATGATGATTGGATTCCTTACATTGTTCATTTATATGTTCTCAAATTTTAAGCCCTTAGCAAAGCCCTTTCCTCCTTGCAATGTTTTGATTCTAACACCATTGTCAGTGCCAGTGAAAGAAACTCCTTTTACAGTGACATTGGTGACTCCATTAAGAGAAATATATCTGCCTAGGCTTCCCACACTATATAATAATAACAAAAATCTATTGTCAATGCACTACATTGAATGGTCATATCCTTTGTCTATTTAAAATTTTGATGAAACTATTTCACCTGATTCCATGGCCTGGTCCACAAGTAACTTGTTCAATGTTAAGATTGGAAGTGCCTTCCAAAATACCAATACAATCATCTCCTACACAACCAAAGTTAAAACTATTATCTTTAATACAATAGTTCTCCTTTCTCCAACAATTTTAGAATGTTGTTGGAAAATATAATCCACCTGTTCCTATGTTGAGATTTCGAAGCTGGACATTGGAAGAAGATATGTGAATTCCATCAGTATTGGGGCTATCCTCTGGGGCCTTGATAGTCAATCACTTAGCCAAGACGTTCTTACTTGCATCAATGGAGATATGGAACTTCTTGTTGTTGATGGAAGTAATATCTTTCAACACTATATTGGTAGTGCCCAAGAATCGTAAAGACTGCCCATTATCATTTCACAATGTCAAGATCACATTTAAGGTAAACTCTTAATTGTTCAACAATTAAATTAAATGACAATTTTTGTAGTTTTGGAAATATTTCAGAATTTGATAGATAGAAGCTAAGTCAAATAAAATTAAACAAAATCAAATATTTCCAAAATTTTCAATCCAAATAAAATTAAACAAAATAAACATCCCAAAATATTCCCAAAATCTGCAATCCAACTAAGTTCAAAACCAATTAAATAGATAGAAGCAATATCGCAGGCCCGAGTTTGCACTACACACCAAACAATGCATTTCAGTCAATATAAGTATGAAGATGTGTAAGTAGATGCTACCCAAATCACTAAAAAAGCAACAGATGACTGATGGTACAACTGATAACTTTATTCATACTTGCTTATTTTTTTTACAGTTCCACCAGGAGCTTCCTTGTCCATCCAAACATCCCCCACCATTCACTGTGAGACCATCAACCTTAGTGAATTGCAACCAATATTTATTTTGAATTTGTTTAGTGCTGGCTGGTGCAATGAGGTCACTAGTTATCTGCCAAAACACATCTCAATGATCAAAAGAAAGAAATATGTAAATCTTGAAGTGCCCACAATATGAAAGTGCTGGGAGGAGGTGACCCTTCTATGAATGAATTCGAAGATGAAGAAATAGGGGAGGGAAGATTGGTGGTTTTTAAGGTGGGGATAATCTCACGATGGAGGATGTGCTAAATACAAGTCAACTAGCTTTGACATTATCTACAAAGCTAATCTTAGGGAAGGAGGAACTATTTCTCTAAGGCTTCTCAAGGAAGGTACTGAAAAGGACTGAAAATGAGTTGAAGGGACTTGTAAGGAATGAAAATAACTCATCTATATAATTAAGTATTTAGGTCACCTTCAACATGAAAATATAGTCCCTCTCAGAGCATTTTATGAAGGGAAAAGAGAGAAGATTCCTGTATATGATTATCAGAAGAAAGGAAACTTGGTTGACCTTCATTGTAAGTTTTCGTTTCAAAACCTATTGATGGTGTTGGACCCACCAACATGTTATGGGATCTTCCTGGTAAGAAGTCCCAATTACACCTCAGATTGTTTGGTGTAGGAGTCCCAGCAGTGGGTCGTATCGTAATGCCTTGACCGCGATTTTGCACAGAGGAAAGTAAGATAACTCTATTGGTAGCAAGGGTGTGATAGCTGCGGCGAGCCAAGGAAGGTCCATGAAAGGTTCTAACACATGAGGAGTGAGGTGAGTGCACCCCTTGGAAACTTGTAATGGTACTGGGCTTGGAAGGGAACACATGAGCAAAGATGCATCACCGGATGGAAAGCAAGATAACGAGCAATGCAAAGTGATGTTCAAACCAACAACACATCTGCAACAAGATTCATACAATTGCATACAAAATAGTTCATACAAAAATACGTAAGTTAAACAACATACATTGCTACAACAACCTGAATAGTCCAACTATAATAACAACATATGCATGAAAATGTGTTGGCTCTATTTTATTAAGAAGTGTAGGTTCAAGTCATACAATACATCCATGTCCAACCACTAGTCCTAATAGTGGTATGTTACAGCCACATCGACTTGCTCCTCCAAAGAGACGTACTAGCTCCATGCAGTGGAGAAGCCAAGGCGCATTACAATATTTTCCAAGATCTGTCCAAGATGGTCTTATCGGAAGCTTGGCTAACCAAACACCTATACAACGAGTTATGAGGGACTATTTATAGCAAAGGGTGGGGTGACCCTTAACATTCCCCTTTATGACATTTCAACTTACCTCATAACTCTTCATCTACTCTATGACTATTGCATCCATTTATCGACACTTAACTTACCCTTGACATGATGTTACATTACAATGCACATGTACTCATGTGAGACAACATGGCTGGAGCAAGCCATGTAAGAAATCACTGACACTTTGTCCATTGTGATGAGACCAACTCTTTAACATGCTTGTGATGGAGAAGGCGGTGAGCTAATGCTAAGCTGGGTCGCTCGTGATGGTGTGCATGCACCCCATGGTGACATCTTGATGAAGCGAACTCTTGCCTCCATTGCAACCGGTGCATTGGTTCATCTCCATCATCCAACTCGTTTGCTAACATTCACATGGTCTTCTTGGGTGCGAATGACCTGGCAACACACTGATGAAGAATATCCATGCTGATCTTCAAGCATATGGTGGTGGTCATGCGCATCAACTTGCTAAAGTACATGTTTAGCTCCAGTTGGACTTTCTTCTCGTCTTCGCCTTGGTGAGTGTGCTGAATGGGTTGGATCGCATGTGTGCACATAATGACATGCATCCTATCGAATCCCTTGCATTCGATCAACAACACTGCTCACCATGTCTGCTCCATGCCAGCTATTGGGATGTATGTTTAACTTGTACAAGCATAGGTTCATCCGTGAGTGCATGTTGCTCCCCCTATTGTTCCTGTTACCGCTGCATCTCATTCATCTATTTGTGCAGCTTCATGTTATTTCTTGAGTTGTTGCTTCAGCACATGAAACTCCTTCTTTGTTCCATTCTTTATCTTCATTCCATCTTCATGCTGCGCTGTCACCTCATAACCTAAGTCTCCAAAGTTTCTTTCATCATTAGTGGATCTGCTTGAGCTTGCAACTTTGTTCCACCTCTATGTTGTCAACAACCTTTGTCTTGCATTCGTTGCATTCGGTATGCTACCTTTAGTTGTTCATGATGCTACTCATCGTGATGCTACTTCCATCATACCTTGATGTCCTCGTCTACTAGCAACTTGATGTGTTTGTGGGTAGTGTTGTAGCATATTTTGGTTTTGATAAGATAGAATATTTGGAAAAATGTTAAGTTAGGATATGGACATAACAATAGTGAATAAAATGTTAGTTTAAAATATATTTTTGATGATAATGTCCATATAAAAGAAAATTTTAGGTTCGTTGCTCTAAAAAATCAAGGAAAAATGAAAATGTTACGTAGAAAGAAAACAAATAAACTCTGAAATTGAGCAAGTCTAAATGCTACTACTCTGTTTCTGAAAAATAATTTTTGTGTGCAACTTGTTTTAAATTCCACAACCCATGACAGTGAAACAGTTTAACCTTGACTACTTCATGCTTCAAATTTGATCTTATAGTTAGAGAATAAAGATCTAGCCAAACTGTTTAATCTTGGCAGATCAGTAGTTAGGTAGAGAATAATAAGGTTCTCATTAGTTATAAGGGTAGATTTAGATAGTCTGTTTTTGTTAAATAAGAAGAAAGGAAAAGGGTTTTCTAGCTTAAATTCACCCATTAAGCGAAGAAAAAATGATAGGACAAGCAAAGGGTAAGTAGAGAAAGGTTGCAATAGTTTATTATTGATTGGAAAAAATGTATATTTATCATGTTTCTATGCTCATGAGGAAATTATACAAGGAAAATGAAGGTCTACTTGATCAAGTAATTAACTTCCCATTCATACCCATTCATTCATACAACTACTAATTTCCCCTTCATACAGTTCATATTCACTCATTTTTCATAAAAAAACCCTTTTCCTATGGTAAGAACCCTTTTTACCTAAGAAAAGTAAAAATCCATGTTAAATCCCCTTTTACCCTAAAAACCCACAAAGAGATGCTTTCCCTAAGTATTAATGCATATATGAAAAGCAAGAACTCATAAAAGACATTAAACTTAGTGTTATTTCTCTATTCCGCTATATTTCATATTAACACTAACATATATTATTAAAACCTTAAGATTTCCCCTCTCCCGTATATATTAGCTCCTTAATAAAATACTCCGAAAACCCTTATTTTTATTAATGAAACTATGTATTAACATATCGCATCACAATATCGGTGGATTCAAAGCTTTTCCACATGAATACATTCCCTTCCGATTGTGATATGCGATGGGAAGCCTCAGACCTGACGTATATATACATACATATATATATATATATATATATATATATATATATATATATATATATATATATATATCTATACCATACCATTTCGGATCTGCCCCTCCATCACAGTCTCGCTTATAAAATAGCCCTCCATGTATTGCGATCCCCGACTGCGATATCAAAGCCTAAACCCAACGCATATATATATTACATATTACCGCCACATCACATTCGGCCTCATCAAAATTCCCAACCAAAGCAACATCCTCTAACTTTGCAATATCCGATCTCCGATTGCGATAGACCTAGACCTGACCATATATATATTACAGTTTAATGCCACATAGCATCCGCCTCTTTTCGCAAGTCCCGACCAAATCCATTACCCCCGCCTAACTCTGATTGCGATATGCAATATTAGCTTAGATTTGATATCAGTATTGGCCCGAGTGAATAAAATTTCAAGTCCGCCATATGCGATTTGTGAAGATTTTCTGTGTTAAATCGTTTTTTCAATTTAAATGAAGAAATGACCCGAAACTCCATTTAATCCGCTAATCATATTTTTAACCATGATTAAGCCATTCCCGCCATAATTAATCCCTCCGTACTCTTTCCGCCACTGTTCATCTTTCACCCAATTGTTCAAAAGCAACATTGTTTTTCCCATTAAACACATAAAAGCCATTTTTGCTCTGTTTTCCTGTTTTACATAGTGCAACCTCCATTATGCCTCTGTGGCCATTAAAGCCATTGTTTACCCTCTGATATGCCCAGACTTCTTCCGATAGCCTTTCAAGCTCAGCAAAGACATTGAATAACTTCAATCACCTAAGTCTTTCTTAACAGTTTATGTGTTTTGCAGGTAAGAAGATGGTTGTTCCAGGTTTAAAAATAAGCCCGCATAACAGTTGGTAGACAAAATGAACGATTTACCATGAAAAACACAGTAAAAACCTCAAATGTGTAGTAAAGTAGAAAGGAGCGTAGTAAAGGTCACTCAGGCACATTAAAGGATATTTACAGAGTTCAAACAATATCAGATAAAAGGTTAAATGAAAACAATCAGCTAGCATGAAGAATGTGAACAACCAAGTAGCTTAAAAGGCGGAAATATCCTACAAAAAGCTAGCACAACCTTAATAAAGGAGACAACAAGAAGAAATTCAAATAGTTGCCCCTATCTTCTTGCCATGAATATCTTTCTTTTCCTAAAAATCTTAATCTGTTTTAGGATCTTTTCCTGAATTTCATTACCGTATAAATAACTCTTCTCTAGAGTTGTAAATGCTTCAGAGTTGAAGATTCATAGTTCATTGCTTGTAAAGTCTTGATTGTTGGTTCTACCTTGAACCTGGAAGCCACCTTTGAAAGAAGCTTTTGTAGAAACTTGATGTATTAAATCTTTCTGGAACCTTAATACAAAGTAGAGGATTCTGAATATGGTTTTACATAGTTTTGTGTTATCTTGCAAGTTTTTCCAGTTTTCAATCATTATGTTATTTCTTCATATGCTTATGACTTATAGAGATATCTAGGTAGGAACAATTAGAGTTTCAATTGATTCCTATAAGCTCCTGAAGTGATCATCTATTAAGGGATTGGATTAATGCAACTATCTTTGTAGCTAATCCCCTCTAATCAATAAATCGCCAGCACCTTGTGTAAGCTTAATTATACTGCCTTGAATCATTTGAACGTAGTTCAGAAGGTTTTCCTACTTATGATTGTTCTGTTTTACAGTATAGAAACTGTGATAATCATATTTTTTGTTGTCCTCTACTCACCACTATTTTGATCTATATCACTATGTAAAGTCTTATAGTATCCCTCTATTGAGATATTAATATACCCCAAAGGATTAATTACTTCAATTCTACATCTGTCTTCATTCATTGGTACTCCAAAAATAAAACCAAAAACCCCTAAAACAATTATTTTAGATACTCTGCCATTGGTAGCTTGACCTACTACTATCCCAGAGGTACAACATCAGACTGGCACCGTTGCCAGGGATTTGAATTTCATTCAAGTTTCCCTTGGGACAACAATATTCATTCATTCTTTCCTTTAAAGGTGATTAAAGGTTTAGAAATGTTAAAATCATTCACCCAGATGACTCGACACTCCCAAGTTGCCACCTTATAAACATACCAAATCTCATTCAGAAGCTGACATAGTTAAACATTTTTCAGATCCTAAAAGGATTTTGAGAAAAGCTAGTTCTAAAAGGGGATACCAACCATCTTCTTCTTCCTCTTCAGTCCTACAATCTGAATAATTAGAATCATTTGACCCCTATAGTAATATCCCATCTGATCCTGATTATTCCCATTTATCACCTAGGGTTGCTGAACTTCTAAATAAAGGAGTTGATTTTAAGTCAGCCTACCTTATCCATTCATTAGAAACTCATCAAATACCAACACTACCTCCAGGATCACCTAAAACTAAATATGATTTGGGTATCAATCTACTAGAATATAAACCCACATATTTTATATCCCCTACCACCTATCATTTTCCTTCCATTTTTGATCAACCTGAAGCTTCTTCTTCCAAATAATCTGAGGAAACCCTTTCTATATATTCCAATCCTCTCTTTGAAACAAAAAAGGGTATTCCTTTACAAGTCCCAAAGTTAGTTCTTAGGACCTCTTTGAAGTCTTTTAGGAGATCTCCTCCTCCTTCACCTCCAACTAGTTCATCAACTCCTAAATCACCATCTTCTTCTTCTACTTCTTCATCATCCTCTACATCCACACGAACACCTTGTACTCCACCTGGACAACCTCATACACCTCAATCACCTCATACACCACCTTCTGTCATGGCTTTCCGACCTATTGTACAGGCTAGATATGCTACCTTAGTCTTACCTAATAACCTTGATGCATTCCCACCTAGATACTTAAAATACCTTCCCAAGTACAATGCAGAAATTGGTCCCTTAGCTGAGGACCCTCTTCAATATTTCCTTGAGTTTGTAGACAAATGAATATTGAAAAAGAGAATGTTTATATGAGATTGTTTGTATGTTAGAAAATTATATATTACGGAGCAATGGATCACATAAAATATTGCAGAAATATAAACACAGAAAATGCACAAAACAAGAGAGACACAGATATACGTGGTTCACGCAGTTTGGGCTACGTCCACCCCGAACAGCTAGTCCTTCCTTTATATTATCCAGCAAAATGAAGAGATACAACCTACAGCAAATCCGCTATAATATCCTCTGTTTTCTCTCACAGTCTCAGCTCTCTGTTTCTATTTCACAGAATACACATCTATCACACAGCCTCAAATACAATGCCCTCATACAAAGAGAGGGGTTGCCTTCTAGGGAAAAAAACCCTAAACTAAACATAAGTTCTACCGTCAGATCATCCGCCTAATGAACGGCCCAGATTGACTAGAAATTACTATACTTTTACAAGGCAATTTTACATTTATTTTTGGCTCCGGGGGCACTGCCCCCAAGCCCCTGCCGGGGGATCGCTGGCCCCCTGACCCCCCAGCCGGGGGGGATGGTCCCCCCTGCACCCCCCTGTGTGGAGGGGTGTACAAAACTTCCTGGGGTATACATCCGACTGAAACAAAGCCTCTGAACAATCATGCTCCACACACAACAATCTCCCACTTGGAGAATGATTGTAGCAACTCCACCGCTGCTTCATTTGCTGGACAATGACTCCTCTTTGGACCTGGTTGTTTCTCATCTTCATCGTCATCCTTGAAGACCAATTGAAACTGAGCATGTTCTCAGTTTCTCCCTGGTTACAACTTTTGTTAGCATATCTGCAGGATTCTGGCTAGTGTATATCTTTTCCAGCTTCAACTCTCCATCTTCCAACATTGATCGTATGAAATGGTACTTGAGCTGTATGTGTTTAGTCCTGGAATGAAATGTTGAGTTCTTTGCAAGATGAATGGCACTTTGGCTATCATTGTATAACATGCTCATATCATGCTCCTTACCCAATTCACCCATAAACCTTTGTAACCAAATCATTTCTTTACTAGCCTCTGTAGCAGCAACATACTCTGCTTCTGTTGTTGAAAGTGCAACAACACTTTGGATTTTTCAAACCCAACTGACAGATGTTCCTGCAACAGTAAATACATATCCTGTAGTGCTCCTCCTGTTATCTCTGTCACCTGCCATATCTGCATCAACATATCCTTGTAGGCAGATGTTTGAACCACCAAAGCATAATGCTTGATTTGTGGTACCTTTCAAATATCTGAGAATCCATTTCACTGCCATCCAATGTTCCTTTCCTGGATTGTTCATGTACCTGCTTACAACTCCCACTGCATGTGCAATATCAGGCCTTGTGCAGACCATTGCATACATTAAGCTTCCAACTGCTGATGCATATGGAACTTTAGACATATAATCCATGTCTTCTTGGGTCTTTGGGCACATTTCCTTGCTATGTTTGAAATGGCTAGCAAAAGGTGTACTAACTGGTTTTGCATTGTGCATGTTAAATCTTTTCAACACCTTTTGTATGTACTCATTCTGAGACAATGTTAATTTACGATTTTTCCTGTCTCTAGTTATTCTCATACCAAGGATTTGTTTTGCAGCTCCCAAATCCTTCATTGCAAATGAATTTGCCAATTTTCTTTTGAGCACATTTATTTCCTGCATGTTAGATCCTGCAACAAGCATGTCATCTACATACAATAACAATATAATATAGCTGTCGTCATTTTGCTTTTTCAAATAAACATAATGATCAGAGTGACATCTAGTATAACCTTGTTCAGACATAAACTTGTAAAATTTTAGATACCACTGCCTTGGAGCCTGTTTTAAGCCATAAAAGCTCTTCTTCAACCTGCACACTAGTTTCTCCTTCCCTTTCACCTCATATCCTTGTGGTTACTGCATATATATCTCTTCCTCCAAATCCCCATGGAGAAAGGCTGTCTTTACATCTAACTGCTCAAGATGCAAATCTTCAGCTGCTACAAGACTTAAAATAGTTCTAATTGAAGTCATTTTAACAACAGGAGAAAATATTTCATCAAAATCAATACCTTTCTTCTGTGCAAACCCCTTCACCACAAGTCTAGCTTTATACCTCTGTTTTCCTCCATCTTCTTCCTTCAGCCTGTAAACCCATTTATTCTGCAATGCTGTTTTACCTGCAGGAAACCTGACTAAGTCCCAAGTCTGGTTATGTGCTAAGGAGTCCATCTCTTCTTTCATGGCTTGCTCCCACTTCTTCCTGGTTTCTACCTGCACTGCTTCTTCATAACATTCAGGTTCACCAAAATCAGTCAACAATAAATAATATAATGAAGGGGAGTAACGTTCAGGGTGTCTACTTATCCTGGTAGATCTTCTAACACCACTTTCGGGTGTTTGGGGTGCCTGTTGCTGTTGTGGTGGTTGTCGTTGTTGTGGTTGTTAATTATTATTATTTTCAGGCACCTTTACTTTTTCAGTGATTTCGTCAAGAACTGCGTATTCCTTGTTTTCTTTTTCTTGCTTCTTTTCCTGCAACTGATTCTTATACAAGACCTTTTCATTGAATATTACATCACTGCTCCTAATGATTTTGTGATTTTCATAATCATATAAGCGATAACCAAAATCATTAACACCATATCCAATAAAGGTACATTTCTTTGACTTTTCCTCAAGCTTTGTTCTATTTTCTTTATCAATATGGACAAAGGCCTCACAACCAAAAGGCTTTAAAAAGGAGTAGTTTACCTTTTTACCTGTCCATGCTTCCGCCGGAACACCACCATCCAAGGAACTTGAAGGCCCTCTGTTTATTAGATAAACAACAGTATCTACAGCATCTGCCCAAAACTGTAAAGGCAATCCTGCATGCAATCTCATGCACCTTGCACGCTCCATGATTGTTCTGTTCATCCTTTCTAACACACCATTTTCTTGTGGTGTTCTTGGAACTGTCTTCTCTCTGCGAATTCCATGCTCTGAACAATACCTATCAAACTCTTTGCTGCAATATTCACCTCCATTGTCTGATCTAAGACACTTCAATTTCTTTCTTGTCTCAATCTCAACCAAAGCTTTCCATTTCTTGAAAGTGTCAAATACATCAGATTTATTCTTGATACAATAAATCCAAGTTTTTCTAGTTGCATCATCAATAAAAGTAACATAATAACGAGAGCCACCAAGAGATGATACCTGAGCAGGTCCCCATACGTCTGTATGCACAAGCTCTAATTTTTCGTTCTTCTTTTCTTCTCCAACTCTGAGAAATCTGACTCTCTTCTGTTTTCCATAAATGCAGTTCTCACAGAAGTCCAAATCAACATTCTTCAAACCCGGCAACAAATTCCTTGAGTGAAGAATCTTCGTCCCCTTTTCACTCATGTGTCTGAGCCTATGATGCCATAATGCTGCATCTGCTCCTTTGGAAGTTAAAGCATTAACAAAGTTAGAAATACCATTGCATAAATACAATGTACCAACCTTTTCGCCTTTTGCTATTACTAGGGCTCCTTTAGTGACCTTCCAAGCTTTATCTGTGAAAGTTGTCACACAACCTTCACCGCCTAACTGGCTTGTTGAAATCAGATTTTTCTTTAGATCTGGAACATGCCTTACCTCCTTTAATAGCCATTGGTTTCCATTCTGCTGTTTTACAAGAACCTTACCCATTCCAATGCTTTTACAGGGTTTATCATCACCCAGACGAACTTGTCCAAAATCTCCTTGAACATAGTCATGAAAGTATTTCTTATCAAGTGTGGCATGGAATGAAGCCCCTAAATCTATCACCCAGGAATCAGTAATATTTTCGAAAGAAATAATCAAAGCATCTTGTAACACCTCACCTGTCACATTTGCTTCATGATTGTTTTCTTGCTGTGCATCTCCTTCTTTTCCCTTCCGAGATCTACAGTCTTTCTTTAGGTGTCCTTTCTTTCCACATTTCCAGCACACTATCCCCGATCTGGACTTGGATCTGCCTTTCCTTGATTTACTACGATATCCTGAGCTCTTTCCTCTTTCCATTTTTCCTCCTCTAGACTCTGGACTCAAAGAATTTCCTGATGTCTCACCGGAGCTTTTCCGTCGCATTTCCTCGCTAAGGATAGCACTGACAACATCATCAAACTTTAAAGTACTAGATCCAGAAACGGAGTTACTAATGGCCATTACCAAACCATTCCAACTTTCTGGTAATGAGCACAAGAATAACAGAGCTCTAACTTCATCATCAAATTTTACCCCTACAAAATTAATTGACTTGTAACTGTATTAAAATCATTTAAATGGTTTGCAACAGATCCACCTTCCGACATATTCATATTAAATAACCGTTTCATAAGAAATACCTTGTTTGAGGCCGAGGGTTTTTCATATAGTTTCGACAACGTCTTCATCAAACCCTCTGTCGTGGTTTCCTTCGAAATGTTGAAGGCGACTGATGCAGCAAGGCACAACCGTATTGTTCCGAGTGCCTTTCTATCGAGAAGGTTCCATTCTTCATCTTTCATACCCGTCGGCATCTTTGTTTTTCCGCCCAATGGTAGGAATAGTTCTTTCTGATACAGATAATCTTCCATCTGCATCTTCCACAGCGAGAAGTTTTGGCCGTTAAATTTCTCGACCCTAAACTTACCATCTTCCGCCATTGCTCCCACTCGAACCAGGAACCCTTCTTTCCTGCGAGTTTATCAGCCAAATATACCTTCGGCTCTGATACTAGTTGTTAGAAAATTATATATTACGGAGCAATGGAACACATAAAATATTGCAGAAATATAAACACAGAAAATGCACAAAACAAGAGAGACACAGATATACGTGGTTCACCCAGTTTGGGCTACGTCCACCCAAAACAGCCAGTCCTTGCTTTCTATTATCCAACAAAATGAAGAGATACAACCTACAACAAATCCGTTGTAATATCCTCTGTTTTCTCTCACAGTCTCAGCTCTCTGTTTCTCGCTCACAGAATACACATCTATCACACAGCCTCAAATACAATGCCCTCATACAAAGAGAGGGGTTGCCTTCTAGGGCAAAAAACCCTAAACTAAGCATTAGTTCTACCGTCAAATCATCTGCCTAATGAACGGACCAGATTGACTAGAAATTACTATACTTTTACAAGGCAATTTTACATTTATTTTTGGCTTCGGGGGCGCTGCCCCCGAGTCCCCGCCGGGGGACCGCTGGCCCCCTGACCCCCCAGTCGGGGGGGATCGGCCCCCCCGCACCCCCCCGCGTGGAGGGGTGTACAAAACTTCCTGGGGTATACATCCGACTGAAACAAAGACCTCTGAACAATCATGCTCCACACAACATTTTACAGTCACTTGAAGGAAATGTAAGGATTTGGTTTAGGCAGTTACTAGCAGCTACCATTAGATATTGGGAAGAGCTTACAATCATATTTAAAAATCTGTGGGGTGTCAAAAAGGATCCTCTTTACTTCCTCACAGAATTTGAAGAGCTTAAAATGAACTTCAGTGAAACAGTTTTAGATTTCATTAAGAGATTCAACAAACTCTATCACAAAATGCCTGTTGATTTTAAGCCTCCTATAGTACCAACTAAGTCTAGATTTTCTAAATCTTTTGATGAGGACTTTGCTATTATGCTACGTGAGAGAACTTCAAGAACTCTTGAGATATGCAAACAAATCATATAGAAGTAGAAGAAAATAGGGAATCCTCAACTTCTCTAAAACTTAAGGAAGAAAGGGCCCAAAGAAAACTCAAAATTGTTCAATAAGCCTCTAGTTCATCTAAGGCTAAATCAGAAGACTAAAAAATAGATGAAATATCATCTCTTCTTGGAAACCTATCAAATAGGATTTCAAAGATTGAGATGCAACCTAGGACCATACAACAAACAATTACTAGGCCCCAAAACCAAAATCAAGGTCAGTATAAAAGAAACCAACCACTACAAATTCTTCAAAGACCTACCAATGATCAACAAGTTCCTACTCCTCTATTGATAGATGACCAACAACCTGACAATAATACTATGACAATTACTGAAGATATTAATAGCATGGATTTTTCTTCCAATCAAATAGCCATCATTCCTCTCTCACAATAGAATCAGGCTCAAGAAGATCAGGAAGCTTCACAGGTCTCTAAATATCATGCCTTTTCTGAATTTTTAATTGCAAAATTAACAAGAGGTATGATCTTACGCCTAGTCCTGGTCCCAGGAGACCTCCAAAGAAAACTCCAATAATTGAACCACGTGCCAAAACTGTTGAAGCTCAAACCACTCTTATTCAGCCATTAGATCAGTCAACTGATACTACCTAAGCTGGTAAAAACATTTTGACTACATTTAATGTTGAAAAATAATTGGAGAGGGTTAAGATCCCAATTACACTATCAGAACTTTCTAAAAACCCTGGTTACAAAAGCCAAGTGACAAAATGGATTCAAAATACCTCGGTTGATGCAAAAGGTGATGTCATAAGTCCACAAGATGAAAAAACAGCAGTAGTCTTTGCCCCTAGTTTAGACATGATAGATGAGATAGTACCTCCTCTCTATCTAACTCTTAAAACAAATGACTCCATGTTATACAATTGTATGCTTGATTTAGGAGCATCACACAACCTTATGCCAAAATCCATCATGGAGCTTTTGAAATTAGACATCACTTAATCCTACCATGACCTGTACACCTTTGATTCCAAAGGGGTGCCTTGTTTATGGTTAATCAAGGATTTAGTGGTTACCCTTGCCCAAATTCCAGTGAAAAGTGTAGTGCTTGATATTGTTGTTACAGATATCCCTCCCAAGTTTGGAATACCCCTTACTAGCTCTTACTGTGTGAAACTAGGGGGAACTCTGCAGATGGACATGTCATATGCTACTATTCCTGTTTATGGAGGAGAGAAACTAAGATTATACGGAGAGGTAATATTTATACATACTGTTTGTAAAACTGACCAGCCAAGCAACCATCTAATTTATGCAATAGATCAAGACTTCGGTTGTTTTCAACTCACTTCAAAACAACAAAAATATCAAGTCAAAATTGAAGAGGTCGTTGAACTAAACCAAATTGATATTTGGAAACTGTTCTTTGATGGCTCTTGCATGAAAGATGGGGCAGGAGTTGGAGTAGTTTTAATTTCACCTGAAAAGAAAAATATAACCCAACCATGTAAATTGGACTTCGAAGTTACCAATAATGTTGTTGAATTCGAAGCTTTTCTTTTAGGATTGAATTTAGCCAAAAGCTTAAAAGTTCACAACTTAAGTGTTTTTACGGATTCTGAACTTATTGTTAAGTAAGTAAAGAAATTGTGCCAGACCAAGCACCCTAGACTTAGGTCCTACCGAAATGAGGTATGGGATTTGGTGGAAAACTTATTTGATGCTTTTAATTTGACTCACATTCCTAGAGATTAGAATGTTCATGCAGATGCCTTAGCTGTCTCTGCTAGCGCTTTTAAAATTCCTAATCATACTAATGTACTCTAGCAGATTCAAGTCAAATACAGGCCATCTATCCTAGATAACCTGAAATATTTGGAAATATTCAAAGACGATGAACAATTGAAATCATTTCTACGGGTAATAGATGATTTTTCATTTCTGCAAATTGATGATGACAGAACTGAAACAAATGAAAACGTAGAAGGGAATGATACTTCATATTTTAAAGATCGGATTTCTAATCATGACATTATTCGAATATCAAATAATTTTATTCCAAAGGATTTCATTCATTTACAAAAATTATTCGATCAAAATGATGTTTTCCAAAACCTGCAGTCCATTTCTTGAGAAGATGATGTAGGAGTAATTAATGTTGGAACTGATAAAGATATTAGAAACATCAAATTGTGCGCATCTCTAGATCTAGAAATCAAAGCTCAATATTTTAAATTATTGTAAAATTATAAGGACATTTTTTCCTGTACTTACACTGATTTAAAGACCTCTAATACATCGCTAATATAACACAAGATTCCTTTGAAGCCAGAAGAAAAACCGTCTCAACAGAAGCTTAGAAGGATAAATCTAGCTCTTATACTAATTGTAGAAAGAGAGATTAAGAAAATGCTAGATGCCCAGATCATCCTCCCTCTTAGATATTATAATTGGGTTGCAAATGTAGTTCCTATTAGAAAGAAAAATGGAGAAATAAGAATCTACGTGGATTTTAGAAATATGAACTAGGAATCATTAAAATATAATTATCCTTTACCTAAAATGGACCAGTTATTGCAAATGGTTTCATGAGCACAAAGACTTTCTATGCTTGATGTTTTTTCGGGTTATAATCAGGTGAATGTTGATACAACAGACAGAGAGAAAACAACCTTTACTACACCCTGGGGTACATTCATGTATGCAAGGATTCCATTTGGCTTAACAAATGCTGGAGCAACATTTCAGAGAGCTATGGACATCGCTTTTATGGGTCAGGTAAATAAGTTTGTGGTTATTTATCTTGATGACATAACTGTTTTTTCTAAATCCGATCAGAAACATTTAAAGCACTTGATGAAGGTTTTTGACATGTATAGAAAATTTGGAATATCATTGAACCCAAAGAAGTCCTTGTTTGCTGTCAAAGATGGGAAACTGTTTGGCCATATCATTTCAAAGGAGGGAGTAGTAATTGACCATAAATGAGTATCTGCCATTGAATCATTGACCTTGCCTAGAAACAAGAAGGAGATTCAAGCTCTTCTAGGAAAGATTGATATTTTAAGGAGGTTTATTCCAAATTATGCAGAGATTGTAAAAGACATAACTAACATGCTCTGAAAGGACCATGAAGTCAAATGGACTCCTACTCCTAGCATGCATTTGAACAAATAAAAAAGGCTATCTCTGAAGCTCCCATCTTAGCCAGCCCTGATTATACTAAGCCATTTAGAATTTTCTCTTTTCCCTTCGAAAACCCTTGTTGGTGTTTTATTACAGAAAAATGAAGATTCCCAAGACCAACCCATAGCCTTTTCAGCAAGGTTATGAGAGATGTTGAGCTGAAATATGACATCATTGAGAAGCAAGACTGTGCCATTATTCAAGCCCTGAAATCATTTAGAATGTATGTCTTACACTCACCTATTACTGCTTGTGTCCCAAATAGTGCTCTCAAAATTGTCTTAACCCAACCAAACACCGATGGGAAAAGAGGTAGATGGATCACTCAAATTCTAGAATTTGATCTAACTATCAAGACTACCAAGCTAGTAAAAGGTTAAGGATTAGTTAAGCTTCTTGCTGAATCCCACTGAAAAGTAGTTGGAATCAATTCTGTTTTGAAAATATAAGGGAAGAATACACAAGAACCTTTTGTCCTTGTAGAAGGTGAGAATCCACAAGAACGTTCCCTTCATCCTACAGGGGAGAATCTACAAGAACCTCCACCTTCAGAGAAGATCAATCCTATACACATTGATGAGAAATATTTGTTGTCAAAATGGTATCAAGATATTGTAAATTTCTTGATCAATTTTGAGTGTCCAGCATAGTTCTCCAAAACCCAATGTAAAACCCTCAAGTTAAAATCCATGGAGTATTGCATTATTGATGCAAATTTATACTGGAAAGATCCACTAAGCATTTTTTTATTATGTTTAACAGAATATAAAACTGGAGGAATCATTGATCAGTTTCATACAGGATTTTGTGGGGAAAATTATTCTTGGAGAGCTACAGCATACAAGATTCTGAGGGGAGAATTTTATTGGCCCACATTGTTTTTACAAGTAGGGGAAAAGCTAAGAGGTTGTGTTCCTTTGCAAATGTTTGTTGGAAAACAGAAATTAGCAGCTCTTCCACTCCATCCATCAATAGTTTCAGCTCCTTTTTCTTAATGGGGATTAGATTTTATTGGAGAGGTTCACCCCACTTCATGTAATAAACAAAGATGGATCCTCAGTACAACAAATTACTTTACTAAATGGGTGGAAGCAATTACAGTCAGAAATGCTACTGATGCAATAGTAATTAAGTTTATTGAGGAGAATATCTTAGCTAGATTTGGTTGCCAACTCAAATTGTCACTGATAATGCAACAACTTTTTCTAGTGTTAAAATGGTTGAATTTTGCCAAAAATATCAGATTCTGTTACATCGTTCAACTCTGTACTACCCTCGAGGTAATGACCTTGCATAATCATCAAACAAAAGCTTGGTAAAGGTAATAAAAATGACTCTAGCAGATCATAAGAAAAGATGGGATTCACATTTGATTTATGTAGTATGGGAAAATAGAATTACCCCAAAGAGACCAACTGGTAAATCTCCATTTCAATTAGTCTATGTGAAAGATGCAATCTTCCCTACCAATTTGGCTTTCCCTGTTTTAAAATTTCTGCAGGATGCAACAAATGAACCTAATGATTTTTCTAGAAGAATAAATCAGATTATTGAACTTAATGAGAACAGAGATGAAGTTCAATACAAATTTCAGAAATATTAGAATAAGATGAAGGACTTGTTTGATAGAAGAGCCAGGGAAAGGGACTTTAAGGAAGCTAATCTAGTTCTAAGATGGGATGCCACGAGAGAAGAGAAAGGAAAGCATGGAAAATTTGACAATCTATGGTTTGAACCTTTAACAATTGCTGAAGTGAAGGGTAAAAACACTTTTGTGCTGCAAAATCTTGAGGGGCTATATTCCACTTATCTTGTAAATGGAAGGTTTCTCAAACATTATATTCAGTACTAAGAAGTCAAAAGAGTTTTCATTGTAATACTCTAGTTTTATTTTCCTTTCGAAGATGTCAGTGTGATATTATTTACACCAAGGAATCCATAGCTCAAGGAGAAGGCAGATGGATCTACAGGTTCTCTGTATTCTACTAGAGAAAGTAGTCCCCATATGGAGCCAATTTGTAGCATGGTTTCGATAAGATAGAATATTTGAAAAAATGTTAAGTTAGGATATGGACATAACAATAGTGAATAAAATGTTAGTTTGAAATATATTTTTGATGATAATGTCCATATCAAAGAAAACTCCATATCAAAGAAAATTTTAGGTTAGCTGCTCTAAAAAATCAAGGAAAAATGAAAATGTTAGATAGAAAGAAAACAAATAAACTCTGAAAGTGAGCAAGTCTAAATGCCACTACTCTATTTCTACAAAATAATTCTTTTGTGCAATTTGTTTTAAATTCCAAAACCCATGACAATCAAACAATTTAATCGCGACTGCTTCATACTTTAAATTTGATGTTATAGCTAGAGAATAATGATCTAGCCAAACTGTTTAATCTTGGCAGATCAATAGTTAGGTAGAGAATAATAAGGTGCTCATCAGTTTAATCTAATCCCTTGGAAGTTATAAGGGTAGATTTAGATAGTTTGTTTTGGTTAAATAAGGAGAAATGAAAAGGGTTTGCTAGCTTAAATGCACCCATTAAGTGAAGAAAAAATGATAGGATAAGAAAAGGGTAAGTAGAGAAAGGTTGAAATAGTTTATTATTGATTGGAGAAAATGCATATTTATCATGTTTCTATGCTCATGAGGCAATTATACAAGGAAAATGAAGGTCTACTTGATGAAGTAATTAACTTCCCATTCATCTCCTTTCATTCATATATTTACTAATTTCCCCTTCACTCATATTTCATGAAAACCCCTTTTCCTATGGTAAAAAACCTTTTTACCTAAGAAAATTAAAAACCAATGTTAAATCCCCTTTTACCCTAAAAACTCACAAGGAGATTCTTTCCCTAAGTATTAATGCATATATGAAAAGAAAGAACTGATAAAAAGCATTATAATTAGTGCTATTTCTCTTTTCTGCTATATTTCATATTACCACTAACATATATTATTAAAACCTTAAGATTTCCCCTCTCCTGTATATATTAGCTCGTTAATAAAATACCCCGAAAACCCCTAGTTTTATTAATAAAACTATGTATTAATATATCACATCACAATATCAGTGGATTCAAAGCTTTTCCACATGAATAAATTCCCTTCTGATTGCGATATGTGATGGGAAGCCTCAGACTTGACATATAAACATATGGCCTCATCGAAATTACAAACAAAAGAAACATCCTCCACCTTTGCAATATTCGATCTCTGATTGCGATAGACCTGGACCCGACCATATATATATTATAGTTTAATGCCACATCACATCTGCCTCTTGTCGCAAGTCCTAAACAAAGCATTTACCCCCACCTAAGTCCGATTGTGATATGCAATATTAGCTTAGATCCGATATCATTATCAGCTTGAGTTAATAAAATTTCAAGTCTACTGTAGGCGATTTGTGAAGATTTTCTGTGTTAAATCATTTTTTGATTTAAACGAAGAAATGACCTGAAACTCCATTTAAGCTAATAATCACATTTTTAACCATGATTAAGCCATTCCCACCATAATTAATTCCTCCGTACTCTTTTTTCCATTGTTCATCTTTTTCCCGATAGTTCAAAAGCAAGACATTTTTTCCCATTAAACACATAAAATCCATTTTTGCTCTATTTTTCTTGTTTTACACAACACAGCCTCCATTATGCCTCTGTGGCCATTAAAGCCATTGTTTACCCTCTGATATGTCCCAAAATCCTTCTGATAGCCTTTCAAGCTCAGCAGAGCCATTGAAGACCTTCGGTCTCCTGAGTTTTTCTTAATAGTTTATGTGTTTTGCAAGTAAGAAGATTGTTGTTCCAGGTTTATAAAAATAAGCTTGCATAACAGTTGGAAGACAAAATGAGCGATTTACTGTGAAAAACACAATAAAAACCTCAAATGTGCAGTAAAGTAGAAAGGAGCACAGTAAATGTCACTCAACCATATTAAAGGATATTTACAGAGTTCAAACAATATCAGATAAAAGGTTAAATGAAAACAATCAGCCAACATGAAGAATGTGAACAACCAAGTAGCTTAAACGGTGAAAATGTCCTACAAAAAGCCAGCACAGCCTGAATAAAATGGAAAGCAAGAAGGAGTTCAAACAACTGCACCTATCTTCTTGCCATGAAGATCTTTATTTTCCCAAAAATCTTAATCTATTTCAGGATCTTTTCCTGAATATCATTACTGTATAAATAACTCTTTTCTAGAGTTGTAAATGGTTCAGAGTTGAAGATTCATAGTTCATTTCTTGTAAATTCTTGACTGTTAGTTCTACTTAGAACCTGGAAACCACCTTTGAAAGAAGCTTTTATAGACACTTGATGTACTCAATCTTTCTGGAACCTTAATACAAAGTAGAGGATTCTAAATATGGTTTTACACAATTTTTTGTTATCTTGTAAGTATTTCCAGTTTTCAATCATTATGTTATTTCTTCATATGCTTATGACTTATAGAGATATCTAGGTAGGAACAATTAGAGTTTCAATTGATTTCTATAAGATCCTGAAGTGATCATCAATTAAGATATTGGATTAATGCAACTGCCTGTGTAGCTAATCCCCTCTAATCAATAAATCACTAGCATCTTATGTAAGCTTAAGTATATTGCCTTGAATCTTTTGAATGTAGTTCAGAAGGTTTTCCAACTTATGATTGTTTTGTTTTATAGTCTGGAGTGATAATCATATTTTTTTTCTATCTTCTACTCACCACTATTTTCATCTATATCACTGTGTAAAGTCTTATAGCAACCCTCTACTGAGATATTAATATACCCCAAACGATTAATTACTTCAATTCTACATCTATCTTCATTCATTGGTCTTCCAAAACTAAAACCAAAAACCCCCAAAACAATTATTTTAGATGCTCTGGCATTGGTAGCTTGACCTACTACTATCTCAGAGGTACAACAGGTAGGCAAGTCCATACACACTTGATCGAGTGCATCCCCAAGTGTGATCTGAATGGTGCCTTTGTGTCTACTCTCCTGGAAACCATTGTACCTATACTGCTAAGAGGAAAATGATCACCTGTGATACCTGGGGACATGGAAACACTCATGGAAAGAAATATGTTAGTCGAAAACCAAAATGAACTTGAGCATTGGCTTGCAACATACTTGTGTGATTGATCATGAAGGTTGTGCAATTTGCACTCGGAGGTTAGGAGACTGACTACCAAGACTACGCAAGGCACGGTCTGAGCTGTTAGAAAGTTGACTAGTTGCTAGAACTGCGCAATGCATAGTCCAGCCAGGCTATTGACTGTTGGAATTGCACAATGTGCAATCTCAGCTGGCATTAACTGCAGGCTTAAGGACAACATTATGCAATTTTCTGGGAAAACAGTCACTGTCCCTCCGAAATGTACAAAACAGTCTTGGAGGATGGTGGCTAGGTAGAAATGCACATTTCTAGAGAGGAAGAAAGAGCCTTCCTTCCTCGGATTGTGCAATGTTATCTAAGTGAAGGTAGAGTCTGAGCCAAGGCTGGCCAGACTCGCTGACGGGTAATTGAACATGAATGTGACTGCGAATGCATGGTGATACTGAGTGTAATCATAAGTGAATGACAGATTCATAAAATGGAACAACATGCATGTGGGTGAGGCGAGTCGCCAAATTGATGACCATTCATGAAAAATAGTTTCGTGCATGTGACAACAGTGAGATGACAATGAAAACTAAAATAGTGCTAGAACAAGCTAGTATGTATCAAAAGAACAGCAACCATTCATTGAAATCAAGCAGACAACATGCATATGAAGCGAAACATAAAAAGTGCCGTAAATGCAATACAAGGCATGGAAAGCGGGCTTACCCCAAAATAACCTAGCTAAATGTGTCGACAGCTCCTAGATGTAATGTGGGATGTGAGATCTGCAATATTGATGTGAGGAATGAGTTCTTTAGCATCTGGTTGATGAGTTTTGATAACATCGAGGTTGCCACGCGCATGCCACAAATATAGGGAAAGCAACACTTGGTGGGAGGTTTCTGAAATGATCTTTGCATGTAACCTCCAACTGCTAAAAATAGATCCCTGAAACAAGGGATGCCTTTACATGTTGCCTTGGGAGAAGCATCCCATGCATGCAAGTCAGTTTTTTTCAGTTGCGAAGGGAACTATTCAACTGAGATGCACATGTAAGAGACTGCTCGAATGCTAGGAGAAAATGCACATTTCGGGTTGCGAACTGGGTTCGCTTCCCAGAAGGTTTTTGCAGTTTCTGGGTAGAGCAGTTGACTACTATCTAAATTTGTGCAAATTTTCGGCTGAGTAGCTCTCCTCGGGAAAATTCCACAATTTTCACTGTGAGTGTTGACTGCCATAATTTTGCAATCCTAGAGCCTAGCAGGCTACCAATCAGGATTGCACAATTTTGAGAGGGAAGGCTGGTTGCCCTCCAGAATTGTGCAATTTCTTGGGGGAGATGCACAACCTATAGCTGGACCAATTATGGGTGATCAATTTGTGAGGGGAATGCATCGAGTTGTGATCAATAGGCTGCCTTTGTGCAACAAAAACACTGAAGCTTGTGTACTTGACGAAGAAAGACATGCTGCTGTGGAGGTTAGAAGGGAGGCTCCAAAATCAAGCTAAGGAAAATTTTTGGAGGGTGGTTGTAGCCACTAAAACACTTGGGGACACACTGGTAGAACTCTGTCTCTCTCAATGGATCTTGATCGTGAAAATCAAGTCTAACATCTCTGGAAGTATTGTTCAATTCGCAGCTCATCTTGCTTTCACACTAGCTTGATTGTAAGATGTAGCATCTGCCAAGATCTTGGTCGATTGAGAAACATTCTAAGGCAAGGAAACACAGTTGTTATTGGGGTTAAGGGGTATATTGATGCATAAGCATTGTAGTCATCGGAGTCTTAGTTTCATCTCTAGTGTTGCTTCGCTGCCAATAGGCCTGGACAGTACCCTGATGGAGTCACATAAGAACACAAGCATGGCTCGGATACTAGTGAGCCTGGTTAGTACCTCGACAGAGTTACTTGAATCACCTCTCTATGTAGGAAGCCTTTCTCTTCTTTCACCTTATTCATTTTTCATTTTGAAATTTTTTACTTTTTATTTTTTCATTTTTTTCAAAATTTTCAACTATGCATAAAACATAATCATTTCAGAGGCGGAAGAGCTATCCTGACTTATTGAGAGTAGAAGAGGTTGTTCCAGCAGAGAAGTAGTTTATTATACCTCTAACATTCTTGCTAAGGTTTTCCCCTTCACCTTACTCTACTTGACTGAGTTGAGAAAGGGTAACCCAAAAACAATCGAGTAGAGTAGGTGACACTAGTTAGTGCACAAGAGTTATGTTTTCACGAAGGTTCACTCTAAACACTACATATTTTCCTTTTACAAATCATGGAATAAAAGTAACAAGACCTTCATAGAGAGGAAAGACGACAGATAACCAAGTAGTGATAGCTATACAAGCACTCTTATATTTTACCCAGCTCATTTCAAGAGTGATACATGATTTGATGAGAAACTAACCTACAAATGAAACAAGCGAACTTGCAGACAACAAAGCAAATTAAAAGTAGAAGAAAAAGAAAAAGCAAAGCAAGTAAGAATACAAGCAAGTAGAAAAACCAACAAACAAAGCAAGGAAGCAAACAATCATGCAAGCAAACTAACTGAAAGCAAACTCTACTCCTACTCCTAAACTAACGGTGCATGGGTCTAATCATGTGAAGTGATATTTCCAATACAGCCACCGGTGCATTGGTTGACCCCTTTAGAAAAGGCTTGGTCCACGAGCAACCCAGTTGTGTGAACCAGCAAGTATGAAAGATATAATAATGAAGACAACCACACTTTGTGTTTCACCCACATGACATAAGTGTGTACAAGTGCATGACGAGCAACCCGTAGACTTATCATGGTGTTGTGTGACACTACGTGCAACTTTAAAGCATAAGAACACTCTTAACTGTGACATGCAAGAAAACTAAAGAAATAAAGATAACTTGCGTTGTGCACGAGTGCTTGCAATTTAAGATTCCTCCAATGCATGAGCGATGGGATCGTGCAATTCGAGTGGAGGAAGTATGATTTTTGTGTGAGATGGATATTCAATGCATACATATGAGTGATGAGGAGCCTTGCGTGATTAGATAGTTTCCTAATCTGAAGTGAGACTAACCCCAAGAGAGTGAGGACCTGACATAACCATCACCTCGAGCTGAATTGCCTCGACAGTCTTGGGTGTTTCAACTTCGTCATTAGATAAATCATCCTAAACAGGTGGCTACAAAAGATCAACTGTGATAGAGTCACGATTGTGATCAAATATGGGAGTAAATGGATCACAACCACCAAGATCACAAAAATCAATGATTTCATTGGCATCCTCATGATCTAATGAATCAAATAGAGGGGTAGATGAAATGTGAACAAACTCATCCTCTATGTTTCCAGAAAAGATGGACGAAAGATCAAGTGGATTTTCAATGAATAACTTATCCTCTTCATTGTCGAATGATGGACCAACATCCGATGAGTCCTATGAGTGATCAATAATGGGTGCATCCATGGATGAAGAGACACATGTGAAATCATGGATGGTAGGTTTACGAAATACGTTAGGAAAGAATGGAGGGGGCTCATTCGGAAGAGAGTCATCCTTCTCTGAGTGTTGATGCTCAAGATCCCACTCATACTCTTCATGAATGACAATGCATGTTGGTTTTGAAACACCAACTCTGTTAGTGGCCTGTTCCTTGTTCAGAACAAGTGAAGAGTCTGAAACATAAGAACACAAGACAGTATCATCCAGAGGAACAACCAAGTGCAAAGACAGAGGTCGTGGAACATAATGCATATGGTAACTCTAGGGAATCACAACGAACAATGCACGAAAATTGAGTGAAGTGTTGTTGGAAGGTACATGTTGAAGAAGTTAGTGAGCATGATCCTCAACATCACTCGATAGTGGTGGAACTTTTGAATGAAGGGATGGTGGAAAGTCAGTTGAGATAGTGGCCGCAACCACATGAGATTATGTAGCTCCAATAGTGGAGAATTTTGAGCGAGGCTTCATTTCAAGCTTCTTCTTTGGATGGGCAGATTTCTTAAAGAAATACTCGAATCGGTCCAAAAGATAGGAAGATTTCATCTGGCTCCTCGTAGCTTGAAACTGCAAGTCATGGAAGCGCTACCAAAAATCCATGATCGATTCATGTGGAGCCTTCCATTGCTGTAGAAGTTTTTGGTCAAGATGGTCTCGATCAAAATGATAGAAAGTATCTTCAATGAGATCACAGAAGTGCTCAAGTGAGTTCACGTTGTCAGTCGGTAGGCTGCATAGCCATCGAAGTGGAGATTTGCAAAGTGTGTATGTAAGCAACAAGCTCGTGTGTTCATCAGAACAACCATATTCCTCATGAAGCATAGAAATAAGGTCATGTAAGTACTCAGGCCAAGCCACTTTGCCTTCACCATAATATGTGTAAGTGGACAAGAGATCGAAAACCTCCCTCGTGATGGTGACATCCTCATGATTTGAAAAACATCATGGAGCGAGAAGAGTGAAAGAATCCTTGAAAGATATGCAAGGTTCAAAACTGGATGAGAGGACACAGCTTATCATCTGGCCCTCCTTCTAGTGCCATAAATGTTGACAGTGTTGCACCCACCAACATGTCAAGGGATCTCCCCGGTAAGAAGTCCCAATTAGACCTTAGAACATTTGCTGTAGGAGTCCCAACACTGGGTTGTATCGTAATGCCTTGACAACAATTTCACACAAAGGCAAGTAAGATAACTCTATTTGTACCAAGGTTGTGATAGTTGCGACTAGCCAAGGAAGGTGCATGAAAGGTTCTAACACATCTGGAATGAGGTGAGTGCACCCCTTGGAAACTTGTAATAGTACTCGGCTTGGAAGGGAACACAATAGAGAAGATGCATCATTGGCTGGAAAGAAAGATAACGAGCATTCCAAAGTGATGTTCAAACCAACAACACATCTGCAACAAGATTCATGCAATTTCATACAAAATAGTTCTTACACAAATATGTAAGTTAAACAACATACATTGCTACAAGAACCAAAATCATCCAACTACAATAAAAATATATGCATGAAAATGTGTTGGCTTTGTTTTATTAAGAAGTGTAAGTTCCATTCATACAATACATCCATGTCCAGCCACTAGTTCGAATAGTGGAACATTACAGCCACATCCGCCTACTCCTATAAAGAGATATACTTGCTTCATGCATTGGGAATCCAAGGCATGTTACAATATTGTCCAAGCTCTCTCCAAGATATTCTTATCAAAAGCTTGGATAACCAAAAGCCTATTCAATGAATTATGAGGGACTATTTATAGCAAAGGGTGGGGTGACCCTTGACATTCCCATCTATGACAGTTTAACTACCCTCATAACTCTTTATCTACTCTATGACTGTTACATCCAACTATTGACACTTGACTTACACTTGACATGATGTTACATTACAATGCACATGTACTCATGTGAGACAACATGGCTTGAACAAGCCATGCAAGACATCACTAACACTCGGTCCATTGTGATAAGACCAACTCTTTGAAATGCTTGCAATGGCAAAGGTGGTGAGATGATTCCAAGCTTGGTCATCCGTGATGGTGTGCATGCACCCCATGGTGAAATCTTACTAAACTCTTGCCCCCATTGCAATCAGTGCATTATTTCAGCTCCTTCATCCAACTCGTTTGCTAACATGCGTATGGTTTTCTTGGGTGCAACTAAACCAAAAACACATTGATGCATAGTGTCCATGATAATCTTCAAGTGCATGCCAAAGTAGATGTTAAAATCTAGTTGGAATTGCTTCTTGTATTTGCCTTGGTGAGTCTGCTGAATGGGTTGGATCACATGCATTCACACAATGACATGCATGCTGCGGAATGCCTTGCATGCGATCAACGACACTGCTCACCATGTCTACTCAATGCCTGCTGTTGGGATGGATCTTTAACTTGTATAGGAGAAGTTTCATTCGTGAGTGCATGTTGCACCCCCTACTGTTGTTGTTACTGCAACAACTCATTCGTCTATCTGTGCAGCTTCATGTTCTTTCTTGAGTTGCTGCTTCAACACATGCAACTCCTTATTTATTCCATTCTCTATCTTCGTACGATCTTCATGTTGTGTTATCACCTAATAGCCTTAGTCTCCAAGGTTTCTTTCATCATCAGTGGATATTCTTGAGCTTGCAATTTTGTTCCTCCTCTATGTTGTCAACAACCTTCCCCTTGGATTCGTTGCATTCGATATGTTGCCTTTAGCTGTTGTTCATGATACTGCTCACTGTGATGCTTCTTCCGTCATATCCTGATGTCTTCATCTATGAGGAACTTGATGTCTTCATGGGTAGGCAAGTCCATACACACTTGATCCACTGCATCCCCATGTGTGCTCTGAACTATGTCTTTGTCTCTGCTCTCTTGGAAATCATTGTACTTGTACTATTGAGAAGCAGATGAGAACCTGTGATACCTAGAGACATGGCAACACTCATGGCAAGCAATATGTCAATCGAAAATCCAAATGAACTTGAGCACTAACTTGCAACATACCTGTGCGACTGACTGTGAAGGTTGCATAATTTCCACTGAGAGTTCGGGGGACAGATTGCCAAGACTGCGCGAGGCACAATCAAGTTGTCAAGAGGCTGACTAGGCTTCTAGAACTATGCAATTCATAGTCCAGCCAGGCTATTGACTACTGGAATTGAGCAATGCGCAATCTCAGCTAGTAGTGACTGTAGGCTCAAGGACTACATTGCACAATGTTCTAGGCCATCAGTCACTGTCCCTCAGAGATGCACAAAATAGTCCTAGAGGATAGTGGCTATGCATAAATGTGCATTTTTGGAGAGGAAGACAGAGCCTTCCTCCCCCAGATTGTGCAATGCTATCTTAGTGAAGGAAGAGTCCATGCCAAGGCTGCGTAGACTCACCGAAATCTAACTGAATGTGAATGTGAGTGCAAATGCATGGTGATACTGAGTGTAAGGATACGTGAATGATTATTCATGCAAACGGTGAATGAAAAACTTAGAAAACGGAACAACATCCATGTGTGTGAGGCAAGTCTCCAAATCGGCCATCGTTTGTGAAAAAAAGTTTCATGCATGCGACAACAGTGGGATAGCAACGAAAACTGAAATGGTGAGAGAAAAAGCTAGTATGTATCAAAATGACAGCAATCATTCACTGAAATAAAGAAGACAACATTCATATGAAGCGAAACACAAAAAGTGCCAAAAATGAAACACTAGGCATGGAAAGTGGGTTTACCCCAAAACAACTGAGTTGAATGTGTCAACATCTCCTAGATGTGATGTGGGATATCAGAGGTGCAAGTTTGATGTGAGGAACGAGATCTGCAACATCCAGTTGATGAGTTTTGATAACATTGAGGTTGTGATGTGCATGCCACAAATATGGGAAAAAACACTTAGTGGGAGGTTTCTGAAATGATTCTTGCATGTAACCTCCAAGTGCTAAAAAGAGATCCCTGAAATAAGGGATGCCATTGCATGCTGCCTTGGGAGAATCATCCCATCCATGCAAGTCAGTTTTTCTCGGTCCTAGAGGGAATCATTCAACTCAGCTGCACATGCAAGAGATTGCTCGACTGCTGGAAGAAAATGCGCATTTCTGGCTGGGAGCTGGTCTTGCTGCCCAGGAGATTTACCCAATTTCTCGAAAGAGCAGTTGACTTCTACCTAGATTTGCAAAAATTCTGGGCAAAGAAACCTTGCTGGGGAAAAATACATAATCTTCACTGTGATTGTTGACTACAAGAATTGTGCAATTATTGATCCTAGCAGGCTGCCAGTCAAGATTGCGTAAATTCTAGAGGGAAGGTTGGTTTCCCTCCAGTAGTGCACAAGTTCTTGCGGGAGCTACTTAGCTTGCAACTGGACTATGTCCGGGTGATCAGCCTATGAGGGGAATGCATTGAGTTGTGATCGACATGCTTCCTTTGTGTAAGAAAACCATTGAAGCTTGTTTACTTGATGAAGCAAGAGATGTAGTTGTGGAGGTTGGAAGGGAGGCACCAAAACGAAGCTAAGGAAAAATTTTGGAGGGTGGTTGTAGCCACTACAACAGAACCCAAGGCTAAGGAATATCTTCTCTCTTTTCTTTTCTTTCTTCTCCTAAAATAGAAAAATTTATTACATTCCATCTTCCATTCATAACATACCAACTTTTCATGGATTACAAAAATTGAAATAAAGTTTGGCCTTGAAAGTTGGCAATATTCCATGTAACCAAGACAACAACATTCATAGGATCCTATAAAATGGGTCATTGAATTGATATAAATCATGGCCTTTTTTACCTCTACATTTTAGATTTTTTTCTATTGTTGAGAGTACATGAATTTCACTTCCATAATAAATGCAGTTGTCCCAAGGATATAGCAAAAGTATTAAATACTATCACTTTACCTGGAAAGTATCGACAATCTTCTTCCAGTTTCAAATTGAGGTTCAGATTGCAATAACTAGACTCAGGTGGCCATGCCCTAATCAAATATTTAAAAAAATTAAGAATTGACTACAGTTCTACATCTCACATATGCATAAGTTGGGATCTAGATTCAATATGAAGTCTTTACAATGCTCTTTTGTTCATTAAAGGAAATCCTCATCTTGTGCGTTTGTGGGTTGGGCCCTTACTTTGTCTTACTGATGAAAAAAATCCTTTATAAAATGTTTTATCACCTCTATATTGGCTATCCACAATGGCTACCCAACAAGCAATAATAAAGATGATGTAAGAAATCCCATCAAATAAGTGATACAAGGTAACAAATGCTCCTATCCTTGATGACATTCCCATATCTATGGCACATTCATCTTTTCAAGCAGCCCTAAATGCAAACATCATGATTGAAAACCACAATAACAACCTCTCCATTTGTTCTAACTCCAATACTTTCCCAAATAGTGATTTCATTAAAAGCAACCATTGTACTACCTACAAATTTTTATACAAAATGACTAGCCATATTAGTCTCTAGATGCTAGTTCTAAGGCCTGATCTTACTGATAGTTTTATGGAGACTCTCTTCATGCGTACTCACAACAATGTATGCAACAACACCAAAGAATACAAAATGTTGTAAGGCTTCTAGCACAAGAATCATTGCCAACCCTTCAAAAGTAGAAATAGTATAAAAAACACCATAGCACTAGTTCCTTGAGGCATTTCCCATTGATAATCAAGGCCTCTTCTGTCAAATAAACTCCTTGCAAAGATTCCAACTTCTTATAATTCTTCAAGATCATCACTAATCTCGTGTTGTTCCTTGAGAGAAACACCATCCTTATTTTCAAGTAGTTTAAACTTGTATCATCACTACCATCACAAGAAAAAACTTGTTGTCCATCCATGCCCTTTATTGATTCACTTTTTTTCCTGGGGCTTTGCTTGAGGACTTGAAACTTGTTCAATCTGAGCCTTATTTGTTTCCATCAAACTACAGCCAAATGTATTCCCATCCACACAATGGACACTTTACTCGCTGGCTTCATCACCTAGGATAAGATTTTGACACCAAGAAATTCTCCACCAATATTGACAACCACTGTGTAATCGAACTCAGGCATGCATGTATCATCAATAGGACCTAATCCTCCTACAATGACTGGGTTGTGGTGGAAGAAATCCATTGCCCTTGTCTATTGTGGTTGCCACATGATCTTCATTCCTCACATTGCAATGGATGAACTCAAATTAAAACTGCTACAAATAGATGCCCTATTGTCTCTCCAATTGCAATGGCGGGAGCAATGATGATTGCCATCTTTCCTTCAATCTTGATCATAGTTGGCTACATATAAACCATGGATTACTGTAGTAGAAAAACCCATATAAATTATCTAAAATCTAAAATCATATGAATCCAAAACCTTCCATAAATAAAATTAAAACTAAATCTTTTTTATGTGTGGGGACACTGAAATCAAAACATGATTCAACTTGATAAAGACCCAAAACGTTGCAATGTTGAAAAAAAATAAGCCTAGTTTGAGATGAAATCAAAATAGTGCTTCAAAGAGATGACCTGTAGTATCTCCAATGCCAATTATTACACCAATGATGATTTCCATCTTTCTTATAGCCTAATCATATGTAGCTACATAAAAAGCGTGGATTACTATAGTAGCAAAACCCATCTAAAATATTTCAAATTTGAAATCACATGCATACATAAGTTTCTGAAAGTGAAATTAAAACTAAATCCATGTGTGTGGGGATCCTGAAATCAAAACCAAATTCAACCTGATATGCACCTAGAAAGTTGCAATGTTGAAAACAAAATTAAGCCCTGTTTGAGATGAAATCAAAACCATAGCCTATCTGATATGCACCTACAATTTGCATAGGTTCAAACACTAAAATCAAAAGTTCAGAACTGAAGCCAGTACATAGAGTTTGACAAGTAGATATCAAACTTATGCAAAGGAAACCAAAATTAAAATTAGAAAGCTAAAATCAAAACTATGCACCCATAGGTTTCCAATCTTAAATAAAAAATGAGCCCAAATTGAAAACAAAACAGAGGGGAATCAAAGACTAAATCAATACTTTAGAACTAAATCCAGTACCTAGAGTTTGACAAGCATAAATCAAAGCTATGCAAAGGAAACCAAAATCAAAACTATACACCTGCAGGTTGCCAATCTAAAATTAAAACTAAGCCCAAATTGAAAATAAAACAAAGGAGAATGAGTGGTGTACCAACGATCATTATCATAGGGTTTCGTTAGCATATTCCCATAATCCACCATCAAAGCAAGTCCACTAATAAAGTTAGAATACTATGTTACAATAAAAAAAGATGGTTGAACCACATACCAAGTGTTTAAAGAAGAAAACAAGGGAGGTAAAAACTCTTTTCTCTTTTACTACCAGATTCAAGGATATAGGTTCATAGTTAAGCAAAAGAATAGCTTGAACCAGGTGTGTGCAAACATCGATGAGACAAATCATGTTATTGTGATTTCTAAACCCTCGGAACTCCACCGGTGACAATGTTACAAGGCTAGCTAAAGTTTTCTTACTAACAGTATAGACACAAGGGCCCAAACCTCCCGCGGTGCCTGCTACACTGCCCTTGTCGACGATGCAATGTTTCATCAATGGCTTCATCGCCTAGGCTACTAGCTCGACACTGAGAAATGATCCACCAATATTGACATCCATTGTGAAATTGAGCTCAGCCATGGATGTCTTAACAATAGGATCTACTCCTCCTAGAAAGCTCGGGTTGTTGTGGAAGACATCCACTACCCTTGTCCATTGTGCCAGCCACATGCTCTTCATTCCTCACATCACAGTGGATGAACTTAAATCTGTTGCCCAACTTGTTAACCAAATTCTCTATGCTTTGGACATTTGCTATTAATACTTTGGCACCATGTGCTTCAAAGAGATGACCTATAGTATCTCTGATGCCAATTATCTCACCAATGATGATTTCCATCTCACTTATACCCTGATCATATTGTAGAAAATCAATGATAGGTTAACCCAATAATGTAATATAAATCAAAGCAAAATACTATAACCTACTTCTACTATCAATTTGCGGAAGCTTAAAGATTGAGCTGAACTATATAACCAAAAGAAGAAAAATCAATGGCACAATACACATGAAAATACTTTGGGGAAAGTATCAGATATAAACCCCACACTATTGTATTATCATACATGGTGGAAATACATAGGCATTATACAAAGCCTTAGCTCTCGCAGCTAGCCAGCTCTCAGTACTATCCCCATAGATGCTCATAGGAAATCTTGGCTTCTCTAAAACCTTCCTCTATGACCTCCAAGGTCCTATTCCTTGCACTGTTGCTTGTGGATGGTTATCCTATTACCAAGTGGAAAAACAAGCCTTCAAAACTGCACAATCCTCAAGGATGAGTCCTTGACTGCATGCATGATTTTTCTCCATAAGAAAACACATGAAACTAATAATACATTGTCCTTCAACATGAATCTCAATTGGGTCTTTCTCGGAATAGACATGCGTGAGTTTCTGATGAGGGAATATTCAGTTAACTCAAGTAGCACTAGTTGAGTGCATTAATGCATCAACTAACTGTTAACTCACTATTAGTTCCTCAAATAGTTTGGAACTAATTTAAATAGAATTAACTCAGTAAACTGAGTTAAATAATTACAACTCAAATATAACTTAATCTTATCTCCTTAATTTAAGGGATAACTCTTGCATGACTTCAGAATGACTTTAACTTGAATTTATCCAACTAATTAATTTAAAATAAATTAATTAATTATTTCCAAGTCGTTGTTAAGACTAAATTCGATTTTAATTCACAATTTAATTTAAGGACAAATTAAATTGGAATATTCTTGTTTCCATATTCCAACACACCCTCTCAACAAGAAAGGGATTATCTACCACCTTGATCTTATCTCTATGGAACTTGAATTTACACTTTGACAACTCCTTTGTCAAAATGTCAGCATCTTGCTCCTCTGTCGAAATATCCTGCAGCAACATGATCATCCTTGCTACACAGTCTCTGAGATGATGATACCGGATCTCAATGTGCTTGGACCTATCATGAAATACTGGATTCTTAGAGAGTTTGATACAACTCTGATTATCACAATAGAACAAACGAACTAGGATTTTCCACATCTAGATGGCCTCACATGCTTCTTGACTTGCAGCCATGTATTATGCCTCTATCGAGCTGAGTGAAACCAATCTCTGTTTCATGTTGCACTAAGAAACTGCCACTGACCTAAGGTTGAAAATCCATCGTAATGTTCTCTTTTGATGTGATGAATTCCCTGCCCAATCTGCATCAGTTCAACCCTGTAGCTTCACTCCCTCTGTCTGTCTGTACCATAATCTATACTAAGATGTGCCTCTAAGGTATCTCAATACATGCTTTTCCACCTTCCAAAACATTTTGGTAGGCTGGACCATTGCTTGACTCAGTTGGTTCACCGCATAGCACAAATTTGGTCGTGTGTTCATTAAGTACATCAGTGAACCCACAAGCTTCCTGTACACAGTAGCCTCAACCACTTCTCTTGATGTAGAAACCTCCTTCCTCCAGTTACTTGCTAGAGGAGTTTGCATGGGCTTGCACTTCTCCATGTGGAATATCCTGAGTATCTACTTGGCATACTTTCCCTAAGACACAAACAACTCCCCATCCTTCTGCCACACTTCCATAGCGAGGAAGTAATGCATGAGACCCATGTCTTTCATCTCGAATTCTCTTGCAAGGTCCTCCTTGCAAGACACGATCAATTGATCATCACCAGTTAATATGAGATCATCAACATAAAGTATGATGATCAAAATCTTAAATTTCACCACGATGTGGTACAGGTTCACATCCACTTCACTCTTTGTGAAGCCCAACCTGGTGAAGTAGTTGTCTATCCTAGTGCACCAAGCACGAGCTGCTTGCCTCAACCCGTACAACAATCTCTTGAGTCGGCAGGCGTGTGACTCATGATTGAAGGTCACAAAACCTTTTGGATGCTCTATTTACACCTCTTTCTTAATCTGTCCATTGAGGAATGCAGTATTCACATCCATCCGATGGATCTTCCAACCCATCTGTGATGATAGTGCCAACATAGATCTGATAGATGAGTACCTTGTGATAGGAGGAAAAGTCCCATCATAGTCAATCCCCTTGACCTATGAAAAACCATGGGCAACAAATCTTCCATTATTCTTCTCCACACTACCATCAGTAGCTTGCTTTACCTTGTAAATCCAATGCAAACTCACAACTGACTTGTTCTTCGTTCTTGGAACCACATCCCAAACATTGCTACGAACTATGGAGTCATACTCCTCCACCATAGCATCAACCCAAATCAGCTACTGCACTGCTTCCTCAAAGGAAGATGGCTCGGTCTCAACACATTCCCCAGCAAGGGCCATGAATGCAGTGTACCACTCAGGTGACCTCTTCTATCTGCACTGAGAATATGGCTCTCCCACATTCTCTCTCACATTCTCCAGCAATCTATCATTGTTAGGTCTCTATAATACTAGTGATTCCCCCATTACTATTGTCGTTGTATCCCTTATTGTTATTGTTGTGTTGTTATGATTCCCATATTGTTATTATTGTGCCCCATAGAATCCTTATATTGCTACTTTTGTGCCTTTATATTATTATTGTTAGGTCAGCTTGGTTATATTGTGACCCCTTAGACTCCTATATATAGAAAGGATGTTTTGTTATTTGAATCATCCAAGAATTGTTCATATGTGTAATGTAAATAAGGTTTTCCCCTCAAAGAGTCTTATTTCTAAGGCGTTGATCTATATTTTCTATCCTTTTGTGAGTTGGTTTCATAACATTTGGTATCAGAGCTCTGATTCTAGGGTTTCGCTGCTCCAAACAGGTCATCATGGAATTTTCACTCTAAATTTTTTTCTGTGTTGTTTCAGATGCTAAAGCAAAATCCCATTTGAGAATAAATCTTATTGAACCTTAGTTCCAAATTTCATATCTTGTCTCACTACATTTTCAGAGATGTGATTTGAGGAAGGTAGGGCTTTTGCAAGCTCCAAAATTTCATCTAAAATAGGCCATCATAGAATTTGTGCTATAACCCTTTCACTACAAAGTTTCAGAAGCTAAAAAGAACCCATTTGAGAAGAAATGGGTCTGAACCATGGCTTTGAATTTCAGATCATGTCTCGCTATATTTTTGGAGATATAATCTTAGGAAGTTAGGGTTTTTGGAGACCCTCAAATTACATTCCAAACATGTCACCTTGGGAAAATCGTCATAACCTTCTCTTTGAGCATTAGATTGAATTTTCGCCAGAAGTTACAGAAAGAGGACGGATTGTAGTTTTTTGGGTACCATTTTCAAATCCTAAGGTTGAAACAATGACCCATAGCACGTCGTACAAGTTCTCTCTACTAAACAAGTCTATACTCAGGTCATCGTGGGAGATTTGGCATAACTCTTCATAAGAGAATCCAATCTTGATCAGACTTGTGGAATTAGAAATATTACTTAGAGGGTTATTGCAGGAATAAATTTCAGACCTTGGAGATCTAAAATTACAGAAATACGTCAAATTTAATATCAAGCTCCTACAAAGTGAAAAAAAAGATGTGTAGGTTTTTTTTTTAATTTTTTTGCATGAGCTTGGTTTGAAAAATTAGTTTGAAGGAATTCAAAGGGCATAGTGAAGCATTATTATCAATAATTGATGCCCCGAAGAAAGAAAATGGAAACACCTAGTAAGCAACCTGAAAGCTCTAGCATGAATCATGAAGAAGAGGAAGAAATGCAACATGATATATCAAAATTACAAGACCAAGTGCAACAAATGTCACTCGCACAAAAAGTAATAGAATCTAAGATGGATGGTTTAAAGAAAGACATAGAAGCTAAGATGGATGGTTTAAATAAAGCCATGGAAGCTAAGTTGGATAGTTTAGAGAAAGACGTAGAAGCTAAGATGAATGTCGTGAAAGCTAAGATGGAAGGCGTGGAAGCTAGGATGGACAATTTGAAGACAGATTTGAAGATAGGCATGGAAGACTTGAAGATATATTTGAAGATAGATTTGACAAAGTTTCTACAAGAAATGCTTACTAATGGTGAAAGGGTAGTAAAGAAAACTCATGAAGATAAAAAAATAAATGTTAATCATGATTTCATAGACTCTAACGTTGGATCGAAGAACCACCATGTTTCAAAGATCGATATGTGGAAACTTGATGACAAGGATCCTGGAACATGGATACTATAGATGGAGAAATTTTTCGATCTCCATAATGTGCAGAACACACAAAAGGTACACATTGCAACTTTATATTTGGAACCAAATAAATTTGTATGGTATCGATGGCTTTGCTATCGTAAACAAATTGTTACTTGGGCTATTTTTATGAATGAAATGATAGAACATTATGAGAATATAAGAAGAAAAACTTTTTTTAGCCAATTGATAAATCTCAAACAAAAGGGTTCAAGGATGGAACACATTGAGGACTTCAAAAAATTGAATATAAGGGTAGAAGATATTCCAGAGGAGCATAGGAATGATGTCTTCATAGGGACTTTAAACGATATCATCCAACATGAGGTTCAAATATGGGAACTAGATTCATTGGAGAAGGCATTCAGGTTAGCAAGAAAAATGGGAAGAAAAATTATGGCAACAGGGAAGACTACTACTCACAATCATAAAGATGGAAGTGTTACTACTCCTAGCCACGCACAACCTACAAGGTCAAAACCGCAACAATTGGAAGAAAAAATAGCAAAAGGGCTTTGTTACAGTTGTGATAGCAAATACACTAAAGGTCATAAGTGTGCCAAGAAGAAATTATTTTACATAGATTGTGAAGAGGAGGAAGAAAAGGAACAAAAAATGTCAAGAGAAGAGGATATACACCAAGGACAAACCTTTGAAAAAGAAGAAATGAATCTGACCATATCTTGTAATGCGTTGGCCAGAATTACCACTCCTCAAACTATCAAGATAGAAGGGCATATCAAGAATAAAAAGGTAATAGTGTTGATTGATTCACGAAGTATCCATAATTTTATTTATTGTAAGATAGCCAAGGAATTGAATTGCTTCCTATATCTACCACCATAGTGTCAAGTGATGGTTACAAGTGGAGGAACCATAAATTGCTCAAGAAAGTGCCATAATATCAAGCTATCCATGGGAGAATATGTATTGAACATCCCAATGCTTTCCATTCCAATGGGTGGTGATGATGTTGTACTAGGAGTCCAATGGCTATAAGCCTTGGGTACAATAGCTTTTTATTTTCATGAAATTCTCTTTATAAGGAAAGGAGGTTGAATTAAGGGGTATCGCAGGGAAACTGGGAAAGATAATCAACTCTAACTGAATGATAAAGCTTCTAAAAAAACAACGATGAGGCATAGTTGCACAATTATGTTCACTAGAGGTTCCCACATTGAAATCATCCATTTCTGTAGATCTCCAAAAAGTCTTGGACAATCATTCCAAGGTATTTGAGACTCCCAAAGGTCTACCACCTATTCGTGATCATGGTCATGCTATTAATTTGATTCCAGCAAGTGTTCCTCCAAACATCAGGCCTTATAGATATCCCTATGTCCAAAAGAGTGAAATTTAACGTATCGTTGGAGAACTGCTAGAGGCTACTATAATTCAACCTAGTCAAAGTTCTTTCTTTGCTCTAGTAGTATTGGTTCATAAGAAGGATGCATCATGATGCAAGTATCCAGATTATAGGGAGCTCAAAAAGCTCACTATTAAAGATAAATTTCCCATTCCTGTCATTGATGAATTATTGAATGAATTGCATGGACCAATTTACTTCACCAAGTTTGATCTTCGTTCAGGATATCATCAAATCAGAATGAACACTGGGGACATTCCAGAAACAACATTTAGAACTCATGAGGGTCATTATGAGTTCTTCTTCATGCCTTTTCGCCTTACTAATGCACCTTCTACATTTCAAGGTTTGATGAATTCCATTTTCAAACCCTTCCTTAAAAGAATTTTGTTAGTACTTTTTGATGATATACTAATATACAAAAAATCTTGGAAGGATCATGTCCAACATATTGACAAGGTACTCAAACTATTGGAGGATAAACAATTATATGAAAAAATATCCAAATGTTCTTTGGAGTACAAGACATGGAATATCTGGGTCATATTGTATCACATGAAGGTGTTAAGGTAGACCCTAGAAAAAATAAAACCATTAAGGAATGGAAAATCCCCACATCCATAAAAAATCTACGAGGATTTCTCGGGTTGACAGGGTAGTATCGCAAGTTTGTTAAGAATTATGGGAGAATAGCAGCACCTCTACCAACATTATTGAAGAGAGATGCATTTTCATGGACTCCAAAAGAAACGAAGGCCTTTGAACATCTTAAAGAGGCAATGTGCCAAGCACTAGTGTTAGCTACACCGGACTTCAAAAAAAAATTTATTGTGGAATGTGATGCCTCAGGAAATGGAAATGATGTTGTTTTAGTGCAAGAAGAAAGACCCATTGATTTCGAAAGTCATCCAAACAAAATGAAAGTATTTACACAAAGCTATTTAAAAGAAGGAAATGTTGGCAATACTACATGCACTTAAGAAATGGTGACCCTACTTAATGGGAAGACACTTCAAGGTAAAAACAGATCATGATAGTCTTAAATACTTTTTATAACAAAGATTATCTTCAAAAGAGAAATAAAAATGGGTCACAAAGATGTTTGGTTATGACTTTGAAATCATCTACAAAAAATGGAAGAAAATTGTTGTGGCATCTGTTTGTGCCATTTCTATTATCCAACCAGATTGGATAAATGAATCAAGGGATGAATGGAAGAATGACAAGGAAATGTGGGCACTCATTCAAAATATACAACAAGATCCTAGTACATCTAATACATTTAGCTAGAAAAATGATTCGTTATGGTACAAGGATCAGTTATGCCCATGTAAGAATTTCCAACTCAAACAAAAGATTCTTAGGGAATTTCACACCTCTCCCTTAGGAGGGCACTAAATATTTCTAAAACCCTGCCACAGGGTTAAGAAGGATTTTTTTTGGGATGGACTTAAATCGGATATTCAAAAGTTTGTGGCAGAATGTTTGGTTTGCCAACAAAATAAAGTTGAAAAAATTAAGACCCCAAGACTATTACAACCTTTATCCATTCCAAGCCAACGTTGGGAGGAGGTTTCAATAGATTTTATCACAAGTTTCCCCGGGTCCGAAGGAAAGAGTGTTATCATGGTGGTAATTGATAGAATTACCAAGTATGCACACTTTTGTGCATTATCTCATCCATTTAAAATGAGTATAGTTTCTACTACATTTATGGAAACAATTCAAAAGCTACATGGAAACCCAAAGATTATTGTAAGTGATAGAGATCCCATTTTCGCTAGAAATTTTTGGACAGAATTATTTTCTTGTCTTGGTACTCAGTTAACTCATAGCTCATCTTATCATACCCAATCTGATAGGAAAACTGAGATAGTAAAAAATGTTTGGAAGGATATATTCGTTGCTTTGTATCTGATAAACAGACACAATGGGTCAAATGGTTGTCTCTGGCTAAATGGTGGTATAATACTTCCTTCCATACTGCAACAAAAATGACCCCATTTATGGAACTTTATGGATATCATCCACCATCCATCACATCATATTTAAGAGAAAATTCTAAGGCTCAAGCAGTGGAAAATCACATCAACCATCAGCAACAAGTTCTCCAAATCTTAAAGGATAACCTCACCTTAGTGCAGAATAGAATGAAACAACAAGCAGATCAACATCGCAGCAAAAGAAGTTTTGATGTAGGTGATTGGGTATTCCTACAGCCATGGAGATGTTTTACCTTACGGTTAATGCAGGATTAATTTGTTTTGAAAAAATTTAACATGTTAATTTTTTTATGGCGATGAAGGAAAATATGATAAAGAGAATACTATGGAATTGTTTTACAATGGGGTGAATGTGGGATTAATTTGTTTTAGAATGTATTATAAAAATTAAGAAAAAACATTCAATTGTTTAGTAAATATTATATACTTTGACTATGAAAATAATTTAGGTAGATGTTATAGTTTACAGTTTTAACCTTAATGATTTATTTCATAAGAAAATATAGTTTACATTTTTCATTAAATTGTAGAATAAAATAATGAAGAGAAATAAATCTCAAAAACTTTTAGGAGGGAAATATTTTCGCGAAACCTTTTTTTTTTTGGGGGGGGGGGGGGGGGGGTGGATTTTTGGAGGGAAAATTTCATTCTCTAAGCTATATAATATCTTTAGGAGACTCTCCATTTGTATCATTCAACATATTCTATTTGAAAGGAATGGATTGTCCTGATAATGAAGTTTCGATTTTTACAGCATCAACATCTTCATCGCGTAACAATTGTATTCATATGGATGAATAAAGTGGGAATTATTCCACTATGAATAGAAAGTCAATTCTTCCGCTTAGTCTTGATCGGAAGGACTATGAGAGCAACACTGATGAAAGAGGGGATGGAGAATTTCAAATAAATAAAGAGTCACAATTTCCACTTCTCCTAATTCGAAGGACTATGAAATCAACAATGATGATGAGCTTGATGACAAATTTCAAAGGAATGGAGTGTCACAGTATCTGCTTAGTCCTAATTCTAAGGACTATGAGAGCAATAGTGATGAAGAGCATGATGGTGAACTTCAAAAGAATGGAGTGCCATGGTGTCCACTTAGTCCTAATTCTAAGGAGTATGAGAGCAGTAGTGTTGAAGAGCATGATGACGAATTTCAAAAGAATGGAGTGTCATAGTGTCCACTTAGTCCTAATTCTAAGGACTATGAGAGCAGAAGTGATGAAGAGCGTGATAACAAAATTCAAAAGAATGGAGTGTCAAAGTGTCCACTTAGTCCTAATTCTAAGGACTATGAGAGCAGTTGTGATGAAGAGCATGATGATGAATTTCAAAAGTATGGAGTGTTACCGTGTCCAGTTAGTCCTAATTCTAAGGACTATGAGAGAAACAATGATGAAGAGTGGGATGATGAATTTCAAAAGAATGGAGTGTCACGGTGTCCACTTATTCCTAATTCCAAGGACTATAAGAGCAACAATGATGAAGAGAATGATGATGAATTTCAAAAGAATGGAGTTTCACAATGTCCTCTTAGTCCTAATTCGAAGGACTATGAGAATAGCAGTGACAAAGGATAGGATGATGCACTTAGTCCTAATTCTAATGAGTGTAAAGGTAGGAGTGAAAAAGGACAGGATGTAGCATTTTTAGTAAGTAAACAATCACATTTTCGATGTAGTCCTAATTCTATGGATTATGAGAGTGGCACTGACAATGCACATGAGGAAGAATATCCAATAAACATCGTGTCAAATTTTCCATTCAGTCCAAATTCTAAGGACTATGACAGTAGCACTGAAGAAGGGGAAGATGAAGAATATCCTCCACATTAGTATTTGAAAAGCACAACTGATCATAGTGTGGATAACATTCCTCTTAATGATGATGAAAATCCTTATACAAGTGATGATCCAATGATGGAGATGTTGCCAAGAAATATTGTATCGAGGAGTAGGAGCAGAGCTTTTCATATCAATGCAAGATGTTCTAGTTATACAAGGGGTAGAGTAGAATATCTGACGAGAAGAAGTTCTATCAACGCACTCATTTCAAGTGAATGTTGCCAAAAGGATTGCTTGAAACATATGGATTTCAAATTTTCATTAGAGAGCAAGAAGAGACATTTGTCAATGAATAAAAGCATGCATAATTCATATTTAGTTGGGTGCATGCAATCTACATTGTCAGGTTATGATTATCATATTAGGACTTTATTTATCTATAGAAAAGATTTCAAAATGTTTCATTCAATTGGGAATTTTCGTCTCTCGAGTCAAGAAAATTTGGAAAAGTATCCCACATTTTAATCAGAAGTACGTCATAGAAGACAGTTTGGGCCATTATCAAATACTACAATGTCATGGATGAAAGAATTCTTTTCAAAGCATGGAGAGTGTATGCCAAATAGATAGACAATACATATTCCAAATAATTTTTCAAGACGAGAAATGTACAAATTATACAAAGAATATGCAGAAGGTGCTAAGGGACATGGCCGGTTTATTACATATCAATATTTTGTGAAGGTATGGAGGAAAAAATTCAACAATGTCCATATTACTAAGAAGACAAGGATGGGATTTGCAGTACATGTGCTTCTCTTAAATCAAAAAGGGAAAAATGTGAAGGATCAGAAAGAGGTAAGTATTCATAGCATTAAATTTTAAAATTGTATAGTCGTCAACTATGAAAACATACTTCTTAATTGCTTTCTTTTATGTTGTGTAGATTCAATTGTCAAAGAACTTCATGAGCATTGCGAACAACAAACAAATGAAAGGAAAAAGTTGTACTTGATGGTAATATAATCCAAATAAATATTTGGGTTTGATAATTGATGGTATGGACCAGAAGAAAACACTTTTACCACATTTTTTTCGCACACCCAAAAATTTACAGGAGGAAAATTTTATTCAATATCACTTGGTCAGTTGTAAGGTCTTCAATGGGAAAATGTTTCCAAAGGTGTACTTCACAACTCCAAATATTCATAATGATGCAAACTTGACCATAACCATAATTCATGATGTTCTTTCTCATTGGTCTGGTAATCTTCCTGAAGTTTTGTATCTACAATTGGACAACACTTGCTGTGAAAACAAAAATAGGTTGTTCTTGGATATCTAAACATGCTTGTTGAATTGAGAATTTTTTAGAAGGTAAAGGTTGGTTTCCTTCTTGTTGGGCACACTCATGACCATATTGATTAGATGTTCAGTCGTTTTTAAGTCACATTGAGGAGGAAGGAAGTTGGGAGCTTGCCATCATATTGAATGTATTAAGAAATTATATATGCCAGAGCCTACTTTTGATGTGTTGGAAGAAACTGTTGACATACAAAGGTTTATTCTGGGATCATATGGTGAGGGGAAATTCATTGAACAACTTAATGACATTATCTTCCAACATCAACTTCATATCAAAAAAATTGATGGGAAAACACTAATATGGAGAAAGAAGTATTCAACTATTGCAGAATGGGCACTGTCATCAGGTTTGCAATTTTTGAAGTTCATTCCAGATCATCCAATATTTGCATCAAAAATATTTTTATTACAATCATTTGCTGAATTTCATAATGAACGTAGACAAAATAGAGATATAAATTATTCTGATTGCCTAGGCGAAATTAAAAAATGTATTAGATATATATATCGATACTTTTACATTGCTGATTCAGTTTGGTGGGAGTCATTTTTCAATAATCAAAGTGATATCATTTCAACAACAACAAATGAAGATATACCTTTGAAAAATCAATTTATTTGGCCACACAATGTGTCGAATGAACATGAGGAAATAAACATTGTTGAATAACAAAAATCTCAAGGTATTATTAATTCTTCACAGGCAGAGGAAAGAGAGATTTATATTGGTTCCAAAAGATCTCGTGCACAACATGAAGCCATGGAAGACCTTTACATGGGTTCAGTATAGGATATAAAGGAGGGTTGCATGATCACAATGCCACCAGATGGAGATCCCAATGGCTATCCATTCTGGGTTGCTAAAGTTATAAAGGTCTTTTACAGAAAATGAGGATGTTACAAGTGTTGAAGTACATTGGTATGCCAAAAATACACACCCATTCAATGTTGTTTATAAGCTAGATATGGTAGTTGACAAAACAAATGGCAGAAAGAGAAAAATAAAGGGTACGAATATAAATCGTCACCGCAGGAACACATTAAAATTGGAGGATGTTGACATACTTGTTTATGACTTCAATTTAAGAAAGAGAGGAACTCTTCGCTTCAAGATGATAGAGATTCTAAAAAGGTTGTTACTAGAAGGAACATTATTGAGATGGGAGTCTACTGAAACCAGTCGTAGATCTAGAAGAATTTTGAAACTTGAAATGGTGGGCATGCATGTGGACTTAGATGGGGCACTAGTTAATGAAAGAGAAGAATATGGAACATCTTTGTCAGCATCTAGTTACTCATCTGAAGATGTGAATTCTAATGGTGTGCAAGAAAATATGAGTGATTTTGAATAATTGTTTAAGACAGTTTATATAACTTATGTATGCATTGTATCTTGAAATAAAATTTTGGATTTCCATATGGTGTTAAATGAGAAGTTATGAGTCATTTTTATGTTGTTGGATTATATGTCTTAATTATGATAATTTTTATTGTTTAGAATATCTACAATGAAACAAGATATAATGTATGTTTCATTCAATATACAAATAATGAATTTTGAATTCATTTAGTGATATAATTTGTTCATAATGTCATGGTTTTTAATTTTATGGTTGAAAAAATTTCAATTTCTTTTGTATCTAGCATGTTATGGTTGAGAACATGTTGAATTTATACTTATGAAAGGAAAATGTTATTCTACCTAAAACATTAGTGTGTTTTCTTCCTCATAAAAAACTTTGTTATCCACACTAAAAATTTGGATTTACTAGCATTTTTTTAGAAATTTTGAAGATGGACCATAAAAAAAATCATCGTTCTAGTATCATCACTTTTTCGTTTTCAAGCTGTATTTTGCATAAAAATTTAATTTTCACTGTCATTTTTAAAACATGTTCAAAATTGTCCCTAAAAAAGAAACCATCGTTCCAATATACACGCTTTTCGTTTTTAGCACTATTTTTTATGTTTTTTCAGGGTTTTTTGGTGAGATTTCCCGTTTTGAGTTTATAATTCCCATTTCAAAGTTTACATTATTTCTCCTTGAATGAATGTCCAAGTCCAAGCTTAAGCTCTCAAAGCATTCCTTCTCCAAGCCAAATGAGTAGCATGTAGGCACAATATTAACATAAGGGTGCAAATAGCCAAAGACCAACCATTTGGTAATGGAAAAAGATGAATATATAAGTAGGGAAAGAGAGTTAGGATATATCCAAAGATAAGATAAGTCCCTCATCTCAAGGATGTAGCTCATGGGGATTAGACCAAATGGCCAAGTTGAGAGAATTTGACCTCATCCATGATGAACAACTTCGAGCTCATCGCTCGTGAAGCTTCTAGATCATGAAGCTTATCATCCTCTTTTATAAAATTTCCTTTTAGGAATCATCCCAGGTATACAAGAAGACAAAGCGACGATGTCATGGGGTTAGTATGGTGCAAGTAGTGATCATCGCGGTTTTCAGTATCATAAGAGCGATGATTCTAAAATTAGGGTTTTAGAGCCACTTCCTTCAGGGGAAGCTCAAGGCATTTTCCAATGAGTGTTTTAGCGAGGATATGAGTTGAATATCAGAATGAGTACACTACATGATGGTCATGTTTTGGGCACTTTTGGGTATGTCACAGGGAAGTGTGGGAGGTGTGAAAAAATACTCCGTAACAGATTCTCCCTAAAGCATGAAGGCAGAATAGTGAGTGATAAATGAGATTCTTTACAAGCTTTTGCAAGAATGAGAAAAAACACTCTCAGGAGACTTTCAAATCAAGTAAACATATACATATACATATCTAATATAAAAAAATGAATGCACAGTATGGATGTCTCCATATGGATAATAAGGACTATGTAAAAGGTCTGCGGTATGGGCACAACCATCCGAATTAGAAGGATCATCTATAAATCTAAGATCCAAAGTATGGACACACCCACATGATATAGGAGGATCATCATAAATGTAAAGTCCTATGGTATGGTCACAACCATCCATATAGCAAAAACATGTGTACAATCATGAATAATACATAACTACACGCAACGTAAGTCATATTAGACAAGACTCTGGGTCTTGCACTCCATCCCAACCCGATCGAAGTATGAATTATAACATGCGAATGAATGTATCCAAGTCAACCATACTAGAAAACCACCTGAATACCGGACAATGATGTGGACCGTTAACAACCACGAGAGAAACCATCAGTAATGACAATGTCTCTCAAGGTACGACAATACAATCCATGAATGTGAGAAAAGGAGATGAAGTCAAACATTCATGGGATCAACTGATCAAAGGCCAATAATGAAAACCTTCCATCAGATGTGAAGAACTTGTCATTAAGTCATGCAAGCTCTAAGGTACCAAAAGGGAGTCTCTAAGTCATATTCCTGGACAATGAGCTGAAGTTAACAGGAAATGATTCGTCGAAGGAAGGCCATGATCAGTCCCCGATAATCAACAAGAAATGAGGAATAAAGTAAAATGTATAAGATCCAAGATTGTAGCAAAGGGTTAGACAATGTATAGGTAATAGACTACATATAGGACTTCTCTTAAACATATTGGCGACATGACTCCGGAGTGTGGCAACATTTAATTCAACATAGGACTAAGGGTCATAATGACGAAGTGGAATAGTTTGATGAGAGGAAAAATGGATCACCCAAAACCAGAAGGAAAAGTGACTAAGTAAGGATATTCCAAACCTGACACGAGAAACAAATGAGTGTCATGATCAAGAGCGACATGTTGCCTATATAAGAGATGTTTCACTTTCATTTTCCCCACTATTTCTAGTGAGTACGTCTTTAATTTTACACAAGCTTAAAGAGGATACCATATGCTTGTCGTAAAAGTTCACCCTGCGGATGAATCCATCCTAGTAAGTTTTACAAGTCCTAGGAAGGAGACACTCAGGCTCGTCATGATGACAAGTCTTTTGTCGTTTAATTTTACGAGTCCGACGAAAGAGTAACTTGGTGTCTTTTTCATATTTAGAGAGTTGGAAAAATAGATGAAAAAGGAAAATGCCATCATGTCCCTTTTCATAATTTGTCTCTCGAATCTGAAAAAGGTAGAAAACAATATTCGAGAGAACCTCTTGACCATGTTGACGAACGTGTACCTTTTTCATAAATAGTTAATATCAACCTGAAAAAGGGGTAAACATATACTAAGACAATGTTAATTCAATTAATTTAACGAGTTATAAAAGACAAGTACTCGACAATCTTTTCATATTTTTGGAGTCTGAAAAGAGCTAAAAGGGGACTCCACCTTGAGGAACGAGCGATATAAAAGGATAACTACTAGTTTCGATAATGATGGAACTGCTAAAAACATGTAATGGTCAAGAGGTTAGCTAATAAGACCACTCATCATATTTGTTCCTCAAGCATAGGTAAAACATCAAAGTGAAAGCATATGATCGGTGAAAGACATGGTGATGATGGAATGGAATAACCAAGGCTCATCTCGCAAAAATTGGCTGATAAAAACAACAATCATGAGATGTAAAATGGGAATGGTTTCATTTTTACACAAGCTTGAAACATGTGAAATTATGCTTGAGTATATTTGAGGATTGTTTCATTTTTCACAATCTTGAAACATGAGAAAAGCTATGCTTGGATTTGGTTTCATTTTTACACAAGCTTGAAACAAAGATAAACTATGCTTGAGATAAGCTTGCATGCGCCCAACATAATGACTCAATTCAAGGTACATCCCCCCCAAGTTTCATTTCATTCATCTAAGTAGACTATTGGTTACTAACAAGTGGATGGAATGAAGGTTCACTTACAAGATCTAATCAAAGACTTGAATCGGAAGGGGATTTGTTTCATTATTAAATGAGCTTGACACAAGCAAAGGAACTATTCTCATGGGACCTATTTCCTTTTTTAAACAAGGTTGACATAGTAAAACAACTATCCTCATGACCCTTGTTTCATTTTTTAATGAGTTGGACACAAGACAAGGAACCTTGCTCCATATCCCTTGTTTCAGTTTTTAAGGAGTTTCACACCGGACATGGAACTCTGCTCCATTTCCCTTTATCATAGACCAAAATAGGACATGGATTACAAGAGGTTCTCATTAGATGGGATAAAAACACTCTAGAAGGGATACGTGTCCAGGGATCCAATGGAAAAATTTGGCTCCAATGCGTCCAATACATGGCATACTAAATCACCTACTAGATCATCAGTAGATGTGGGCATGGAATAGGTGGCCACGTAATTAACCAGTGGCGAGGATGATACCAATTGCACATAAGAACCATTTAGAGATGATGGTCGATGGAGCGTTGATTCAAGACCAATGAATGTAAGTTGATCAATGATCACAATGCTTCCTTCATGCAGGAAACACATCACTCGAAAGAGGGAGGAAATAAGAGCTCCCATGACATAAACGTAGTCACGACGAAGGACTAGATTAAAATCTAACGGGTCTTTGAAGACCATCATGCTTATATAGACAAAATTTTCTCCCAAAGTAATAGGTAACTTAGGAAGGATCCCTAATGGTTGACTGGTTCCTCAGTTAAAAGCTAAAAGATTTTGAGTGACGGGGACAAGCTGAGGAGAACCAAAACCTTGCCAAGAAATTGAGGACAAGATGCTAACAGAGGCACCCTCCTCTATGATTGTGCTAGGTATGGCCATATGCTAAGCCTGTACTGTAATATGGAAAGGTGTATAAGACGAAAGATGATATCCTACCAGTCGACTCCAATCAAAATAAGTGACTAAACTATTTGGAAGGGGTGTAGTATCAACATGAGAGCTACCCTCTTTCTCTATGGGAATAGGAGAAATGCTTTCATGCACCTCAGTAATGGGAGGATTTACCTCTAGTTTATTCGAAAATGACAAAACCAGAAACCTGTGTGGTATGGGGTCCACTCTCTACCTGAAAGGTATGATTAACTAAAGGTGGAGTCAAGTCTACCATTTTCTCAACGAATCATTGGTCGAGAACGGACTCATGAGACTCACTTTTAGAGAGAGTGGGGTTGACGAAAGATGACTTTTGATCGACCATTGGATCAACTAGTGAAGGATCAGGGGAAATATTTTGATACCCAGTCGGAAGATGAGGTTGGGAATTTGTAAGTTTTTCCAACTCTTTGGAAGCTTCATCCCTAAGAGGAAAAAGGTGAATGGGATGATTACCTTCACACAACTCATAGGGAAATTTCACTTTTTCCTTTTTCCCATGGGATTTACTACTACTAGTCGAGGGTTTGTCACCAACACGATCACCATAGGCTGATGACAAAGGTCGATGTGAACATGCGGACCAGACTTCTAAGACCTTGGGAATACCAGAACAACTTAGAAGAAGGTGGGTGCCCCTACATAACATGCAAGGGAATTTCACTTTCCGAGGTTGGTTGGAAAAAAATTCTTCATTAGTTGCATTGGTAACAATAGTTGTTTGGTTTCCCTCTTGCTTATTTGGTTTCTTCTTCTTCGTCCTCTTCTTCTTCTTCTTAGTTTCCTCGTTATTAGAATTCAGACTTTCACTAGGTGAAAAGGAAGAATAGGGTGAATAAATAGACAAAGATGGCAAGGGGTCAACTGTAGTATCAACATGAGGTTGATGTTGTTCAAGTGGAGGAGAACTTGGTTGAAAAGAAATTTGGACACTCAAATCATCAAGGTCGGAAATAACCAAATTGACACACTAATGGTCAATCCAAGAAAGGCCAACGTTATCATATAAGGAGCACCAATATTTCCAAAAGAAGGAAAAGGACTAGGATTCCTATAAGATTGGTTTCCTTAACTAGTAGACTCGGGAAATGTTGCCATTGGTATCAACCTAAGATCAACTAAGGAGTATTTCCACAGGAAGGATGTTTTTCTGCAATCAATTAATTGATTCTAGAAGTTAACAAAACAAAATTAAAGAGGGGTAAACTAGGAAAGAGGGTTTACCAAGTATTCATGAACTGCAATATACATCCTAGCCAAAAACAAGGACTTAATGTATGGCAACCAATCTCCTCGAATGCTGTGTTCGGTGTATCGCATTTACAAGGTGGTTGACTTAGTTACCTGTGGCTAAAAGATAACAACCTAGTGGGCTCTCCCAATATATACTCAATGATATGGGGAGCACAAGTCTGTGTTAGCGTTGTCTAATGTAGAATCATTCAATGAGAGCACCCCTATATACTTATCATACTGAAGTGCCTCTAATATAATTGAAAGTACTAGAGAACCTTCTATATAACTCCATACTGGGACGAGATTTCATCCCCAAGATACACTGCAGGTAGTTAGTGATAGTTGTTATGTTTTAAGACTCTAAAACATGTCTCTAGCCTAGACCTCAAGATATTTTTCATTAAGTGACAAGTGCTCCTTAGCTTAATTGAGGTAAATTTTAAGTTAATACTGAATTAAGTTTTAATTTTGAGGGCTCAATGATGTCACCAGTTCCTAGAATGAAACTAAATGATGAAAATGAAACCTTTTCATTCGATAAATGCTAAGCGAACAAAGCAAGAGAAACAACCAAGCAATGCATCAAACAATTCAAAATGCATCAACACAATTCTTTCCAGTGCAATATGTAAAAATGAAATTTAATCTTTCATCCTACTAACAAATGCAATGCCGACAAGAAATCCAATAGTAATGAAAATCTATTTTCTTTCACTAATATGCAATCATAATTTTCCTTTCTCTTTGATTCAATCATTGAAAGAAATGAAAAAAGTAAAGGGAAATGCAAACAACTCACTATACATGAAAATAACTTCAATTTATGATTTCAAATTCAAGAAATTTCTCGAAAATACTTAAATGAAAAACACTTTCACTTTCTAAAGCAAAAGAATGATAACAAACATGTTCTTTCAGTTCAACCAAAGCAAACAATTCATGATCTACGCTTGACAATGGAACTAAGGTGATCTCCAAAGCATCTTCAACAAAAGTAATCGATCTCTGAGAAGCATACCAATCAATGAGTGGGGGTGACCTAGAAACCCTAGAAAGAAAAGAAGCTTCAAACACACATAAAAGAATTCAAGAGACAATTTCACTCAATCAAGCATGATAATTGGGATAAACACATCATAGACATACTCAGAAATCACTGACAAAGGGAAAAAATATTGAGAACAAGAAGTAAAACCCTAATTTCCCTTATTCTCTAGGATCATTGCACTTGTTATAGGCAAAAGGGCAATGAAAGAGTAATAATCTTGACTGTAATTAAAGAGTTAGCAATGATATTGTGATTGTTAAGGCCAAACTCATGATGGGTGAGAAGAATGAGGCAAAAATAAAAAATCTTCAAGACCAGACAAAACTAAGTGTCCTCCAGCAATCACCAGCAAGTGAAAATAGTTACAGAGAAGAAAACAAGTTAGAAAAATGACGGTTGGTCAAACTCATCATAGAATTAGGGTGAAGGATTAGATGGAAAGGGTTATAGCTTCCCTAGCGAAGTCACCATTTTGTTGGCTATGCAATCCTCTACTTGGACATAGATGATCCCTCTAGCCCAACGAATAGGAGACAATCTACTGGACACTTTCCTAAGTTACAATTGAAATAAGAGACAAAGAAGATGGCCTACCTCATTTTGATGCTATCACGTTTTCCTTTGTTGAAGATCTTGAATCACTTGCGTCACAGGCTCGGTCATGCTACTCACAACATTTAAATACCTGCATAAGAGATCAAGACACAACAAGGCATGAAAATGAAAATAGCATAATCAAAAGTAACCTACTTAATAGATCAAGGAGCGTTATGATAATCATACATAAGCATACACATTTATGGAAAATGAACTAGCAGTTGTATATTAATAGAATAAAGGAGGAAGCATACAACCAAGCCTTTATATCAATAGGATCTCCTTGAATGAATGCCCAAGTCCAAGCTTAAGCTCTGCAAACACTCCTTCTCCAAGCCAAATGAGTAGCATGTAGGAAAAATCTCAGCAGAAGGGTGCAAATAGCAACCACTTGGGAATGGAAAAGATGAATATATAGGCTGGAAAAGGGAGTTAGGATCTCTCCAAAGATAGGATAAGGCCCTCATCTCAAGGAGGTAGCTCATAGGGATAAGACCAAAAGGCCAAGTTGAGAGAATTCGACCTCATCCATGACGAACAGCCTCCATCTCGTCATTCTGGAAGCTTCTAGATCATGAAACTTCTCATCCTCTTTTGGAAAATTATCTTTTAGGGATCATCATGGGTATACAAGAAAATAAAGCGATAGCATCACACAGATAGTATAGTGCAACTAGTGACCATCACAATTTTCAGTACGATAAGAGCGATGATTCTAAAATTAGAGTTTTAGAGCCGTTTCCTTCAGGGGAAGCTCAAGCCATTTCCAAATTAATGTTTTAGGGAGGACATGAGCTACATATCGAAGTGAGTACACTACATGATGGCCATGTTTCAAGTACTTCAGGTTTTTTCATAGGGAAGTGCGGGAGGTTTGACAAAACACTGTGTAACAACTCTCCACTCAGAATGCCCAAATGAGCCTTACTTCTCTCCTTTTATAGGATGAGAAGGGGACAAATAGAAAATTGGATAGAAATACTTTTGTTGCAGGAAGATTATGATATGTGGATAAAATCACATCAGAAGTCAGAGAAGTGCTCCGAGTCTTGGAAAGTGGTTTTTCTGTAAAAGATCTTACACAACGGAGATTTTATAGAGAATCCCATGGAAAACTATCACTATCAAAGTCAAGTGACAAGACATCACAATACATTGTGGAGGCTTTTGTCTGGGAGCTCACGGAAACCCTTTATTCTATTCCTAATGGATTTGTCCCAAGAAATCTTCCATTTACATGATGATAGATATGACTGGTATCCCAAGCCTTAGTATATATTCTTATCATGATCATTGGTTTACCAAGAATGTTTTGGTGTTTTATCTTTGTATGAACAAGCCATTGATGATGTTCCCTCATGAGGTAGTCAAGTATATGGTCATCATAAAAGTTTTTCAAATCTATTAAGGTTTTTTAGGGTTGATGAAAACAATCCATACACTATTGATAGTCCCACTGAAAATCTACTTCAAAATACTTAGGATCCATGGCAGTTTTGTTGACTCCGAACAAACCCCACCAAATTTTTAACCAATACGGTCTCATCAAGACCTATGTAATGAAAATGGGACAAAAATTTAACATATTATAATAGATTTCTGATTGTCAGTCTCTATATAGAAGATCCCACCAACGATTTTTATAGCCACTGAAAATCATAAATTGTATCTAGAAAAACAAGACTAGGATTTTTCTGAGGCCACATAAGGCGTGAAAGACATTATGGATATCTGTTTCTATTAATGGTGTAATATTTATGGAATACTTTAGTTCATTTACTCCCTTCATTCCATATTACACTGATATCCTGAAAGCTTTCACTGAGTGCTTCTTCTGTAGGATGTGAAGCCATTACTGATCTCTGGTAAACCATATCGTGTATCCACTTGCTTGATTTAGGATACACTCTCCTCTCCCATACAAGATGTTGTAAGTCTATGTGTGGTTGTAGATTAGGATCTAGGAATTTTGTATTTCTTAGCTGCCATGAAAGTTTCCATTTTTCATCATAAATTGTCCAAGGAGTATCTTCTGGAATATTTCTCAATTTTTCTTATTGATTGTTAGGATTCCGTTCAGTGATTATTACCATTAGAATGTCTTCTTTCTTTGGATATTCTCTCTTGAGGAATTATGGTCGACAGTTTTTTATTCCTTTCATGTGTTCTACATCAAAAACAAAATTTGCAAACAATGCATGCCATCTAGCAAACTTGGATTCACTAGGCTTTTTAATGTCTTTTGTCAAAACTTTTTTCAGTGCATAGTCATCACTTATGAGTAAAAAAATTCTTATGTACAAGGTGGATATCGAACTTGTCAATACAGTTCTATGTCGTTTTGACTTCTTTTTCAATTGTTGACTAGTTTTGCTCGGCAGGACTCAATGTTCGTGAGGAAAATTATATAACTTGTTCTTCTTTGTCATTTATTTATTTTAAAATTCCTCCCCATCCAAAATTACTAGCATCACTTTCTACAATTTTAGGAATATTTTTGTCTGCAACATAGAGAATAGGCAATGGTTTTACCTTGGTTTTTACTCTTTTGACTGCAATAGTATGTTCTTCAGTCCATGGCACTAGTTATTTTTTCAATCTCTGGTTTAGTAGGCTTCGGTCAGAAGCACACCCTTTATAGAAATTTCTGACATAATTTAGACATCCTAAGAACCTCTGCAACTGCGTCTTATATGTAATTTTATCATGAAATTTGTGAGAAAAATCTAAGGCATGTTTTTGTAGTGTGATTTTCTCATCTTCAATAGTATGGACAAGGAATTTTATGGTTGTTTGGAACAACTCCATTTTCCTCTTGCTTAGTACTAGACCGTTATTTTTTGTTATCTGTGAAAATTTATGGACATGCTTAAAATGTTCTTCAAAAGATTTTGAAAAAATGAGCACATCGTCTATATACAAAATAAGCCAATCAAAATATGGCTTGAAAATATGATCCATTATCTTCTGGAATTTGGATGGTGCATGTTTTAAACGAGAAGGCATGACATTCGACTCATAATGTCTAGCAGGAATACTAAAATCAGTTTTGAACTGATCTTCTTCTTGTATGGTAACTTGCCAAAGACTAGATTTCATGTCGATCTTGGAGAAAATTTTGGCACGCACTATCTTGCTTATCAAACTGATTTTGTGGGGGATTGGATATGTGTCATGAGATACGACAATATTTAGAGGTTTATAGTTTATAACTAATCTGGGGACTCCTCTAATTTGTTCAGAGTGTTTGTTGACATAAATCCATAACAGTTCTAGGGATTGCTAGATTCTCTGATTAATCCTCTTTTTAAGAGATCTGTAATCTTTTTTTGACACAATACTTGATATTCCCTGTTCATAGGAATTGCCTGACTTTTGCAAGGTATTCCTGCATAGTCTTCCTTGAAAGGAAATTCAACTTTGTGTTGATTTCTATGCGAGAAAGAATTTGGATTTTCTGAACATAATTCTTTGTCTTTATATTCTTTTAGAACTGAAAACGTGTTGTAGTTTATGAGATTGGAGTTCTTTTATTCTTAATGTGTTTTTGAAATCCTTCATTTCTTCTATCTTTTGTGTTGTTAGACTTTTCTTGCATGGTTTGGACCATTGTAGGGATTCTTGGTGTTGAGATAAATGGTAGAGTAATAGTATGCAAAAATCCTTTATTGTTGGGGACGGATATGAAATAACTAGCCTTATCATCTAGTAACCTCGTTGACCCATGTGGCTCAGCAGCAGCTAGTAAAAAATTTCCTAAGATACAATCTTTGGGAATATTGCCAACTATAAATTTTATATTCACACAATAATTTGAGAAACAGATTGTAACTTTAGGAACTTCATATTTGAATTCTTTTGTTCCTACTCCAGTAACTTGCCTGTGTGCAATTGTCCATAATTTTGCAGGGATTAGCTTTCTATTCAAAATATTAATATCTGTTCCTGAGTCTATTAATGTTTTTCAGTGTGAAGATTTCCCCTTGGATATGTATTTTTAACAACACATGATGTTGTTGATAGTGTATGGTCATTATTTTCATATTCTCAAATCCTAAATTTTCATGTAGTTTCCCTTCATAAATCTCTACATTGCAATTTATCAGATAATCTTCCTTATCTGTTTCTTTTTCCTTTTCCATTTTTGAGATTCTTGTTTTGAGTTGAACAATTTCTTTCTTTAGGTGATGAATTTCATCGCTGACCTCTCCTAGGGTCAAGGATCTGGGCTTTGTATGTTGTTGGTTTCTTTGAAAATACTTTTTTTTCTTTTCATAAGAGGCATCTACAAACAAAACTTTAGAGATGGTACATTTTGAAGAACTACTAGTGCCTTTGTGTGTGGTTTGGAGGAATGTTTCTAGGACTTTTTCTTTTAGTTCTCCTCCTACAAGCATTTTGATGCTTGATAGTATTTTAGATTCATCATCATCTATGGTATCTGCCATACACACCTTTTCTTCATCCAACCATGATGGTAAATCAAATTTAAATGGGTAATGGCACAACGTACTTTCAACCTTTATGACCCCTTGTCCACAATTGTAGCAATGGGTTCTCTCGGTGACAACTTCATTACTCAAATAAAATCAGGGGATTGTCTACTATGACCCCTTGTCCACAATTACAACAATGGGTTCCCTCCGTGACAACTTCATTACTTGGATAAAATGAAGAGATTGTCTACTTATTAGACCTTGTTAGTTTTCATTTGAAATTAGGTCAATTGAGTTTCTTATTGAAATTAAGTCAATTTATTTATTTTCGTGGAGTTTTGATTTCTTTTTGTTTAAACCTACGACATGTATGAATTTATCAATTATCAATCTTAAAACCTCTAAACTTCAAATTTTTAATGACATATCATTCTTGAACAGTCTAACCGATAGAATACGGACATAATAGTGTTTTCCATTGCCATTTTTAATTACATATTATTCTTGAACCGTCTAACCGATAGACTAATATAAGAGTGTTTTCTATTGCCGTGACATATAATTAATAACGTAGTAATACTGCTCGCTTGGATATTAATTTCCACGTTCTGGGTCGGATCATTATTTCCATGTACCTTTTTACCTTCATCCGAGAAGTGTCATTGGTGGTGGTTTTCATATGGCAGCTCCACTAGCTTTCTAAGACTGCTGCAACCTTGATACGTGACTAGTTCAGAAAATACGTGTAGCTTTCATCGCAAAAAGTAATTTGAATTGATGTAGGCGACCAGAAAATCATGAGCACATAAAGAGCAAAAGAAGGAGCATGTATAAAATGGAGGGGTAAGCAGGAGACCATTTCTACATTTATCGCTATCGCTGATCCCCCTCTTGTCACTGGGGTGTGCAACTAAGCTCCCCTACTGTATAGAACCTCCTTTATGAAATAATCTTTCATGTTGTCATTATGATATGTTTCTAGAAGGGTTGTTCCAATATCCGTGGTCAGAAGCATAGAGGAACGGAAAAATATCATCCTAAGTTCTGACAGCCAGGATAAAAAGTTGCCAGGAAGGCATGGTTACCAAATTTAGCGGAATTGGTAAAAAAAAATGAATATTCGTTGGTTTGTTCGATCGAATTAGCTGTCAAAAATCGTTTCGTATGAACGAAAGATAGGTAGATCAAGGTGATTTAATAAGGGATTTTGCTTTACAGATTGTAGAAACACATTAATAGATTGTCATTTATATTTCTCACAGACCACAGAGAGGAAGCAGTCAGCAGGGAAAGCTAAGGCAAGCCAAAGCAACCAGGACCCTTATTCAAATTACAAATAAGTTTGGTAACTTTCGAAATATACAAGTGAACTCTTTTTAAATAGATTAACTATCTTTTTTCAGAATTGAAGATTTCTAAATCTAATCAATTTCCATTTCATATCATATTATATTCAAATCCAAATTCTAATTTGTCAGTAACCATAAAGGAAATAAGTAATTAAAGCTCGGCCATTACAAGACAAAGAGAGCTACTCCCTATTAATGGTAGTGACCAATGATCCAATTGCCCTAACAACACAAGCAGTTGGTCAAGTTAATTGCTCCAGATGTAGTTGATTAAATAGTCTATTTGGTTGATTTTCCATTCAAAGTAAACATTTTCGTAAGTGTTGGAATAACTGCCACACTTTTCTGAATAGTGGATTAATAACTACTTTATGAACATGGGACTAGCCACTTAGTCAACTTAATGTTATGGGTTTGGAAACCATCAAAGTAATATTACCTATCTGAAAATTTACTAATATCTACAAATTTTAGTGTAATAAAAATTTACGCATGGTTTGGGGGTGTTAGAGTGGGGACGTTGGACTAATGACTGCAACTCTAGAAATAGATTATAACAGTATGGGTTTGGAAGCTTGCTAAATGTTTGCAAGTTTTACTTTAATAACACACCTTGAGGTAAACATTTTCATGAACAACTTGAATGACTGACAATGGCCTATTGCTTCTCGTTATGAATTATTTGAAAAACCAACCTTAATTCATGTCTACTGAAGCTAGACTGGTGGGGCATTGCGACACCATATTGGATTAAAGTTAAAGAAAAGATGAATTCATTATTATATGGGAAAATTGTTTGAATGAATGTTTTAGCTGGATCATTTTTACTTATTCAACGCTGGTGATTCTATAATGATTGACCAGGTACACACATCTGTACATCTAGTTGAGGGGACCAGAGGCTTGTAGCATTGTTTATCATTAGGTAGGCTTCGAGACTGCAGCGAATGGTCAAAGTTGGGTAAAAATCGTGACGTCTGGGCGGCCACCAGTCCAGTGCTGTAATGGAAAGCCGTTGTGGGGTCAGACTACCGGGAAAATCATATGCAGTTAAAAAACCATTTTAACTGCAACAAATCATGATTTCATCTCAATTTCTTCCGCCGGATTCCCTCACCGGAATTTCAAAAAGTCGCATTATAGACAACTCCAAATCATATTACAGTGAAAAGACAAGCGAAGCTTACCGCGCTGAGGCCAAAGCTTCGTGGAGGCACCTTGTGAGAAAGCCGAGAAATGGGTACAGAATCCGGTGTGGCCGACATTTGGACCAATGTGTGATCGAGTTAGCATGAGCATGTAACCGTACCCAACTACATAGCCAATTTGTCACGACAAAGGAAAAGCTTAGCTCTGAGCACATTTTACTTGAGCCAACCCAGTGTTTGCAGGATGGTCAATCCGTTCTATGAATTTCAAGGAGCTATATAACTTCGCAATATTATTGTGGCCCAATAAATGGATGGATCAAAGACGGCAGCTCCATGAAACCTGTGCGCGAATGTAGGTGAGTTCTTCAGATATATGAATAGTAAAAATGATAATACAAATCTTACTTACCCTGTTTTAGTTCGAATTTCAATTCGACTCGACCAGGAAAAAGTTTGACTCTGTAAAATTCCAAAATTTAAGAAAGCGCAAAAACACTGGAAGTATACAGATTCTGGACCTATCATTTTTCGAAAATTGAAATCTACATTCGTAATATTAGAACTCTTATATATATATATATTATAAACATTGTAAATGGAATTAAATGCACCACACTGTTAAATTATATGCAACATAAATTGAATGTCTATTATGGCAATTCATGCATATTTGACATTATCATGCACTTTCAAAATGTGGAATGGAGCAAGGTAGGAACGGATATGTAAAAATTCTTGCAAAATATTTATAATAGAGCAATATATGTATTGGGACTGTAAATATTTTATTTATAATTTTTAATATAAATCGTGAAATGTTTTTTTCGTGATTAATAATATATTTTTTATACTAAATTGAAATATATTTATTAATATAAATATTCAAATATATTTATTAATATAAATATTCAAAAGTTTTATTTAAAGTGGGTATTTTTTTTATGTTGAAATATATATCTATATATATATTGAAATTTATTTGTTTATGGATATCCAAATATTTTATATAAAGATTTTGAGAATTAGAAAGTTTGAAAATAATATATTTTCTTTTAATTTTTAATTAGTTTATATATATATATATATATATATATATATATATATATTTTTTTTTCTTGTAAAATTGTGTTATGTAATATAGACATTGAAATATTTTATCCATGATTGAGAATAAAATTATATTTTATATATATAAACAATAATTTATATATGTTGGCTATAATATTCATAATGGTTTTAATTTATCAATAATGCTTTTAATTAAAACTAACTAATATGTTTGTCTTTTTTTTATTAATTATAACAAATATTCTTTTTTATTTTTAAAGGAAACTCTAATTTTTATTATTAAGTTGTAATTTATTTACAATTTTAGGTTGTAATTCATTTACATTTTCATTCTTTAATATATATATATATATATATATATATATATATATGGGAAATCATCTTCTCTCTGAGCTCGAGGGTCAATAGGACAATATGGCAACTTGCCTTTGTTAGAAAATTTTATATTACGGAACAATGGAACACATAAAATATTGCAGAAATATTAACACAAAAAACACATAAAACACATAAAACAAGAGAGACACAGATATACGTGGTTCACCCAGTTTGGGCTACGTCCACCCCGAATAGCGAGTCCTTCCTTTCTATTATCTATCAAAATGAAGAAACACAACCTACAACAGATTCGCTATAATATCCTCTGTTTTCTTTCCCCCCGCACCCCCCCGCGTGGAGGGGTGTACAAACTTCCTAGGGTATACATCTGGCTGAAACAAAGACCTCTGAACAATCATGCTCCACACACAACAATCTCCCACTTGGAGAATGATTGTAGCAACTCCACTGCTACTTCATTTGCTGGACAATGACTCCTCTTTGGACCTGGTTGTCTCTCATCTTCATCGTCATTCTTGAAGGCCAATTGAAACTGAGCATGTTCTCAGTTTCTCCTTGGTTAAAACTTTTGTTAGCATGTCTGCAGGATTCTGGCTAATGTGTAACTTTTCCAGCTTCAACTCTCTATCTTCCAACACTGATCGTATGAAATGGTACTTGAGCTGTATGTGTTTAGTCCTAGAATGAAATGTTGAGTTCTTTGCAAGATGACTGGCACTTTGGCTATCACTGTATAATGTGCCCATATCATGCTCCTTACCCAATTCACCCGTAAACCTTTGTAACCAAATCATTTCTTTACTAGCCTCTGTAGCAGCAACATACTCTGCTTCTGTTGTTGAAAACGCAACAACACTTTGGATTTTTGAAACCCAACTGACAGTGGTTCCACCAACTGTAAATACATATCCTGTAGTGCTCCTCTTGTTATTTCTATCACCTGCCATATCTGCATCAACATATCCCTGTAGAGAAATGTTTGAACCACCAAAGAATAATGCTTGATTTGTGGTAGCTTTCAAATATCTGAGAATCCATTTCATTGCCATCCAATGTTCCTCTCCTGGATTGTTCATGTACCTATTTAAAACTCCCACTACATGTGCAATATCAGGCCTTGTGCATACCATTGCATACATTAAGCTTCTAACTGCTGATGCATATGGAACATTAGACATATAATCCATGTCTTCTTGGGTCTTTGGGCACATTTCCTTACTAAGTTTGAAATGGCTAGCAAAAGTTGTACTAACTGGTTTTGCATTGTGCATATTAAATCTTTTCAACACCTTTTGTATGTACTCATTCTGAGGCAATGTTAATTTGTGATTTTTCCTGTCTCTAGTGATTCTCATACCAAGGATTTGTTTTGCAGCTCCCAAATCCTTCATTGCAAATGAATTTGCCAATTTTCTTTTGAGCACATTTATTTCCTGCATGTTAAACCCTGCAACAAGCATGTCATATACATATAATAGCAATATAATATAGTTGCCATCATTTTGCTTTTTCAGATAAACACAATGATTAGAGTGACATCTAATATAACCGTGTTCAGACATAAACTTGTCAAATTTTAGATACCAGTGCCTTGTAGCCTGTTTTAAGCCATACAAGATATTCTTCAACCTGCACACTAGTTTCTCCTTCCCTTTCACCTCATATCCTTGTGGCTGTTGCATACATATCTCTTCCTCCAAATCCCCATGGAGAAAGGTTGTCTTTACATCTAACTACTCAAGATGCAAATCTTCAGTTGCTACTAGACTTAAAATAGTTTTGATTGAAATCATTTTAACAAAAGGAGAAAATATTTCATCAAAATTACCTTTCTTCTATTCAAACCCCTTCACCACAAGTCTAGCTTTGTACCTCTGTTTTCCTCCATCTTCTTCCTTCAGCCTGTAAACCCATTTATTATTCAATGTAGTTTTTCCTGCAGGCAACCTGACTAAGTCCCAAGTCTGGTTATGCATTAAGGAGTCCATCTCTTCTTCCATGGCTACCTCCCAGTTGTTCCTTCTTTCAACCTGCATTGCTTCTTCATAACATCTGGGTTAACCGGAATCAGTCAACAATAAATAATATAATGAAGGAGAGTATCATTCAGAGGGTCTACTTATCCTAGTAGATCTTGTAACACCACTTTCAGGTGTTTGGGGTACCTGTTACTATTGTGGTGGTTGTTGTTGTCATTTTTGTTGATTATTATTATTTTCAGGCACCTTTACCTTTTCAGTGATTTCATCAAGAACTGCATATTCCTTGTTTTCTTTTTCTTGCTTCTTTTCTTGCAACTGGTTCTTATACAAGACCTTTTCATTGAATATTACATCTCCGCTCCTAATGATTTTGTGATTTTCGTAATCATATAAGCAATAACCAAAATCATTAATACCATGTCCAATAAAGGTATGTTTCTTTGACTTTGCCTCAAGCTTTGTTCTGTTTTCTTTATCAATATGGCCAAAGGCCTCACAACCAAAAGGCTTTAAAAAGGAGTAGTTTACCTTTTTACCTATCCATGCTTCCTCTGGAACACCACCATCCAAGGAACTTGAAGGCCCTTTGTTTATTAGATAAACAATAGTATCTACAGCATCTGCCCAAAACTATAAAGACAATCCTGCATGCAATCTCATACACCTTGCACGCTCCATGATTGTTCTCTTCATCCTTTCTGACACACCATTTTCTTGTGGTGTTCTTGGAGCTGTCTTCTCTCTGTGAATTCCATGCTCTGAATAGTACCTATCAAACTATTTGCTGCAATATTCACCTCCATTGTCTGATCTAAGACACTTCAATTTCTTTCATGTCTCAATCTCAACCAAAGCTTTCCATTTCTTGAAAGTATCAAATACATCAGATTTATTCATAATACAATAAATTTAAGTTTTTCTAGTTGCATCATCAATAAAAGTAACATAATAACGAGAGCCACCGAAAGATGATACCTAAGCAGGTCCCCATACATCTGTATGCACAAGCTCTAATTTTTCACTCTTCTTTTCTTTCCCAACTCTGAGAAATCTGACTCTCTTCTGTTTTCCATAAATGTAATTCTCACAGAAGTCCAAATCAACATTCTTCAAACCCAGCAACAAATTCCTTGAGTGAAGAATCGTCATCCTCTTTTCACTCGTGTGTCCGAGCCTATGATGACATAATGCTACATCTGCTCCTTTGGAAGTTAAAGCATTAACAGAGTTAGAAATACCATTGCATAAATACAATGTACCAACCTTTTCACCTTTTGCTATTACCAGGGCTTCATTGGTGACCTTCCAAGCTTTATCTGTGAAAGTTGTCACACAACCTTCACCGCCTAACTGCCCTGTTGAAATCAGATTTTTCTTTAGATCTAGAACATGCCTTACCTCCTTTAGTAGCCATTGGTTTCCATTCTGTTGTTTTACAAGAACCTTACCCATTCCAACAATTTTACAGGGTTTATCATCACTCAAAAGAACTTGTCCAAAATCTCCTTGAACATAGCATGAAAGTATTTCTTATCATGTGTGGCATGGAATGAGGCCCTTGAATCTACCACCCGGGAATTAATAATATTTTCGAAAGAAAGAATCAAATAATATTGTAACACCTCACCTGTCACATTTGCTTCATGATTGTTTTCTTGTTGTGCATCTCCTTCTTTTCCCTTCCGAGATCTACAGTGTTTCTTTAGGTGTCCTTTCTTTCCGCATTTCTAGCACACTATCCCTAATCTAGACTTGGATCTGCCTTTCCTTCATTTACTGCGACATCCTAAGCACTTTCCTCTTTCCATTTTTCTTCCCCTAGACTCTGCACTCATAGCATTACCTGATGTCTCACCGGAGCTTTTCCGTCACATTTCCTCGCTAAGGATAGCACCGACAACATCATCAAACTTTAAAGTACTAGATCCAGAGACAAAGTTACTAATGGCCATTACTAAACCATTCCAACATTCCGGCAATGAGCACAAGAATAACAAAGCTCTAATGTCATCTTCAAAGTTTACCCCTACAGAACTTAACTGACTTCTAACTGTATTAAAATCATTTAAATGATCTGCAACAGATCCACCTTCTGACATCTTCATAATAAACAACCGTTTCATAAGAAATACCTTGTTTGAGGCCGAGGGTTTTTCATATAGTTTCGACAACACCTGAATCAAATCCTCTGTCATTGTTTTCCTCGAAATGTTGAAGGCGACTGACGCAGCGAGGCACAACCATATTGTTTTGAGTGCCTTTCTATCGAGAAGGTTCCATTCTTCATCTGTCATAGCCGTCAGCTTCTTTGTTTTTCTGCTCAATGGTAGGTACAGATCTTTCTGATACAGATAATATTCCATCTGCATCTTCCATAGCGAGAAGTTTTGGCCATTAAATTTCTCGACCCTAAACTTACCATCTTCTGCGATTGCTCCCACTCGAACAAGGAACCCTTCTTTCCTATGAGTTTATCAGCCAAATAGACCTTTGACTCTGATACCCGTTTTTAGAAAATTATATATTACGGAGCAATGGAACACATAAAATATTGCAAATATATTAACACAGAAAACGCATAAAACAAGAGAGACACATATATACGTGGTTCACCTAGTTTGGGCTATGTCCACCCCGAACAACCAGTCCTTCCTTTCTATTATCCAGCAAAATGAAGAGACACAACCTACAGCAGATCTGTTGTAATATCCTCTATTTTCTCTCATAGTCTCACCTCTCTGTTTTTCGCTCACAGAATACACATCTATTACACAGCCTCAAATACAATGCCCTCATACAAAGAGAGGGGTTGCCTTCTAGGGCAAAAACCCCTAAACTAAACATAAGTTCTACCATTAGATCATCTGCCTAATGAACGACATAGATTGACTAGAAATTACTATACTTTTACACGGCAATTTTACATCTGTTTTTAGCATCGGGGGCACTACCCGCGAGCCCTCGCTGGGGGACCGCTAGCCCCCAGACCCCCCAGCCGGGGGATCGCCCCCCCTGGACCCCCTGTGGGGGGGGGGGGGGGGGGAAGTCCCCCCGCAACCGCCCGCGTGGAGCGGTGTACAAACTTCCAGGGGTATACATCTGGCTGAAACAAAGACCTCTAAACAATCATGCTCCACACACAACAACCTTTACAACGTTAGTTCTTATCATCATGTCATTCACATGAAATTGACTCAATTAATAATAAATAGTTAAAAGTAATAAAAATAATAAAATTCAATTTGTTATATTATAATTTTATTTTTCTAATCAGTTTATCCCCTCCAACTCAAGTTAGAAAATATGCTATATAAAAAATTGCATAAATAATTATAAGTTACATTGGTCAATGTGAAATTAATAATGATTGATAGACAAATCATCCTATACTCTTGCTTTGGCAGTAATTAATATATTGAGATCTGAAGAGGATAAATAAATTAGTTTCTTAAGCAAAAAACTTGCATAAATTTTGGTGGGTAATAAAAATCTACACATTTACATTTTTACTTCTACATAAGTGTTAAAGAAAACATAAATAAAAAAATCACTACCAAATATCTTAAAAACATGCATGAATATTGCAACCATATCCATAAAGTATGGATATGGATAATCATAATGATTCCATAACCATATTTAAATGTAATTAATAAGCACATTAAAACTTAATGATTAAAATAAACTTACAAATAACAAGTTTCTTAACCATGGATATCTACTACCACTTTACCATGGATATTATTAACTTGTAAATTAATTTTGTTACAATACCATGACTTATCAATACCACATGTCAGAAAACCATAACCCATTTCACAATAGAAATTTAAAATGTAATATATTTTAGACATTACATAGAACACTAATTACATAGAGCGAAAATTCCCCATGATAGGGATGGATGGAGAGAGAGAGAGAGAATGGAGAGGGGGTTGGGGGAGGAGAGAGGGGGAGATAGTGACAGAGTTGGAAGGAGGAGAGAAAAAGAGAGAGTAATGGATAGGGGAGAGAGGTAGGTAGGTGTAAGAGAGAGGCAGAGAGAGGAATGAAGAAAGAGAGGAGGGGTGGGTGTGAGAGAAATATGGAGTTGCAGGGGGATAGAGAGGGAGATAAGAACAAAGACATAGAGAGATAGAGGTAGAGATGGAGAGGGAGAGAGGTGAGAAGAGAGAGGGAGAAAGGAAAGCATGGAAGATAGAGAGGAGATGTGAGAGAGGGAATGAAAAGGAAGAGAGAGAAGGATACATAGAGATGGAGGGGTGAGAGCGAGGATTTATTCAAGAAGATCAAGATGATAGGGGTATCTGAGATCAAGGAGTATGATGAGAAAAAAGGAAATTATAAGCTGGAATGTCAGGAAATTTTATGTGGCCATGTCTAGTTTGGACCAGATAGAGATAAGACTCTGAGTTCTCATAAAAAAAAAGAAAGTTCATGTATTCATGAACAACTCGGTGGAGACTACCTATTGATATATTACCTTCAAGGTTGGGAGGCAAAGAAAACAAGAAACAAGGTCTAGTTGCAGACCTAAACAAGAATAATCTAGGAAGGTTAGGAGGCAAAGAAAACAAGAAGCAAAGTCTAATTGTAGACCAAAACATGAATAAGAAGCAAGGTCTGAAACATGAATAATATGGGAAATAACCAATAATTTGGGAAATAATAAGTGAAAATTCCTCAAATTTAATAATTAGAATTTTATTATGAAGTTGATATATTCTATGTACAATAATCATTACCACAAAGTAGAAATGCACTAGTTAATTTATGGTATCTGCATTTGCATATCGACTCTGTGAAGAGATATTTCATGCAAAAGAAAGAATATTTAGCACTCAGTAAGAGATCTTAGCCAAATTTCTGTAAACCATAATTAGAAAAAACTAACGAAGATTTGCAAGGAAACTATCATAATTATAAGTTCAAATACTTATGCACTAACGAGAGTGCCAAGTCTATACTTGGAGAGACATTTACAAATATTAATATGAACTAACTAAAATAAAAATCTTAACTGACAGAGATGGTCAAATAAGTTACTACGCACTAATTAGAATACAAATCTTTATTGACAAAGAGTTTTAAAAAAGTTATCATAGTAAGAAGTTACTATGCACTAACTAGAATACAAATCTTTATGGACAAAGAGTATAAAAAAAGTTCTCATAGTAATGAGATAAACCATTTTAAATATTTATGCACATACTAGAATACCAAACCTCTAAGAAAAGAGACAAAATTATTTATGCACTAACCAGAGTACCAAACCTCTCAGAAAAGAGGCAAAATCTGAATACACGGGTATGAACCAAAAACCCTGATTTCCAAGGATAACTCAAATACTTTTTTAAACTCTGAACAAAGGGACATGTTAAATAGTGAAATTCAAATAAAATCACTGAAACAATACATTAGAACCCCAGACAGGGAAGTATACGAATACTAGTCTAACTTTATAAACCAAATAGGCGACTGCAAGAGCTACATTAAAAACCATTCAATCATTTAAATACTGAAAGGAATTATGGCAGTAAAACCGATGATTCATTCTCTAAATTTACAAAACCCCAGTCGCTCGAAAAGAATAGGGATCTATTTCAAGTGTGTAGGGCGTATAGAAAAATACACTACAAACTTTAAAACTGATAAAACCCCCGTAGAGGTACTGCGGGTAGCAACAACTCCTCTAGACAAAAATGAGGGTGGACAAATTGAACATGCGAAGAACGCAATTTATTCAAAATACCAATATGATTGTCCAAAACAGTCTTCAAGACAAAAGTTAACCAATTCAAGCCAAGGTTTGAATTCACCCAACCGTCGGCGTTATATACAAACACCGAATCACCTGCCTAGAGGTCGATATTAACTAGATAATTATAGATAGTTGTTAAAAGATACCAGAGTGCCCCATAAAACCCTTAACATTCAACAAATGCTTACAAATTTCCAACAACCGATAATTTTTGAGAAAAATTATTATTAAACATTGACACAGAAAATCGTTCATACTTCGAACTCTTTAGAGTTGAAACCCTAACGAATAAACCCAACAGAGAACCATAAGCAACGCAAAATACCCAGAAACTGATGAGACTTCCCTTTCCACATTCAGAAAGCCGAGCGAGGGTTCCATCCAAACCTTCACCAATGCATTATCTCTACGAGACACTTCCACCCCAGCTGGGAGGAGGAACGTCGGTTAAAATCATAACAATAGGAAAATGAGGATTGGGGGAAAAACCATAACGAATGAAATTACCTAGGAAACAATAACTGGATTAACTCGGCGGCAGAATCTTTCCTCAATCGAAGTCTCTGCCATGAAACCAAAGCACCTGATAAGTTAACTAGGGGTTTAGACAGCTTAAAGTGACCACTGTAAATACATGCAGAGGAATAGTTTCGGTAACCACTGTGTAACAATGATACCTGAGAAAGAAGAAAGAACCCCACAAAGTGCCCCGAAGCCACTACCAGAAGTGGAAAGAATGAAAGGGTAAACACACCAAACCGGAGGCATAGAACCCCAAGTTTCTCCTCCTTTGTCCGATCCATAAGACGACCAGAGACTGTTGATCCGGAGTGAATCTCATTGCCACCATCATAGCAATATTGCTTTAAAGATTCCAATAGGGAGCAACCTACACCTAGGTCGAGAAACAACTAGCCAGTTAATGTGCAGTGGGAGTTCGAAGGGTAAAAAATAAATGCAACTCAAAAATCCAGACAACCATCAATGGCTGAGTAAATACATAGTGTATGGTTTAATAAACTGAAATACGAAATGACAAGTGGTGTATTAGAAGGCCAAGCAACAACCAGCCAGTTAATGTGTAGTGGGAGTTCGAGGGGTGAAAAATAAATGCAGCTCAAAAATCCAGAGAGTCATCAAAGGATGACTGGGTAAATACAAAGTGTATAGTTTAATAAACTGAAATACGAAATGACAAGTGGTGTATTACAAGGCCAAGCAACAACGAACCACTTGATGTGCAGTGGGAGTTCGAAGGGCGAAAAACAAAAGCAGCTCAAAAATCCAGAGAGTCATCAAACACTGACTTAATACATAGTGTATGGTTTAATAAACTGAAATACGAAATGACAAGTGGTGTAATGTAATATAACTGACACGCGAGAATGACAAATTGCCTTTGACTCGGAAATGAACCCTCTAATCTATGACCCTAACACCAAAGTCATGGATGTGGAAATCATCACCTGCATGATTGTATTTGAAATCTAATAAAATGGTCAATGTTATATTAAAAATAGTCTGTGAGGATTAATTGCAATTGTAATTCTCATAGGTGTTATAATTAGATTTTATGGGTAACATAGGAAGAGAATAATTTTTTTTATTTGTATAAAGTTAACTTGTGGATGTGTGACATGGGACATAGATAAAGAGAGAGATAGTGGTAGAGTTGGAGGGTAGAGAGAGGGAGAGAGATAGTGGCGAGTAGGGTAGAGAGAGGAGGTGGGTGGGAGAGAGAGAGATGGGGAGAGAAAGGGAGAGAGAGCCAGGAAGAGAGAGAGGACTTAAAAGAGAGAAGAGGAGAGGGATGGAGAGAGTAGAAAAGGAGGCAAGAGAGAGAGGAAGAGAGATGGATCCAACCAAGATATGCTATGTGTATATAAAAACTAGCTTAGATTCATCTTAACCCCGATTCTATCAAGCCCCTAGAGGAATAAAATTTCTTTTCACTTTAAAGAGATTTGCATCTAAAATTTGATTTTATCAATGTTTATAGATCTCGAGTTAACAAGCTACATTTTTTTGCAATTATAATTTTAAAATTGATTTTATGTAAATAATCATTTTTATAAAATATATATATATACCTATCTGAAATTTATTTATATATTATTTAAATTCATTTACAACTGTAATTTAATTGGTTTTGTATTGTATACCATATTTTGTAAAATATATATCTATATATATTTTGTTTAGTAAAAATATTTTACAACAAGAACTCATAGCATAACGCTTGTCAGTAATTTTATGGCATGACTTTATTTCGGATTTAAAATAAGTCACTGCAAAAATAAATGCACTAATCTATCTAATTAATAATGAAAACGTTAGACATCCAAAAGCCTGCGTTGATGTCTTAATCTTAATTTAATTATAGAAGTCTTCTTCTTTTTCATAGATCAGAATTACATATATTCAAATTTATGCATCATACCTTTGATTCTTGATTCAACTTCAAGTGAACGTTATGATGACAAATTTATAAAGTTTATCATGTCCTTCATCAAACCATGATTATAATTCGAATTTAAACAGGTAATGGCACAACCTACTTTCCACCTTTCCACCTCTATGACCCCCTGCCCACAGAGACAGCAATGGGTTGACAAATTTATAAAGCTCACCATGTCCTTCGTCAAACTATGGTGGCAATCCGAATTTAAATGGGTAATGGGACATGCATAAAAAGGTGGGGTGAGCAGGAGACCATTTCTACATTTATCGCTACCGTTGATCCCCTCTTTTCACCAGGGTGTGCAACTAAGCTCCCCTATTGTATAGATCATCCTTGATGAAATAATCTTCCATGTTCCGTCATTATAGTATGTTTCTAGAAGGGTTGTTCCAATATCTGTTGTCAGAAGCATAGAGTAAGAGCAAAGAGGAATGGAAAAATATCCTCAAAAGTTGCTAGGAAGGCATAGTTACGGCATTCGGCCGAATTGGTTAAAAAAATAGAATATTCGTTTGTTCATTTTGTCGAATTATACGTCAAGATCGTTTACGGAAGATAGGGATATCAAAATTGATTTAATAAGGCATTTTCTTTGCCAAACTGTAAAAACACATTGACAGATGTCAAAGCCCACAAAGGAGAAGACAAGCCAAAGCAACGAATTCTTTTATTTAAATTACAATTAAATTTAATAAAGTTCAAAATATATGTGATTTTTAAAAAAATATACTAACCAATTTTTTCTGGATTAAAATTTTCTGAATCAAATTATTTATATATCATATCCTATTCTAATCGGAATTCAAATACAAGCTGAACAGACTTACTCCCTATTAGAGTAAATGACCAATAATCCAATTGGCCTGACAGTACAAGTAGTTGATCAAGTTAATTGATCCAGATTGATTCACATGTAGTAAATTAATTTTTTTGTTCAAAGTAAACATTTTTTTAAGTGTTAAATTAATTGACATATTTTTTAAATTGTGAATTAACAATTATTTTATAAACATGAGACTAACTATCTACTCAAGATAATGTTATGAATTTGGAACCTATTAAATTAATGTTAGGCTAGCACTGTCATGGGAAGCCGTTGTGGGAGACAGACTACAGTGAAAATGATATATCAGTGAACAGCCACTGGATGCTTACCGCGCTGAGGCCAAAGTTTGGTGGAGGCACCTTGTGAAAAAGTGGAGAAATGGGCATAGAATACGGCGGGGCCGACGTTTGGACCAATGTTTGTGTGAGCCATGCCGACTTGTACGAGTTGGCATAAGCATGTAACCCTACCCAATCTCAGAGCCAATGTTTCACGCAAAAGGAAGAGCTTACCTCTGAGCCCATTTTACCTAACATTTGCGCGAGGGTCAATCCCTTAAGAATTTCAAGGAGCTATATAACTTTGTAACAACAGCTCCATGAAACCTGTGGCCGAATTTAGGTGAGTTTTTCATATACATGAATAGTAAAAATGAGAATATACAGCATACTTATCCTGTTTGAGTTCGAATTTCAAGTCGACTCTACCCAGCAAAAATTGACTCTGTAAAATTGCAAAATTTAAGAAAGGGAAAAAAATTTGGAAGTATACAATTCAAAATTTATTATTTTTTTAAAATTGAAATCTATAATTGTAATATTTAAAGAACCTAAGATATATTAAAAAATTATTTTTAATTATATTATTAGTGTAGATTTATTTAAGTACCTATTTAATATGAGTATAAAGGGAAAGAAGATTTGAGCATAATTTTTTTAAAGTGAAAAATACAATAGATCTTCAAATGGTTTAATTAAATCTTTTATTGACATATTTTTGAAAAGTATAAAGTTTAAACTTGTTACAATTTCTTTTATTTTTTAATTTTAATTACTTTACAATATATTCATTTTTTCTTATTACAGCCTATTTAGAACATAATTTATTTATTCTTGTTTTAAATGAGGATGTTAGAATGCTACAAACACATCCCGAGAGGCTCATTCTACATCTTATGTGAGAATGTATAAATAAAAAATAGTAAAAAAAATGAATATGATTCAAAGTAATTAGAGGTAAAAAATAATGTGTGAGTCAGATATTTAAATCTTATATTTTTCAAAAACACTTCATCAAGAGATTTCAATAAACTATTTGAAGATCTATGTTAACTAATTTAGGTCAATATGAACTTTATATATATCCATGGATAGAAAAAAATTGTTAAAATAAAATATTTTAATGTTGTATATATAAAAATATTCAATGTAGGCTATCAATAAAATATTTTAATACGAATTAATATTGACATATACTTAAAATATATTAATAATAATAAATTATTTAATTTGCCTGATAAAATGTCTTGATGTACATATTATATAAAATATTTTAATGTCAATTAATTTTATATTATATATCATCTTTAAGCAATTATGTAAAACAATGAAAAATAACACATTGTATTTTGCAGTGGAAGAAATTTGATACATCTTGGCTCCTATTATATCCCTATATAAGATGAATCTATACTAGTAAACAAAATTAAATGCATCACACCATTAAATTATATGCAATATACATTGAATATCCACTGTAATGATCAATAAATATATAAATTGAAGAGCTCTTATGGATAGAAATCGATAGATATTGTCAGGCCAAGAGGTAATTCCTTGAATCAACTGTGTTTATTCAATTAGATTGTTCATAGTTATATACATAAGGGGGCGACTTTTGGGTTTCACCTCCCAATGACTCTTCCTTTTCCATTATTTATTATGTACATTATTTACAAATGTCCACTCAATTTCCATGATTAGGTGTCAACATTCACTACAACACAAAGGGTGGTTTTAAGACAATATTGAAGACAATATTTAGGTAAATTGTCTTAACTTGAGACAAAATAAAACTTGTCTATTGTCTTTAATATTTTCTTTAAGCGGGTGTCTCAAATTAAATTGTCTTAAAATTAAATTGTCTTAAAGTATTGTCTCTATAAAGACAATATATAACAGAGGCATTTTTGTCTCTCTAGAGACAATTTCATTTTTGTCTCTCCCAATACAATTTAATTTGTGTCTCTCTAGAGACAATAGATGGAACTAAAGACATATTGTCTTTAAAAAGACAATGTCTTTCGTCTTAAATATTGTCTCTCGAGAGACAATAAAAAATTACATTCAAAGATAATACATGATCGCTTTTGTCTCTTTAGAGACAATATGAAATAATGAATCTAGAAAGATATATCACCATTGAAATAAACCAATATTAAAAGTATTTAATTAAAAATAAACTACAATATCATTGATTAATTTATATTAGGACACAGTGGAATCGAACAACCAACCTCCTGCATATAAATCAGATGCTCTACCATTGAGCTAGAACCCTTTAAAGAATTATGTGAGAATTATGGTAGTCCTTAAAATTGCATATAGAGGCATTGATTTTAAAACTAGAAATTGCATCGAGAAATGTAAAGGAATGCTAATAAAAGTGGGAATGTGAAGTTGCATATATAGGCATTGATTTTTAAACTAGCAATTACATTAAGAGGTGCAAAGGAACGCCGATAGAAGCGAGAATGTGGAAGCCAATAAGCAAGTGAAATATATGGAAGGTGCAATTACATAAAACTCAAAGACACCATATCAATCCATTTTACCCCACCTTGCTTGCCCAATAAATGTTTTGGAGTACCTATTCCAAAATTTTATAGGCTACTTGAAAAGAAAAAGAGAAAAAGACACAGAAACAAATGTGACCTGCAACTAGAAATTTATCAACAATTGCAATCCTCTTGGAAGGTAGTAGGTCAATATTACTCCAAGCTTGAACTTTTATTTTTTAAAGCTTGGCTATTATCCATATCCAACAACCAAATGCTGAAAAACTACCACTGAAACACTATTTACTGAAGGACCTGCCCAAATAAGAAATAGTCTCTCCAAGATTCATAAGCTTTCATTTATGATTCGGCCAAGTAGGGGAATGATTCAGCCAAGTAGAGGATTCATCTTGGCCAAAATGAAACCCTAATTTTTCCTTTCTAACAACTACTCGTCCTCCTTTTGCAAAAATGTCCCAGTGAAAATTAGTACCTTCCATAAACTGTTGAATCAACAAATGTGTTAAATTTGAGCCATCTGCAAAGTGGAAATTTGGAGGATACTCGACTTTACTATGCTCGAAAGGCTGCTTTATGGATTTTGGATTATTCTTCTTTAGAATATATGGTAAAAGATGCAGAGTGCTTGCAGAATGAGGAGCATGGAGTTGAAAATTATTTGCACTCTCGCAGCAAGCATGCGATATTAGAGATAGTCCAAAATGAACTCCTTGACCGTTATGAAATTCAACTTTTAGGGAAACATGATTCAGGTTTTGAGGCTCTGCTTAGGGATGGTAAGAAAATTGATATTTCTAGGATGTATAGGTTATCTTGTAAAATCCCCAAAGGTCTCTAACCATTGGCAAGTATTTTTCAACAACATATAATTAGCCAAGGAATAGACTTAGACAAATGGGTAGAAAACATTACTACGAACAATAAGTCATCAAATAGTACACGAATACACGGACTTTAATTCCTAGAGAAGGTCATTGAAATTTATGACCAGTATGTGGATTATTTGGAACATGAATTTCAAGATGATAATTCCATTTTTAAAGCTCCGCATGAAGCATAGGTGGTAATTTGCAATAAAAGAGTTGCAAGAACAACAAGCGCAGAGTTTTTTGCAGCTTTTTAGGGTAATTTGTTGAAGAAGGGTGGCAGTCCAAAAAAGTCTGGTGATGATAATATTGAGAGCCTGTTGGAAAATGTTGTAAAAATTGTTCTCTATGTTAGTGATAAGATTTATTTGTGGAATTTTGCAGGAAATACTTAGCTAAGAGATTGTTGCATGATAGAGGTGTAAATATTGATGATGAACAGAACAAATTGTCGAAGTTGAAGGAGCCCTGTAGTTCTAGTATTATATGAAAAATGGAGGGAATGGTTAAAGATTTCGAAGTTTCCAAAGAAACCCAAAATAAGTTTAACAATTATACATGTAACAATCTGAAACTAACCTTGGGTGTCATAGTATTGAATGCTACACATTGGCCAACTTCAAGTACTCCAATATTTATATACCTTCTAAGATGGTTGCATACATTATCGAGTTTCAGGAATTTTATTCTCGGAGATATGAACATCGTACACTTACATGGGTATACTCCTTGGGAACCTCTCATATCATCTCCAAATTTGACACCATGGTAATAGAATTGGCAATAACAACATTCCAAGTAGCTTTGCTATTGTTGTTCAATGAAGCTATGAAGTTGAGCTACGAAGAAATTAAATCTCATCTAAATTTGGAAGATGAAGATCTTATTTGACTTCTGTATTTAGTTTCATGTGGTAAGTACAAGATTCTTCTAAAGGAACCTAACACTACAACAATATCTACAAGTGATAATTTTGAATTCAATCCTCCCTTTTTGCACAAGTTGAAAAGGATTAAGATTCCACTTACAGATACGAATGCGAATGAGAGGAATAGAGTGATTGAAAATCTAAAAGAAGACAGACATTGCTAAATAGATTTAGCAATAGTTCTCATCATGAAGGCTAGAAAAATCTTACCTCAGCAACAACTATTGAGTGAGTGTGTTGAACAACTCCAAAGTGTTGAAAATGCAACAAGATGATGGAGCTTAGTGAAAAGAAGTCACCTTTGCTAAGTGGGCCCGCAGGCTATTTTTGGCGCAAAGTCTATTTTTAGACTATGTCTATTTTTAGACATATGGATCATGGTCTATGAGTTGCAGGATGCTATTTATGGATGATTGGTCATGTTGGTAAAAATATATGGACCTCTATTTCTAGACATGTGGGCGGAGTCTATTTTTAGACTACCAGTCTAAAAATAGAACAGTCGAATATTATTAGCTCTTAATAATATTTGGACTATAAATATTATCTTATCCTCTTGCATCACTTCAGTTCAAGCTACGGATGTGGCACATGCAACTTCCAGAAGGAAATACGCTTTTCCTATGGGTTAGTTGAGCTATTGCATGATGGACTTCAGTTAGAACTCAAGTGATTGAGTTTGGTGGAGTTGATTGAGTTGATGGAGTTGTGTTCAGTTTGACTCAGTTGAACTAGTTGTATTTAGTCTAACTGCTAAGTACACTAGTGATGAGTGATGTGAATTAATTATTAGTTAATTCACCAATTGTTAACTTATAAATTAACTAAAGAATACATCAGTTAACTCATTGCATGGACAGTTCAGTGGAGACAAGTGTTAGAGGTGGGTGAAAGGGTGAGACTATTACCAGTTGTGACTATAGTTGTGCATGAAATTTGCACAATCATTGATTAAGATTGCCAATGAGGATTGCGCAGTACAAGCCAAGGGAAAATGAGCTTGGATCAGATCCATTCTAATCTTGGATTGTGCAGTAGAGGCAGGCAAACAGTGGAGGAGATTTGAACCCGTGACTTGTTCAGATCTGAGCTAGTTTGTGTGTGGCAGGTGGAGATAGTACTGAGTACTTGTGAGGAGTATTGTACTATGTATTGTTACATGTTATCTATCATTATAATATACAGATAGTTGGGGGGTTTTTAGCTGTATGATTTCCCCAGCACATACTGTGTTGATATGCGTGATTGATGTTTCAATGTGCACATGTGATTGTTTCTTAATTCCGCAAATTGATGATCAATGCTAGAGGAGGTTATGTATTATGCATGCATTCTGCAAATAGTGTATAATCAAGATAATCTCTGTGAGTAAGTGTTATATCATTCAAAATTTCTACATGGTATCAGAGCGAAGTTGATCATCATATCTATTATTCAGAAAGTGATTACATTTTATTTCTTTAGGCAGATTCTGTAATCAGGCTAGGTAGCCTCTGGATTCATCCTGTTTTTGGAAGGTGAGATATATGGTAAATGCCCATACAGTCAATATTTGTATGAGAAATACTTTGTTCTCACGAATTTTAGATCAGAAGTGGTTGAGTTTTGAGCTGGTGGAATTTGAATTTGCAGCAGTGTTTTCTTGGTGTCGAAGTTGAAATGTCTTTCAACGAATTGCGATTGGAGTATGCCCTTGAAGGCAACTCGAATTATATTGCATGGAAAGATAGGATGGAGGTGGTGTTAGATGACAATGGGTTGAAGGAGTTCATAGAGGCTGAGGTCCCAAAGCCTATTGATGCTGCTCACGTTGAGGCTTGGTAAAAGAAGATAGCAAAGTGTCGAAAGATTCTATTGGAGGGTGTGAAGGATCACATTGTATCCAGCCTGCATGGAAAGGCTTATCCATACTTGATGTGGAAAGCATTGACAGATTTATTCCAAAGCAAGAGCGACAAGAGGAAGTTGGTGCTCAAGGATAAACTCAGAAACATTAAGTGTGAGAAAGGAGACAGTATACCCAAGTATCTCACGAAGTTCACTTAGTGCAGGGATGAGCTAGGAAGTGTGGGGGTGACTGTCGACGATGAGGACTTGGTGAGCTTGGCTCTCCTTGGTCTTCCAAAGAGTTGGCATTCCTATCAGGACTCTATCAATGGTCGGGAGAAATTGCCAGGATGGGAAAGACTTTTGTCTGATCTTGTGCAAGTGGAGATCAGGCGTAATACCAGGGACGAATCTTCATCAAAGGCATCTGATGAATAAAATTGCGCTTTGGCTGTGAGAGCAAAGAAGGGGAAGAACAAGAAAGCTTCTCATTCCAGTGCAAAAGGCAAGAAGTACGACATGTCCAAGGTGAAGTGCTTTCACTGTCAACAACATAGACATTATGCCACAAATTTTTCGCAGAAGAAGAAAAATAAGCAAGCTACTGGATCTACAGCAAGAGAGGCCTTAGCCTCATAGTTTGAGCTAGATTTTTCACTGGTCTCAGGCTTGGTATCAAGTGTGGTGGGATCGGTATGGTTTTTGGATAGTGGTGCATCTTTTCACATTACAGGAGATCGAGATTTTTTTCTGATCTGGACGAGAAAGATCTTGGAGTGCACATCGAGATGGGCGATGAGGGTAGCTACAGTGCGACCGGTATCTATACCATTTCCTTTGAGAGGGAGTCTGGTAAACCCTTCGTATTGAAGGAAGTGATGCATGTTCCAGGATTGAAGAAGAATCTTTTCTCTGTGGCGATGTTAGAAGCCAAGGGATATGATGTTGTCTTCAGCGAGGGAAAGGCTTTCCTGTGCAGTAAGACAATTGAAGAAACTCGGAAGATAGGGGTTCGAGTCAACAACCTTTATCAATTGCATGTAGATGGCTGCACAGCAATGGCATGCAAGGTAAAAGGATTGGTGAGCTAGGATGATGGCGAGCTGTGGCACCGGAGATTGGGCCACCTTCAACATGGAGCCTTGAAGATACTGTAGCAGATTTCTACTGGTCTTCCTAAAGGCACTCTTGCACAGTCAGATCAGTTCAAGGGGTGTACTTTAGGAAAATTTGTGAAAGCCACCTTTCACGAGAATGGTAGTCGTGGCACGACGATCCTTGAGAGAATTCACACAGACGTGTGTGGACCTTTCTCAGTAGATTTGACAGCAAAGCACAAGTACTATGTGATCTTTGTTGATGATTTCTCTCGAAAGTGTTGGATCTTCTTCATGCAAAAGAAGAGCGAGACATACTTAAAGTTCTGTGAGTTCAAAGCATTGGTCAAGAAGGAATCGGGGAAAAAGGTGAAGGCTCTTAGGAGCGACAATGGTGGTGAATTCATCTCTGGCAAGTTCAACGACTTCAGCAATGCAGAAGGGATTCGAAGAGAGCTCATAGCTCCCCATAACCCATAGCAGAACAGGGTTGCTGAGCGGAAGAATAGAACGCTCGTGGGTATTGGACGGGCAATGTTGCATGATCAGGGCCTACCCCTTCACTTGTGGGCGGAGGCATGCAATACTACAGTATATGTGCAGAACCGTTGTCCTCACAAGATACTTGGCATGAGTACACTCGAGGAGGCTTATTCTGGTAAGAGGCCTGATATTTCCCATTTGAGGATTTTTGGTTCTCCTGTTTACATGCATGTGATGAAGGATGCCGGGAAGAAGTTGGAGCCGACCGCAGAGGGATATTTGTGGGGTATAGTGATACGCCCCACAACTATCGTGTGTATTTGTCAGACAGTCGCAAGGCTGTTGTGCGATGGGATATCAAATTTCAGGAGGAGAAAGCCATGAAGTGTTCGCTTGAGAGGGAGCCACACTTGCATGTAGATGAGGAGCTATTAGTTCCTAAGGATGAGCTTCAGGATGTGGATCAGCCACAAGATGAAGTTCATGGAGTGAAAGAGACCACTCATGCAACGCCAACCATCAGAGGGCGAAAGCGCACTACCGAAGCTGAGCAACTAGCTCAAGATGCAGAGAAGGTTGTAGGACCACCTACAACACAGTGGAGACAGAGACAATCACCTGATCGGTACACTGGATACATGGCTCTTGTGAGCAAATGTGTCATGACTGAGCCATCCTCTTTCGAGGAAGCTATGGAGGATCCCGCATGGGTAGATGCCATGGTGGAAAAGTATGATTCGATTGTCAGAAACAGTGCATGGGAGATTGTCCCAAGACCGGAGGGGAAATCAGTGGTGGGTTCGAGATGGATCTACAAAGTGAAGTAGGTAGTTGATGGGAGTGTGGAGAAGTACAAGGCAAGATTTGTTTCCTGAGGCTTCTCATAGATAGAGGGGATCGATTGTGAGGAGACCTTTGCACCTGTCGCAAGGTATTCTTCCATACAGACGATTCTTGCTCTCTCAGCGCAGATGGGGTGGCACATCCATCAGATGGATGTGAAGACTGTGTTCCTCAATAGAGTCATTAAGGAGGAGGTGTGCATAGAGGAGCTCGAAGGTTTCGAGATCTTCAGCAGCAAGTCGCATGTGTGCAGGCTCAAGAGAGCATTGTATGGGTTGAAACAAGCACCTCGTGCTTGGTACACACGGATAGACAGATATTTCACCGGACTTGGATTCTCCAAGAGTGAGGCAGATCCTAACGTATACCAGATTGTGGTGGAGGGTAAGTTGCTGACCATTGTACTTTATGTAGATGATTTGATTTTGACAGGAGATGAGCTGTTGATACTATCATGCGAGGAGGATCTTGCTAGAGAGTTTGAGATGAAGGACTTGTGCCTCCTTCATTATTTACTGGGATTGGAAATTTGGCAGCGCAGTGATGGACTATTTGTTTCTCAGGGTAAGTATGCCCGGGAGATACTGAAGAAGTTCAACATGCATGGCTGCAAGCCTGTTGATACTCCTCTTCTTGGAGGTTGGAGGAAGGAGGATGCTACTTTAGCAGGGGTAGTGGATGCCATTGTTTATCGATAGTTGGCGGGGTCGCTTATGTATCTGGTCAATACACGACTAGATATATGCTATGCTATTAACCAGCTTTCACAAGCTATGGTTAAGCCAACCAAGCTCTTCTGGAAGGAAAGCAAGCATGTATTGCGTTATCTCAGAGGCATATCGGGATATGGATTGTGGTACATACAGGAGGATGAGGTGAAGCTATGTGGCTTCATGGATGCAGATTGGGTAGGGAGCCCAACGGACAGAAAGAGCACATCTGGAGCGATCTTCAGTATCGGGTCGACACCAGTTTCTTGGTACAGCAGGAAGCAGATATCTGTGGCACTTAGTTCAGCAGAGGCTGAGTATATGGCAGCAAGTTTGGCTGCATGCGAGGCTATATGGATGAGGAAGATCCTGGTCGGGTTGTTCGAGTCACACTTGGAGCCTACTGTGATTTATTGTGACAACCAAAGTTGCATTAAACTCTTGGCTAATCCAGTATTTCATGATAGATCCAAGCACATTGACATCAAGTACCATCATATCAGAGATTGTGTGCAACAGAGAATCATGTTACTTTCATACATTCCCACGGAGGATCAGGATGCTGATATCTTGACGAAGGTGCTCACCAAGAGTAAATTCGAATACCACAGAGGTAGGATAGGGGTTGAAGATAATCCATATCTTGTTGAGAGGGAGTGTTGAAAATGCAACAAGATGATGGAACTTAGTGAAAAGAAGTCGCCTTCACTAAGTGGGCCCGCAGGCTATTTTTGGCGCAATGTTATAGCTCTGATACCACTTGTTATAGATCTGATCCAAAAATATAAGAGAATACAAATAAACCAGAAATAAGATAGAAATAGATAGAAATGCTTCTTTATTGATATCAAACCCTTATGGTAGGGCAACACCATACATTTACTCCTTAAGGAAGGAGAACACTCCACAAGCCATATGCTTGTTCATACAATAATCCTTCACTATTCCTTGAGTATCTCTCCATGTGGAGTCTATAGCCTCTATATAGGCCTCATAGATTAAATACCATGGATCATTACCATGGTTCCCTCATACCATCAAACTAATACCATGGGCCCATTACATTAATATTAACTACTTGTGGTCCCTTACATGATATGGGTTAACCACCTTATTTATTACTATGCCCCATCCCATTATTACATTATTACCTTGGGTACCTCCCTTGGTACCCCATATTATCCCCCCTAGGTATATAACATTCCACCCCCTTAGCATGTTTCGTCCCCGAAACATGGGAAGAACACAAATAATAAGATCTACTCAAAAGAGTAGTCCACTGGTACCACGAAAGTGCATCTAGCCATCCAAGAGAAAGGTGAACCCTCGATCTTGCCGGTGCCTCGCTCGCTTGAGATGGAAGTTGACCGTGACAGCTCTTCTGTGTGTAGTAAGTGGATCGTCGCTCCTCGCTATCCATCATACAGGGGTTGTTGTCCTTGTGGCTAATTGGTTGCCATCTTGTTGGTTGTTTTCTTGCAGGGTGATGTGGGTGATGATATGTTGAAGTTTTAACCCACAGTGTCTTTTTCTTTAATTCACCCTGCTGTGGTGCCTGTTGTGGTGTCTTCTTTTCCAATATGACTTCAACCACTGAACCCTCATCAGATGTGTCAGCACCTGTTACCTTTTTGGCTTCAGCCTCTGTTTGTGTTTGATTGTCAACCATCAATAGCTCATCATCTGATATGTCAGTCCTTGGAACGTCTTCTGCATCAACCTCCGTGGACTCTACCTGTTTATTGATGGAAATATCGTGTAATGTAATTTTCTTATTTTTATACCAGAGCTTCAGGAATTTCTTCTGCACATTAATATTTATAGTACCCACTGATTCCATCCATGGGTATCCCAAAACAACATCCATATTATCTATCTCTGAAGCATAAAAATCACCATGCAACACATACTTATCCATAGAAATCTTCAAATCCTTATACACTTGAACATCCTCATTATCAATCTGTGCAGTTTCAATGTGTTTTGCTGGAACTTGCAATCTTTTTTCCAAATTAACACTTATAAGATTTTGCTTGCAACTAGGATTTATAGACACAATGATTTTCTCCTTCTGAATCAATCCATGAACCTGCAATAAAGATATACCAAATTGCCCATGTGATAGAAATTTTAATCCAGGCAATGAAATTTCAAATCTGCACTGCAACTCTCCCGCCGTCACCAAAATTTCTGCAAAAAAGAGATGATTTTAAATCAGTGATATCTCCCTCATCCGGACTCCGATTCGACTAATTTTATTTTGAAATTGGGTAATTTTTCTCAAAAAATTCAGATCTATGAGTAGATTTTGTAGATCTTGCACCAGGACGTCTAAATCTGCACCGCAAACTCGTTGCCCCAAAAAAATTTCTACAACACCACTGATTTTTAGATCAGCGATATCTCCTTCATCTGGACTTCGATTCAACTGATTTTTTTTTGGAATTTGGGTGGTTTTTCAAAAAGAATTCAGATCTACAATTAGATTTTGCAGATCTTGCACAAGGACATCCAGATCTGCGCCACCAACTCACTGCCCTGAAAAATTGTCTGCAACCCCACCGATTTTTAGATCAACGATATCTCCTTCATCCGGACTCCGATTCAATCGATTTTTTTTTGTAATCGGCTATTTTTTCATGAAGAATATAGATCTACAATTATATTTTGCAGATCTTTCACCAAAACATGCAGATCTAATCTACAAACTCGCCGGCCCCGAAATCCTGCAAAAAATTAAAAAAAATTCTCCCCTTGTTCCCAAGAAAGTGCTCTGATACCACTTGTTATAGCTCTGATATCACTTGTTATAGCTCTGATCCAAAAATATATGAGAATAGAAATAACCCAAGAATAACAAGATCAAAATAGATAGAAATGCTTCTTTATTGATATCAAAACCCTTAAGGTAGGGCAATACCATACATTCACTCCTTAAGGAAGGAGAATACTCCACAAACCATATGCTTGTTCGTACAATAATCCTTCACTATTCCTTGACTATCTCTCCATGTGGAGTCTCTAGCCTCTATATAGGCCTCATATATAGAATACCATGGTTCCCTCATACCATCAAACTAATACCATGGGCCCATTACATTATTATTAACTACTTGTGGTCCCTTACATGATATGGGTTAACCACCTTATTTATTACTATGGCCCATCCCATTATTACATTATTACCTTGGGTACCTCCCTTGGTACCCCATATTTTTCCCCCTAGGTATATAACACGCAAAATCTATTTTTAGACTATGTCTATTTTTAGACATATGGACCATGGTCTATGAGTTGTAGGATGCTATTTATGCATGATTGGTCATGTTGGTAAAAGTAGATGGACCTCTATTTTTAGACATATGGGCATAGTCTATTTTTAGACTGTCAGTCTAAAAATAGAAGAGTCAAATATTATTAGCTCTTAGTAATATTTAGACTATAAACATTATCTTATCCTCTTGCAGCACTTCAGTTCGAGCTACGGATGTGGCACATGCAACTTCCAGAAGGAAATACACTTTTCCTATGGGTTAGTTGAGCTATTACATGAAGGACTTCAGTTAGAACTCAAGTAATTGTGTTTGGTGGAGTTGATTGATGAGTTGATGGAGTTGTGTTCAGTTTGACTTAGTTGAACTAGTTGTATTTAGTCTAACTACCAAATACACTAGTGATGAGTGATGTGAATTAATTATTAATTAATTCACTAATCATTAACTCATAAATCAACTAAGCAATACATCAGTTAACTCAGTGCATGGACAGTTCAGTGGAGACAAGTGTTAGAGGTGGATGAAAGGGTGAGACTACTATCACTTGTGACTATAGCTGTGCATGAGATTTTCACAATCATTGATTGAGATTGCCAATGAGGATTACGTAGTACAAGCCAAGGGAAAATGAGCTTGGATCAGATCCATTCTCATCTTGGATTGCGCAGTAGAGACAGGCAAATAGTGGAGGAGATCTGAACCCGTGACTTGTTCAGATCTGAGCTAGTTTGTGTGTAGCAGGTGGAGATAGTACTAAGTACTTGTTAGGAGTATTGTACTATGTATTGTTACGTGTTCTCTATCATTATAATATACAGACAGATGCGGGGTTTTCAGCTGTATTCTTTCCCCACCAGATACTATGTTGATATGTGTGATTGATGTTTCAATGTGCGCATGTGATTGTTTCTTAATTCTGCAAATTGATGATCCATGGTAGAGGAGGTTATGTATTATGCATGCACTCCAACAATAGTGTATAATTAGGATAATATCTGTGAATAAGTGTTATATTATTCAAAATTTCTACACAAATCACGTTCAAGCCTGAACTTAAAGCAATAAAATCTAGAATTCAGGACTTGATCTCAAAGGAGTACCTGGAAAGTGATAATGAAAACAATAATTTATTGAAATATATAGCCTAATATTGCTAATTGAGATACAAGTCGAAAACAAATCTGTAATGAAACTTATGGTTAATTTTGTTTTATTTTAGAGAAATAAAACATATCGCAAATTAGATTTTCCATGTGAGTTCGATTGACTAACATAGAAATACTCTATTTTGTGATAGAGGATGTAGAAGTTTTCCAGGTCACTTGCAAATCACTCACCCGGTTCTACCCTCAAGAGGAGGGACTTTAGATAATGCATGGTTTTTGTGACACAACTCATCATAGGGGAAAACATTGCTCGACTCGTGCTACAGTTCCTTAAATTTTGTTTTATGTTTCAGTCAAGGAGTTCAATCCCTTCGTCTACAAGGAAATAACATAAAGTGGTGATGGATCAATATAGAATTTGAAACCATTAGGATCTAAAGGAGTGGTGGTTTTATCCAGTACTCTAGCTAGTGCCTAAAAAATAGAAAATTTTGATTTGGTGGTTGTGAATTCCATTGTCAATGAAGGTAGGTATAGCCTGATTTTGTGTCCACCAGAAATCTATCAATTCTTTTGGCTATCCCCTCCTTTCCCTTCCTTCCATTATGCCAATCTTACAAATAGCATGCACTTTTAGAACCTAACCACATTTTTCCTGTGTAAGTCAACACCTAGGATCAATTTCTTAATCTCTTCTTTAGCTATAATGGGCTTCTTCCCCTTACCTTTGTTGGTAGCTATGTTTTTTATGTCAACCAATCAAACTGTAGGCAAAGAGCCCCCAACTCCAATGATTTTTTAGACTGGTTGCAGTTGACCTCCACATCCAAACATTCAATGCATGAAGAGATAACACCAAATTATTGGAAAGGTGGCCAATTATAATTTATAAGGTCCTCTTGGAAAACATATGTCTCTATTGGACAAGAAGGTTTCTTAGCTGTCAGGATTCAAATGTTTCTACCTCACCCAACCTCCTTAATTACTTGTATGTGATGGACACTGCGAGCGAACCGACTTGAGTTAAAAACTCCAAGTGTCGATCTCTGAGAGAACTGTACATAGCAAGTTTTCTTCCCAAGAACTAGATCGATTAGAAAAAACATTTCCTCACGAATAGCTTTGTTGTTGTTTATATAATGATTGAAATCAAGGTTCAAATGAAAGAGGCCATTTGTGAGGATAGAAAACACTCAGACCTAAGTGGAGCAATTGAAAACAATCATCAACGTCAGCATAATAATTAATGAATTTGATATGAGGAAATCAGCAGAAAAAGAGAGATGTGTACATAGCTAGGAATATACCAATGCATTCATTACATCGGATTTCTTGTGGTTTTGGAAACCAAACCTCTTTTCATGCAATACATAAACTAACTGTGGAAATTCATTGCCAAATTTGTCAACTCCCCCTGATTCAGTCACTAATGGCAGTTGTATAGCATTTTCAAATGGTGTGCCAGTGACAACCTTATCACTATATTATGTAAGCTCACGATTTTTCAATGGCATACTACATTTTGGTCCGAATGATGTGTACAAGCAAGGAGATATATCATGGCCCTCAGTATGTCCAAGAATATTCATTGTTATGTCGAAGGATTCCATCCTCCATTCTAGTGCAGGTGATGACAAATTCCATGAAACAAATTGTTTACTTATCTCCCAAAAAGAAAAATTGCACCAACTGTGTACTATGTTCCTTAAGATGAATCTGATAAAGAAGATGGAAAAATATGAAGTTCATACATAATTTAGCTTACCTTTTTAGAATCCTTCGTTGTTGTTTCATTTTCTTGTGTAGATTCTGTAGCTTCCATAAACCATGTTGTCCCACCAGCTTAGCACGACTCTCCTTAAATGAACTGTGCATAGCCTCATAACTTCCTATGTATTTCCTTAGCCTGTGAATAGAAATTGTACCTATGGTTTTCTCTATGCTTCCATTACATTTTCAATTCATCGGCCTTCTAGAGGGTGTAGCATAGAATGACTCTGGAAGTTGTCCTTGTAAGCTAAATTACAAAGTTTGCAATCTATTGCTCAAAGTCAGTATTTTGCCTACAAGTTTGGTGCTTTTTTAATCCCCTTTACTAGGAACATTCATATCAGCAAAATAGTAGAACCCTCAGCTACTTCTCCAAATTCTACATGATTTTATGTGAGGAAAATACTTTCAAAATTCTGTGTCCCTTCCAAAACTATAGCATCCTTCCCCATGACAGACACACGGTCTCCAAGTGGGACATGCAGTGACAAATATTTAGTCTCTGATGTCACATCATTTTCTATAAGCTCAAGCTTTTTCACTGGGATATCATATTCTGGTCCCTCAGCATGTTCAAGCCTCTTCAATGGCTTATCCAGGAAAAGTTGTTGATTGCACATGTTCTTGTCTTCTAGAAGAGATTCATTCATACTTAAACAAAGGGATATATTGTAACTTTTTCTATGTTTTGAACTTTTTGGATGGAATACTGGAGTCCAAGCCAAATAAGGTGCTTAAACAAGGAGATATATTATATCCATCTGTAACATCAGGGATCCTCAATGGAGTATCCAATTGGGAAGGTTCCTGCTTGCTCAACACAATTTGTATATTTTCTCCAACTTAGAAATTTTGGGTCTCTCCAGCTTCCTGGCCATCGTTTCCCTCAATTTGGTAGGGTCAATGAATCCCTAATGTTTTCAGTGGTTTTCCATATCAAACAATTGTTCTCCAATTGTACTTGCATCAGTTATGCCATCAACAATAAAAATTCCTTCCTGGCATGCTCCATCTTCAACTTCATTCTTTTCCACAGCTATATTATATCCCTTTGTAACCTTAGGTGTCTTAAAAGGATTATCCAATTGGTAAAGTTCCTGCTTGTAGGCAGCTTCTGTAACAATCTCTAAGATATTTTCTGGAAGAGAATCATCAATACCTGAACAAAGTAATGCATCATTACTCTCCATAAGCTTGTGCTTAACTAATGGATCACTAAAGTTCAGTCCAAACAAAGAATTCAAGCAAGGCGATATATCAAGGCCTTTTGTAAGAATAGGCATCTTCAATGGAGTATCCATGTTAGAAGGTTCCTGGTTGCTGGCCATCGTGTCTACTTTCACAAGTTGTATATTTTCTCCAACTTTGAATTCTTGTGTCTCTTCAACTCCATTCTATATAGATTGTTCTTCCTGGTCATCCTCTTTTCCCTCAATTTTGTCAGGGGAAATGAATCCCTCATGTTTTCCATGGTTGTCCATATCAAAAAAATTTTCTTTAACTGGACTTGCATCAGTTATGCCATCAACAATACTAATGCTTTCTTGATATGCTTCATCTTCAACTTAATTCTTTTCTAGAGCTACATTGTAAGATCCATGTTCTACTTGATCATCATCTGTTAAGGGAATTTGAACGTTCCCGGTGATTTTCTCAACTGCATTTTCCTCCTTTTGAGGAGTTGAACCATACAGCTCATTGAGGTTATAAAACTCATTTCCATTGTTTGAAAAGTTGCATTGATGCACTTCACCCTCTGAAGCTTGAATGTTCTCATATGTTCCTTGAAGTTCGTTGGACATATCTACCTATTCAGGATTTTTCACTTCATCCAAACTGCATCAGGAGAGCCATCATTTTCCTTGTGAAACATAGTTTCTTCAACATCCTGAGTTTTAGCCATTGAAGCAAGCTCATAATGCTCCTCCCTTTGATATACAGAGCCATGAAATCCTTCGCTAGTTTTGGCATCACTCAATTTATCTTCTTGAGCATCACCATTAACCAGTGAGATGTGACATTGTTGAACATCATTTAGAACTAAATGCTCCTCTTCACTGCATTCCCCATTGGCTTGACCTTCACTATATGATGCCAGTTGTGACATATTTTCAAGAGACAAAGCCTTTGGCAGGAGTTCGAATTGATGAGCACCATTCAAATTGTCTGCATCAAATTGAATCTTACTTTTTAATTCTGAAGTGTTGCCACAATCAATTGATTCACCTTCATAAGCTTCATTCTTGTAAATCTATTGGCTATCATATTATTCCTTTTCAGTACCATTCAACTCATCAAGGCCAAAACACACTTTTCTTTTTTCTGAAAAATAAGACTTGATTTCAAGAGCTTCATGCTTCACAGCCTCATGAGCTTTCTCATTGTACTTATTAAGAGATATAGTTTCTTGAGCATTCTAGGTTTCACTCTTGGAAAACTGTTCAACTTTCTCTTATTTTCCAACTATAGAGACCTGATACCCTTCAGTGGTTTTTGAATCATTCAATTCATCCTCTATTCCTTCATCATTAACAATTCATATGGGATTTTCCTGAAGATACTCTTTGCTGCATTCTGCATCGGCTTGAGTTTCATTGTTTGATGTCTGCTGCACTAGACCTTCTAGAACTTGATACTCTACTGAAAAACTACCTTTCTTCTTACCTCCATCTGAATTCGCAATCTGCTCTTTATCAGTATTTTCTTCGACAATGTCCAAATCATGTGATTAATCTGTCCAAATCATGTGATTCATCTTCATTATCCATGTCTCCTAGTAGTGGATTATATGTCAAATCTACATGTGAAACTGGAATCTTCTCTTCCACGTCATAGTATTGAAGCTCTGGATTTTTTGATGCAGTACTCTATTTCAGTCTGAACAAAGTGACTAAATAGGGAGATATATTATATCTGTCAATAACCTGAGGGGTCTTCAATGGAGTATTTAACAGGGGCATCTCCTTCTTACATGCCTCTTTTGTTAGACTCTCTGGGAGTTTGTCTAGTACAGAATCATCATTCTTGAACAAAGAAACATGTCATTAGTGTACGTAGGATTGGGCTTGTTTAAAAGAGTACCATAGTAATTACATCAAAGAGAACAACACATCAGTACTATCATTACTAAGAAAATCCATCTTTTATCTGGAACAAAATCATACTTATCTTGATGAGGAAACACATTGTTAAAGTCTACAAAATCGATAGAAATGTTTGCTTCTGTTTGAAGAATAAAATTAGTTATACCTAAGCAAGGGAACATATCATTATTATCTGGAAGCCTGACTCATTTAGTGGCTGGGTTGTGTTTGATGGAGTAAAAAGACTTATAAATGTGGATAAAACACATCATTACTATAAATACAGAGGAAACCCATCTTTTTTCTTGAAGAATAATACCTGAACAAGGGAACAAATCAGTATTGTCTTCAAAATTGATCTAAGTTTGAATAGTCTCCTCAGCAATGATTTCTTTTTCAAGAATAGATTCATCCATACTTGAACAAGGAACTCATCATTACTATCAGTAAGGTTGGTCTTGTTTAATGGAGTTCTAAAATCATTATAGCAGAGGGAACGCATCATTAATCTTAATGCTAGAGGAACTAGTACAGAGTTAAGGCATACCCAAACTAGTGAACACATCAATATTGCCTTCAAAACTATTTGAAGAATCAACAATCTCCTCAGTCGTGTCTGGTTCCGTTTCTTTATAATTGCATGGGCAACTTAATTTCTCCTTTGAATTATCACTGTCTATTTGTGTGTGGACATGAATCCCATCAACCTTGTAATCAGATGACTCACCTGAATGCTAGGAAACACTAGGCAATGGCTTGGACATACTACTGACACTGTCCACCTTTGAACCATACAATTCATCAAGGCTATAAAGTTGTTTGTCATTGTTTTAATAATGAAAATTTTCTTCATGTACTTCATCCTCAATAGCTGAGTTATGAGGTTTCAGACCAACATCTGAAACTCAAATATTCTCATAACCTTCATGAGGTTCATTGTATGATGAATGAATCAATTCATCATCTCCAACTTTCAAAGAAACTGCGTCAGACAACATGGGACAACCATCATTTTGGCTAATGTTATAATTTTTATGTGATCTTCATTCTTCGTCATCATGAGTTTCACTTTTGGAAACCTATTCAATTTTCTCTTCCTTTTCAACTACATGATCTTGATATCTTTCAATTGCTTCTGAATTCTTAAACCCATACTCATGAGTTTCATTAATAACAAGTGAGATGGGATTTTCCTAAACAAAAGAGGCTGAAATGTATTGTGTGGTGCATTCTTCACCATCCTGAACTTCACTGGATGATGCCTATTGTGTTAAAATTTCTAGAGCTTGTTTCTCATAGAGAAGTTCAGACCGATCACCCTCATTCTAATTACCTACATTAACAATCATGTTTATTCAAATTCTTGGCTGCTGCTGAAATCCAATGATTCAACTTTATGAGATTTGAGAAGTAAAATAAAGTCCACTCACATTCTTCATTATTGTCTGATTCATCTTTAAAAGGAAGCTTTTTATTTTTCAAACTAACCAATTCTCATAAGTTTAATACTTTACTAGCACATGGCGATTTTGCATACCTACAATGGAATCTGCAATCTTCTCTTCATGGACATTTTCTTTAGCAATGGTGAAGTCACATGATTCATCTCCATCATCTATATCAGCAAGAAATGGATTATCAATTTGAAAATCTATATTGAAACTGGAAACTTCTCTTCCACACCATATATTTCATTAATTAAGAAGCAAGTAATTAATTTGCAGAAAAACATCTAAAACTGGATTGTTCTCTTTTACATCACTCTAGTCAGTTAATAATTTTGTTTATTAAAATTCTTGGTTGCAGTTGAATTATATTGATTCAATTTGATGGGATTTTTCAAGTAAAATTAAGTCTATTCACATTCTTCACTATTGCCTGATTCATTTGACTCTTGATCATTATTTCATCCTCAGAAGACCAAAAAAGAAATATTTGCAACCTACTAAAAGCTTGGACTTTTGGGAACCCAACCACCATAATTTTGCTAATGTATTATCAGACCAAAACTCAACAAAATGTCATTTCTCAATTGCACTCCCAAGCCCAATCCCTATCAGGGGTTATCTGCAATAGGTTATAATGTAGGATTGTTTTCAACCGAAAATACGAAGTGGGTACTTTGATAAAACTAAAATTAAATGTCTCAAGTTAATATATTTTCAGATCCAGGTCCAAAATTTTCCATCTAGCATTACCTCTAGTTAATACCCAACCTAAAACCTAAAATCAGGGCCAAATATGTTCCAAAACAATGGAAGAACAACCTTAAACTCTACAGAAGAAGCATAGGGATTAATGTTGTTTTGTTAAGCTTCCCATTGCTCAGATCCCTACAGGTAAAAGAAATCATAGGAATCCCACATCTATTAACAATCTAAGCTTAATTCCTTATGCAACTCCAAAAGGGTACAAGCCCAAATTCCGAATCCAAAGGAACAAAAAGATAAATTATAGTAAATTAAGCAAACTGCAACTAAATAAACTTACACCAATCACTACATCATGGAGAATCAAAACCAGCTCATTCCTCTTGTGAGAACCTACAATCATAATAGCACTGGCCTCCATTGTGTGACTTTGAGGTTAATCTCCCGATCTTAATGCTTTCGTTTTATGCAATCTGGAAATGTTTAAAAAAAATTTGCAATGGTGGGTAGAACCCATATCCACATTGCGCTCAACACCCCTGCTCTACACCAAACTGTGCATAACCTTGAGACCCCCATTCTATTCCCAATACCACTTCATAAAATGAACCAAAATAACGTCCTACGCTTCTCATGAATTAGAAAAACAATTAGAAAACCCATAAAATTTAGGCCCTTCACTCGCGGGTCCACAAATCCAACTCATTAATGATTTTATATATGATTATTGAGATTAGTTATAACTTTAATTGATGGGTTTTAAGAAAAATGATAGATTACTAAAGTTGTTAAATTAGCATATCAAAAAAATTAAAAATATAAAAATATATGTTTTATTTTTTATTATAAATTATGATTATATTTAATACATGAAAAGTTAACTCATTTTAATTTTATGAATCAAATCATAATTTTGATTAATATGGGATAATTATACATTAAAAAAAAGTCATGTTTATTTTTTCAATCATGCTTTACTAAATATGTCATATTTTCAATATTGTTTTTACCAAACATGTCATATTTGTAATTGAATTTTGATTAGTATCTGATAGTTGTACATTTAATCTTTTTAAAAAATAAACCATACTTCAATTTTTATTTTCAATCATGTTTTTACCAAACCTTTCATATTTTCAATTATGTTTTTATCAAACATCTCATCTTTGTATTTGAGATTTATTGGCAAACACATTTTTGAGTTTAGCTCATACTGTTTTAGAAATTTTTGGGCACTACAACCCCAAGCATGAAATGTCCATAAACCAAGGGCTCCTAAGTCCCTAAAAGTGTTGTTCTAACCCCTAAAGGAACAAGGTCAACAGATTACAGCTTCTCCCAGAAGTTCTCCATGAAAAACTGCTCTGAATTGGTCAAAACAGGATCATTTCAGCTGCTCCACTGGCCAAGTGCGTTGCATCTCACCTAAGTACACTGTGTGGGTGCATTGCATTTCAAAAAGACCTTCTATGGGGTGCGATGGGCGAGAAATGACAAATGGCAGTGTCATTCCACGAGGTCGAGAGGCAATGGAAGCTTCTAGAAACTTCTCCTGTGACACTTTCCTCTCTGAATTCGACCAAGGATGAGTAAGAGATCATCAATCTCAAAGTGGAAGCAAGAACTATCAGAGGGAAGACACTAATCAAATCATAAGCTGACTCATCTTCATTACAGATATCTATATATGGATCCCTCATCCCAGAGATCTAGAGGCTGGAATTTTGCATATTGTAAGGAATTGTTGTTGGTTTCTTGAGACAAAACATCAGATTGTTGGGTGATCTAAGCTTTGTCTAAGGTGAAGAGGGGCTTCCTTGCTGAGAGGTTGATGCTGTGTCAGAACAAATGGTTGTAACTTCTCTTGGCATTTTCTTGTTTATCAATAAAAGCTATTCAAGTTTTCCTCCATACTCTTGTGTCATTGATGTTTGCTGCATTTGTATGGTCAATTTACATCTGATCCTAGATTGTTTATGATTATAGATCCATGTATTTGTATAGTGCTATGCTACTGTGATCTTACAGGTACTTTGTGAAGCTGGGCGTGCAAGGGAACAAGTAGCAAAAGACTATCAAGGAAGAGAGGAATCAAATCAGGAGATTAGCGCAAGACAGAGGTTGGTCTTTTTGTTCCTCTCTATCTATAATTCATAAAGGAAAAACGAAAGTAGATTTACTCTGTTTATTTCTAAGGCAGCTGTCACACCTTAGTGGGATAAGCAGTTCTGAATAGACACTTTTCCCTGTAACAAAATGGCGACTCCGCTGGTGACGAATTAGTTTGTTTGTTTATCTTCCTTGTTGTCTATTTCATAAACCTACAGGTAGCATTCGAACTGCATTTGCCATAGCAAATGCAAAGTAGATAAATGCTACTTCAGTACATCTACGGGATCTGTTTATGATTTGAAAAACTGATTCACAAACTCTCTGATTGCCCTTGTGATAGCTCTTATATCCTCCTTAGATCTACCCCTGATTGTTGCATTACTGATTACCTTTTGTACGGCCAAAACCCATGAATTGAACTACAAACTGTGACTCGGAACCTAAGCAAAGTCTCATTTCTGGCCCAGCGCAGGTACTATTATGAGAATCTGAACTTCAGCACACTTCCCGAGTGGAGAAGGTGTGCTGCATTTCAAATTCCCTGTGTTACAGGTGCGCTGATCAAGCTAGGCTTTGTGCAGTGTTGGTTTCTGTGATTCATTCTTTCCAGTTCTATTCCTAAATTTTGTTGCCTGTGATCAGTATATGTTTGTTTGAAACCCCTTTTCCTTGCTGTTATTCCACCTCCTTTGTACAAAAGAACTGTAAATTTTTTTCTCTGTTTGTTGAGTCATTTTCAGTTCTCCTTTGCAAAAGTAGCGTAATCGTATTTTCGTCCTTTGATTTGAAATTGTCGCAAGTGTCGATTCCAATCATGGGAAAGAGTTTGATTGTTGTTGATGGTCGATTATCTTGTTACTATTGTTTTTGGTCTGAATTTGTAAATTTTCTAGTGTCAAAAACAAGTATTCATTTCAAAATCGTAAGGTGTTGTGATCGTCTCCATTTTTTATTTCGAAAAGAAACTTGTTGATATTTGTCGTTTGTAGAGAAATTCAGATTTGTGCATCAACTTTCTTCTTATCATTCATATACTAAGAAAGTCGAAAACAAATACATGCAGGTGAATTTGCATATAGACAGTCTGATTGGTTTGATTTAGGAAAGTGCATTTAGAGTGTGCTCTTTTCTCTTTGTGAAAAGATTATGTCTTTCTTTCCTTAGTAGCTAGGATTTTCATTGCACAAAGAAGATAAAAAGATTGTTTATCATCTTAGATTGCATTTTAGGAATTACATCTACATCTCGCGGTGAACCTGAAAGGCAAACTTCATAAACAAGATCAACTATAAAATAAATTCAATGAATCTAACAACGCTTTGGAACTTAATGCACAACATTTAGAAGTCTAGGCTAGAGACGTATTTCAGCGTCGTAAAGCCTGGTAACTGTTGTTCTCACTGATAGTTGGGTGATTCCTCCACTTTGAGACGATAAGTGCCGGTATAGACTTGTGCTCCCACGTACCGTCGAATATATTTTGGGAGACCACAATAGGCTTAATCCTTTATCCATAGGAAGTTGTGTCTGCCGTCCTATCGATCGCAATGCACTGAACATAGCATTTGGGAAGATTGACTACCATACCGTAAAAAGTATTCTGCATTTTTGCGATTGGTTTGGTAATCCCTCTACCTAGATTTCCAGAGCAGTCCCTTTCGTTCCTTTTCAGACACTTTAACAGAAAAGGTCCATCTGAGCACTTGTCACTTCAGGCTCATAAAAAATCGAAGGCGACTAGAGTCATCTTTTGTTTTTTCTCGACTCTTAAAAATTGAAAAAACAATTTGTGTCAAAGCATCTAAAATTTATTTTAAACGGAATATTCATTACCCTTTCCTACGTTGATCTTGGGTTGAGAAAATGGAATCCACCAACCAAGGAATTCCCCTTGGAGGAAATCCTAGTCCCTTCTCCTCTTGGGGAGATGTTGGTGCACACCATATGGCCACATTGTCGCTTCCAGGACTGACAATCGGCTTGCCTGTATGGCTCTTCTCAACCTCTATCGTTCAGAACACCACAATTCCTGAACAATCGAATCAGCAACTAGACGAGTCCAGAGTTACCCACCAACCTTCTACTTCCTCTAATTCATCATCTCCTCCTTCCTCTTCGCTTGATGGGGCTGGTAAAGCCAAAAGTTAAGTGCCTGAGAGGAAGAAGGAAAAGAAGAAGAAAGAGAAGAAGAAAGAGAAGAAGAAGAAGGAGCCAAAAGCGAATGGGGGCAAACAAGCGTCGTCTAGCGAAAATCCACACACTGCACCGACCAGGCCTAAATTGCCATGCGTCATTTGCAAAGAAGACCACTATCATAGAGATTGTCCTTGCATCCCTCGGATCTTAAGGGACTGGTCTCCTCGTTTTCACAACCCGGTGTCGTCAACCTCTAGTGATCATGTTGAAAACACACCGTCGACTAGTGAAAGTGAAGCCCCAGGACAAAAAGGAAAATATAGATTTCCTTGTAAACTGTGTGAATGTGATCATGTCGTCCACCGTTGTCCCTTCTTAGACGAGGCTAAAAGAGTTTTGGACGATCGTCCGGTTTCACCGTTACGACTTCCTCCTGGGTATAAAAAACTCTTGCCGAGTCCATCACTAGTTGAAAATCCGGCCGGCCCGCTCAGCTGGTCGGCTGAAGCATCTATCATTGAATACAAACCATCTGAACCCATACCAGATGAAAGTCAAAAGGTCGAGACAGTAGTTGACCCGGTCTTGCCTTCAGAGGTTCCATATTCAGTTGATACAGTCACCGAAGAGAACAAGGATGACACCGTCCAAATTCTTTTCATAAGCACAGACTCCAATGAACATGGGGGCAATTTACCCGTTCCTTTACCGCATGAAGGAAGTTCGTCAGAGTCATACCCGGCCATCTGTTCGGTCCCACCTCCAAGCAACCTAGTTGTCTCCTTTGATTGGAATCAACTAGGCAGACCCTGTTTACCAGCTAGTATACCATTCTGAATCATTGTTCAAATATATAGAATGGTTATGGCTGGTACCATCATAGATGAAGGGGCTTCTGTGACTATCCTTTCCTCGACTACTTGGAAAGCACTTGGTTCACCATCGCTTTTGCCTAAGATGAGAAATCTAACAGGCTTTGACAAAGGAACCAGTCGACCATTAGAGATCCTTCCCAATGTGCCCATAACGTTGAAAGCGAAAACTGTTCAAATGAACGTAATGGTAGTTCAAGGACCCCTGGATTATAATCTACTCCTTGGACGAGACTATATTTATTGCATGGGAGCGATTGTCTCCTCACTCTTTAGAGTAATGTGTTTTCCACACGAAGGAAGAGTGGTCAAGCTCATAGACCAGCTTTCATCCCCCGGTTCACGTATAGCAAATAGTCATATACCATCCCTAAAAGGTCTTTTCACACAAGAAATGTCTCAATCTCCAGTCCGCCCGCCTGATGAGCGCAAGTGATTCGGGGGACATGACTGAAACCCAGGGGGCATGCACCCTGGTCTGCTTCGGCAGGAAAACTTCGGGTATAGGGTAGGTTTCCGCGAGAGAATATGACTAGTCTGTACTCTCGTCCGTGATTGGAAGAGGGGGTTATTCTAGAACAACATTCTCTTGTCAAAGTTACGTGAGTGAAGTAGCCTCCTCCACTCACCTTTGTCTATTTCGGTAGACATCGCCGAAGAAGTATTTTGTTTAGGCCATGAATAGAATAATCTTCGGTAACCTGTAAGAGGTAGGCCTCTGTCGGTAAAACAAATGTTTTAACGGAAAGAAGAAGGGGTAACTGTTATCACTTAGAATAAAAATTTTATGCATATAGTCCTTGGTCCTAGTTCAATGTCAAAGGTCTGTGTCATATGGTTTTTGTTTTATGTTTCATACTTAGGATTTGGAGTTTTAAAGGTGTTTGTTTTAAATTATACTCTAATCCTATTGGTTCTCCTCCACCATCATTGTGTTATAAGCCATGTCTTGTCTTATCCTATTCACCGAGTCTTTTCGTGATTTCGCAGCGTAATCTCCTATTGGCCAGTTTCGCAGCGTAATCATTGTTCAGTCATTTCGCAGCGCGTTATCATTAAGTCGTTTCGCAGCGCATTATTAGAATTTTAAACTAACCGCGCTGCGAAATCGCGGATTCGTGCATTTCGCAGCGAATCTTTCCTAAAGTGTTAAGTCTGTTAATGAGTCACCAATTCTGTCCTCTCATGTCAGTTTTTGTGTACCTCCCGTAGCATGTCTAAGCGCTCATTAGTCATCACTCCACCAATAGATTTGATGAAATGCACAGAAATATCATTCCGATGGATTGTACCGTGCATGGATCTTGATGATGATCGTAAGTGTTACATAAGTGACAAGCTTATCGGATGATGTATTTGAGTTTTCAAGCGAGGCTGTTTTCAAGCGAGCCTGATTACAAGCGAGCCCGAGTTAAAAAGAACTGAACCGCCATTTCAACTGAAGCTGTTGGTCATTGTGAGTGTAAAGATTTCAAAAAGCAAAATGGAGAGGAAAGAACACAGATCTGGAAAATGCCAGAGGACCGAACCTGAAGGTTTAGACATAGCATTGAGGGATGAAGGCGTGAAGAAAGCATTCAAAGATGCCGGGTGCTGGAACTTCTGTAAAAAACTGCAAGGAGGACATGCGCAGGTAACCAAAGAGTTTGCTTTGAACTTCGCCGGTTTAAATTCAAAAATAGCTATGTTGGAAGTTCAAGTGTCTCCGGAGGCAATAGCTGCTGTAACAGAAATCCCAAGAGGGCAGCAAGAATGGTTTAAGAACTTTAAATTTGATATGAATCCATGTAAAGAGTTCTTAAAAGAGGCATATGTGAATGAAGACCTAACAAAAGCAGTTCCCAGAAACTATGTTAAGGAGCATTATGCCCTTCTTCTCACCTGCATTCAGAAATACTTGACATGTGAAGGAAGATACAATAAGGTCTACTCTTATCATTTCAAGTTGCTTTTACATTTCACTGGGAAGGCTTCCATAGATATTCCTTTTTACTTATTTCGCAGTCTAAGTAAAATGTGTGATAAGGTGCAGCTGAGAAAAGAGGATTGCGAGACTTCTTTATTTCACCATGGTTTGATTAAATTGTTAGTTTTAGATGGCCTCCAGAAGATAGGCAGAGACTGGAATTCGTTCATCTTCATGGCTGGATTCCAAAGCAAAACTGGCCTTACTCCACAACCAGTCAAAGAACAACCAGTCAAAGAACTCACAATAGCTGAGCTTCAGAAGCAGGCCAGAGCTAAAAAGCAAACCAACTCACAGCTTAAAAAACCAGTGAAGCCACTGATCATTAAAGAACAACCTCAACAAGAAACAAAAGAAAAGACTCAGGATGAGAAGACTGTAGCTGAAACAAGCAGAGCTGAAGCAGTTTCAAGAGTAAGGACAAGAAGCCAAATAAGTAAAGAAAAAGGTAAAGCCATAGCTGTTGAAGAGAGCCCAGTATCTAAAGCAAGCCTGAATGATTTATTAGAGGCCATCGAGTTTGAGAAAATTGAACCAGTGCATATTGATTTGACACAGTCATCACCAGAAAGTACCAAGAAGTCTAAAGCCTCAAAAAGGCTGAAGTTTGATGAACCAGGTGAAGAATTCATATTCAAACCCAGAAGACCTATTACAAGGAAGCAAGTAAAGGAAGCTCAGCCTAGAACAGAGGAAGCCGAGAAATTGCCCAGAACAGAGGAGGCAGAGAAAATTAAGCAAAAAGACACCAACAGAACAGTCATCATATCTCAAGGGGGTAATATTATAGCTATAAAGAATCAGCTAGAAGCAGCTAAACATGAGATTGCTAAGGTGAAGAATGCCACTAGGGAGTCTGCAGTCAGGTATGCAAATTATCGTAAAGCTGTATTGAAAGGAAGTGAAAACCTAGTAAACCAGGTGGATTCAGTAGCCGATATTTACACATGGACAGTACCTGCCATTAAAGAGGCCAAACTCCTCAGAAAGATAAACATGCATCTAAGAGCTGAGAATAAAGCTATGAGAAAGAAAGTGGAAGACCTGAAGGCACAGCTAGGCCAGTTAGCTGCTGAATGAAATTGTTGTTCAAAGAAAGGTTTTGTTCCAAATTTTGTTAAATTTTTCTTAGTTTTATTGTTTTAAAGACATGTAGATCCCTGCTATATATATCCAAGGTCAAAAGGAGTTTTTGCAATCAAATGTCTGGGTGGTAAATATCCCAGGGAAAAGACAAGTTGTTTAAACAATTCAGCAGTTTCGTAGCGCGCTACGAAACTGCTGTAGGTGTTGATTTTAAACGCAGACAAATAGTTTGGTAAGATGATCGGGAATTTTCTAAAGGAAACACCTGAAGGACATGTAAGAGACCAAATGAAGCTATCACAGCCATTCAGATCAAGACAGGTGTACCTTTAAAAAGGTGAAATGTTTTGACTCAAGTTTAAAGTTTCTGTTATAAAGCCACTTTATTACCGGTCATTAGGGTTTTGAATGAGTTACATACGAGGGATTTTGGCCTGCACACTTGCCCATTGACGAAGCCTCCAACACATCAGGAATATGGTGGTGCTCTATATTTTGGGTTATTAAAGAGCTAAAGACATGCTGCTGTATATTCAAGCAAGTTATGGAAGACTGGAACCGAAAAGCAAGGGATATTTCCTAACATCACTGAGCAGTTAAAGCATATAGCATCCAAGGCCAACGTGGCTCATCTCAGCCATCTCAGCCAAACTGAAAGGAGCCCAGGTGTCAGAGAACAAGGAGGAATCATTCTACGAGGAAGATAGAGTTAGAGTCATAGTCAAATTAGAACTCTTTAGAACTCCAGTTAGCACTTATTGTATTTAATAGTTAGTTGCAAAGCAGATAGGTGTCATCAAAAGTAGTTATCGAATTCCCCTCATGCTGGAGGAGGAATCTCGAATTAGGCAGAATAAGAATTCTATATATAGCTAAGACAGTGATGTAATGAGGGTTGGATATTTTATAAAACAGAGGACTGTTTTGGCTTATGTAAAAAACAGAGTTCAGTAATATAAGTGATTGTTTTTCTTCTCAGGATTCATAAGGGATTTCCTTGTTCAGAATGTGTGATGGTATATTTTCTTTAGTGTTCTTTTACAGTTGTACAAATACATAATCACTCAGAATTCATTAATCATGCTCTGACTTCCTGTATGTCTTTGTAAACTGTGGTTTTATATAAGTTGTGTTCTGAACATCTTAATGCCAAATGCCCTGACTTCTATGTAAAGGCAGTGTCATTGTTTACTGAAGTATGATTGACTCCATAGGCCCAATGGAAATTAGTTTAATGTTTGTCCAGCCAGCATACTTGTTCATGTTATTTCACAAGAGTTAGCCATCTAATCATTAGTCAAAATCAATAACATTTGAGAGAGCCCTCTCAGGCTAAGGAGGCTAAGCCTTAGTCAAAAGTTTGGTTTGAAATAGTTACTTGAAGTCTTCCTGGGTTGCAGCCTTCCAGGGCTTGATTTTGAGATAACATCCTTGAAATTCGTTGTATACCTGGGGGCATGCAAGCCTTTTGGCGTGCAAGCGAAGAGCGACTATTTATTTTTTTAAATTTGTAGGTCCTCTAACCCTTTAAACTCGTAGGATTGGTCGTTTCCTAACTTGCATAAAGAAAGGATGTGGGGCAAAACTCTAAAAAATTCCGTTTTTATATATGAGACATTCTTATCACATGACTGGATTAATCAAGTAGTTTTAGCGCATAGTTCAAGCTCGTTAAAAAATAAACATAAGCCATGACCAAATGTTTCCCCCCGCTTTTAAGCTCATTAAAAAATGAACTATTCCCTGGTAAATAACCATCGTGAATGTAGTACTTCAGCCGTTAAAGCCTTGGTCGTGTTTGCACCGTCACCTCCACTTTTGCATTGGCCGATCATTCACCACCATTTGATTGTTTACCCATTTTGAGGAACAGTCGCGAAGAGTGATCTCACTAGCCATCCTTGTAACACTGCCCTGATTGGAAAATTCCAAACCTTACATGGAATCAGTTGCTACCCATTTTATCACTCGTTCCTCAAAAGACGAGTCTCCTTTAAGCTCTTTTCAGCTGACTCGTAAAATATGAAAATATTGCTGAGCCATTGGCCTTTCCAGCTCGTTAAAGGGACCGGAAGTGCTATCCCTCCTCTAAATTTTAATCTTTTTGGACCTGAGGGATCATTACACAAAAAGATCGAGCACTCATTTTGTTCAGCTTGTTAAAAGTATCGAAAATTCATCCCTTCTGTATTGTTTTATACTTTTTCGGACTTAAGGGATTAGATGACGAAAAAGGAATTTTGGAGTTTCCTTTACGTTCGTTTTCACACTCTCTAAAATTGAAAAGGACCGAGTTATCTTTGTCATTAAACTCGTTAAAATTGTAATAGCGACAAACTTGTCTATAGACGAGAACGAGTTTCACTATCGCTAGGCTTGTTAAAACATAGCGATGAGTTTGCCCGAAGGGCAAATTATAGAACAAGCATATGTTATCCTCCTCAAGCTTGATAAAAAAAAAGAGGTACTGGTCAGCAATGACTAGGGAAAAATTGGGAAGAAAACTTGAAGAAACTTTGTTGGTAGCAAGTCACTCTTGAACATGACACTTTCACTCCGCATCCAAGTCGGGTTGGGTTGTTTCATTCACCGGTCACATCACCATGGTCCAATCATACCATCCACATTCAGGGTTAATGCTACCAATCCATCACGTCAGTGTCGCCGATATGTTCAAGAGAGGTCATTCAGAGAATTCACCTATGTCTCACCCACAACAATACATTTATACTCCATTCTTTCATGACCGCCACCCTGAACCTTATATCACCAGATCGTTTTCACCTCCACTAAAATCATTTTCTCCGTTCCATGTCATTGATGTGGGATTCATTAAGGCCCTCCTATGACAGATCACTTCTTGTCGACATCAGCTCATTATCCAAGAAGTTGATCTAGGAATACCCCATTCAGTACTTTGAAGCTTGCATGCCTCAATGGCAAGTTTCTCACTTCCGGCGATAGGTTTACATCAATGACCTTCGACCGAAAGATTTTGCATGGTGTTCGATGCCAAGTCCTTTATTCACACCACGTGAATTGTACGACAGTACCTTGAGGGTCATTATCATTATCGGTGATTCCTCTCGCGCTTGTTAACAACTTATATCATTGGCTGGTAATCAAGCGATGTCTTTCCATGTTCTACTTTAGAACATTTCTCACATGGATAGACTTGTACTTCGAGTGACGATCAAACGGGATTGAAGACCCCAGATCTAGTTTCATCCATCCGGGCTGCGATATACATTCAGGAAAATAAAAACATCAAATGTACATCATTGCTGCACAGATAATCATCCAATTAAAGGGATGATGGCTCTATCAGAATCATCAGTCTACACTCAGACGATTGTCTGTCCTATGAACATGAAGATGAATTTATAAAGCTAAGCATGGGAATGCCGCCTCAGCTAGATCATGAAAATATTATGAAGATAATGTATTGTATTGTATTGTATCTTATTACAGGTCTCCTCCCAGCTTGAAAGAACTTTGGATCCTCATAATAAAGTGTTAGCGCTCGAATTTGCCTTAGGCTGAAGAAGGCGAAACTCAAGGTAACATCAAACCACTTAGCCTCGTAGCTAGCCCTACAAGGACAGGAGAGGGCTCTCTCCAGTCTATCTCAGCAAAAAGTTTTCTAAAAGGGGCTGAGATGACTTTAAAAGAAAATGATTTTAGGCTAGTAAATTGATAAAAAGGGGTTTTTAATAAAATGACGGGTTTTTCTGGGCTGCATGGGGCAAAGAACAGAGAAATATAATCAAAAACATAGATTATCCCCTGAGGCAAGGTAGGCAAGAAAGTTTAACATCAAATTGAGATTAAATGGAATGACAAGACTGCTGAGGAGCTGACAAGGGCATAGAAGATGAATCCTTGTCAAAGAGAAGAAAACATTAAACATGAACAAACTTAAAGGCAGAGCATATAAATTATGAATTCTACCTTAACACTTCATTTGTTCAATTGGAAACGATCATGAAATGACATGAACACATAACAGGCTACATATGAAACAAAAGAGGACACAAATGTTAAATTTCATACCACAGGAATCTCAGGGGTCAGAGCTGCATTTTTAATTAAAATCCCTGTCAAAGACTGTACATTGAAAGCTCTGTTCTCTCTCCTCCACCAGCTCTCAAAATTCTCTCCCTCACACTAACTTTTACAAATGTTTTTTAATACATTAAATAAGACTGTTGTAGGAGAAAATAGATCAACCCAAAAAACCTGGGCGCTGTTTCACCTGAAGTTACATAAATAGAACAAAGAACAACTTTCTCCTCGAAATTCTCTAATGACTAACCAAAAAGACTAAAAATTGGAGCGCAGACCCCATTGTATGACTAACTGAGGTTATAGATAAGAATACGAAGCATATCCTTCTGGTGACAGATATCTTTGTTTATTTTTGGCTGAAGTGAAGGGCCAGGTGTCAAATTCTTCTCTCCTCCAAGGTTGCACTGCATGTAATATGGTATTCTCAATGGAACCGTTACGTCTTTCTTGGTTTGGATGATGTTACACGGGGTCTTGACATCGCATATCACTCTGGAAAATGGCTTTCGCAACACAAGTTCGATTTCTGGCTTCATATTTATCAATTTACTACTGAATTCCTGGTGACAAATAGAGCTAGTAATACCTGCAAATTCCAAGCTCTTTCATCTTGGTCCTGGTCTTCCTCCTGTTTTGTCAAAGTCTCCAATAAAAGGGGCACAAGGGTAGGCAAAGCTTGCTCTATGAAATGATAATGAGGAACCTCAAAATGCCCACTGAAATCCCCCCCATATTCTTCCTGAATTTCAATCTCTTCATCACATATAGAGCTCCAAAACTCTATAGCTTGCAGAGCCACAGGCTCTTCATCATTTCTCACTGCTTTTGCAGTGATAATGAAGATATCGTGTATGTAAGGCGTGAGTTTCTCATAGTATGTTGATGAAATTGAAACAAGACATTCAAATGAAGCTTGCCTTATTCGAACATCAGCGGACAATGTTGTTTCACAAATAACGTGCATACTATAATTCCTTTCCATTTCATTTTCAAAGTTTGTCTGTGCAAAATCAAGGGCATTATACAACGCCTTTGTTGCTGCAAGGCATACATCACTGTTACCGTCTGGCGCATTCATGCCTTGAGCAACAACGGTGAGAATAGAGTTCACTTGACTCTGTGCAAGCATATCTGATGATATCTCTTCACAAACATACCCGAGAGTTTCCAGGGTAGCTTGCTTCAGAGTAACTGGCTTTTCTAGTTGAGGGCTTCCCATATTCGCCAATAAAAAGCCAACTAGTTCCGGCCATTGTTGGCGAGGGATTTCAATTGCTGTTATCTTTGCGATAATCTTGCGAAGATGTATGTCTTGCATCTGGGACAGTTGAAGAGAGTGCCTGGATAAGCCTAGTCTTGATTTAAGCCTTGACAGATGGATCAAGAGCAACCCAACGCTTAATGAACTCTTCCTTCCTGGCAGCTTCTTTGGCATCCCATATAATCGCAGTTTTATCTGCGCATCCAGTAAGAAGGCAGTCTCCTTTCTTGCTCCATTTGAGAGAGAAAATGGGTCCTCTATGCTTGTAAAATGTGTTCCTCGATTCCCACATGACATGCATAAGTCCAGTATGTGTGCGACCGAACTAAACTCATTAAGTATGAGCTGCCAACCATAGATTTCTTGAGCTGAGATTTTCCTGCATGGGATATTTCCTCGGCTTGGCCTTCAGCAGGTTGCATATTCACATAAGTACGAGGGAAGTATTGAAGTAGTTTACGCACCGTGTGGAATTCATTCTCTTCCAGTTTACGGCATTGTGCTGATCGTATTCCCTTTGTAGCGTTAATAGGTGCATCAAGGAAGCAATTGACAGGAACAGTTGCTTCCATTTGAGACTTTGATGTTCCTTCTGTCCTCCCACTATTCTCCAATCGATGTTCTTCCAATGAGCATTTGTTCTCATTTAGTGCATGCTGTTGTGATCGTTCGATGTGCCCAGAAGACTGTTGTTCAAAAGGCTTGTCTACATTTGAGATACTATCGTCCTTCTTACAGTCAATGATCTTTGAATCACCTTCCTCACATGAGGCCAGTATAGGAGGATTATCACAAGGCATAAATTCCACCTCTAGTTCATCTTGCTATGATTTACCTTTAAGTGCTCTTGAATCTGGGCTTGACGAGGCCATTCCCTGTTGAAAATTCCCCTGTGGGCAATTATCAACACAAGCAGAGGAAGATGAGACCCATAGTAAATCATCCTTGCTACTACTCATTGCATGTCCCATTGTCGATTCACAGTTTCTAAGAAGTCTGTCAACATCTTCAAAGTTACCAATGTTGGCCCAACCATACTCCAGCGGGCTGCAAAGCATTTTTATTCCCTACAGGCTTTTGTTCTGTACTTTTAGATAGAACATTGAGAGACCTCTTCCTATAATCACCTTTCACCATCCAAGTACCTTCTTTTGCGTCTTCAGGAGCAGGCACAATATGGTCATCACTCTCCTCAAATCCATCCCAAACCACATCATCAAACAAACTTGATAATTTCTTCTTCAAAATAGGGTTTTGAAGAAGAATCAATTGATTGACAAGACGGATTCTAACATCAGCTCCACTAGGGATGGCAGCTGCCGCTTTTTGGAGGTGCCAAGAACCGCAGAACTTTGGGAGAGCAGACAGTGCCTCCGTCCATTGGGCAATGGAGTCCATTATTTCAACAAATCAACACAACTGAAGACTTATCTTATTAACTGGAAACTGACTGAATTGATTGAAAGACTAATTCGGCAAACTTCAAACTAAACTGTAATGAAACTGGAACAAGATGCTGCCTTTTGGCTGCTTATTTATTTACAAAAGCTACCCTACTTTGCTGCAAAAATAGATCAGGTAATACTAAAATGCCAGATCAACCATTCAAGTAAACCTGAGAATGATGTCGGTTGAGAATGCTTCCGCCAGGACAAAGATGTAATTTCTGGCAGCCCTTCATGCACGTAATGAATCTGGTCACATACAAGACAGCCTGATCTATCAATCAAACTGAAAAACGTGTCCATGCAAGTTGCCATTGGATCGCAGAAGCCAGACTCTGTTGGCTGCCCCGACTCTGCAATACATACTTCTAGTTGCACACTGTCAATGTAAACATCTGTAGGCAAGTCTATTATTTCTTGTTTCGATGGAGGAAGAATTTTCAAAAACTTTTTAGGGTCTTGGAAATCATATGACTGGATTTGCTCATCTAAACATTGAATCTCCTTTTCGATTCTTTCAACAATTAACTCACAAAATCTAGTTTTGAACCAAGGGAACTTTGAAGATTTCAACCATTGAAGCAAGGCACTGAAAACATCTTCATCAAATTCAGTATCTTCTAACTCATTTCTTATTTCTTCTACAGCTTCACACAGGGCAGGGTTTGCCACATACCCTACCATTGCATGAGTGAATCAATGAGCACTGGAATGTCTGGATCGAATTGGAGTCGCCAGGTGAATGGTTCAGCCTGCATATGTGTCTGACTGTTGTCCACCATCAGCATCATATCTGCAATTTGATTTCATGTACTGGGAAAAGACAATCAACAAGTCGAATGTTCTCCCCAGTATGGTCACCAATATGTTAGCGCTTGAATTTGGCCTCAGGCTGAAAAAGACAAAATCCAAGGCAACATCAAACCACTTAGCCTTGTAGCTAGCCCTACGGGGCAGGAGAGGGCTCTCTCCAGGTCTATCTCGGGAAAAGGTCTTCAAAGGGTGGAGATGACCAATAAAGAACATTGATTTTAGGCTAGTAAACTGATTGAGAAGGTTTGATTTCAGATTTTTAGGGTTTTGGTGGAAAACAGGGGGAGAGCAATTTTGGGTGCGGGGATGAGACACAGCTTTTGCAGAGGTCTTTTTGGGGCAAGGTAGGAGATTGTCTTGATGCCTTTGATTTAAGTGAATGAATAGGAATGACCGGTGAGGAGCTAAAGAGAGAACGAAACTTTCGAGAGTTCTCTTTAGACAGAGGAAAACATAGAGATTAAGCAAACTTAAAGGCAGAGCATACAAATTATGAATTCTACCTTAACACTTCATTTACTTAATGTGCAGAAAAGAAAAGTGGGAAAGTGATACACATAACACACTTACAAGTAGATGAGAGAAGCACACCATCAACACAAATAACCACAGGAATCCCAAAAAGTGCTACAAAACCTTGGTCTTTCCTTTGCCAAAATTGCAGAGATACAAAGTGTAATACAATAGAAGCTTATCCCTCAAGAGTCCAACCATGAAAATGACTAAGAAAATACATAATATAGGCAAGCTAACACCTTTCCTTGCCTCTAGGGGTCGAGATCATCATCCTAGGATCTATTTCAACCAATTCTAAACTGAGCACTACAATCTAGGCAATCAAAACAACTTGCCTCTATAAGCTAGGAAACCAATTCATTCATTAAATTTTTGACTTTTTATGAAAGAATATTCTAGAAGAGATAAATAAGTGCCATGACATCATAAAATTACATCAATTACATCAAGGAGGATGAAAAATCACTCCAAAAAGTCAAAACTAGTCAAATCTGCGTTTTGCTGAGCTGTAGGTGAAAATCTGGCAAACTTCCCTGATGCGTAGCGACCCAATCCTCAATGCGTAGCGCGCCTTTGAGACAACTTTTGAGGCACTTTCCGGCATCCAAATGAGGAAAAAGTAGGCTTGTTGGAAAGGTCTGGATGTTTTCTTTCCAGTCCAAGTGGAATTTCTCAATTTGGTGGTCATTTGCCCCTCCAAAATTGCAATCTCCCAAGACTACTCCCTGTGTGTCCAAAAAGTGGCAGAAAGTCATTTTTTGCATGTTTTTTGACCTTATGAGGGCTCAAAACCTGATGAAATGTCTTAGTAATTGCTGAGAAAGTGTAATTTGTCATGAAAAATCCAAAAATGCTGAGTTTTTGAGGAATGGACTTGTCCATCTTCAGGGTAGCGCGCGGCGCGCTACGCGTTGAGAGCAAAAACCTGTGTGTGGCACAAAAAAGTCAAAATTGACCAAAATTGCTCAAAATTTCCTGAAATTTGAGCTGGAAGTGCATCATTGAGCACCATGCTCCTCCATGGAAGCCTTAGCCAAAATATGAAGGGGATCGGGCCTTTTCCTCCGTTTTAGTGCCTTGGCCAACCGTCCTTTGAGCACCTTCACTCTTGCTTTACACACATGCATTCGAGCCCAATAGTGATTCTTCATGTGTCGGAGCATGTATTTTTCAGTGTTTGCCTTGGCCAACAACTTTTCCAAATGAGTATTGACCCGGATGAGCATAGCCTCTCGCTCAATGGGTGTCAAATCACCGGGTTTCTTGCGAGCCAAGTTGCGGTCTTCATGGATCCTCCGCAACTCATCAAGAGAGTGTTCATCCTCTAATTGCTTGTTGCGCTACTCTAAATAAGTAATTGTCCAATTTTCCATATCCAACTTTTGCTGCAACAAGTCATTTTCAGCCCTTAATTGCTGGATGATCTCCTTTGACTCTAGGCTAGGAGAAATGATATCAAGGTCAACAACATCTATGCCTGGAACACCTGATGGCCCCTCATCAATCTTGGGGTGTTTCCCTCTCTCTGGTACCTGTGCTGCTGTCGAAAGCGAGGCCCCTTCCACCTGATGTGGAGATAACACTCACTTTGCTGATGAAGAAGGCGAGACCCCTTCCACCTGATGTGGAGATAATACTCGCCGTGCAGATTCAAATAAGACCCTGTGGCCTCTCTGATATGTAACATAAGGAGGAGTGCTGAAATGCTTGGGCTCTGGAATATCAAACTGATGTGAAGGCCCTCCCTCATCATGGACAACCTCAGGAGGTGGTTGTGGCACTGTGAACAAGTCACGAGAAATGAAATCCTCCCATGGAATACCCTGTTGTGCTAACTGATGCATGACCACAATCTTGATCAGTGCATAATGATAAATGCTCTTGTGTTGCTGTGCTGGGCTCTTTCTTTGCACCAAGGGCACCATCCTCTCTATATTTTGGCACATGAAAAATGGAATGTTCATCATTCGTACCCGTGTGAAATGCATCAACAAACGGATATGGTATGAATACAAACGTGAAAATCTGCCCTCACAAGTGAAATAGCGAATGATGATCCTCATCAAAGGTGCATACTCGTCACTTAAGAATATGAAGAGAAAAACACCAGTTAGGTACCTCATATATGCAGGTTTGATATATGGATCATAATGAAATCTGTCCAACTGCTGGCGCTTGTTCCATTCTTCTCCAATATTGGGTATCCCTGTTGCTTGAGCAACAATCTCAGGTGACAATGTGAAGTCCACTCCTGCAAGATTCACATGCCCATTGTGCAAATGTAGGACAAACAAGCAGCCCAATTCCTTGTGGTGTTGAATTTGGGAGATTCTCTCACAATATTCATAGCATGATAGATATCGGAAACATGACACTGCAAGTGGACAAGCTTGTAGATAAGCCAAAGAGGTGGGTTCCTCCCTGACATGCTGACCACCCTTACCACCCCTGTGATGCCTCCTTCGCACCTCTACCTCTGGTGTTGATTCACGGTCATCAGTTTGCTCATAATCTGTTTCGGTTTCTGACATGGTTTTGGAGGCAAGTGACTGAAAAATAATGCTGACTGTGCACCCAATGAACTGCTGTTTTGACTTGTTTAAATGCTGAAAAGATTTGGAGAGAGAAGCAGCTTTGATGGCTTGCTGGCGATTTCCTGAGCAAGAAACCCAACGCGTAGCGCGCCCAGCCTAATGCGTAGCGCACCTCCAATGCGTAGCGCCTGAGCTAATTAACACTGGAAAATGCACACTGATGCATAGCGCGCCCCCAACGCGTAGCGCGCCTCCTCTGATGCGTAGCGCGCTGCTGCAACTACTCAATTCGCCCAATGAACTTTGAAATCGACTTGACAAGTATTCTCTTGAAGTGTTCAGAGGAAAATGAGTTACTAATGAGGAGTGGTATGCTTTTATAGGCTTCCTTTTAATTTTTACTTGCCCAAAACCCACTTTGTAATGTTTTGAAAGTTGACACTTTTTGCTTTAATTGGCTCTGACCTTTAATTTCATTTCTTTGAAAAATTGGTTGAAATGATGATTTCTTCTAAAAAATTTTGCAGGGATAGCTTTTGGGATGCCTTGGCAAAGGAGACCAAGGCTGCACTTCGACATTTGAAGAATTTGAAATTTTGAGAATTTTTACAAAAATGAGATAATGACCTTGTTTTCAAAAACAGAGTTTTTGAGAACAAGGCAAAAATTAAGCTGTACAATGATAAGAAATGTTTAATGAAGGACATCCCTCTAGCCTGCTGGTCCTTGATGACCTCTCAAGACAAAATTAGACTCAACCCTAGATCTAAGACCTTAAAACTTAAAGCAAAATGAATGACCCTTTGAGGACTTTATTTATTTGAACAAACCTGAACCAGCAGTGCCAAACAAGGAGGGGAATAAGGACATAAACTCCTTCCACCGAGATTATGGCATGCCTAACGGAATGCAACATGATCACACTGATGAGACACCTAACTATGAAATGTAAAGAGCTTTTGATCTCTGGTGGAGGGCTACTAGACCGACTCTAACATAAAGCATTTCACCCGACATCAAAAGATTAACGACCTCATGCTTTAGGGGGCAACTGTTATAGACATTTTTGGGCACTACAACCCCAGGCATGAAATGTCCATAAACCAAGGGCTCCTAAGTCCCTAAAAGTGTTGTTCTAACCCCTAAAGGAATAAGGTCAACAGATTACAGCTTCTCCCAGAAGTTCTCCATGAAAAACTGCTCAAAATTGGTCAAAACATGATCATTTCAGCTGCTCCATTGGCCAAGTGCGTTGTGTCTCACCTAAGTACACTGTGTGGGTGCATTGCATTTCAAAAATCCCTTCTATGGGGTGTGGTGGGCGAGAAATGACAAATGGCAGTGTCATTCCGCGAGGCGGAGAGGCAATGGAAGCTTCCAGAAACTTCTCCTATTACACTTGCCTCTCTGAATTCGACCAAGGATGAGTAAGAGATCATCAATCTCAAAGTGGAAGCAAGAATTATCAGAGGGAAGACACTAATCAAATCATAAGCTGACTCATCTCCATTACAGATATCTATATATGGATCCCTCATCCCAGAGATCCAGAGGCTGGAATTTTGCATATTGTAAGGAATTGTTGTTGGTTTCTTGAGACAAAACATCAGATTGTTGGGTGATCTAAGCTTTGTATGAGGTGAAGAGGGGCTTCCTTGCTGAGAGGTTGATGCTGGGTCAGAACAACTGGTTGTAACTCCTCTTGGCTCTTTCTTGTTTATCAATAAAAGCTATTCAAGTTTTCCTCCATACTCTTGTGCCATTGATGTTTGTTGCATTTGTATGGTCAATTTACATCTGATCCTAGATTGTTTATGTTTATAGATCCATGTCTTCGTATAGTGCTATGCTACTGTGATCTTACAGGTACTTTGTGAAGCTGGGCGTGCAAGGGAACAAGTAATGAAAGATTATCAAGGAAGAGAGGAATCAAATCAGGAGATTAGCGCAAGACAGAGGTTGGTCTTTTTGTTCCTCTCTATCTATAATTCATAAAGGAAAAACGAAAGTAGCTTTACTCTGTTTGTTTCTAAGGCAGTTGTCACACCTTAGTGGGATAAGCAGTTCTGAGTAGACACTTTTCCCTGTAACACATACTCCTAACTAATGTTTTATAATTGCATGTACAACCTTCTTGTAAAGTTGTGAACATCTTATCCCATTAATTTTAGGTTGTAATTTTAGTTAGCACACTCTACTTGTGTATTAAATGTTTTAAGGATATAAGTAAATTTTCTTCATTTTAGACCATAACGATCATTAATATGTCAAATTTACGTAAAACCATATTAATAATTCAAAAACCCATGCTAAAAACACTTATCATAATCCCATTTTAGGTTACAACCCTAGCCAACACATTGGCATTGAATATAAAATGTATTTGTAAATTTATACCAAAAATCTTAATTAATATAAAAAAATTATAAAACTCCATTCTTAAAACAATTATAATAGTTCTTTATTTTTAAGTCACAACCCTAACCAACACATTAGAATGGCATATAAAATGTCATTATAAATTCATTAGCAAAATGGGTGGAGAGGATAACATCCCAGTGTACTAATTACAAGGTTGTTCTACTAGGAGACAAAGAAATTTGAAATCAAGACCCCTTCCTAAATAAAGTAATGTTTAACTAAGTGAGCCAGTGCGAATTGTAAGAGAATAGAATAAGGAATCAACCAATTGAGTTAACCCTCAAGGTTAACTGAGTGGTTAAGATAGGACATTAACTCCCTCTCCACCTAAGTTCAATTCCTTGAAATAACATGTTAAGAATGTTGTGATGATGCTAGAGGAATAGGCAACCCGAGGGAGTTACTATGTTTGTGGTCAATACGAGACGTCTCAACTCTTGCTAAGTCATATATTCCTGGTATATTCATCTTATAGGAAGATCGGATATACTCTTAGTGGTATAGTGGCAGTTGGAAGGTTTAATCCTAGGGCTAGCCTACATCACACCAACGAGTTACTAATCCACCATGGTAAAAAAAATACAAGCATCATCATTATGAATTACCCTCGATCGAGGTGAGAGTTGAGCAGAGGAGCACAGTGGGATTTTCACTGCTACCATGAAATTATTGGAGGTACAGTAAGGGTGGTGGAATTTCCACCCCCACACAAACCTTAGCACACATAAGACTTCAAGGAAATTAAGTCACACAGGGAGAGGGTATTTTGTGTATTTGGATTTGAATCTATTCAGACTTGTAGCAAATGGAAAACTTGTTTCCTCTACAGGCTTTCGGTGGCATAGGCATCTCTCTAGGGAAGTTCTCAAAAATGGAATTTGCACCCAGGCTCAGGAAGTTGAAGGTGTGATTCCTGCTCTCCTTCTGAGTCCTTCCTCATATGTTTAGATTGGCTTCCCTATGAATTCAATGCTTTATGTGATATATATGTCTTGTATATGGTTGGGGATGGTCGGTCCAAACACGACATTATGGATTAATGCCGATTTTAGTCATCCTATGTATGGATGCGATGGGGTTCAACCTCTTTCATGCATATCAAGGGTCGGGGGGGCCTATCGACAGGAAGCCCCTGACTGATTTTAGTAATCCTGACTACCTAGGAGCTCGGAAACTTGGGATATGGATACATTCTGGTTTTTAATATAAGACAAGATAGAGCCTTACATTTCTAACTCTACTTCCATGCAATTTATGAGAAATGCAATTTGTGACTGGTTTATGGGTGATATTTCTTATTCTCATGAGGAATTCATGCACCATACATAAAAGAACCTTCAAGAGAATTGGGATGGGTTCGTAATTCAAATCCATGAAGATAATGAGGATATGTTCCTTAAAGTGAGGTTTAATGGTTTTCTTTGTCGCATTTATGTTCCTATAGACCCCACAGACTCCTTAATTAGACTGACTTGTGGGTTCATCCATCCTGGGCATCCTCCCAATCAATTTTTTTTGTTCGCATTGCGAGACTTGTAAGTCAAATCCCCACCTTATTGGTACATTTTAATTATGCATACAAGAATAATCAATCGAAGTTCATGGCTCGCCCAACCACACATCGAGGTCGCACTCATAATGCAAGCAGGGGCGAGGTCAAGGCTGAGGCCATGGGAGTGGGAAATCTTGTGCTAACAGAGGTCAAGGACATGGGACTAGAACTTGATTCATATTAGCAACTTCCAGAGCATACAGAACTAATACGCACCCCCATTCCCACCAAATGATTGATGAATGGGAAGTAAAGGTTGTTAACCAGGTCAACAACCAATCTTGGAAGAGTTGGGGGACATGATTGTAGACCTGGGCCATACCCATGGTCACTTCTTTTAGTGCCAACAATCTTTATTTATATTTTGGTTAGTGAAGACCCTTCTAGTGAAGGCTTCGATAATGTGTATTACAAGCATTTCAGGTCCTATAGATGAAATTCAAGAAATTCATAAGGAATTTCAGTTAATTCAACACCAAATCTAGCAACAAAATGCTTTCCTTGCATGCATAGAGAAACATATCCCCTACTTTCCTCAAACTAAGTTCTTGGGCTCCAACGCCAAAGACCTGACACTAGTTAAATCTTTTGATGATTAGCTTGGGCATTATGAGTATGGTTATTTTGTTGTTTCGATATAGTTTTAGTAAAGATTAAAGAAATATTGATAATATTTGATACCGACTAATACAAAAACCAAACTCATGGAGTTATGTACTCCATGGTATGTACATGTATTATTGCACCAGAATGACACGACTAATCACCAATGAACTTATTTTACCAAGGCCCCTTCAGATTTTGGTAAAAACTTAGCGGGAAGAATTAAAGTGGAAATTCAAAGTTTACTTTGTTTTATTGTGACTAGGTTAGGTGTGACTAGGTTAGGTAAGAGGTGCCATCTGAGATCCTGACAACAATATCAATGGATCTGACTAAACAACTATCTCTTTCACTAGGTTTCCCAATTGAGGCCCTAAATTCTATCGAGCTCTGGTAAAACCCTAGCAATCCATTACAAACTTTAGAACCTGTCAGCATCGACTCTAATGATCAGAGAAAGATATTGTTGCAGTAGTAGCTGAAGAGATGACCATGGAAGGGAAGAAAAGGGTTTCAAGAAACAAAGAACTAATACCCAGTAATATATTTAATTATATATATCCAGTTTCCACATATGAACAATCACAACCTAAATATTAAAGAGATATTAATAATATTTGATACCAACTAATACAAAAACCAAACTCATGGAGTTATGTACTCTATGGTATATACAAGTATTATTACACCAGAATGTCATGAATAATCACCAACGGGCTTATTTACCAAGGTCCCTTAAGATTGTGGTAAAAACTTAGTGGGAAAAATTAAATTGGAACTTCAAAGTTTAATTTGTTTTACTGTGACTAGGTTAGGTGTTATTAGGTTATGTAGGAAGTGCCATCTAGATCCAGACAACAATATCAATGGATTTGACTGAACAACTATCTCTTTGACCAGGTTTCTTGATTAAGGCCCTAAATTTCATCGATTCCTTCTTAAACCCTAGTAACCCATTACAAACATTCGAACATGTTAGCATCGACTCTAATGTTTAGGTCCTTCAGGAAAACATAGTGGTCTTCTGCCAAGAACTACAGATTTTGGGGGCATTTTCAGGGAACGTGGATGGTCATGTGGAAGACCTATCGATAGTTCAACAAGGAAAGGCTCAAAATTCTCCCAATTCCATTGTTGGCTCATTAGGTTTTCCCTCTTGTTTTGGTCATGGCGTAGCGCATGAAGGCAGATCACAAAACCCGAGTCTTCCTTGCACTGAGGATCTACCAAGGGTAAACCCCCAAGACACAACCACGGCCTTTGAAGATGCTTTGACAACATGCTAAAAGAAGAAGGCAAGGAAGATAAAATGCCCCAAGGTAAAATATTGGAACCAGGCATTAGTACTAGGGGAGGCTATCAGATTAGATGAAGTTATGTTTATAGTTGAAAGGATTTTGGTCGAAAGAATCAGAGGCATGCACTACTATGTAACGTGTCTGATGAGGCGGGTGCAGGAGAACTGGGAACACATTCAAGATGTGCTTCCATCTATATGAACCATTCCCAAAGGATGGTTTTCTGATAAATTTAGTAAAGAGGGACATGTGAATTGGGTTTCCCGCATTACTGGAACATCAAAATGCCCCTTTTGTATTTGAAAAGGTGGAATCCCCTCTATGACATTGAGCGAGAACAACTAGGTGTAGTGCCAATATGATTAAGGCTCCCCAACCTTCCCCTTCAACAGTATAAGGAAGATGTCTTTTAGTGTATAAGGGATGACCTCGATACTTATCTTGACTTTGACAGATCATACTTGGAGATGGGGGAAATGTCTTATGCTAGGGTCGTTGTCTATCTCGACACTAGGGATGGACCAGTGGCAAATCTGATATTCCACCACCTATGATATGTGCACAACCAAATATTGGATTATGAAGGGAAATCATTTTGATGTCGATGCTACCGTAAAGCCAACCATGTTTACAAATATTTCCCCTTGTTAGAATATATAATTATTTGATATATAACTAAGGATTAATACAAGCCATGACACAATGTAACCCTTAATAAACATGATACAAGGTAACCCTCCCCTGTGCATTTTTCCTACAACATATCACCCACAACTAGCTTGCCTAAACAAAAGTGAGGACCAATTGGACTCAATTCAACAACTAGTTCATCAAATTGTTACTAAAAATGTCCAAATGAGAGAATAGGTGGAGCAGTCATAACAACATAATAAGAAACAAAAGACATATGAGCTATCCTTTATACTTGAGTAGGAAATTGTCACGTTAAATAGGAAAATAATAAACTATGTGAACCAATGGATAGGCTAGATATTCTTAACATTCTCCACAATTACTAGCTAACGAATTTGACAGTCACCTACAATGGATTTCATATTCAAAAGGTACTTAATAAGGACTTGTGGGTACAAATATCTTAGTGATGGGAAGCTAATAATGTTCCCAACACTCCTGGTTCTTCCTGGACCACTCTCTTGGCCATTATGATTCTCATCCAAAATAAAACAACATTTGGCCAAGTGTATAGACCCTTCCCTTACCTCAGATTTGATCATTAGAGTCGATGGATTATGGTTGGTGTCTATACACACAATATAGTTCCACTAGGGTGTGGTTTCACCAGTTTCCACTAAGTGTTGGACCTACTAACATGTCAACAAAGTTATGTTCTCCCACTTCCTCTTTTTGAGGTGTAAAAGGTGTTTTTTTAACTCCTATTTATCCTACATTAATAATCAATCCAAGTACTATTTTCTATTTCAAGAGTGTACTCAATCCGAGGTGACAATTTAATCCAAGAGTAATATTTTTCAATTTGCAGTATAGTGCTTCAAATACAAGATTAAACGGATACTTGAAATAAAACCTACTTGCAATTAAAAGAAATTCAATGCTTTGAAACTAAATCATTCACTCAAAAAATTAACAACAATTACTAGTCAAGGATGCAGTAGCAATAACTCTTTCCTTTGTCAACTAATGTAAATGAAATCAAACATAAACAATATCCTCAATTTGAGAACTCTAACAGTAATAGCCAATGTCCTTTACAGTTGTTGATCTTACAGTCCACACTAAAACAACTAATTGGAAATAGCAAGAAATTAAATCAACAGTGCTTCTAATAGAAATGGAATAAATACACTAACTGTAATAATGCTAAGAAGAAAAACCATATACTTGCAGAAAGGAAATTAACAGCAATGCTATTTAGTAGAAATGAACAGCAAAGTCAGTTTACTGGAATGAACAACGAAGCTTTATAATTGAAATAAACAACATAACAATACAGTTTGGAGAGAGTAATAATCTTATTATGATGAAAAGGAACGACAACGCGATTCAGTTACAACATATACAATAAAGCAATTCATAAAATCTTGAAACAGGGAACAATAAAGCAATGAGATTCAAATAAATGGAAATCAAACCAAACCATCACATGACTGTGATTGTAAAGTAATGGTACAGAATAGCAAGTGGATGCACCAGGGCTGGGCCCTTAGCCTCTAATGAAGCACCGCCAGATTAATTCAGTATAAAGGAATGGAACAATAACCGACATATGTATTAATCATATGCGAAAATGTTTACACGCAATCATACTTTGTTTTAATCAGTCAGAGTCGATGATCAAATGTTAAGAAATTTACTGCATAACATAAATAATTACTAAGAGGAATAAATATAAAAATATCGAGCAACAACCATAAACACATAAACACAAATGTTTATCCGGAAAACCCCAAATCCGAGGAAAAACCAAACCTAACAAGATCTTATTAGCATTGGCCAAAACCTTGGCCAATTCGACCAAGTGAGCCTTCACCACTCACCTCTAGGTCTTGCATTACAATGAAGTCCTTCCAACTTTTTATAATCTCCATTACATATAATACCATGGGCAGAATACTATGGGTGCACAATACCATGTGCCCCAAAACCATCACTGTTTAACCTGGTCAACTTTGACTCTATCATGAGTCAAGTTTACCTAACAATTCCCCCCTTAAACTTGACTTGGGGTTCCTTGACTAACTCCAGCCAAACTTGCTAAGTGAGACAATCCTACTCACTCTAGCTCTTATGCCCCTCAGAGTTTTTACCCGGGGTATTGTTAATCCAACATCGCCCCTATCACCTAGTTGTAACCCAGACTTTACTGGTGATCACCGAGGGGTACACATGCCTTACTAGGTCTTACAGTAGTATGCCCATTTACATGCAATATTTTTGACTTCATTAACCATTTTTTTTTTGTTTATTGCTACTGCGATTCTGATCCATCCTCTCTCAAGCCCTCGTAGATTAAATATTGCAAATGCACTGCGATCCCTGGCCGACACTATCTTCCGCACATTCTCCTTGAGGTTCTTCTGTGTAAGATTGTTCCGCCATTATTTTCAGACCTAGATGTGTAAAAGAAAGGCAGCATGGATCTCATTAGGCACTATAAACCCCTGGCATCAAAGAATCCCTTTGAATCCAATATCTGGCTCTGATACCAGTTGTTAAGAAATTTACTACATAACATAAATAATTACTAAGAGGAATAAATATAAAAATAGCCAGCAACAGCCATAAATACATAAAAACAAATGTTTATCTAGAAAACCCCAAATCCGAGGAAAAACCCAACCTAATAAGATCTTATTAGCATTGGCCAAAACCCTAGCCAATCCGACCAAGTGAGCCTTCACCACTCACCTCCAGGTCTTGCATTACAATGAAGTCCTTCTATCTTTTTATAAGCTCCATTACATATAATACCACGGGCATAATACTATGGGTGCACAATAACATGTGCCCCAAAACCATCACTGTTTAACCTGGTCAACTTTGACTGTATCTTGAGTCAAGTTTACCTAACATCAAAGTGAAGATACAACAGTGAGTTCTAAATAACGATTTTCCTGCCTCTTTTTTTCCCTTTTTCTATCTTTACAAGCACTGTCTCTTTTATAATGGCCAGGCAGATAAAACAAGAAATAGCAGATAGACTTTTGAAACAACAATCCCTCAGGATCAAGAGATCCTGAGGGATCTACTCAATCTTCTAACTCCAGTTAACTCTTTGTCTTTTTGCACTGATGTTGTGGTATTTTTTGTTCTTATCCTTAATTGCACGTTCCATCTTGATCTGCTTGTATGGATATGACTTCCTGGTGAAGGGACAACAATTACTCTGTTTTGTCTTTTCCTCCAGAATGGTAGTTTTTGATTTCTTCTATTTCCTGCATGGAAAAACACAACAATTAACTAATTTGCCATGATCAATAACTCTCTAGTTTTCGTTATAATTCTTTGATATATTACCATCTTAGAGTAGAAAAGAGTTATGATTAAAGAAAAAAGATAAGGAAATAAATGTCAAATTCATACCTTTTCCATAGCTCAACACACCCCCCTGCTTACCCTTTTTCATGCCCTCATGAAAACCATATAATTTGCATGCAAAGAAGTCAAAGAATAGGATAGAGAGGGATTGTGATGAAGTGGTCTAAAAGCATGATTGGTAGCTAAAACTTCAAAGATGTGCCTTGTTTTGCCTTCAGGCAATTCATATATGGCCTTATACCCTTCTACAAGATACCAGATAATAGGACTTCAAAACCTACAACCAAGCCAATACGGGCCTTCCATCAAGATGAGGTTACTATAGGTAACCAGGTGATCTCCAGCTAACTTAAATTTTTTGTAGTTGAATGGCTCTCTATCCTGTAAATTCCGATTGGAAGTCTTCCATCTGAATTTAGTTGCTGCCAAGGAATTGTCTTTAATAGAGAGGAAATATTCCGCCCCTTGTTGGCAAATTCTTTGTGGAGCAGTCCCAAGGTCTGGATCACTCCCTCCTTTTAATTTAGGCTTTTATGTTTAGCTAGCAGTTGCAATGGGTTTTTCGGTTCACCCCTAACCCAATGGTCTAACTCATTTTCTTATCTTTGAAAAGTGTTATGGGCCTTGAGCCACTTTAATTGGTTAACAACAAATGAAATAAATGGTTGAAATTGTACATCACCCACAAAAGGACTGGGATTATTCTCTATTTCCTCTTCCAATATAAAATTATGTAAATAAAACTCACAGAGTAATCCTTGAACTTTTACTCCATGGTGTTTACAGCAATTTATAAAATCATCAACAAATTTTAGTTCCATAGGTTTCCTTGCTTTAACAGCCTTAATTTTTAACTGTAAATATCTTTCTAATAAAAGTAAAGCATATTTTTTTGGCAGGGGGCTTACATGCTAGAACATCTATGTATAAAGAACATAGAGTATCCATTTGACTCATGATTGTTTTCAGTCTATTCTTTACCTCTTCAAATTTTTCTTTTGCCCTCTCATATTTATCGAAGGCTTTGTTCTCTTATGCATTGATGTTCCTTAATTTCTGCTGTAATTCTTGGTATTTTTTCTGAGGAACAGTCTCTTCCTCAATATTCTCTATAGTCCATTGAGCCTGTGCCAGATCCTCTTGGAGTTTTGCTACACCAGGGTTGTTTTCCATTGAAGGCTCTTTGGGTTGAAGATCTATCTGGGTACCCTTGTTACAATACTAAGTGCCTATAGTCTATGTCTCTTTATCATGGAATGGAATGCATGAGGTCTGTGCTGCTTGTTGATCCTTATCGTCTTGCATGAATATGGGATCAGTTTGAGTCTCCGTGGCACTTGTATCATGGAGTTCTGTTTGGATAGCTGCATCCACTCTTTTCGGGTTTCTTCTTGATATTTTACCACTTTTTAGTGTCCTTATCTTTCATTTGAGTTGTTTCACTAAATTTTGTAGCTTTTGTTGTTCCTTTTGCAGCCTCTTAATTTCGCTCTTCTTTTTCTTGGGAGGAATAATTTTTTCTATTCTTTCTAGGCTTGGATACAGAGCTGAATTTTGTTCTTCAAGGGCTGTGACTTTACCCTAGCTAGTTTCCATATCCTCTGTTTGGAGCATCTCTTCAATGTTCGCATTGTCCGAACTAGGTTCCTCTGGAGAGGTAACCCTAGCTTGGTCTGCCACTTCCTAAGTGGCTTCTGCTTCTTCTTCTTCCACATCATTTATCTCCTCTGATGTATTCTTGCCATGGGCAAGGTGTTCCTGTGATTGCTCTGCCTTAGTATTGAGGTTGAGCAGACTTTGGGGATAAATATACTCACTCATATTGGCCAAAATTTGGGCCAATTCATCCTCCTGCAATGGGTTTCATGGTGGACTTTCTCTGGGGGTTAAGGGAAGTTCCGCTTCCTCCCTCTCTTCTTCACTAGTGTAGTCAGTTTCTTCCACCAATTCTGATTCTTGCTTATCTCCTGCTTCGGGTTGTGAGGGTTGGTCGTTTTCAGAACTGTGTAGTTCTAAGGGTTGGCTGCTGCTACCCTAGAGGTTCTCAAAAATTCCCCTACCTATTCTTAATCTAGAGGAGTGTCTACATTTTTGAGGTCTGCTTGCTATGCTAGTGGTTCTTTTTCTTTTAGGGGAGGTAAAGCTAGTCCCCCATCTATAGAAAACACCAATTCTTCCCAACTGTTCTGTTGCCGAGCAAGGTCATAGCTTACTATCAATCGAATTAAACAATGGTGGCTCACTACAGTACCTATATGACGAGATTTATTTATGCTCTAAGTAGCATCATGTAGCAAAAAATTTAAATATGCAGGAAAATTTACACACATTTCTATTTTAGTACTGATAGTAATTTGAGATGGTGTGGTCTTACCACATCCTTTCTCTCATCGCATGTAATGTAGCTCTGCATTACCCTAGCTAGTTCCGTCCATGGTTCTCCCAGAGATGAAGGCTGGACTCCTTTTCCTTTAACGGTCAAGTTCTATCCCTCATCCCAAAAGGGTTGCCATGGCATCTTGAAGTCTCAATTTCCTATGTGTCCATATGGGTCCAACTGCTGGTAGTCTAGATACCTCTACAATTATTGTATCTGTCACTATTATTCAGTTTCCTCTTACTATGGAATGATCATCCTGCAAATTTTGTAAAAATTCGACAGCCGTAGTTTCATGGGGTTGCTGTAGTCATGTAAAATAGGCAATCCATCCTGCTCTTACCAAAATTTCTCGTGCAACGTTAGAAACTGTTAGTACCTGTGGCTCGCTGTGTACTAATCGACCTCCCATTTTGTCTAAGTTCTGCACATTGTTAATTTTACACATCAATACATAGAGATGAGAATGGAACAACAAATTGTGCATATTGGATAATATCCGTTTTTTAAAATCAATATCACTAAAACTTGCTATTAAGGGATCTGATGCAGTCTAGTACCTCCGAATAGAAAACTGGCTCGTATGCAAGAGTATTTTGGAAGTCACCCGCTCCCCCGGGATATGTGATAGGTCGTCCTTGACTGGTTAAATGGAGGAGCAGTGTACTGGACGACAATCATATAGTATAAAAAGGGAAAGTTGTACATATTCAAGACAAGATCACAAAAATTATCGAGTTGCTAAAATCGAGGCCTATGATGGAAATCATGAATAGATATGGAGATGCTATGGAGTGATGCGAAAAAGGGAAGATGGTAGCTGATGTAGGTAAAATGCTATGCAGTCATTATTTCACTAAAAGTGTTATGATTGACTTTTTTAAACGATATTTCATGCTTAAAAGGTTCAGAGGGAATTGGGAACATAATATTTTTTGAAATGAAGATAAATAAATAAGAAAAGGGTTTAGAATTACTATTGATGTTGAAAAATATGACTCTAATACGATCAAGAGAGCTCTGTTGTCCACAAAGGTTTGTAACGTTGACAAAGTTGCTTTTTCACCATTTGGAACCATAATCCTTTATGTATGCCTAGGAAAGTGTTTTGTGATGTCAGAATGGAGGCCATTGTGCTGGCTTGGTAACCAGTTGAATCAAAATTCCATTTACTAGGAAGGAGTGAAAGGTGGGCAGGCTAGCTCATGATGATACCTCCTGTTTGAAGGACTTTTATTTTTTTGATGTGCCCGTTGGATCATATCCCTGGTGTGGTGGCCATAGTGGGAATTCCACTTCACTGCTTCCTTATGATCATGGTAAGCTGGCTCTTGATGAGACCCCCTATCCTCCATCTGACAAATCATAGATTTTTTTGTCAAAAGATTTGTTATGTGATTTTGCCGAAGATTATCTAAACAATGTTATGGATCACAGAAGTCTAAATTCCTTAAATCATAGAATTGTTAGTAATCATATAGATATATTTTTTTCTTTTTCTTTTCTTTCATATAGCACTTCCTATTTATATATAGAGGATGGCTCAACACTCCTTAAGAGTAGGGATGGTGGAAGAAGGTTGAACGTCTTAATAGAGGAAAATATGCCCTTATTCTTATTCAATAATAATAAAAAAAGAGAATTACGAGAATTAGGGAAGAACCAACATGATAAAAATAATCAATCAAATTAAGTTTTAGTGAAGATAAAGACGGTAAAGTAATATAGATAGTTGTGTCCTTTCCTTTTTCTTATCAATACAAAACAATCTCTTTAAAGATGACAATTGTTCTCTGATTTGCTTATTTTGGTAACCTCTAATTTTTGTGTCCTTGCATAAATGTGTATATTTGCGTTGAAAGGATCATGAAGAGTGAAACATTATTCACATAAATTCTCAATAAATTGTTGTTCTTTTAAGAGAAATAGCAAAAAATGCACTCAAAAAGTGTTGTTTCTTAGATGGAATAGCTGTTGTTCCTTAAGAGGAACAGCAAAAAGAACATTTGCACGCAAAACTATGGTTCCTTTAAGAGGAATGACAAAAAAAGGAAAAAAATTGCATGCGAAACTGTTGTTCCTTTAAAAGGAACAATAGTTGTTCCTTAAGCGAAACATCAAGTAAAGCAAGTGCAAAATAAAGTGCTGATCCTTAAGTGGAATAGCCTAAAAACACTTCAAATCGAAACTATTGTTCCTTAAAAGGAACGACAGAATGTAAAAAAATAGTGAACTGTTGTTCTTTTTAAAAGGAACAACAGTTGTTCCTTAAGAGGAATAGCACAAATGTAAGCAGGTGATACTGATGTTCCTTAAATGAAACGGTTGTTGTTCCTCGAGAGGAACAAGAAATGTTCATTCAACGAAATAGCTAAAGAATACACGTAGATTGTTGTTCCTTAAGAGGAATGGCAAATATAAAAGCACACAAGTCTGTTGTTCCTTAAGAGGAACGACTGCTATTCCTTAAGAGGAGCAGTAGATGTTCCTTAAATGGAACAGTGAAAAATATGAACACGCAGAGTTGTTGTTCCTTAAGAGGGATGGCTATTGTTCCTTAAGTGGAACAATAGTTGTTCCTTAAGAGGAACAATAGTTGTTCCTTAAGACGAACAATAGTTGTTCCTTAAGAGGAACAATAGTTGTTCCTTACGAGGAACAATAACTGTTCCTTAAGAGGAACAACAAAAATATAAACACGCGAAAATGTTGTTCCTTGAGAGGGATGGCTACTATTCTTTAAGAGGAACAATGAAAATACAATCACGTTGAAGTGTTGTTCCTTGAGAGGAATGACTGCTGTTCTTTAAGAGGAACAACAGCTGTTCCTTAAGAGGAACAAAAAAAATACAAACACACAGGAATGTTGTTCCTTAAGAGGAATGACTGTTGTTCCTTTAGAGGAACAACGAAAATAAAAAGACGCAGAGGTGTTGTTCCTTGAGAGGAACGACTACTATTCCTTAAGAGGAACAACAATTGTTCCTTAAGAGGAACAACAAAAATGAAATCGTCAAACGGGACATGCAAAATTGTTGTTCCTTAAGAGGAATAGCAAACAAATATAAGCACGCAAGATTGTTGTTCCTTAAGAGGAACGACCGCTGTTTCTTAAGAGGAACAACAACTGTTTCTTAGAGGAACATCACGAAAATATAACCACAGAAGATCATTGTTCCATAAGAGGAACGACTACTGTTCCTTAAGAGGGATGACTGTTGTTCCTTAAGAGGAACAACAACTGTCCTGTAAGAGGAACAACACAAAAATAAAATAAAGAAACCATCTATTGCTCCTTAAATGGAATAGATGTTGTTCCCTAAGAGGAATAATAGTTGTTCCTAAAATGGAACAACAGTAAAAATCTGTAAAAAAAAACCAGTTTATACAAGTAAAATTAAAGAGAAAAGTTTATCTACAAAATTCAAAAACAAAGGAATTTTTTAGTGAATTAATGCTAAGGAGGGGTTATCTTCCTCAGCAAGAATCTGCATAATGGAATCTTCCCGTAATTACTGGTAAAAGGATTCCCAAGTAAGTAGTTTGTGATAAAGTCGCACTCGATGACCGTTTTCTTTGAAAGAATGTCTAGATCCATCGATGGTAGTCAATGTAATGATGCCATTGTCATGTAATTTCTGTATCTCATAAAGTCCAAGCCATCATGTCTATAGTTTTCTAGATAAATCCTGAAACCTGGAATCGTATAGGAGTGTCCAATCTCCTTCGTGGAAGATTTTCTTTTTAATAAGGGTGTCATGCCATTTTTCTCTCTGCTGTTGAATTAATGCAATGTGTTGAAGAGCTGAGAGCCTGATTTCATCTAACTCATTGATTTGCTATAATCTATTAGTTCGAGCTTCATTTAAATCATTATAGATCTAATTCAAAAAAATAAGATAATACAAATATACCGAAGAATAACAAGATCTGAATATAGAGAAATGCTTCACTATATTAATCAAACCCTTAAGGTAGGGCAACACCATACATTCACTCCTTGAGGAAGGAGAACACTCCACAAGCCATATGCCTGTTCATACAATATTCCTTCACATCTCTCAATTGGGAGTCTCTAGCCTCTATATAGGCCTTATACATACAATACCATGGGCCATTACCATGGTTCCCTCAACACCATCTATCTAATACCATGAGCTTATTACATTATTGCTAAGTACTTGTGGTCCCTTACATGATACGGGTTAACCACCTTATTTACTACCATGGCCCATCCCATTATTATATTATTCCCTTGGGTACCTCCTATTGTACCCCATATTATCCCCCCAGGTATACTACACTCCTCCCCCCTTAACATGTTTTGTCCCTGAAACATGGGAAGAACACAAATAATAAGATCTACTCAAAATAGTAGTCCATGGGTACCATGGACGTGCATCTAGCCATCCTAGAGAAAGGTGAACCCTCGATCCAGCTGGTGCCTCGCTCGCCTAAGATGGAAGTTGAACATGGCGGCTCTTCTGTGTTGATGTGTAGTAGGTGGATCGCCTCTCCTCTCTATTTATCGTGTGGGGGTTGTTGTCCTTGCAGCTAATTTGTTGCTGTCTTTTTGGTTGTTTTCTTTCGGGGTGATGTGGGTGGTGATATGCTAAAGTTTTAACCAATAGTGTATCTTTCTTTAATTCACCACCTAATGGAGCCTGAGTGGTATCTGGTACATGTTTTCATGCCTGCTGTTGTTTCTTATCTTCCAATATTACTTCAACCATTGAGTCCTCATCTAATGTATTAGTACCTGTACCCTTTTCTGCTTCAACCTATGTTTGTGTTTGATTGTCGATCATCAAAGGCTCATCATATAATGTGTAAGTTTCATTAGAGCTTTGTGCTACTGCCTCCTTAGTCTCTGTTTGTGGCTTAATGGAAATATCCTACAATGTATATTTTTTCTTTTTATACCAGAGCTTCAGGAATTCCTTCTGCACATTAATATTGATAGTACCTACGGATTCCATCAGAGGATATCCAAAAACAACATCCATGCTATCGATATTTGAAGTATAAAAATCACCATGCAACACATAATTATCCATAGAAAGCTTCAAATCCTTACAAACTTGAATATCCTCATCATCAACCTGTGTGTTTTCAATGTGTTTGGCTGGAACTTGCAATTTTTTTGCCAAATTAACATTGATAAAATTATGCTTGTAGCTAGGATTTATAGACACAATCATCTTCTCCTTCTGAATAAATCCATGTGCCTACAATAAGGAGACACCAGTAGAAAATAACCCCTTACGTGTCTCATTCTCCTTTTTTCTAGCACGAGACCATTTGTCTAAAAGGACTCTTTCAAATTCTTCATCTAAAAGTTTGGTCAACTGCTTGTTGTTAAGTGAGAACCACCATTTGGCAGCCTCATCATTGAAACCAAGCCACATTGAAACCTTCCAAACTGTCCCATGTGTAAACTTTTGTCTCTATATGAATTCTTCAATAGTAGGGCTATCATCTTTCCCTATAAAATTAAGAATCACCATGAAGAGTGTTTTGAAAAAAATTCACTTGGCGAAAATTTGAAATGGCCGCAGTTTCATCAATTTTGCATAGAATCCCTATTATGACCTATTTTTGGAAATGGGACAACCATTTTGCATCTTCTCATGTGGTAGAAATCCCAATCTAGGCATTGCAATTGCAGAGCCATGCTATAACTGTCCCGCTGTTACAAAAAAATGTTGAAAAATAATTGATTTTAAATCAGTGATATCTCCCTCATCCGGACTCCAATTCGACTATTTTTTTTTGAACTTGGGTATTCTTTCACAAAAAATATAGATCTACAATTAGATTCTACATATTTTGCACTAGAACGTACAGATCTACACCACAAACTCGTTGCACCAAAAAAAAGTCTGCAACCCAACTTATTTTTAAATCAGCAATATCTCCCTCATCTGGACTCTGATTCGACCGATTTTTTTTTTTTGAAATCGGGCATTTTTTCACAAAAAATCCAGATCTTCAATTAGATTTTGAATATTTTGCACCAAAATATACAGATCGGATCTGCAAACTCACCGACCCAAAAATTCCTGCAAAAAAAAATAAAAAATTCTCCACTTTGCCCAAGAAAGTGCTCTGATACCACTTGCTGTAGATCTGATCTGAAAGTATAAAACATGAAAATAAATCCAGAAACAATAATATAGAAATAATCAAACCCTTAAGGTAGGGAAACACCATACGTTCACGCCCACGGGGCTTTGGATTGACGGTGAATGGGTGCGCTGTTAAGGCACTCCTTGCGATAGGTCACCAGTTCAAATCCCCCGTGGGTACTTAGGTTAGTCTTAACTAGGAAAAAAAAAAAAACACCATACGTTCACTCCTTAAGGAAGGAGAACACCCACAAGCCATATGTCCGTTCATACAATATTCCTTGACATCTCTCAATGTGGAGTCTCTAGCCTCTATATAGGCCTCATACATATAATATAATGGGCCATTACCATGGTTCTATCAATACTATATATCTAATACCATGGGCCCATTACACTACTACTAGCTACTTGTGGTCCCTTACATGATACGGGTTAACCACCTTATTTATTACTATGGCCCATTACATTATTCCCTTGGGTACCTTCCTTTGTAACCCATATTATCCCCCCTAGGTATACTACATTCCAACCCTTAACATGTTTCATCCCCGAAACATGAGAAGAACAAAAATAATAACATCTACTCAAAAGAGAAGTCCACTGGTACCATGCACATGCATCTAGCCATCCGAGAGAAAGGTGAACCATCGATCTAGCTAGTGCCCCGCTCACTTGAGATGAAAGCTGATCGTCGCGGATATTTTGTGTGGATCATCACTCCTCTCTATCTGTCATGCCGGGGTTTCTGTCCTTGTGGCTAATTTGGTTCCATCTTGTTGGTTGTTTTCTTGTAGAGTGATGTGGGTGGTGATATGCTGAAGTTTTAACCCATGATGTCTTTTTCTTTAATTCACCACCTAATGGAGCCTGATTGGTAGCTGGTACATGTTGTGGCATCTTTTCTTGATGCTTATCTTCCAATATTACTTCAACCACTGATTCCTCATCTGATGTATCTGTACTTGTAACATTTTCTACTTCAGCCTCCTTGGACTCTACCTGTACGTGGTTTGATGTTTGTGTTTGGATGTCAACCATCAAGGGCTCATCATTTGATGTGTTAGTCCCTAAAACATCTTCTGCTTATTACATTAGCTAACTACTTGTGGTCCCTTACATGATACGTGTTAACCACCTTATTTATAGGCCTCTATAACAAGTGGTATCTATGTGCTTATTACATTATTGCTAACTAATTGTGGTCCCTTACATGATACGGGTTAACCACCTTATTTATTACTACTGCCAATCCCATTATTACATTATTCCCTTGGGTATCTCCCTTTGTACCCCATATTATCCCCCCTAGGTATATTACATTCCACCCCCCTTAACATGTTTCATCCAGGAAAAATGGGAAGAACACAAATAATAAGATCTATTCAAAATAGTAGTCCACTGGTACCATGCACATGCATCTCGCCATCCCAGATACAGGTGAACCCTCAATCCAGCTAGTGCCTCGCTCGCTTGAGATGGAAGTTGACTATGATGGATCTTCTGTGTTGATGTGTAGTAGGTGGATCACCGCTCCTCTATCTATTTTGTGGGGGTTGTTGTCCTTGTCGCTAATTCATTACCATCTTGCTGGTTGTTTTCCTGCGGGGTGATGTGGGTGGTGATATGTTGAAGTTTTAACCAATAGTGTATCTTTCTTTAATTCACCACCTAATGGAGCCTGAATGGTATTTGGTACATGTTGTGGTGCCTGTTGTTGTTTCTATCTTCCAATATTACTTCAACCATTGAGTCCTCATCTAATGTATCAGTACTTGTACCCTTTTCTGCTTCAACCTCTGTTTGTGTTTGATTGTCGATAATCAAAGTCTCATCATCTGATGTGTAAGTTTCATTAGAGGTTTGTGCTACTACCTTCTTAGTCTCTGTTTTTGGCTTGATGGAAATATCCTACAATGTAATTTTCTTATTTTTATACCAGAGCTTCAGGAATTTCTTCTGAACATTAATATTTATAGTACCCACAAATTCCATCCAAGGATATCCCAAAACAACATCCATGTTGTCGATATATAAAGTATAAAAATCACCATGCAAGACATACTTATCCATAGAAAGCTTTAAATCCTTATAAACTTGAACATCCTCATCATCAACCTATGTGTTTTCGATGTGTTTGGTTGGAACTTGCAATTTTTTTGCCAAATTAACATTGATAAAATTATGCTTGTAGCTAGGATTTATAGACACAATCATCTTCTCCTTCTGAATCAGTCCATGAACCCGCAATAAGGAGACACCAGTAGAAAATAACCCCTTACGTGCCTCATTCTCCTTTTTTCTAGCACGAGACCATTTCTCTAAAAGGACTCTTTCAAATTCTGCATCTGAAAGTTTGGTCAACTGCTTGTTGTCAAGTGAGAACCACCATTTGGCAGCCTCATCTTTGAAACCAAGCCACAATAAAACCTTCCAAAGTGTCCCATATGTGAACTTTTGTCTCTATATGAATTCTTCAATAGTAGAGCTATCATCTTTCCCTGTAAAATTAAGAACCGCCATGAAGAGTGTTTTGAAAAAAGTTCACTTACTTGGCCAGAATTTGAAATGGCCACAATTCCGTCAATTTTGCTCAGAATCCTTATTATGACCTGTTCTCGGAAATGGGACAACCATTTTGCATCTTCTCATGTGGTAGAAATTAAACCCACCTCCTGCGCTGTTCTTAATGTTTGAATTTCGAATTTGATTGGAAAGATGTGTTCTTTTCCAAATACTAATTGATATGGTGAAAGCCTGGTGGTGTTTCTCCACGTTGTTCGATATGCACACAAGGCTCCAACAATCTTGAAGCCCAGTCACGTCTATGTGATGTGACTGATTTTGTAAGTATTGCCTCAATCACCTTATTAGTGCTTTCTACTTGGCCATTCACCTGTGGGTGGTATGGGGTTGTAATTTTGTGCAAAACGTGGTAATTTTTTTATGTTGCAACGATTTTATACCTACAAATTGCGGTCCTCCATTTATAATTATGTCCCTCAGGAGGCCATATCGCACAAATAATTGGAAAAGGAAATGTATTAATAAATCTTATTTAACTCTTAGAGGTGCCTCTACTTCAACCCATTTGGTAACATACTCTGTTGCAACTAGTATGTGTGTTTTCTAATTTGATGATGGGTTAATAGGACCAACAAAATCAAGCACCCATCAGTCAAATAGCTCGATTACTAACTATAGGTTCAGAGGCATTTCATCAGATTATCCAAGGCATCCCACCCTCTAGCAACTATCACAGGCTTGAGAAAACTTTTAGCATCTTTAAAAATAATGGGACAGTAATAGCCTGTTTTTAAAACTTTGTGACCGGTCCTACAGTCTGCAAAATTTTCACCACATGGCCCATCATGGCATGCTTTCAGAATGTTGAATATTTCATCTTCTCGGATTCATCTTCTAATGTGCATATCTTCCCCTGTATGAGATAAGTAGCCCCCAATCCAAGATAATCAGGTATTGCGCTGTACTATCTATTTTCGTTCATTAGGTGTTAGATGCTTAGGTAATTTTCCTACTACTAAGTAATTTGCAACGTCAGCATACCATGGTTTTCTAACAGTAACGACAAACAAATGTTCATCCAAAAATTGACCTTCGACTGCTGCTGCGTCCACTGGCTTTGGCATTCATGAGAGAAAATCAGCTACAAGATTCTCTTGTCTAGGTCGATCCTTAATTGTGATGTCAAATTCCTGCAAGAGAATCAACCATCATGTCACTCTTCCATTTGTAACTGGTTTATTTGATAAATATTTTATGGGAGAGTGATCTGTATATAAAACTATAGGATACCCAGTTATATAATGTCTAAATTCATTTACAACCTGTATTACAGCTAAAAATTATTTTTCAGTCACAGTGTAGTTTAATTCAGTAGGAGATAGATTCTTGCTAATATAATAAATTGCATATGGCTTTTTATCTTCTTCCTGCCCAAGAACTGCTCCAATTGCTGTGTCTGAAGCATCAGATGAAGTTTGAAATGTCAAACCCCAATTTGGGCCCCTTAGCACTACGAGTATCGACACATGCTTTTTCAGATCCTCAAAAGTATGGTCACACTCATCTGTCCAAATGAAATCAAAATTCCCTGTTAGTCCATATAAAGGTGCAGCAATTTGAGAAAAATGCTCTATAAATATTCTATAATAACCAGAAAATCTCAGAAAACTGTGTACCTCTGTTTGTGTGGTAGGGGTAGGTATTAACAAAATTATCTGAATTTTAGCCAGATCTACCTATATTCCAGCTGTTGAGAGATAGTGACCTAAGATGAGTCCCTTAGTCATCATCATATGACACTTTTCATGGCTCAAGCAGATCCTAGTGACAATACATCTTTGCAGCACCTTTTTCAATGTTTGTAATGCTGGCTCAAAATCATCTCCATAAAGTGTGAAATCATCCATATATACTTCGAGCCCTTCATTTATTAAATCTGAAAAAATGTTGAGGATGGCCCTCTTAAATGTGGTAGGAGCATTGCATAACCCAGAGAGTAAGACTCTGTAAGCAGATTTTACCCAAGGACAAGTAAAAGTAGCTTTATCATGATCTTCAGGGGCAATCTGAATCTGATTGTATCCACTAAAGCCATCTAGGAAAGAAAAGAATTTATTTCCTACTAATGTGTCTAATACCTGATGAATGAATGGAAGGGGGAAGTAGTATTTCTGGGTTGCTTTGTTCAATTCTTTGTAGTCTACACATATCTGCCACTTTCCATTCTCTTTTGGCACCACTACTAGTGAAGAGACCCACTTGCTGTCAGATATTGGGTAAATAAAGTTTACATCTAAGAGTTTTTATAATTTAGCTTTCACAATATCTTTAAGATGAGGGTTTAAACTCTTTTGGGGTTGGAAAATAGGTCTAGCATCCTTTTCTGTATAAATGTGGTGCATACACAATTGGGGATCAATTCCTTCCATGTCGGGATAATCCCATCCAAAAGCTTCCTTATATTTTCTCAGTAGCTAGACCAACTTTTTTTGGTGTTTAGTAGTCAAATTTATATTAATGTTCAAAGTTTTTCCCGGCTCAATTTCTATAGTTTTGTTGTTGTAAACAGAGGTGGTAGGTATTGATTGATCATGAGTGTCTTTCAAGGGATCTTTTTCTACATCATTATCAAATGCTGCTTCAATCATGTGACATTGTAAATGGGATCTGGTTTATGGTTGGTTAATGAAGCTGTTAATGAACTTGTCCTCTATTTGGTCATTAAATTTGAGGGCATCTTCTATAGTTAATGGTGATCTAATGTTTTTAGTCAAGTATGATACAGGTTGTTTTTTTTTGTTTTGATTATTGTTAAATTTGGCTGGTCTATAGGGTATAAGGCGAAATTCTCGACATTACTCCCTCTTGCTATAGTCATGCTGCCTTGTCGACAGCCAACGTAAGTGTCAACAGTTGCTAGCCAAGGTCTACCTAAAATTAAGGGATGTCCATCCAATTGCTTTTTAGGATTGATGATCAGGAAGTCTACAGGGTATTCCCAGGAGTCTACAGATACCATTGCATCATGTATAGTGCCTTCTGGTCTAACTACTGATTGGTCAACCAACTCCAATAAGGTTGTGGTTGGATCTAGTGATTTAATGCCAAGCTTTTGACAAGTGGTGGTTGTTAAAATATTGATTGTAGCTCCTAAATCAACTAAGGAATTTGGGAAGGAGCATCCATTGATTTGCACCCTAACTATAGGATTCCCTGGGTCCTCATAGTAAGTCAGATAGGGTGCCAACTACTTTGACAATTGGTTTAGTTGTTATTCACCTCTTTGGATTTTTTAGACATAATTATTTGATGGTTTTTGCGTAAATTGGAATATCTTGGATAGCTTAGAGGAGTGGAATTTTTATACACAAATTTTTTAGTTCTCCCAGAAGATCAACATCAGGATGATCTATTGGGTGAGGTATGATTAGTCGTTCTGGGAATGGAGGAGAAGAGGTGGTTGCTTGTTCATGAGTTTGCTATCTAACCAAATTCTCTTCTTGTAGTGTTTGTTTTAAAGGTAACGAATTTTCAACTTGAGAATTTCTATTATGCACCCAGATCTTAATTGAATGTCATTGAACTCCCTTAACTCGGTTTCTAGTTTTGGTCCTTCGATTATTTGAACAGATTGAACTGGTCTACTGTTGGGGTTTGGGTTCGGTTGGGCTGGGAGTTGCGGTCTTAAGTTGGTATGGGGGTTTTGTTGCAATGTATAAGGTGCTGGCATTGTAGGTTGAGGGAGAGGAATCATTCCAGCTAGCTGATTTATAGGTTTCTCCCAGTTCGACCGCCAGGTTTGACTCTACGAGGTGGAGAGTGACCATTGTGTTAGATATGCATTGTTTTGCGAAAATAGTGGATAGTAAGGAAAGTTCGGCCAATTGGTTTGATTTGTTTGATTTGGCAATGATGATATCGAAAATGGATGTTGTGAATAACTGGAGAAAGGTGGCTGATTCTACCACATTCCATTATATTGCTGAGCATCATACTGAGGAGACTAAAAAGAAGAGGATGGATCAATGGGCATACCTATTTTTCATGTCTTCCACTTGCAGCGTTGATTGAGTAGGTAAACCAATTTTGTTTCTTCCTCTACTTCCTTGTAGACTGCTTTCAATCCCGGGAGTGAGGGGAAACTTTCTGTGGAGTGATATTTCATGCAGATGGTGTAGACTTGGACTATATCCAATGAGCAATCTTTATGGTTGTGTTTCTTTCTGCATCTAGGGTAGAATATCACCAAATTTTGCTGTGCTTTTGCTTGGTTTTGTTTAGCTTGCATGATGTCGAACTACATTGTCAGAGTCCCTAGAATATCAGTTTTGAATTCTTCTAGTAGATTGCCGATTTTTGTGCGGGTTATAACTCCACTGGGACCTTGCTATCCCTTGTGATCATGTCATGTTCTACTGGCTTTAGTCTTGTGCTGCCTCTCAAACTCCTAATACACAAATCAATGATGTCAACAAAATTTCCCTGATATATGTCACCTTTGCCCATAATGGTTAATGTTTCAACCCATTGTTCTTTCATCCCTTTAATTAATGTAGTTTTTAAAACATTGTCAAGCAAGGGTAAAGATGCATAAGGAGATATTTGGAGATTATATTGAAAGCGTTCTACATATTCCTCCAGTGTTTCATTAGGTCTCGTTGTCATTTGAAATATTTCATCCTTTAATTCTCTGGATCTACAATAATCCTGATATTTCTTTAGAAAATCAGTTTTCATCTGATCCCAGTTTTCATAGGAATATGCTAGAGAGGAATTTCCTTCATAGGTGCATTAACTCCAGTGTCCACAATGGGATATTGCAGTGTGGAGGTTTGAGTTGTTTGCTGGTTCTGGGTCATTTGATCAAATATGTGCCAATATCCTTCTGGGATTTCGAGGGAGTTATTCATAAGATTACTAGAAGGAGTAGAGATGACCTTAACAACACTTCCTTGATATGGGATAATGAGTGTTCCTTACTGAACTATTATCTCGGGGGATCTTGGCTCTTCAGGTTCTTCTACTTTTTTTTCGATGATCTTGACAACATACCCCTTATCTGGGCTACTGAGTGTTTGAACTATTTCGAGAGGGGATTTTGGCTCTTTTATTTCCCCTGTTTCTCCTCCTCCTTCGTGGAGATTACTAGAGTTCCCTTCTTGAAAAGAAATTGGGCGAGAATTCTCAATTTCTTAAAAATATTGCTCAGTCTCTTATGTTTTGCTGTGCACCTCAGCAAAGGCTACAAATGGTGAACCTGTGGCTCGAAGGGAGCCAGTAGGTTGTCTAGAAGAAACTTTTCTAGGGCCCACTGATGGCTGAGATTCAGCTTGCTTAATGATATCGTCTATGAAGGTTGATCAACCAAGGGTCACCAATCCCTTAGCTTTATCAGGTTTGGGTAGCGGTTTTGGATTATTTTCAAGTTTTTTTCTTCTTAGTCACGCACACAACTCAAATGTTTATTTCTACCGAAAATAATTAATAGATTTGGTGGAAAGCGGGCGAGGGAGTAGGGCTGTTAAATGCTCCATAAGCAGGTCCTTACCTTCCGTTTTTAATACCCAATTCTCTCCTAGCAAGCACTCATCAAATGCACACTACTCTCTGAAAGAAGAAATGGCTACACTCTTCCCTACAACGGCACCAAAATGTTGAGGTATAAAAGGTGTCTTTTTAACTCCTATTTATCCTACATTAATTATCAATCCAGGTATAATTTTCTATTTCAAGAGTGTACTCAATCTGAGGCAGCAATTTTATCCAAGAGTAATGTTTCCCAATTTGCAGTACAATGCTTCAAATACAAGAGTAAACAGATACTTGAAATAAAACCTACTTGCAATTAAAAGAAATTCAATGCTTTGAAACTAAATCATTCACTCAAGAAATTAACAACAATTATCATTGAAGGATGCAGTAGCAATAACTCTTTCCTTTGTCAACTGATGTAAATGAAATCAAACATAAACAAGATCTTGAATCTGAGAACTCTCACAATAATATCCAATTTCCTTTATAGTTGTTGATCTTCCACTCCACACTAAAATGACTAATTGGAAATAGCAAGAAACTAAATGAACAATGCTGCTAATAGAAATGGAATAAATACGCTAACTGTAATAATGCTAAAAGGAAAAACCAAATAGTTGCAGAAAGGATATGAACAACAATCTTTAATGAACACTAAAGTCAGTTAACTGGAATGAACAACGAAGCTTTATAATTGAAATGAAAAGCATAACAATATAGTTTGCAGACAGTAATAATATTATTATGATTAAAGGGAATGACAACGCGATTCAGTTACAACATATACAATTAAACAATTCATAAACTCTTGAAACAAGGAATAGTAAAGCAATGCGATTGAAATAAACAGAAATCAAACCAAGCCATCACATGACCACGATTGTAAAGTAATGGTACAGAATAGCAAGTGGATCCACCAGGGTTGGGCCCTTAGCCACTAGTGAGGCACTACCAAACTACTTCAGTATAAAGGAATGGAACAACAACCGACTTATGTATTAATCATATGCGAAAATGTTTACAAGCAATCATACTTTATTTTAATCAATGAGAGTCGATGATCAAAGTGAAGATACAATAGTGAGTTCTAAATAACAATTTTCCTCCCTCTTTTTTTTCCTTCTTTTTTTTAATCTTTACAAATGTTGTCCCTTTTATAATGGCCAGGCATATAGAACAAGAAATAACAGATAGACTTTTGAAACAATGATCCCTCGGGATCAAGAGATCTTGAGGGATCTGCTCAATCTTCTAACTCCAGTCAACATTTTTTCTTTTTGCGGTGATGTTGTGGTATTTTCCATTCTTATCGTTAACTGCGCGCTCCATCTTGATATGCTTCTGTGGATACGGCTTCCTGGTGAAGGAACAACAATTACTCTGTTTTGTCTTTTCCTCCAGAATGGTAGTTTTCCATTTCTTCTATTTCCTACATGGAGAAAGACAATAATTAACTAATTTGCCATGATCAATAAATCTCTATTTTTCTCTATAATTCTTCAATATATTACCATCTTAGAATAGAAAATAGTTATGATTAAATAAAAAGATAAGGAAATAAATGTCAAATTCATACCTTCTCCATAGCTCAACACCTTTCGACCTTAAAAACATACCATATATGGACTAAAAAGAAACCTAGGATATGTTCATAAAGAAGAACTACAATTTTTGCTCTCCCCCCCTCCTGTGATTTTAAGGAGACTCATGGCCCAATTCCTGATACCTAAATTCTTAGTTTTGACAGAATAACTAGCGTAGGGATTGGTTAAACTAAGTATACCAATAAATTTGGAAATCAAGTCAATGAATATGAATGCATAATTGCACATTCACCATGAACATAACAATGAATAGCATATCCTATGTACACTTTAAAATTCATGTGCATACATGACACCGTTCTAATCACAAAGACATATTGAGGGTCAAAACTTATACATTAGTTTACATTTAGAAACACACAATATATTGCATCATTCACAATGTAACAAGATTCATCGCACTCCATAATGAAATACAGATAAGAAATGTACACTTATCGATCTGTGTCTTTAATGATGACTGAAAAATGAAGGAAGGACTTCAACTCTCCACCCAATTGTTAGCCAGCCACATTGCAATCTTTCTTGCAACTGAGATAGATCCAAATTCTAGGGGGATGCATACTAAGGGAAATTTAAACTTCAGGCTTAATGACATAACCAAGAGAAGGAATCCACAGCTTAGTTAGTTTATCAACGACTCAACATTAGTAAGCACCAAAGTGACTCACTGACTAAATCCAATGACAAACAAATTGTATCTAATTGTATCAACAAAGATCAAAGGGACAAAAGTGGAATTGATGTCCAGGAAATCTTGCAAAGGAAAAGTTGACGCATTCTTCACAGTCATCTACACCTGCAAAATGAAGAGCCCAACAAATCGTTGTCTTTATATAAGATAACGTGAATGGTAAGTGAAAAAAGAACCTCGATATAAGCATGAGATAGTAATAGCTTGCAAGCTGGATGACTTAGGGTGCATTGTCAGAGTCAATTTTGCAGTTGTTAGATAATATTTTCTTGAATTGATATTTTTGTCATAATTGTTAATTGTCTTAAATGTGTTTCATTTTAAGTGGTCATTGTCTTAAATATAAAGTTGTCTTAAAATAATTTTGTCTTAAATTGTTCTTGTCTTAAAATATTTTTGTCTCAAATTGTTTTTGTCTTAAATATAAAGTTTTATCTTCAAGTATTTTTTCCTTAAACTATTTTGTCATAAAATATTTTTGTTTCAAACTGTTTTTGTCTTAAATTTAAAATTTTGTCTCAAAATATTTTTTTCTTAAACTGTTTTGTCTTAAATATAGAGTTTTGCCTTAAAATATTTTTGTCCTAAACTGTTTTTGTCTTAAATATAAAGTATTGTTTTAAAAAAATTTTGTGTCAAACTGTTTTTGTCTTAAATTTTATTTTTAAGACAATTCAATTGATATTAAATTTTAATGTAAAATAACTAAAATAAAAAGTAACTTTTTAAGACAAAAGATTTATTTTGTCTTAAAAAAATTTCTTAAGATTACCCTTGGTGTAGTAGTGATTCCCCCCCTTAATCTAAAGGGTTGTTGGTGAGTTCAAGCATTGTTCTAAGTCTTTCAATATTTTCTCTTCCAAGCGCTTTGCTGAATATGTGTGCAATATTCTCATTAGCGGAACAATGGCATAGATGGATTTTCTTCACCTCAACATGATGTCGAATTAGATGGTATTTTGTATTAATGTGGTTTGTTCTATCATGAAATTTTGGGTTCTTGGCTAGCTTTATTGCAGAGGTGTTGTCAATCATGAGTGGAGTTGAATGTACTTGTTTTACCTGAAAATATTCCAAATTTTTCCTGAGCCAAACAATTTATTTTGTTGCCTCATGTGTGGCCACATATTCTGCCTCTGCTGTGGAATTTGTTGGAACTGATTGTTTACGAAATCTCCAAGAGACAACTCCGTTCCAAGATTCATAACTTAACCAGAAGTAGATACCCTAGTTTATTTGTCTCCATCGAAGTTTGAATCAGAGTATCCAATCAAGCTGAAGTCACCCAGCTATCTATACTTGAGTCGAAAGTCTTGAGTTCCCTTCAAGTCCTTTAGAACTCCTTTTGCAGCAGACCAATGTCCCTCAGAAGGCTTTTCCATAAACATGGAGAGGATTCCAACAACAAACGAAATGTCTGGTCTGGTCGTAGTCAGGTAGTTGAGACTTCCTACAAGCTGTCTCTACTTTGTTGCATCCTAAGATTCTTTTCCTTCAATGGATGTGACCTTTAAATTTTGTTCCATTGGAGTAGTTAGAGGATTGCACTCAGCCATGCCAAAACTATTCAACAGATCTCCAATGTACTTATTTTGAGAAAGGAATATAGACTTCGGATGTTGAGTTACTTCAATACTAAGATAGTAATGAACATAGCCCAAATCAATCATTTTAAAACCTTTCCTCAATTCCTTCTTTATGGATGAAATGTAGCTCTCATTGTTCCCTGTCATCAAAATATCATCTACATGTACCTCAAGATATACAACTGTTTTACCAACTTTCTTAACAAACAAAGTTGCATCGTCAAGATCATAATGTTTGAAGTTGAATTTGAGAAGATGCTCAGTTAACTTTTCATACCAAGCTTGTGGTGCTTGCTTGAGGCCCTACAAGGATTTCACAAGTTTGCATACTTTATATTCATGTCCTTTCACATCAAATCCATCAGGCTGGTACATAAAAACATTCCCTTTTAGATCTCCATTCAAGAAAGGATTTTTTACATCCATTTGATGGAATTTCCAACCATTTTGAGCTGCTAGGGAAAAGAGTCTCTGAATGGTATCCCACTTTGTTGTGGGGGAAAAAGTGTCATCATAATCGACCCCTTCCTTATGTGAAAAACATTTTGCCACAAGCGTTAGGCACCTATACTACTAGTGTAACCCCTTATTGTTATTAGTACAACCCCCTTATTATATTGATGTAGCCATGTAGTGCCCATATTGTTACAATTGTGCCCCATAGAAGCCCACTATTGTTATTATTGTGCCCTTACATTATTATTGTTATGTCGGCTCTAATTATATTATGACCCCTTAGACTCCTATATATAGAAAGGAGGTCTTTTCATTTGTATCATCAAAGAATCATTCATTTGTGTAATGTAAAGGAGGTTACCCCCTTGAAGAGGCTGAATTATAAGGCATTGATCTATCTTTTCTATCTTTTTGTGAGTTGGTTCCATAACATTTTGTATCAAAGCTTTGGATTCTAGGGTTTTGCTGCTCCAGATAGGTCATCATGGAATTTTCATTATAACTCGTTTTTTGCAATGTTTCAGAAGCGAACAAAAAAACCCATTTGAGACAAAATCACATTGAACCTCAGGTCCAAATTTCAGAGCTTTTTGCTCTATCTTTGCGGAGATATGATCTGAGGAAGTTGGTCTTTTTTTAGACTCCTGAATTACATTCCAAACAAGTGACCTTGGGAAAATCATCATAACTTTTGTTTTGAGCATCAGATTGCAATTTTGTAAGAAGTTATAGAAAGCTGACAGACAACAGTTTCATATTTATATTGTTTAGACTTGAAGGTCAAAACAGCGACATGTGCACTTCATACAAGTTCGCTCTTCTAAAAAGGTATATAATCAGGTTATCTTGGGAGATTGTGCATAAATATTTCTTGGAGAATCTAAATTCGATCATACTGGTGGCATTGGAAAGAGGACACAAAGGGCTACTGCAAGTCACAATTTTAGAACTGGAAGAACCAAAATTACAGAGTTATAGTCATTTCAAGATCGAGCTCCTAAAATCAAGAAAAGGCGATATGAGGAAGTTTGATGGCAAGGATCCAATAAATTGAATACTTTAGATGGAGCAATTCTTTGATTTAGATGGTGTACAACTGTTACAAAAGGTATGTATTGCATCTTCATATTTAGAACCAGATCAATTTTTATGGTATAAAGGGCTTTGTTCTCGTAAACAACTTGTTACATGGTCAATTCTCACAGAGGAAATGATAGCACATTATGAGGATACAAAGAGCGACACCTTCTTTAGAGCAACACCACAACAATTGGAAAGGGTAAAAGGGCTTTGTGAAATAGTCGAAAGTAAAATTATCACAACAAGGAAGTCTACCCCTCACAACTATAAAAATGGAAGTGTTTTTTCTCCTAGCCTTCCACAACCTACAAGGGTTGCACCACAACAATTGGAAGAAAAAAGAGAAAAAGGGCTTTGTTACAATTGTGATAGAAAATGCACTAAAGGTCATAAGTGTGCTGAGAAGAAATTATTTTACATAGAGTATGAAGTGGAGGAAGAAAAGGATCAAGAAACATCAAAAGAAGAAGATATACACCAATACCCAACCCTAGAGAAAGAAGAAATGAATCGGACCATATCTTGTAAAGCATTAGCAAGAATTACCACTCCTAAAACTCTCAATATAGAAGAACATATTAAGAAGAAAAATGTGAAGGAAGTGAAAGATCACATTGAGAAAGAAGAAATGAATCAAACTATATCTTGTAATTCATTGTTCGGAATTAGCACTCCTCAAATTATCAAGATAGAAGGACATATCAAGAAGAAAAATGTTCAAGAAGTGAAAGATCACATCGAGCATCAAGAAATGACACTGACCATATCTTGTAAAGGATTAGAAGAAATTACCACTCCTAAAACTATAAATATAGAAGGACATATCAAGAAGAAAAAGGTTCAAGCAGTGAAATATCAATTGAGCATCAACAACAAGTTCTCCAACTTTTAAAGGATAATGCCACTTTGGTGCAAAATCAAATCAAACAACAGGTAGATCAACATTGCAGTGAAAAATGTTTTGATGTAGGTGATTGGGTATTTTTACTACTACATCTCAAGCAAGCTATTTATGAGAAGGAAATGTTGGCAATACTACATGCACTTAAAAAATGGCAACCTTACTGAATGGGAATACACTTCAAGGTAAAAATGGATCGTGGTAGTCTTAAATACTTTTTAGAACAACTATTATCTGTAGAAGAACAAAAAAAATGTGTCACAAATATGTTGGGTTATGACTTTGACATCATCTATCGAAAACGGAAGCAAAATTTTATTGCAGATGCACTCTCAAGAAAGGATGAGGATGTGGAAGCATTGTTTTGTGCTATTTCTATTATGCAACCAGATTGGATAAACGAAGCAAGGGATGAATGGAAGAAGAATGAAGAAGTATGGCCACTTATTTAAAAGTTGCAAAAGATACCAATTCAATCAATATTACCAGAAATTGAAGAGGAAGGAAAAATAATATTGGAACCTGAAGCAGTCACAAAAACAAGAACCTGACAGCTATGAAATCGATGAATTTTAGAGTATCTCATCAAGTGGAAGAACTTACCTACTGAATATTCCACATGGGAGGATAAGAATTTTATATAGAAGCATCAAGAAATACTCGAGCATTGAGGACAACACTTTTTGAAGGAGAGGGGCATGTTAGGCCCCTATAGTACTAGTGTAACCCCTTATTGTTATTAGTACAACCCCCTTATTATATTGATGTGCCCATGTAGTGCCCATATTGTTACAATTGTGCCCCATAGAAGCCCACTATTGTTATTATTGTGCCCTTACATTATTCTTGTTATGTTGGCTCTGATTATATTATGACCCATTAGACTCCTATATATAGAAAGGAGGTCTTTTCATTTGTGTCATCAAAGAATAATTAATTTGTGTAATGTAAAGGAGGTTTCCCCCTCAAAGAGGCTATATTCTAAGGCGTTGATCTATCATTTCTATCTTTTTGTGAGTTGGTTCCATAACAACAAGCCTGGCTTTGTGCTTGTCAAGTGAGCCATCAACTTTATACTTGTTCTTGTAGACCCACTTGCAGCTAATTAGTTTGGTTCTTAATGGAGGATCAACCAAGTTCTAAGAGCCATTCTTTATCAAGGAATCATACTCCTTTTGCATCACTTTTTTCCATTCATCATGAGAAGTGGATTCTTTGAAGGAAGTTGGTTGAAAATATGTAAACAAATTCAGTTGAAAATCGTAAGAAACATCTACATCAATAGATGAATCAGAATCATCTACATCACCTCCATTTTTCCTGGTTGAATTTCTTGTTCCTATCTTTCTAACTTCATCAGGATGGACACTTTCAAGTGTCTTTGTCAGCCGCTTTGGGGGACATTTCTGAGATGGTCTTGGCTAATCAGTTGATTGAGTTGGGACTGAATTAAGATTGAGTCTCTCAATTCTGTCAATCACATCACTCAAAGTATCATCAATGGTTGGAGTTTCATGTGGGGGAGAGAGTGCTTCAGAAGAAGATTCCACATATTGATCCACTATAGGAATCCCCCCTTCAAGATGTGGAATATGATTATCAAATTCTTGGGATGATTTTCATTTGTGAATCTATCCAAGCGATCAAGTTTCCACTTAACAACATTGTTAGCTTTAGAAGATTCAATAAACATTACATATCTAGATACAACAAACTTTTTATTAACTTCGTCATAGAAATGGTATGCTTTGGAGGTATTTTAATACCCCAAGAAGATACAATTACAACTTCTTTCACCAAGTTTGTTTCTATGTACCTTTGGTATCAAGGCATAACAAGTGGAACCAAAGACCCTGAGATGATTTACCGAAGGAATGAGGCCATACCACATTTCATAAGGATTCTTGTTTCCAATAACATTAGATGGACATCTATTCTTTATATATACAACATATAGAACTGCATTAGCCCAAAACATCAATTTTACATTCTTGAAAAACATCATGGAACATACCATATTTAAGATTGTACTATTCATTCCTTCAGCTACTCCATTCTGTTGGGGATTATATGGCACAATTGTTTGATGTTTGATCCCATGCTAAGGAAGATAGTTTTCAAATTCATTTGACGTGTATTATTTTCCATTATTAGTTTGAATAGAGCCAATATGAGATTGTGCATCATTTTCAATACATGTATGAAAGTTCTTGAATGTTTGAAAAGAATCATATTTGTTCTTCAATAAATAAACCCAACACATTCTGGTGTAGTCATCAATAAATGTCATCATATATTTATTTCCATTTGAAGAAGGAACATGCATTGGACCACAAAAATTTGAATGAATGTGTTCAAGTTTCTATGTGCTATGGAATGTGAATCATGAAAATACTGTTTGTCATGCTTTCCTAGAATGCAAGCATCACATTCCTTAAGTTTCCTAGGAATTGTAGGCAAACCAGTAACACTAATTTTCTTCAACAATCGGACGTTGTCATAGTTTATGTGTCCAAACATAGCATGCCATAATAGACTTCATGGAAATGTACCTTCATCATATTGAGACTTGTATGAGAAATTTTGCCCACAAGAAGAGGTACCGTGTAGGTTGAGAAGCCTTTCTTCTTCTATCCCCATCATGACAAGTGAGTGATCTTATGCTTTTCTCACCTCAACCTTGCCATCAAACATATGAATGGAGTGTCCTTACTGGCAGATGTGGATCAAGGACAACAAGTTCCTCCTCAGGTGTGGGAGATATAGAACATGATGCGGAAGAAATTCTGGAAGACCAGGAAATTTGATCCCGATTGTGCCAAGCCCTGATGGCTTGATATTTTATTTGTCTACAAAGTATACTACTCAATCAACATTGTTAGTAATTTATTCAAAAAAATATCTTCTAAAACTCATGTGGAAAGTTGCTCGCAACCAATCATTTTTCCAAGAAGCAAGTGAAGCATTAAACAAGTCTTCATTTACTCCAATATTACAATGTGCCACAACATAGTGAGCAAATTCAGGTGCTTTACCTTTATGTTTATCATTAGTTTTACCTTGGGGTTGATTTCTTTCATGCTCAATTCTATCCGAAGGGAACTTGCATGTGGATGCCTCATGTGATCCATCTCTATTGCTATGTATGAAATGAAAATTGGACTTTTATCCTTGATAGTGTGTGCCCCCCTGCCTCTGAAATTTATTCTTACTCTTCCTCCTCAACCACCTCTTCCTCTGGAAGAATCTCGATCAAGATTCTTCTCTCTATGTGCAAAACACACAACCTCTTCAGAGCACTGGGAGCTCTCTTCTTCCCAAAATCTTTCTCTATCTCAACAAATTTATTCACAAGGGAGTCAAAGGTAATTTCTTTGAGGTTTCCATTTGCTTGCAATGACTCAAGATAATTTGAATACATGGGATAAAGTGCCTTCACAAAAGCTATGAGAGGAATGTCGAGTTCAACATTAGTGTCTTTGATATCATGCATAATAGATTTTAATTCTGATGCAAGAGAAATAGGATGATCATTTTTTAATTCAAGGCTGAACAATTTAATCATGAGTTGAACAACTTCAAGCCTAGAGTGTGATTCATAGATTTCCTTCAATTTCAAAAAGGCTTCGAAAGCATTTGAAAATGGTGAAATATGGAAACTCACCTCTTCATTTACAGATGATGAAATCAGGGTATAAGCCTTGCTTTTCTTATTTTTCCAAATGGAAAATTCCTTGTTTGAGCTAGGCTTTTCTGGTTCTTCATCTCCTTCTCCAACACAAACTCTTTTCCAAAGCTCATTAAAAATGAGTGTGTGCTTGATCTTCCGCAACCATTCTGGATAGTTCTCCTTCCCGTTCAGAACCACTCCTGCAATAGATATCAATGAATGCATTTTAAGATATGTGTACTTTAAAATAAAATACTTCTACTGGCAATGTATAAAATTGTACTTCTGGTGGAGAAAGAATGCAGTTCTGGTGTAAAAACTATAAAAAACTGCACTCTTATATATAGCACAAAGGTATTACTTTAGGGAGAGGTTACTGGGGGAGGTTTTATATGGGGGAGGTTATATCAATGATAGCACAGAGCTTCATAGAACCACAGAACCTCAAGCTATAAGACTCATGCAACGTAACAAATCGACCAAAAGCAACCGGTCTGAATGCAAATAGAGCCAGAAACCAGCTGGGATGTGGGTTATATCTGAGAGGTTATATCACCGTGGTTGTCACTGCAGAGCAGGTCCAGTTACCATCACTGTATGCAGAGTATGGAGGGGAGTCGACTTGTAGGGTCGATGGTGAGAGGCAACGTTGTATGGCAACGTTCAAACAAAACATATGGATGCATATGGGAGCAGAGGTATGGGCAACGTTACAAATAACAATGATGTCATATGGACAACGATGGTATTAAAGGCAGAGAGAGTATTTATGGATGGATTGTATGGTACTAGTGGTTAATGCAAAGCACTATTTCCTATGATATGGTAGCTACTCCTACACAGTCGATTCATACAATTTATATAAACAAAGCGCTACCACAGTTATAAAACACAATCTTCAAAAAATATTTAACGCAGAGGCAACATACCATCACCTTTCTCATGCCACTCCAATCGAATTCAATGCATCGATTCCACCATTAATTATGACGTCATGCTCCATCAAACAAATCTAGGTTAGGCCATTCCGCTGCGATACCATTTTGCTATGCCATCCTCCACTATGGTATGGAGGCTGAGCATTGGGTGTGGAGTTGGACGACGAAGGACGCCCTCCGAGACTACTTCAAACATTCTCCGTTGCTCTCAACCCTTGACATAGGGCCGACTGCTCGGAGTAGAGGAGTCGCTAGCATTCAACAAAGTCGCCATCATTCAACGGACTCAACCTGAGTGTCTAGATATGGAAGTTGGAGGCTCAGTCGAGGTATGCTTGGAATATCGGCAAAAAAAGCACATGAGAGTGTATGAAAGGTGGGTTCAAGCTTCAGGAGTATGACAGAGGTGTCAGTTCTGCAAAATGGGCAGAACATAAGCAGGAGGGAGTTACAAGGGCAGAGAGGGATGCCAAATATGGAGCTGGCTCTGATACCATGTGAGGCCAAGAGGTAACTCCTCAAATCAATTGTGTTTATTCATTTAGATTGTTTATAGTTATATACACGAGGCAGTGACTCTTGGGTTTCACCTCTTGATGACTCTTAGTCTCTTCCTTTTCCATTATTTATTATTTACATTATTTCCGAATGTTCACCAAATCCCCATTATTAGGTGTCAACAGATATATAAATTGAATGTCCATTATGGCAACCCATGCATATTTTACATTACCATCCACTTCCAAAGTGTGGAACGGAACAATGTAGGTATGGATTTGTAAACATTCTTTCAAAATATTTATAATGGAGCAATGCATGTATTGGGTAGGTAAACATTTTTTCAAAATATTTCTAGCCATGTATAAATAATTTTTCAAAACATTTTTAGAGATAACCTGAATTATTTTGTTCAAGAAAAATTATTGAATTAACCAAACCCATTTTAATTAGGTTATTTTCATTTATATTCAAATATTTTCTTTTTTAGGTAAACCATAAAAATAATCTTATTTTATTTATTTCATTCTACTGTCTATCTCTATCAGATATTTTTAACGAGTACAAGTTCTCATCTTTACATTTTGTTCCTAATAAACTCTCCATCCTAGGGTGATGCTCATCTGATCATCCACCTTAAAGTAATGCTAATCTCTTGTGTAAATGCCATGATCGGTAGCCGTGAAACCAAAGTAGTAAAAAAAAAATTCTATTAAATCCGCGTGGCATCTATCAGAAAAAAGCATACTGTTATATGATTTGGTTTTATTGTTTAATTTTTTATGGATTACTTACTACTCCTACTCAAATCTGCAATTATTACATTCCATATAACTATATTCTATTTTTCATTTTTTGTAGTAACACTTTTGCATATTTCTTCTATATTTAAACGTGAGTACACATGGCAAGCGAAGGCATTACCCAAAGACAAAGAAATCAACAAAGGCATTACCCATAGACAATGAAATCCCCAAGAAAAGGTGCTTTTATGTCAAGTTTCTGTTTCATAACCATTTCTTCGAAATTACACTACCTATCATACAATTACAGTGACATGGGGTTTCAACCGGATACTAAGAGTAAAATAGGGAATGTTTGTTTAATGGTTAATTCACTGGTTTTTGTTCAATCTCATGGCCAATATCACCCGAATCCCACAGCCTACGGATCCCTGCAGGAATCCTCCTCTAAGATAGATTAACCACGCCTGCTCGTTTGCACTGTCCATGATACCCTCGTGCGATTTGTTTGAAGGCGGTTAACATGCCACACGGGATGGTGCTCATCATGTCTGGCGAAAGAAGCGAGGGAATATGTGATCGACCGAATATTCCGTACCGAATTCGATATAGCTTATTAATGTGTCAATCCAATCTTTGGTCAATTTTGCGGAATTTCGATAAACTATGATATAAATCCAATTCCAATTCATCATGGAAGGAAGAAAAACTGTAGACTAGTTACTTTAAGTTTGGGAACTTCACCATATATTATTCAATCAAATTATTTGTCGGAGATAGAGGTTAAAATTACAAATTTCCATCATTTGGCTTATTCAAAGTTTGTATTTTGATAAAATTTAAAATTAAATAAATTTAATTATTTAATAATATCACTTATATTTATGTAAATTTTTCACACAGATAATTTTATTAAAATCTTGATAATATATATAGTTATAAATATAGAAGACAATTTTTAACCTATTTCATTATTTTATTTATTTATTTTTAATATGACATGCATAATATTGATAAAATATATATAGATAGGTTGACATAAAAATATAACTTAGGAGAAAAAGTTAGAGCAAATATTGAATTTTTTTATGTTTATTAATTAAATTTAAATATGAACTTACATTATATATAATGGTCACCAATATAAGTCATTATTTTAATATATAGAACTAAATGGATCTTAATTTATTCTTTTCAAAGGAACGGGTATGAAAGTTTTATTAAAAAAGAAAGTTGGGATCCTGCTAAAACCTTCACATTTATTCAAAATTACTAATATTCCTTGCAAGATTGAGATTGACCATGGAAGCTCAATCCAATCTCTCAAGCAATAACCACATGTTAAAAAAATTCTAGTACATAACAATGAAAAAAATTCCAGAATATTCCCAAGATCAAAATACATTTACATTCTATTTTCACTACTTTTATGATTTAATTACCAGAGGAATTGATACATAGAATCGAAGACCTCAGTGATTCGAGTGTGAGTTCCAAGTTTTTTTTTTAGTTTTTCTTCTGCCTCTCTCACTTCCTTCTTAGATTTCCTCCCTTGTCCTTTTTTGGAGCTTATGTTTTCTTGGGTTCTTTGTTCATCTCTCTAATTTTACTTTCTCAATACATTCCTATGATTTCTTTTGAATTATATGCATGCTTCCTGTTTCCGGCCCCTTATTCTTAGAGGAATTGTCCACTTGTTCTAGAACCAAAGAGTTTTGGTTGTTGATCTAGGCGCTAGATAAGGGTTACTCCCTTGCCATTGAAATCATTTCTTTTGTATGTGATTTTCATGGATTTCCCCCTTCTCATCTTCTGGACTTACTTCTTCCTCCTCCAAAGCCTCTTTTTTCTTATTATTTTGCGATGATTCTGATCGGGTTTCTTCTTGCGATTGAAGGATCTCAAATGGGTTCGTTGAGGTTGTAGCTTCATTTTTGTTTGGGATTGTAGGGTTTCCATTAGTCATTGCCTTTCCTTTGGTTCCCCCTTTACACTGGGTTTGCCACTGAGTTTTCAGATTTGCATTCAAGTGTCCCTTTTTCCCAGTTTCCAACTTTTTACAATCCCTGGAAACATGGGTATACTCCTGACATATCTGACATTTGAAGGGAAGTTATTCATAGTCTAAAACTTGGCAGTGGCTACATCCCCCTATGTCAAATTATTTTCCAAGGGCAACCATTTTTCTAAATCAACCTCCATGAAGACTTTTGCACGAGAAAATTGGTATTCATTGGGTTCAGCTTGATCTAGATACCTACCTAGAACATTTATTATAGCCTTCAAATAGTCATCACTCTAACACGAAAGCCAGAGTATAGGTACATTTACCCATACTTGCGTTGCATAAGGTATGTCTTCATCTAAGTTGAAATCTAAAGACCACTTGTTTAGATATATTCCTCTAGCCCGAGAAAAATATGATCCGTTCCTAAAAATCACATCTCAATCTTCTCTAAACTCAATAAAAAAGGGAAAAAAACTAGTACCGCATGCCTAAAGGCCAATAATTTCTTTCATCATTAGTTTCCAAATTTTATCTATCCACTCCTCCATCAATTTACAGGATGACCACATTCTTGTATACCTTCCCCAGGGATCGATTTGTAAATGCCAAAGATGTTTAATGGAATCTCATGGCTAGGGAAGCAAAGGGTATGTTGTTAGCCTTCTTAACAAATCTTGATTCTTTTTCCTTCGACCATGATTTCTTACTCAAATAGGCCACTAATTCTTGAAATGGTGTCACATCATCCCGGCGGAGAAGGCCCCTCTGGGCTAGCCACTATAATGACTTCTGCAAAAATATTGCATTCGCCAAAAGGATTTTTTTTCCATGATGTGCTTAATGTCTAAGAATTGTAATACTCAAATGCATCTTAGTTTATAATTATTTTTTTTAATGCCGATCAAAATTTTCTATTAAGTCATCAAACTATTACATTAGATAAATGTCATGAGGCCCATCTCTCTCCTAACCTCACTCCGTCTACATTTTCTGGCTAGGAGAACGATGCAACAACTGAGTAGAAATTACCATGTTTTACATAATCTTAGAAATAAAATAACCAGATAGCCTAAAAAACATAGAGAATAAGAAAGCATCCAACAAACATCGTATCTTAATGGGGGAAATCAGGTGCATGACTAGCATTCGGAACAACAAGAGGTCTTGGATCCCTATGATAATGGAATTCCACATGATCTAGGTGCACCTCCATCTCACCATGTTAGTCATTAGTGCGCCTATATCTCCCTCACAAAGATGTTATGAGGTCAGGAATATCCGATTGGTTTTGTTGCAAGCCATTCATGAATGTGATGACCTCGTTATAGTCATCATGTCTTTGTTGTCGCATTTCCTCCAAGGTGGTCATTATGCTCCTCATATATAAATCCAAGGATTCCATGGATGGTTTCTAGTCAACACAACTAGGAGACTGACCCTAGTCCTCGACCAACTTCCCTAGTAAATCGGTGACCACAACGTCATCATCCTCCACTGCTCTCGCTTGTCCAACCCTATCTACTAGCTAGCCATGATGCCCCATTCCTCTCTAGGCCTGACCTCGCTCCCTCAACATCACAAAATTGAAAAAAAGCACCAAAAAAGGGACTCAGCTATGATTTGAGCATGAGACCCACACCCACACACCCCCAAGTCACAGTACATAGGAATAAGAACTAGTGAAGAACCCAAATCACATTTCCAAGCTACACTCCCAAGTTTCCAACAGTGGCCCCACCCTTCTAGGGCACTAGAGCCACAAAAAACTAGAGGAGGATCTGTTTACAGTGTTGGACCCACCAACATATCACGAGATCTCCCTGGTAATATGTCCCAGCTAGACCTCAGACCATTTGGATTAGGAGTCCCCACAGTGGGTAGTAAAGAAATGCCTTGACTGTGATAGTGCACAGAGGAAAGTGTGATATCTTTATCGGAAGTAAGGGTGTGACCGTGCATTGATTTAAGTGAGATGCATTGGGTTTCTAACACACAGATGGGGAAAAGGAATTGTGTCCCTTAAAAGCATGTAATAGTACACAAACTAAAAGGAACACACGATCTGAATGACATTAGAAGCTAGAAAGAAGAATAGTCCACAATCCAAAGTGATGGGTTAAACCAACAACACGATTTCAACAAGATTCATACAATCATATACAAAATAGTTCATACATGAATGTTTAATTTAAATAACATACATTGCTAAAGCAACCATAATAGTCCAACTACAATAACAACATATGCATGAAAACATGTTGGCTCTGTTATATATATAAAGTGAAAGTTCCATCCATGCATACACCATTGACATTCACTAGTCCCAATAGTGGAACATTATAGTCAACACCGTCTGCCCCTCCAAAGAGATGTACTCACTCTACACTGTGGAGAGGCCAAGGGTGTCACAATGCTCTCCAAGTCTTCTCTAAGGAATGCCTAGCCAAAATCTTGGCTCCGAAAAGCCCGTACTATGAGTTATGAGGTTCTATATGTAGCGAAGAGTGGGGCGACATTTGAAAATCCCCTTTGACTCTTGGACTACCCTCATGACTCTTAACATTACAACAATGACTGTTTACTTTCCACTAATGACACTTGGAATTTCACATACAACATATTTACCATAATACAATTTCCACATATACCCATGTGGGACAAAAATATGCTTGAGTCAGCCTTACAAGACAAAGAACATCACTTGGGGTCTTGGGGGAAGACCGACTCCATAACCTCCTCGTGGCGATCTTTGGTGACAAACTGATACCAAGCTTGGTACTGCGTTATTGTGTCCTTGTACTATTTGATGACATTTTTCTCGAAGTGGACTCTTACCTTCATGGTTTCCAAGTATATGTTTCTGAAACCTCTGTCCAGCTCATCTTGAATCATGCACAACATTCTCTTGAGTGTGGTTGGATCACTGATATACCTTTGCATGTTTTATGCACTGAGATGCAAGCCATCATTGGTGTTTATATGCATCAAGTGCTCTATGTACTTGTCGATATCTAGGATTACTTGGCTCTTTCTAATGGCCTGGGTTAGGGTTTTGATGGAAGGAATCTTGTGTGTTCACACTATGGCATTGAGACTCTTGAACAACCATGGATAGGAAGACTCAATGCTAGTGATGAGCAGAGGGAGATTCCCATAGTTCTAGATCAACATATGAATCTATGCTTCGTATAGCTCTGCCTCTGGCTTCATCCTCTTGTGCAAGTAAAGTGAGGCTCCCTTGTACCTCATGTTCCAATATTGCATGTGTGCAATAGAAACGTGGATGTATTTGAGAGTTTAGGTTGTCAGTGCGCACTACTACTAAAAGCGGCATAGATGGACAACCACTTTCTCCATGTTGACAAATATGCTATATATACTTTCCGCATGGTGGCATCCAAAGTTGATATCTCTTCCACTATTTCTTTCTTCATCTCTGCCATGGCGGCTCCTGCGGACTATTCGACTCACTGCCTAGCCTCTTTCACATCATTTGCCATGTGATCATTATTTTATATGAAGGACTTGACTACCAAGCTTGTGGCTTCTTCATAAGTCTTAGAAGCCTCGGCCATGGTAATTGGATGTCTTCTAACATTTGTTACAATCACCCTTTGTTTTGTGTGCGCAGGTGATGTATGATCATCTAGGAGATGCTTTGTTCATGCCTATATAATCCTCTATCGTGTCTCTTCAAATGCCATGTTGTACACATCTGTCTCTAGATCATCATAAAGGAGGACAACTTCTTCTTGCTCACCTGTGACTGACTGTGGTTCTGGAGGTGGCAAAGACTGTGGCATGACCTTGGATGCCCTCAGCAGGTGATCAATGTCTTGGTCCTCCAACTCCTATTTTTTCTCCATGTTTGTTGCCTCAACGAATTGCTTAACCTGTTGAGAAAGTTCCTAAACCCGTGCCTGCTCACCGTGTTCATCATCCATTGGCTTCTCTACTATTGGCATCCTGTGCACCTTGTCCTTCTTCCTGTTCCTATTTCTGCCTTTCTTCCCTTTCTCTCCTCTTGAGATCTTGTTCTACTTTCATCTTCTTCTTAATATCCTGCAATCTCCTCTCTACTTCTTCCAATCTTTACTTCTCCCTATTTCTCTGCGCTACTCTCCTTTCACGCTATCACCCCTTTGCAATTATCTCCAGAGCTACTCTCTCAACAAGTCGATCTTATTTGAACTTGTATCTTCGCTAAGCCTTTCTACTCTCTTAAATATTCCTCTTGCCTCTGTCTTGTGCTGATTTTCTGGTCATTGATGTCATTGTTGTTACTTCCTGTGGTGCTGCTCCTTGTAGTGCCTCTTTCCATTCTACAACCATGATGACCGGTTCATTGAGCTTCGAGGAGTGATAGAAATACCTCTAAGGATCTTCCTCTCGCTAATGACATGCCCCATGAGCCCATGGGAAGTAAACCTTCACACAATGGTTCTTGCATATGTAATGAGGATCATACTGATTGAAACTCTTGGTGCAAAATCGAAACTTCTTCAAGTCCTCAGTCTCGACATCTACATCTTTCAAGGTATGAGTCTCGTACAACCCAATTCGTAAAGGAAGAGTAGGCCATGGTGCCCTCTTAATGCCATGCAATGATGCTGAAAATCCTGTGGAGATGTGGTGTGCAACCTCTTGCATGACCAACTTGTTCGTGGCAAACCTCGGTAGCTCATGTAGAGGCTTTTCTGCACCAAACATCCTAATGAAGGTGCCATTGGGTGAGGCATACCAATCAGCACTAATGAGTAATGCATGCATCGCTTCCTCAGACATGTAAGCTGGGTACTAGTCAAGTATCATCCTATACAGTTGGGCAATGAAGTGGTTAGATAACCTCGTCATGACCCCTTGGTAGCTACACTCAGAGAGAAACTTGCAATAAACATTTGCAACTCTTTCTGATGTTGTCCATGTCCAACCGATGCTATGGAACTGTTGTTAGGAATAGATTGCATCAAGTAGGTATGTAGACATATAGAATCATGTGTGTCCATCCTTGGGCAGCCATTTTCCACATGCACTTTCTAATGAAGAGCCAACATGTCCGACCAGTTGAAAGGCCTTCCTTCATTTTCCAACTGATCTAACATAATAACCCAACTGTGCGGGAAGATCTTCGTGCTCTCTTAGCCATACAAGTGACATGAAAATAAGATGAGAAGTTGGTAAGCCCTCCTGAGTGACTTTGTCTTATAGACCTGATAGGGTGTTGTCCTCAACTTCAATTTCTTTTTTACCCTACAATTCAAGATATATCTTGAGTTCACATTATTGTTAGGAGTGAATAATAGTGCATCCATGTAGTTCATTGACTGCGGAAAGTGATACATCAAATGGTAGTTTTCCATCCTGAAGGTGGAAAGTTGTGTTCCACTGGTGATGCTCAATGTCATCGTCTCATGATTGGTATGTGAGACAACCTAGTGAATGATACCTGTGCATGGGAAGGTGGGGTACTTGCTTGCAACCCTATACAAGCTTGACTTGTGAATGTTGACATAGACTTGTTGACCTTCCAGATCTTCCTTGAAAGTTCGTGCAAATATGTCCTTTATTTCTTACCATGTGATGTTCATGTCCTTCTCTATGAACAGTCATGTGTCTGCATAGACGGACAAGTTTACTCGAACCTATTCAATCACATCTCTAGTGCCGCTCTCTATAGTGTCTTTTGATAAATGTCTCATGGAAACCAAGATCCATGTACTGTTGAGAGACTACTCAATAATTGATGTACCTTGAGACAGAGCGAACACTCACGACAAGGAAATGTTAGTTTAAAAAACACAATGCACTTCAAGGATCGAATATGCAACAAACTGGGAGATTGTTCGGAAAGATTGCACATTAGTTACTCTTGGAGGCTTTGAGAATGTCAGCAGGAACTGTGCATTATGCAATATCAGTTGCCAGTGAGGCAAGTTCCTGACTTGAACTACATAGAGCGCATTCCAGGTAAGTTGACTATGGACTGGAACTATGTAATGTGCAGATCAATCCGACTTGACTACTAACTTGGACTGCACACTACACAATCCCAATGGGAAAGGCTGGGCACTGACTCCCAGAACTATACAAAGCATAGTTGCAGGCTAGTGACAGACAAATTCTATGCAATTCTTGGGGCCAAGGAAGAGCCTCGAGTTTAGGAATGAGCAGAGCATGCCAGGAAAGAATGATGTGAGCTAAGGAGAACTAGATTTGCCCAAGGGAAACATGAAAATGAGTAGATCTAAAATCGTAAGAAAAGGATAGTGCATATAGGAGTGAAGGATCATGCATGCAGTCAAAACCAGTGTAGGAATTTGTGAAACAGACAAACAACAATGTTGGTGGATAGGGTCGCCATAACGATGACCGTTGGTGAAAAGACAATGTTATTCATCTGACGCTTAAGAAATACAATGCAAAACTTGGAACAAAACTTCCACAAGTTAAAACAAACTAAAACACAAACAGTCATTCAATAAAACATGAAAAACAAGACTCACACAAGCCAAGGAAATAAAAGCGACAAAAAAGGAGTAAAAGACTTGAAAAGAAAAACTTTCCTGGAAAAGCTACGCCTATTGTGCCTATGGTTCCTAGATGCCTTAGGAATGCCAGAGCTCCAATATTGAATTCATAGAATGAGCTCTTGGGCATCCATTAAATAGATTTTGTATATTTAGGGCTTATGATGTGCATGCAACAAATTTTGGAAAAAATGACACTTGGAGGGATGTTTCTAACATCAACTTGCATGTAACTCCTAGTGCTAAAAATAGAACCCTATTTTTTAGCGATGATTTTTGTTCTTTTTTTCTTTTTCAGGAAAGGATGCCATGCATGCATGGAAAGATTTTGCAATTTTGAAGGGAACCAGGAAACTTGTCAACACATGCATCAAACAACAACATGAGGAATGCTTCTGCGCAATTCTTGGGCTGAGTGGCTCTAGGTGCCTCTTGTGCTCTACGTAATTTCCTAGCTGAGGACAAGTTATCACTTTGGTTTGCATAATTTCTGAGCTGAAGCTCATGACCAAATGTTCTACGTAATTTCTCTAAGAAAGGTTATCTATTGGATTGGTCTGCGTATTTCTGGAGAGCGGGGCTGACTGTCGTGCTGCTTTGCACAATTCCTAAGAGCAAGGCAGGTTGATCTCTAGGATTGTGCATTTTGCCAAGACAATGAAAGATCCGGATGTGAACCATGCCACGGGGTCCACTTGTGGTTGGTCAGCAAAACAATTTAGCAAACACAAGTTGTAAAGTGAAACATAACTTCAAATAACACACAATTACTTGAGCAATACAAGACATGATGCTAAGATTTTGAGGAGGAAGGCTCCAAACAAAGCGAATGAAAATTTTTGGAGGCTGGTTGTAGTGCTACAACATTTGCGATACACTGATAGAAATCCAACTCTTCGTACGGACCTTGTTTCGTGTATAGGGAGTTTAACTCCTTCAAAAGTATTGTTTTATTCTTTGATAGTCATAACTTCTACACTATATTTTTTTAAGGATATAGTCCCTGGAATTCTCTTGATCGGCTAGCACACAAGCCAAGTGAAGTCAAATGAGTATTTTCAATTGGGGAAGAGAGGTATATTAATGAACAAGTAATATAACTATCATAGTTTTAGTTTCATCTCTAGTGTTTCTCCACTCCCAGTAGGCCTGGACAATACCTCGACGGAGTCACGCATGAACACAAGCATTGCTCCGCTACGAGTGAACCTGGTCAGTACCATGGCAAAGTTGCTTGCATCACCTCTCTGTGCAAAAAGCCTTTCTCTTCCTTCACCTTTATTTTATCAATTTTTTTCATTGTTTTTTTATTTATTTATTTTTTCAGAGAACTATACATAGGCACTTATTTCTTTCATGAGGTGGAAGAGAGATGTCGACATATTGAGAGCATAAGAGGTCTTCCCTTTATAGAAATATGTTATATATACCTCTGACATACTTGTTAGTTTTTTCCCACTCACTTTACTCCACTTCACTGAGTTGACAACAACCAAGATTTTACGATTTTACGGATTTAGTGAAACTTTGAACCCTTTCATTCAAAAAGAATTTATGCAAACACCTATCTTTTGAATATATATATATATATATGAAAGACAACTATGTAAAATAAAATGGCATATGGTGACCGGATAGATGACATGGTGTTGAACGGATGACAAAAGATTTCGGAAAACCAACCTTCAAAAAATGGCTTCAGTGGAAGTTTGCGCCTTAGCACCCAAATTGAAATTGATGAGATGTCATCGTCAAGTCGGATATGCTCTTCTCTGCAGTTTTCCAATGGTAACTTCGATGCATGTCCAAAAGTTATTAAATCAAGTTTGTTAGTTAAAGTATGCATGCCACACATGTTTTTCATTTCAAGTGGTACTAGGGCCTTAGTCTACCTATTCTACGTTTGTCTCCAAGGATTTGTTAAAATTGTAAAATCTACCTAGTATCTCATGTGTCAGCATCTATATCACTCAAATTAAATCTATGTCAACATTTATATCTCTCAAATTAGAATTTAACAAATTTCTTATTAAACTTATCATATATTTTTTTATTTTCTATATAAATAATTGATTTATATAATTTAATATATATATATATATATATATATATATATATATATATAATCGATTTATTAAATTTAATTTTAATTTAAAAAAAATTATAACTTTTTAAATATATATAAATATAATTAATAGACTTTTTTTATATATGTATATACTAGTGTAGATTCATCTTAACTAGGATTTACTAAAAGGTCAAGAGAGATCAAATCTCTCGAGATGTAAATCTCTTTTTAAAGTTTACAACTCAACTTTACCCTTCTCAATCCTTGATAGATCTAGAGTTAAGCTAAATCATATATATATATATATATATATATATATATATATATATATGTATATATATATGTATATATATATATATATGTATATATATGTATATATATGTATATATATGTATATATATATATATATATATATATATATATATATATATATATATATGTATATGTATAAATCATTTATTTATTTTTATATAATTTCATGGATCCACAAACAAATATGTCATTTTAAATAATTATATTTTATTTTATTTGCATTTTTATTTTTAAATAATTTGATTGAGTTAAAATATTTACATAAACCAAAAATTACAACATTTTCTTCATAATAAAAAAAAATAATTACGATGACATCCTATATGATCAAACAAAATATTTTTCGAATAAAATAAAGACACTCTCTTCAATCAAATATTTACACTTTTAATTAATATATATATATATATATATATATATATATATATATATATATATATATAACAACAGAATATTTTATATAATATAAATAATAATTATAAATTTAAATACTTTATAACTTATTAATTTAAATAATTTATAGAGTATTATATAAAAATTATATAACATTAATTTCCGAATCCAAAAATAATATTATATTAATTTTAATAATTTTTTATTCATTTACCCCATATTGATATCTAAATTATAATTATATCTAAAATAAATGTGTATATAAAATGAGCATTCTGTTTGATTGAAAAATATACCTTTAGCAATTAGATATTTTTGAAAAATGTCGGTGTTTATAAATGATCCACATACAAGTATGTTTAGAATGAATTAGAAGAGTATTTCTTATTTTCTTGTAAATTGAGACGAAGGAAATGACTTGTTTATATAGAAGGGAGCCCATAATCCTTTATACTCATTTACAAAAAGTGCGAAAGTGCGAAAGTGCACTTAAAACAATGAGTATGGAAGGGCTTGATCAAACCATCTAAAATCCTAATAAATCACCCGTAGAATGTTTCAATTAATGGAATAATTGCCAAGAATGACAAATTTTTATCCTTTCAATGTTCTTATAATACAAACCATGGAATAAATGAAAATTTTCCTTTCATCATGGATTAAGATATTACAAGTGAAATTGGAAGCTTAACGAATCCTTCAATACTTATGTTGATACGAGATATCTAATCCAACGGAATTCTTGTGGTGAATGCTAAAGAATTTCTTTGTGATCCACATAGCCTTGTAAACCTAGAGGGACTTGCCAATAAACTTATGTTGATACGAGATGTCTAAGGATATTAATAGGAATCCAACGGAATTCTTGTGGTGAATGCTAAATAATTTCTTTGTGATCAACATAGCCTTGTAAACCTATAGGGACTTGCCAATAAGATGCAGTGCTTTTTTGTTTATTCGGTTTCTTAAGTTTACCATGGACGATAACAATAAGCAATGTATATGAAAACTCCTAAGCCAAATTTTTCTTTCCATTAAGGTTGGAAATATTATAGTAGTAAATAGGAATGAATCCTTCCTGACAACTTAAGCATATATTATTTATCATTTTTTTATGTTTAGTTTTATAACTTCGATTATTTCAACAACCTTTCTCAAGAACAATTAATTTTCTTACCTCTACATTAATTAATATAATTTGTAATCAATTAGGTGTTTTATTAATTGGAAACATCCAATTTATATTGATTATCATTAGACATGGAGAGCTATATAATAAAGTGGATTAAATCTTATTTCAAATATAATATGCTTTTCACCTATTTAGATTTTCTATTGACAAGCATAGGTATTTTTTATGCATTTACGCCTTAACATGGTTTCATGGTTGCATATTCCTCTTAATGATGAGTCTTCGGAAGCCTACTCATGAAATAGGATAGTTCCTTATTCATTAATTGAATGGAGATAATGGAGAGAATGGAGAGTGTTATGTATGAGATGGATATGTGACAATACCTTCACACAAACACTAGTAAGAGAATATTACCATGAGATATGACAATCTTTAGTGAAATAACCATGCCCTAGATGATATGACAATATATACTATCAAACTAAAAGGACTATGAAGTGTGACATATCTTACTTTTGAAAAAATCGCTATCATTAATCACTCCAGATCAAGCACCATCCAATTACAATAATTATAATTGTACTACTTATACTATTTGATTTCCTCTAATGCTTGATTATTCAGCCAACATGAGTGATTGAGGGAGAGAATGAATAGGATTATTTGAATGAATGAAGGTAAAGCTTGAGAATGAAAACTCTGTCAATTAACATCAAACACCCTGGTGGTGTTTCTTCATGTAGTTTCTCCTTGGGGGGTAGCACCCTATTGTGCCAACCCTCAATTTAGCATAATAGTATATATTTTTTACACTGATGAGAATGATCAAAGTTTCTTCTATCCTTCACCTTTTAGGCATGCTCCTTTTATATCAGATTTGTCTTGCAAATACAAGCCCTCCAAATTAAATTTGAATTAACTACCATCTATCAAAATTGGTTTCTTTTGCACCTTTTCCACCGACCATTTGCATCCAAAATGTGTTCCCAAGTGCATCAATAATTGTATCCCAAGATTTTTTCAGGTAGACAAAAATTATATTACTACCAAAATAAACCACATATTGTGCGGGTATTGTGTGTAAAACCACTTTTACATCATTGTACACTAAAATAAATCAACCAACTCATTTTCCTAAAATTTATTTCCATTTAATAATTCCATAAAACCCATTTTGATGATTTCCTCTTATAATTATCCCAAGAAATCAAATCAAATAAAAAACCCTAAAAGTAATGATCATACTTTGTTATTATGAGGAGGTCAAGGATAACCACTATTTTTTTTATAAAATCAAGAGGTCTTCCCTAATTCTCATATCACCCATTGAGAGTAATGACATGTTATGAAAATTTATGTAGATCTGAAGATACCCTTATTGTTCGTTCTGAGAAATTTTGTTAACATCCACTATAATTTTTAGTCATAATAAGAGGTGATAAACGAGACAGTTAGAAATTACAAATAACCCTCCCAAGTATGAGGTAAAAGATTCCATTTTCTTAAAGGAATCCTTCATATCTGTATATTGAATTTTTCCCCTTAGATAATGAAGTACTTATTCATTCAAATTTTGTTTCATATTTTTTTGGTTAAAACATATGTTCCTTATGAAAATCATATCAAACCATTGAAATTTTATTCAAGTGGAGCCCAAAGAAGACATTTGGTTTCAACTAGTGGACATTTTGGATAGGAAGATCAAGGTTTCAAGAATCGAGCCATTTCCTTTACAAAGGTGAAATGGACCAACTACTATTTGAGGATGATACATGGAAGCAAGAATATTTCATGAGGGAAGAATAATCTCATCCTTTTAAGTAGTTTATATTGTACATATGCATATATGCACTAATGAAGATGCATTAATAGTGGGGAGGAGAATGTAAAACTCAGCCCCATCTATTTTTACGTTTCTTGATTAGGCTTGTTAGTTTTGATGTGTTTCACCTATATTCCCATATGTATATACGTGTTTTATAGTAGCATGGGTGTGTATATGTGTGTAGATTTTTTTAGTACCTATGTGATTTTAGGTTGGTGAGTTTATCTACAACAAGGCTTGAGAATTTATGTAAATAGGTAATAATAGTCATATTAATAATTTAAATAAATCACTAATACAACCTCATTTAGACAAGAGAGTATGAGGAGATAAGATTCCAGAAGTGGGAAAAGGGGTTATGTGGTGAGCCGTTCACTTAATCCTAGGGTGCTAAGTGATTATTTAAAAAATCTTGAAGTAAAAAAAACATATGATTATATATTGAGTTGGGAAAAGGTACTTCATAAGGTACCACTTGTATAAGAAGCACACATGCATATAAAAATGAGGATTTTAGTGTAATTCCCATTATTTAAAGTCATTATTTCTATTATCCTCACTTAATATCACCAAAATTACCATGGAATTCACTTTGGGGAGAGATGGATGCTAATATTACCATGTTATTTTATTGATCGTAAGTGGTTCTAGGTGTGCATGTCTCCTTAGGTTTCCTTGGGGTTTAGATGGAATGTTAGAGGTAGAGCATAGGGATATATTTTCCTAGTGTGAGGCCTAAATGGTAGCTCGAGACTTTTGAGCATAGTTGGAACACATAGAGCTATAGAGCTCTAAGAATTCCCATTCAACCTATCCTAGATCCTTGGAGGTTAGTGACATAAGATGAGGGACTGCGAGTGTAGAGAAGGGGGTGTAGTACCTTGGTTTATACAAGATAATGGGTGATGAAGGATTGTAAGTTGGAGGCTATTGGAGTTTTTTACCTTTTCCTATTACATTTTAAGCATGATGTTTGGAGCTTATTTGTCTCTGGAAAGTCTTTTCCCATGGTGGAGTTATAGCCCCTACACAATACTAAAGGTATTAGAGCAATGAGGCCTATTCATGGATATAAGATCTAAGGTTTGTAGCCAATTGGTGATTCTTTTAAAATGATAATTGTTTCTCATGATGTTTTTATTTTTACATTGTGTTTAATTCATGTATCTACATATATTGTTCATGGTTTAATGAAACTATATATGTTTATCATGCTACAATGCATGGTAGTTTTGACTAGGCATGTATGACATAGTGGATATTTAGAATGTTGGCTAATGTTGGATCCCTATTTGGCATATTATTCTTGTATCGCCATAGCTATATGATCTAAAGTTAAAGATAAATTTTGGAATCTATAGGTACAAAAGTAGTAATTCAATCTAGTGGGTGGTTGGTGTTGTTATAAACAATCAACTTCTATAGTAACCTCATGAAATAAAACTTATACAAAGTTTTAATTATGAATATTTTAGTTATTATTTTATTGTACATTGTTTATTTAAGGCATCTAAGTCACATATTAAATTGACATGTTTACATCTATAAGGTGCACCATGAATTAAATAAGAAATAAAAAAAAATTATTGCACATTTATTGTCAATGTGCCAAAAAATCAAGAAAAAAGATGAGACAATTTTGGAAATGTACGTTTATAAAATAAAATAATATTGCATATTTCATAGTTTTCCTAAAAAGTTTGAGATGAGACTTGTCTAAGAGATATTTACTAGAGAAGATTTTGAAGTGGACATAATTTTCGTAAGGAGCCAAATTTATAAGAGATTAAGTCATATACAAATTTGCAAAAGTAATTTAATGATATTTAATTTGATTTTGTTCATCTTAAATTTACCATAAAAATTCCATTACTTTTTTAATTTTTCCTATTAATACTCATTGTAAAACCAATCTTCTTGTACAAAATAAAAAATAATAATTCAAAATATTTATGATTTTATTCATCTCAAATTTACCCTCAATTGGTTCAAAAAAAATATTTACTCCCATTATTATTTATAGTATATTTTCTGGAAATTATGAAAATTTCAACATAATTCCTAATGCTGCTAACCCTAATTCTCATCTAACTTTTTATTTTTTTAATTTATTTTTAATGTTAGTGTGAGGTCAACTATTGGGATGTCTCTATTTTACAATGCAACTATTTTTAAGTAATCAGTCTTTAAAATATATGCTTTCTGTGCGTACATGAATTTGAATATTTTTTGGACTAGAACCGTTTATTTTGAATCTTAATTCTTGCCACCACTATCTTAACACCTCTTAAAAAAACAATTTATCAATGAATTTGTTATCTAAAATATACCATTTGAAATATGTTCGGATTTAATGGTGTAGAATATAACACGATATTAGGAATATTGTTTTAAATTATCAAGTCTATTTATGTGTTAAAGAAGGGAGACCCATCGGTGCTTAATTCTATATGAATTGCACCAATGCATGTTACCCACTACATAAGTTTTGGTCATTGAGAAGATCCTTTAGTCTTATGCTCCTCCCTTGGTCTGCACATAAATATTGTTTAGCTTTTTTTTTTCAACGTGGGTTGTAAATATATTTCATAATTTGGGAATTGCATTATCAAAGAATTTTTATCATCATAAAATGGATAACACACGATTAAAGAAAATTCTCAGAGTAATGAAAATAAAGCAAAAGTTTGAGGAAAATCGAAGAAACTATTTCTGATTTGAGAGTAAGAGAATGTGAAAGCTTTATGGAAATGTATAAAGACATGAATTACGTAGATGTTTTATTTTGGCTTTTTATATATATATATATATATAAATATATATCAACATTATTTCATATTTGTTGAATATTGTGTATGGCGAGACCATAGAAGAATAAATTATCATTATAAAATATTGAAATTATATATCAACATTATTTCATATTTGTTGAATATTGTGTATGGCGAGACCATAGAAGAATAAATTATCATTATAAAATAGTGAAATTATAAGTAATGTGAATGATGATGAATTAGTATTTTTATTTGGAGTGATCTTCTAAGTTGGTGAGAGGGGATTTTTTAACCAAACAAAGAAAGATACCATATAAAAAATGTTTAAATGTTTTTTTCATTTCTCATAAAAAGTCAAGTTAAATGATTTTAGGAATTAATTTATACATTGTATGAGATTGGTAATAATGAAAACATACAATAACAAATAACAAAAATGAAATAAATAATAACAAAAATTAATATATGGTTTATATTGTTTTGAATATAAAATATAATAAAAAAAACTATTGTATATTTAACTTTTTAGGAAGAATAATAAAATTCAGAACGAAAATTGATATAGTATATGAAACATAAAAATATGGATATATGGATATTAAAAGATATACAAAAAGATGGTAAAAATATATGAACTTAATTGTATGGAAGAACGAATTAACAAAATAAGAATCAAGAATTAGTTTTCAATTATTTTGTTATTGAAAAGAATAAAACAAAGTGTACAAGCTTAAGCTTCAGTATATAAGACTCGATAATAAGAAATATGGAGTTTACCTTAATGTCTATGAGTATCTAATGTCTTTTTTTAAGATTTCATATTTGATATGATATATATTATTAGTTAATTTATAGTTACTCAAAAAAGTTTTATAGTATGTGGTTATGTACAAAAAGATTCATTTGAATTTTTGATTGACACTTAATTATGTGTTCTGCATGTATGTTGGGGATAATTGAACAATGTGTAAATAGCTATGATTTTTTTCTTCTTTTAGTTTATAATAAATAAGAAGAAACATTTATATCTCTATGCTTTATCATGAAATATCGAGTTCTTGTACTAAGTGAATCCAATTAAATATATCTTGAGAGATGGTAAGAGCTACGGTTTATTTATGAAGCAATCACTATGAAGGTATTATTTTTTGTTTATGCAATTAATGTATATTAGATTGTAAATATGTATACATAGTCCACATTGCCTTTATGATCGTAGTTGCAGTATGAAGAAGCACAAAATCAAGTTTAAGGAAATCAACAAAACATTCAAATAATCCAAATATAATATCACATGCCAATGATGAAGATAATTATTTGAGATATGAATGATTATCTAAATTGAATATTACAATTTGTATATTATTGTATATTTACCTATAAAAATAAGCCATGTTTAATGTAGACATTTTGTCTAAATTAAATGGAAAAGTGTTACTAATAATTATAGTAATTGTTTATTTACATTATGGATATTATACTACTTTATATTTAAAAAGTCTTTTTATTTAAAAATAATAAAATAAATTTCATATTCTATCGTATTATCTTATATTATTAATTAAATATATAAATAATTTATATTATTATAATGAATGGAAATTAGATATAATTAATTATTATATCTATGTCGTAAGGAATTTTTATGCCGTAAAGCGTTTCCCTTTGAAATGAATTGCCCCAGCCACCACCATGTTCTATTGTTCACCATGGATTTGTGGTGTTAGATGATTGAACAAATTTTGATCGTTGATCCAAAACTGAAATAAAATTGAAATAAGTTATCATGTAAGGTTGTCTGCGGTCCATTTTCTATGTTAGGTTATAGAAATATATTATGTCGTCGAATTGATACCTCTTAAAGAATTTGTAAAACCGCTGAGTACCTCAATTAACCGGAAAAACTGCAAGACCGCCAGGTGCCTCCATCAAGCACCAAATCCAGGCGGTTACTAACTCCCCAGTTGCTGTAACGGTAAGGAACGGCACTCAACAGTTGAAGTTGTATTAATGGAAATGACACTCAACAAAAGTCGAAGTTGTATTAATAGAAAGTTGAAATGCTATAATCCCCAACATTTGTGATGCTGAAACCTCTTCTTTCATGAATCTGTGTGGGTACAACAGGCGTTATTGATTTTGTTGGGTCGGTGTACAAGTGGACCCTTCTTCCAGATTATTTATAACAAACCATTAATTCTTGTTGAACGTTTCATGCTGTGGCGAGTGAACGTAGGGGCCTGTCAATGAATATGGTGCCTTGTTAGCATAAATTGAAGTGATTGTGCTCTGTCGCTATATTCTGTGGGCCTGTGAATGAATAGGGTGTCATGTTAGCGTAAATTGAAGGGATCATGATTTGCTGCTCTATCGTGTGTCAATACCATGAATTTGTATATCCGGGCTCATGCAGCAAGTCACTGACAGACTTCCCATGACCTCAACCCTCACTGCAAGGAAAGAATAGTTGTTCCCCTTCTCAAAAGTATAAAAATAAAACATAAAGGTGACTAAGACATGACTTTTCGATTCTCCCTGGGATTCGAGAATTAAACATTCTCTTTCCCATAAGTCTTCAACCAGTTCTCTTTCCCCAGTTTCTGTTTGCTATTTTTCCTAGGGACAGCAACCATTTCATCATCTTTTAATTGCTATATATCATAAGTCAACTCTCAAGGACAACTTTGGGAAAATTATTGAGGGACTGTAGCGTCTCTCGTGACTATCATGGGCCCTGGCCTATTTTTAACATTGTCAAACTGAAATTATTAATGCAGCTTTACATGCCAGGTCTTTGAAAATGGTCAGAGAAATGATACTCAGTGTGAGTGCTGATAAAAAATAAAAGGTAAGATTGTCGATCAAAAATTCGAAACATGAATTCCACTTTTAGTCAAAGTTGTTTTGGGTCTGCAATTTCTTGAGTAGTTCTTCAAAAAAATTGTAGAAATAAAGTGAGTAATGCTCATGTGAAATGTAACAATGATGATGCTGCTCTGCTGAAATAGGAATAAGCAGGAATTATAGCACTCCAGGACACTTATAAATTGGAGGCAGGCACATCCCTCTTCGAGAGTCATTCATTGAATCAGTTCTGAGTTGGTAGCTGTGATATTCTTCTCCTGCAATGGTAGCCAGGAAGCCGTTGGAATCAATTCTGCGAATGAAAGGAGGAGATGATGAATTAAGCTATGCACGGAACTGCTCTGTTCAGGTTATTATCGATGAGTTACAGTCCTGACATTTTTCTGGATATAATGAATTTATGATGTGAATGATGTTTCATAACTTGTCTTTATTTTGGTTTGTCAAATTTATTATATGTATCTACTGTCTTCTCATCTATAGCTTTATCAATCTGTAAAAGGTTTACGGTTATTCTGAATGTATCTAATTTCTTCTTAGATTTTCAGCATACCCAGTTGCCACCTCGGTCAGTTGCACCCGTTTTATGACCATTATAATTATATTTGTTGGAATGATCATTGTATTTATGCTAATAAATTTTCTGTAATCAATGATTTGGTTCAAACTCTATTTTCCTAAATCCAAATTAACGTCTAGAAAAAGAAACATGTTTTCCTTCCTTATATATATATATATATCTATATCTATAGAGAGAGAGAGAGAGAGAGAGAGAGAGAGAGAGAGAGAGAGAGAGAGAGAGAGAGAGATGCACTTTTACTAATGCATAATAGGTTTTGTGTAAAGATTTGACCCAAGTTCCATTCCTCGAAATCCAAGTCGACGTTTCAATAGATATTGCCTTCTTTCGAAGGAAGTGGACATAGCATGACCATAAATTACACAATTAGTGTTGTTTAGATGTTAATATACAATTTTTGGTAATAGAATTCAATACTGAATAGCCCACTTGGTGTATTTCAATTAGCAATGTTCGTGATATAAAGTATTATATAAAGTGCGAAATTCAAGTTTAAATCTCCATTCTTCAAACCAAGCAGAAAAAATTAACAAAGAGTAGGTACTTCCCTTGCAACCAGAGAAAAATGTTTTTAAAATCACTGTCCATAGTGTATAGGATGTAGTATCTTTACTCTCAAGACTTGTAGTTTGGCATACGTTCTAATGGAGTGAAGTACTTTTCTATGCAATGATAACTGAACAGACAAATCTTATTCATTTGGTCAGTCATGTGCTTCTGCATGTTGATAAAATTTTCCTTATTGATATTAATGAGTTGGACACGAACTCGGGTCAACCATCACCTAAATAGGCTTATGTTAGATCCCAACCGTGTAGTCATTTGAACGATACATGTTATTCTACTCTAGATTGATTACTTTCTATATTCTTGTTTAAGTCTTTATTATTTAAACTAGTACTTCACAACACTCATGGAATATATGAGATGTAGGTCCCCTTCTCCCTAAATGTTGCATTTGTAACCAAGGTTCTGACTGCTCCATGTGATGAGGTAACACATGGATGAACGAAATGATCTAAAATGATTGAACAATGATGGGGTTTGACAAATTCATAGCTCAAGATGACTACCCTCCTAAACCTCTCATCTCGCATTCGCCCTTTCTCTATGGTCCAAAAACTTTGTAGCACTCGTCCGGAGTTATCCTCCAAAAAAGGCATTCTGCTTCTTAGTATCTTTTGGCTTCCAACCCAATTCTCTGGTAGCTTTGTGAACAACATACATCAGGTAATATATTTTTCCTTGAAGATTAGTGTATTTATTATGTTGCCAAGGGTTTCTTGGGTGTTAACTATAAATTGGTCATTAGGTCTTGAGTTAAGGATTCACTTCTAATTATTACTTGGTTTTTGTAATTATTTTAGTAACTAATGATTTCCCCAGTGATGTAGAACCTTCAAGGTATTATAGAAGGATGTTTTGAAGGATATTTATTATTTTGAGAGAGATTGGGTTATTGTAAAGTTATTCTAAAACATACCCTCTTGTAACCCATATTTGTCAATAATAGTATCGGGGTTTCATTGTTCAAGTGTAAGATTTGAATCTATGACCTTCTTGGTACAAATATCTTAATGCTACCAATTTCTCTCCCTCCCTGCTATATTATGGGTTAGTTCTTCAACCCATCTCATGGATATGTCAACATTATTCTGTCCTTAGAGAAATTATTTACCTTTCTAGGTATGAAGTCTCTTTAACTCCTCCATTTTTATGTAGGGTTTTCTCATATGGAGTTAGAGACCAAGCATAGATGGCCATCACTATTCTATTAAAACTATTTTAGCATATTCAACCTTAATTAATCCTTTTATATTAATAATTTCTTTTAGAATTTATTAAATAGTTTGTCAAACAATTTGTATTAACTAACTCCAAAGTCTTAGTCAGGCGGACCATTTTAGAGTTATTCTTTTATAGAATGATTTGTAACTCTTTTTGATTATCTAGGTTTTTTAAACCATTAGTAAATATATTTACAAAGTTGATGTACCTTTCTTCACTTAACTAATCCGAATATGTTATTTCCATATGTATCTTACTCCTTGTAATTTTTTTACTTTATAATCTATTTTTGTATGACCTTTCAACCTGGAGTATGTAAAAAGAATGTTTCGATTGCATTCTTACCTCTCCACTTTAGCACCTAAAGGCTTCCTTACAGTTAATGTCTCAAATTTCTTCCTAAGTGATTCCTTTCTACTAAATTTCTCATTTAAATCTTGCTCATATTTTCCTCTATGAATTCTTTGATCATATGGATAATCATAGATTACATTATACATTACAAGTTCTATAATTTATTTCTAGGAGTATTTTAGAATTTAAATAGTTACTCTATTCAAATCGACAATGCTTAAAATAAAAAAAAAAATAGAAATAGAAATTATTGTCATTAAGCATTCAACTAGAGGATGTTAGCCTTTACTTAGTAAATAATCTCACCATGTTCATCATGTCATGAGAAGATTAACTTTGCATCATCTAGTAAAAGACAAGAACATATTTATACTTTTTACTTGTTCATTTTGGCATGCAACCTCATAAAAGCTACTATAAATTTCTATTGTGTACTAGCTATTTGTTTCTATTATATATTTATTGAATACACTATTATTTGTTCCTTTTACAACCATATATTATTGTCCATTAGTTCGTACACTCCATAAAACATTTATAATAATTAACAAATACAATAGAACTTTTCACTTATATTAGTACTAGAAATAAAGTAGGAATAAACATGTTCCTCCCAACCAGTGAAATGTACACAACAACCCCCCACCCCCCTGAAGTATCAGACCCTTTGTTCAAGATAAATTTTCAACATTCAAGTTAATTTCCTCTTTCCCCATGTAGAATCTAGCGACATCCTTCCCTCTTTTTAATGGCTTCCCTCTTCTTCTTTTTGTACCTAAGATTTTTTTTATTTTTTTAACATAAGATTCTTTTCTTTTTCTCCCCTAAACCTAGTTAATTAGTCACATGTAGTTTCCATAATATTTCCAATTAACAACAATGTTTTATTTATAACTGCACATAACTATTTGCATCTTTCTTTCATAAGCTTAATTTTAGTCTTGGTCCAACAACCAATGTCTCCCACTAAAATACTTACAAGTAGACATAATACCATAAAATATGCAAAGAGAATTTCAAGAGGAGTATCACAATGCAATCATGAAATAATACACAAGATGAACACTTTCAATTACCGCTCACACATCCATATGAGAGATCATCAAAACAATATTTTTATGTGGATAAAACCCTTTAAGAGGGAAACAATCCATAGCCCTAGCTAACTTCGCCAATTGAGATGATTTATTAATGTAAAGAAAATTACAAGAAAATATGAATATCCAACGTTTTACTGAAACTATGATTTATACATCAATATAAATGATCGATAGTCAAGGGACATCGACCTGCACATACAAAAAATGTAGTGAAAAATAATTGTTAATCAACAGACTTTGACCACAAGGCGAGTTCTATAGTTCATATTGAGGCAGGGACTAATAAAAAACACAACAAAATGATGGATAATTAACACACTTCCACCATGAAGAAAGTGATAATGATAAAAAATTACCATTAAATGAATTTTATTTTTTCATAAAGCTAAAATTAAATTTATTTTGGTCATAGTCATTGTTTCATTGCACAAAGATTTCCTTGTGCGGAGCTTTCACTATGCAAAAGAAACTTCCTCCACAATGAAATATTTTATTGTAAGCTCCGCATAAGGAAATATTTGCATAATGAAATAGGCTCCTGCAATAGAGGTTCTCAGTTTTCATCGTATGCTTATGATCATAAAAACAATGTTTATTCACAACTTACCCTTTGATAAGTTAAATATTTAATTACTAAATAAATATTTGAATCTTTGAAAACATTTTATATATGTGTTGAGGGAATAGATATAGATAGAGTCTAGAAGAAGTTCTTTAAATTATTGTTTTCTTTAAGAGAAAAAAATGTACACCTGTACAACTAAACTAATTGCAAAGACTAATTTAGATCAATAAAATGTATTACTAAATAAATTTGATTTGGTCATAATGTTAAAGTTAAATTTGATTTGGCCATAGTCAATAGTTCATTGTCCAAAGCTTTCCTTGTGCCAAGCAACTTATATTAATGTGCTTATATTATTGTGTGGAGGTGCAGAGAAAATAATGTTGATACATTGTGCAGAGTGAATAAAGATTATATGTAGTCTTGATACTTGTTTAACATCTCTAGAAAGAAAAAAATGTGTGTAATAATATTTGACAATGATTGTCATACTTTTTAATTTAGCTCAAATTGTCCAAAATCTACATGCAAAAATGAGAGATACCAATGTTACATTGTTATTTTCTTTAATTATGTTAGTTTTATGATATGCAAAGGAAAGAGAAAGGTTGGAGAAATTGGGAAAAAATATGCAGAAGTAGCTTTGAAATATTAATTTAATATGAAATATGGGAAAATGAAAACAATTAAAATAAATACAGTTAAAGATAATGATAACTTTGCTAAGAGAATTTGATTATTATTACATTATACAACTCTATGTTTTTTTTGTTATACATTTTATATACTTTGTGATATGTAAGTTGTATAAATAAACTCATACGAAAATATATGCAAATCTACGAAACATTACAACGCAATGTTTATGTTCCATCGCACAACCATTCTTCAACAAAAAAAAAAATACATTCACTTAATTTTTCTTAAAATTACATATAAAAGAACCATTGTTCCACTCCTGACAAGCAATAACAAATATAATTTTTTCAATAGTCTTCCTTCAATGTATCCCAAATATTTCTCCACAAGTACTTCCTCCTTTGAAAGTCTTTCCACTCCACAACTTGTCCCGTCTGTTTAGAATCTCCTATTAGTATTAATTAATTATCCATATGCATATTAATTAATTAATTATGTTTCTAGAAAACTTGAAAAAGTTTGGCCACTCAAGAACATGCCCCATATCCTTCAAATTTTTTCTATCCAGTTGATTTATATAGATCAAAGAAAACATACAACTATATTAAGCATCCATATAATATTTAGGCACTTCGTACAATATAATAATGTTACTTGTTCTGCACCTTTACAAAAAAATATAAGAATATTAATATATTTCATAATATGATCTAATTTAAAACATGATATTCTTTTAGCACTTCCTCTTGCTAAGTAAATTTCTCCTACAATGTTAAATTAGCCTTAGGCGGAATGTGGAGGAAGAAATTTGGACTAGATATAGTCCCTGCTCCCGCACTTCCCACACACCCTTTCTCTCACATGTTCTATACACCCTTTCTCTGTACAATGAAATAATGCAACTAGCCCCCCTACCCTTCCTTGCTTAGATAATGTACCTACAACCTCATCAATTCTGGCCTCTTTGGACTCTTTAAACACTCTGCACAATGTATCAATGTTACTTGTTCCGCACCTCCACCCAATAATGTAAGCACATTTCTATAATTCATAATATGATCTTAATTTAAAGTGTAATATTCTCTGAGAACTTCCTCTTGGTAAGTAAATCTCTCTTGAGTGTTAAATAGCCTTATGTAGAATGTGCAAGAGGAAAGCTTGGCTTGATATAGTCTCTTCTCTTGCACTTCTTACACACCCTTTCTCATTCACTTTCTGCAAACCCTTTCTCCAAAAAAGAAAATAATAGTTGCTACCCTCGACCCACCCACCCCAATTATGTAAGTGACCTGCACATCTTTGAATAAAGCAATAACAGTGTCAGAGAACTTATTGACACAATGACTACTTAAAAAATTAGTCTCTTTTATATTTTTAAAAATTATTTATTAGGAACTCATAGTGAAAATAAAAAAAACTTTTACCAAAAAAATTATGTTCCATCAAATCTCCTCAGCCAATAAAAAATAAAATAATATTTTCTAAATTATAAATTTATAAAAATATGAATACTCATTATTTAAACTTTAGTTAAATATATAAAAACTCATCAAAATAACCAATAGTTAAAAAAGACTTTGAGTACGAGACAGGTGCTATAGTCCATGGTGAGACAACGCCTATAAAAAAATCAATCTTATATTTCGATGAAACATGTGACTTAGAAGTTGCATTGTTCTAAAAAGGATTTATTTGATATAATTTGGGTGTTTAAGAAAAACATATATACTAGCAATTGCACCAGATGTTGCAATGGAAATGCCATAAGGCAGTAGCTTAGCTAGGAAAGAGTAGCATTAAATTGTTACTCTTCCATGATGACAGTGAAAATGTCACCATATGTTGCGAAAGGGTGTAATTAGAATTTTGGATCTTAGTTAGAGAGGGGAGTCTCAGGAATTGCATAGTTGACATGACAATAGTATCCACAATATAATGTTATGGAACCATTTAGTTATTTAATCTTAGAAAGGTCTGTGAGTGAGTGCCTACGATACCAAATCCTTTCCAATTGATAAATTATAAGAAGATCAAGTTGAAGCCAAAATATGAATCTTTTGAACTCAAGGCTGTTGAAAATCTCAGATTTCCATAATCTACCATAAGTATAGTAAATTTGAATAATGAATATGGAACCATTTAGTTATTGAATCTTAGAAAGGTCTATGAGCCTAGTCTACGATAACAAATCCTTTCCAATTGATGATATCAACAACCCATGAACAAGTGACTAAAGTTTCTTTGGAAATTCAAATGCATTTCCAAATAAAAATATTCATGAGTTCACTTTTAACTAATAATGTTTTAACATAGAACATCCTTCAAAAAAGATACTAATTAGTTAGCTCATGCTCCTTGGTTCTAATTTTCCTTTCAAAGCACTCCATGTAAAAATAAAGTTTCCTTCAAAATTGTTGAATGAATTTAAAGAGAAACACTTCTTTGAAAATTTTCATGAGATTTTTAAAGATGGACTTTAATACTTTCTCAACCTCTACCTTTTTTCAAAACTGTAACAACCCTGGTGAAAATTTCATGTAAAAATATATAACAACACTGGTGAAAATTTCATGTAAAAATATATAAATACCACGGATGATGGGACATGTCCCTGGTGAAAATTTCATGTAAAAATATATAAATACCACGGATGATGGGACATGTCCCTGGTGAAAATTTCATGTAAAAATATATAAATACCATGGATGATGGGACATATATTCCAAACTCAATGGTGGGCAGGACATCCTAGTGGGTGTTCATTTGGTTTTTTATGCTTAAGAAAATTGGCAAAGGCAATGGCTAAGGCATTAAAGAGGCAAAGGACATCCTAGTGGGTGTTCATTTGGTTTTTTATGGCACATTTATTTATGAAAATAATGGACATTAGGAGAAAAAGGAGGTGAAAGGTCAAAGGTTGCATGTGAAGAGGAAAATGAAGAAAAATAATGGAAATTGGGAGAAAAAGGAGGTGAAAGGTCACATGTTGCATGTGAGGAGGGAAATGAAGGAAAAAAATGGAAAATGAAGAAAATAGAGGCCTCATTAATAAAAAGGCTTCTGAGAATAACTTCACTACATCAGATTTTATTACAGGTACCGAGTTGCATGTATGAGATTGCCTGGATCGATAGTGGATTGCCTAGCCTTGCCATTTAACTCCTCCCAATGAGATTTGAACATAAAACTTGGTGGAATTCACCTATTCTAACATTATATTCATATAACATTCACATAAATATTTAATTCACTTTTACTTTTTAAACTTTAATACATAATTATATTGTGTAAATAGTTGGTAGATGTCGAAATTATTTAAATAATCATATTATGTAAGTGGTTTGTAAATGTTGAAATTATTTGAGAGAATGGTGGAATTCACCTATTCTAAAATTATATTCATATAACATTCATATATAAATATTTAATTCTCTTGTACTTTTAAACTTTAATACATAATTATATTGTGTAAATAGTTGGTAGATGTTGAAATTATTTTCATAATCATATTATGTAAGTGGTTCGTAAATGTTGAAATTATTTGAGAGAAGAAAGGTATGAAAAGAGGAATATTATTGGAATTTCTTTAAACTTTAATACATAGTCAAATTGTCTACTTGTCAAATTTAAATATCAAAATCTTCCTTAATTCAATTATATTTAAATTATGTAGTTATAATTTTATTTATTTTTTTCAATTATCAAATTGATATAATCATTCAAATAAATATTGAATTATTCTAATTTATTTCAAAATTTAATTTAATTTTACATGTGTCAAATTTAAATATCACATCGGAAGGCACCGATACATCGGATTTTATATATGATTTCTTCACTATTTTGGCATGCATGTGGTTTCTTGGTTGTGATAGCACAAAAAATTGCCTGATCGATAGCGGATTGCCTAGCCTTGCCATTTAACTCCTCCCAATGAGATTTGAACATAAAACCTGGTGTAATTCACCTATTCTAACATTATATTCATATAACATTCACATAAATATTTAATTCTCTTTTACTTTTTAAATTTTAATACATAATTATATTGTGTAAATAGTTGGTAGATGTTGAAATTATTTGAGAGAATTGTGGAATTCACCTATTCTAACATTATATTCATATAACATTCATATAAATATTTAATTCTCTTTTACTTTTAAACTTTAATACATAATTATATTGTGTAAATAGTTGGTAGATGTTGAAATTATTTGCATAATCATATTATGTAAGTGGTTCCTAAATGTTGAAATTATTTGAGAGAAGAAAGGTATCAAAAAAGGAATATTATTGGAATTTCTTTAAACTTTAATACATAGTCAAATTGTCTACTTGTCAAATTTAAATATCAAAATATTCCTTAATTCAATTACATTTAAATTATGTAGTTATAATTTTATTTATTTTTTTCAATTATCAAATTGATATAATCATTCAAATAAATATCGAATTATTCTAATTTATTTCAAAATTTAATTTAATTTTACATGTGTGAAATTTAAATATCAAAATCTTTTTTAATTTAATTAGACTTAAATAATCTAGTTATATTTTTTTATTTGTTTTCAATTATAAAATTAATATTTTCTAAATAAGAATTCCTCGAAATCCAACGTAAAAGGTGCATCATAAAAATATATATCTCCGAGGAAGCATTCAATTTCTCCGCTGAGTTGATTTGAAAAATGATTTTGGCATTGTCTAAAATAAGAAAAATCCAGAGAATCAATTGCGATTTAATTGGTGATTACCATGATTCAAAGTTCAAAATCGAGTGGATCAGACCAACTTAAAAAAATAGTAACAATTATGTTCAAAGAAGACGGTTGAAAATATTTAATTGGTGATTACCATGATTCAAAGTTCAAAATCCAGGGGATCAAACCAACTTAAAAAAATAGTAACAATTATGTTCAAAGAAGACGGTTGTTGAAAATGCTGTGAAAACGAAGATAAACGAGTCACTATATTTCTTATATTTATATCTTTCCATAAGCACATTTGTATATAGTCCGTTATGTAATAACATATTCGAACCAAAAGAACATTTATATATATTCCATTATGTAAAACATCATATCCGAATGAGCTATGAGCAATCAGGGATAACATCTATGGAATTTTATATTTTCATTGAGGTAATAGTTAATCACTGGAGTGTTACTCTAATCCATTAACCAAGACTTCGAATTAAGACATAATCAAGAAACACGTTGGCTGTTGCACATATATCTGGCTAAGAATAGCTTTCAATTCTCCAGTGGGTAAAAATGAAGAAAAATAATGGAAATTGGGAGAAAAAGGAGGTGAAAGGTCACATGTTGCATGTGAGGAGGGAAATGAAGGAAAATAATGGAAAATGAAGAAAATAAAGGCCTCATTAATAAAAAGGCTTCTGAGAATAGCTTCTTCTTTTCAGTGTGAACCTTTTGTCAATTCAGTTTTGGAGCTCTCTCATTCTTCTTTCTCTCTCATACTCTTAGAGACTTAGAGTTTTCTTGGAGCACTCTTGGTGGGTGTGGCATACTTGGATTCTTACAGCAAGAAGGCAAAGCAAAGGAAGAGCAAGAAAGCGCAAGAAGACATCAACATCAACAACTACATCATCAGAAGGTATCAGCATCAACAACTACATCAGATTTTAGTACAGGTACCAAGTTGCATGTATGAGATTGCCTCGATCGATAGTGGATTGCCTAGCCTTGGAATTTAACTCTTCCCAATGAGATTTGAACAAAAAACGTGGTGCAATTCACCTATTCTAACATTATATTCATACAACATTCACATAGATATTTAATTCTTTTTTACAATTTAAACTTTAATACATAATTATATTGTGTAAATAGTTGGTAGATGTCGAAATTATTTGCATAATCATATGATGTAAGTGGTTTGTAAATGTTGAAATTATCTGAGAGAATGGTGGAATTCACCTATTTTGACATTATATTCATATAACATTCATATAAATATTTAATTCTCTTTTACTTTTAAACTTTAATACATAGTCAAATTCTCTACTTGTCAAATTTAAATATCAAAATCTTCCTTAATTCAATTATATTTAAATAACGTAGTTATAATTATATTTATTTTTTTCAATTATCAAATTGATATAATGATTCAAATAAATATTGAATTATTCTAATTTATTTCAAAATTTAATTTAATTTTACATGTGTCAAATTTAAATATCAACATCGAAAGGCATTGACCTATTCTTCCCCACTCTATGCTATTCTTCCCCATTATATGCCTTATGGTGTTTCCTCCTTTGCATCATAAGATGCAAATGCTAGTTATTTAACTACAAAACATATTAATGCTACAATTAAATAACAATTAATATTATTGTAAAAAATAGGAAAGCGTTAGCATACGCACAATGTGAAAAATTAAAAGCATTGTATTCATTTGGAATCAACCACTGATGTTCATATCTCGATATGTGTTCGTGCAATAAACGATGGTAAAATCAATGACATTGAAAAGAATGTTTCCCTTGAATGATATAATTATCATGGCCAACATTCTTATTTTTATTACGGTATTTTTGGCTAAGCCAAATGACGAATCTTTTAGATAATATTTTGAAGTTAATAAATATTTAAGGTGATATATGCATTTATTTTGAATTATGGATTTTATAATTTTCATTAATAATTATTAATGAATAAGTGGAGGGTAGAGATTTAATTTTCATATATTATTTTACGATATTCATTGTAGTATATAAAAAATCAAAGGTTATTATTTATTTCCAATATAGTTATGTTTTTCTATTTTTTTAATTAAATTGATGAATGAAACAAAATATCATATAAAAAAGTGTCATATGAAGTGAGTTACAGTTTTTGTGGACATGTGGTATTGATAAGCCAAGTTATAGGCCCATGATATTGTAACAAAGACTCCTTATAGACTTTGAATCTCCATATTAAAGTGAGTTTCATGGTTAAGAATCTTGTTTCCTATCTTTGGAAATCTATACATATTTAACTTATATATAATTTTATTATTATTAATAATAATATAGTTATTTTCATGATTTTTTCAATTTTAGACACATGAAATGTATAATGAAGCGTGTCTTCTTCTGCTTATTATGGATTGATACCAATAGGCTTTTACCAACCATTTAATTTATATGGTTGTGCTAGTTGATATTATTTAAATATCTCATACTATTTAATTTATATAGTTTTGCTAGTTGATATTATTTAAATATCTCACATTTTTCCTTATTTCAATATGTTATATTATTTTTTGTTATAAATAGCCACATCATATATCTTAAAAGAAATTTTATTCCCCTATTTTAATGGACATGTGAGAAGTTGGGAATCATATTCAACTATTTTCATGCAAAAGGGACACATTTTCACCATAAATAGTTTTCAAATCCATAGTATTACATGATTCATGGTTTTCATCCATGGTGTTTGATCGGAAGAAGTCTATTTAAAGTCTAAATATAATTATTTTTTCATCCCATGATGTTCATCAATTATATTTGATGTGATGAGGGCAATTTAGAGAATTGATATATTCTATTCTTGAATATAAAATTTAAATAGTCCAATTTATACTTTGAAATTCATTTTAACTTTGAGTTTTGTATTTTTATTATAATGTTAGATTGAACTTATTTGACTTGAACAAACAATGTTAGTTGGAATGCTATTTTTAAGGTTTTGAGCATAATGAAAATTAAATTTATACTAGCATATATCTATCTTAACTCAAGATGTATCATGTAGAGAGGGATCTACTCCTTCAAATCCTATTGACACACAATATATGCAAAATTAAGATAGTTCTATGTTGGTTATATATATATATATATATATATATATATATATATATATATATATATATATATATATATATATATATATATATATATATATATAGTATTTTACATTAGGAGGACATTGAAATTATAACTCTCCCTCATATCACACCACTACAAGGAAAATTCCTTGTAGTGAAGGTTATAATAGAGGTTTTTAGTGCTATAAAATTGGCAAAAGATGTCAGAAAAGAATATGCAAAAATATATTTTTGTGACAACGGATGTTTTAACATAAATTATAATGAAACTTCATCGCATCTAGAAAAATATAGGTGGTTGGAGGTTTCAATGTAAGTTTTGTTTGATGTGCACTTAATGGAAATTATAGCACTTGAGCGTTATATATATCTGAAGCATCGAGGCTACATACATAACTGAAAGGACCGCGAAGTTGAATGCAAAGAACAATGGTCCCGCCCCGGGGAATTGTTTTAATGAATGACACTAGTGCATGCAAGAAAATGTTGTACACTCGGTGATTTTATTTGAACTCTCATCGTTGATGCGTATTGTATGTATAAATGCAATAGTGTGCTGCAATTATAAAAGGATCAGTATTATTAACTTTAATAAATCACCAATGTTGGAAATAATATTTTGTAGGACTAGGGTGGCAGTTCTATAAAGGCATTGGTGCGTTAAGAATTGTAATGCATCGAGGCATAAATTGAAAAAAATAATGGTGCTTGAAGAGGTAAAATGCCCTGATGTTTTCGTTTTCGAAAAGGAACCAATCACACAAAAATATGTCATCACGATGCTCATATATAACATAACACACCATTGCGTGTTTATGATATGGATGCACTGGTTTTTTTGCATGATATTTTCTTTGTTTTGGAAACATCAGCCTATGAGAGTGCAATTATTGTAATTTTTTAAATCTGTAATTCATCGAAAAAATGACATATGTCTTATAACAATATTCATATAAATTAAAATTTGATTAGTGCATTTGTATATGATGTTTGGATTAATTTGTTATATTATCAATTTTCACATCTCTTCAATATAATATTTAATCATCCATATATTTAATTAGTGGTGTAACATTTCACAGCGACAATGGATAACACAATAGAATAAATTAAAGTTTATTTTATTCTATATCAGTAAGAGGCTCTTTGCATATAAAATGAGATTGTTATTTGGAACCCCGTGTATTTGAATTGGGACACTATGTCCATTACATTAAACAAAATGATTTATTTTCATAGACAACAGTTTCAAAAAATACAACATGTTGCATTAATATCCAAATAGATCATCATTCTTCGCTGGAATTGGTGTCAGTGCTCGAGCTACTTCCATGACTCGGTTTATTTGGATGATTTTTTGGTTGATTGCATCGATGTTTTTTTGTCTTATTGATCTTCTTCCATCTGTGAACATAAAAATAAGGTGTAATAAGTGTATCTACATTGGTGAGAATAACGAAAATTGAAATAAATAATATATATCAATATAAATTGAATAGAAATGTACCATAGCAAGAAGTGACTCATAAACTATAGACATGGTTTCAAAATCATGTATCATGCATTTTTGCAACGAGTCTTTTGTTTGTGTAGTTCCATACTTTCTTTCTTGCTCATTTTAAACTCCATTATAAATCATAGATTTAATATAAAGGATTTTTTTTTCTATTAATTATGAGCTCAAAGAAGTTAAAAAACATAGATACTTGCAAATTTCAAATCAATTTTTGATAATCCAACATATATCCACAACCCATATTTAAGCCAATGTCAATTAATTCTTCCAATAATTCTTCTTTGTATCTTAGCACCTATTTGAAGACATTTCAAGGATGGTTGTTGTAAAACAGCTTAAAATATACAAAAATGAAACCTTGAGTTGTTATAAGGAAATATTGACAAATTACACCCAATTTTTTATGACAACCATTTTCTTCGTTGTCGTCCTATTTTAGGGATTGAATGAGTTCCATTTTGTTTTCTTTTATACAAGAAAATACTTGAAAATTAATATTTAATGTTGAATTATTTTTTTATATGTACAAATTCAATCACAATTACATACATTTGAAACACGTTATTGCTGAGATGGCTTCTCTTGTGATGTAATTATGTCCATTTCTTTGACCATATCCTTGTACACTTTTTTGGACATTCCTATTGGCATGTTTTGCATATCAACTCCTTGATCATTTGGGATTTCAATAATCTTCCTAAAAAAAGTAATAAACATTTTTATATTGATAGATGAAAACTAAATATGACAAAATGGATATCAATAAATGAACGGTTTGTAGTAATGTATACATATAATTGTAGAAAATTATTTTAATTAGGAATATTTCCTTTTGAATGATTTTTTCCTGTTGTTTTATGTTTTTTTTTTTTTTATTGTAAGTCTGACATGTCTCATTGACCATTGCTCGGGAAATGCTTCCTATTGTTTAGATATAATTTGGTTCTTGGAATCATTGGATTCATTTTTGTAATATAAGTGTAAAAAATTCCTATAAATTCATTCCACTAGATCCCTCGTAGTGTTATTAAATAAAATTCCCTTTTCTTAACATCTAGCACCACTCCAGATGAGTTAAAGACCAATTTATCGTCATTTACATGTTCTATAATTTTTCTTTTCTTAGAATGCATTGATATTTTCATTCATTACTTATTCCTATATAACTTTAAACATATATGAATTAATGGATTTCTTGAAACATGTTATCTAATATTCTAAGTATATTATTAATGAAAAAAAATTAAAACAATATTGAATAGTATTTTTTCATTCACCTGATTCATCCTTCTTTAATTTTGTTATTAAGATTCTACGCTCTTCTACACTTAGATTAGAAATAATCTTATCAATCTTCTTCATTTTGTGGCACTTCAGGACATACACTAACAAATACATATTAGTTAAACTTACATATGGTTCAAGCATATTAATTTTCTAAAGAATTTACAAAAAACTTGTCTTCTCTTCTTTTTTTGATGTGCTATCATTGTGTCTAGGCTTTAAAATTGATGTTCGTATGCCCGTTTTTCAGATTTTTAACCGCAAAATATAACTAAATTTAAAATAAAGACATCAGCGTTAACTAGAAAATAATTTAGGAAAATGTCAAAAATAAGGGCCCATCGGAAAATTGGAAGTTTGAAATTATATAAGTTATCAGCAAAAAAATTGATCATCTAGACTAATTTACTAGATGGATTGAAGTACACCATGTAACACCAATTTTACCATAGTAAAATTGCTTCCACTATTATATATTACTTAATAAACCACCATTTTTAAGTAATTTATAATTAAACCCATGAAGAATAGTAAAATAAATCACTATTTATTTAATCTTCTTTCAAGAATGATTAATTAAACCATTGTTCAATTAATATTCATTGTCATATTTGACCCAATTATGAAAAATCAACAAATAAATTATTAATTACCTTATTTTTCTTTAGGAATAATCAATTAATCACTAATTAGTTGTTATTCCTTGTCAAATTTGACTAAATCTATCAGGAATAGTTAAATAAATAATTATTTATTTATTATACCTTAACCGTATTTCTTAACATGATAAATAAATCATTTATTTATTTATTATTTCTAAATAAAAGTTTAAATACTTTTTCCCTCCTATCCAAATATAATAAAATATTCCAAGTGGTTATTCCAAGAATGGGGTTAATAATATTTTATTATTTCTCATTATTTGATGATAACTCAATATTTTGTTATAAATAGAAGGGTTTTGCATTCATTATTTACTTTTGAGTACTCACTTTTGATTATTTTCATTGTCACACACCACTTTTTCAATTTGAGTTCCCATTGTGTTCAAACATTTTATATGTTAGGTTTACACATTATAGAGGAGAGAGACTCTATCACAAAGCTGAAGATGTTTGAGGATAGCCAAGAACCCATCCCATAGAGGGGGACTAGTAACATTTATTTGTTCCCTTGACAAGTGTTATAATAAAATCTAATCTTTGTATATCTGGTTTCCATTGGATGATTGGACTTATTACTATTTATTTTTTTTGTTTAACTATGATTGTGGCAAAGATCAAGACTTTAGCAGGTTTTGTTTCTTCAGTTGTTGTAGATCTACAATGTTCAGCAACCATTTATATTGTTAAGACTCTTTTTTATCGATAATCTTAAGTTTTTTCTTTTCGTACATCTTTGAGAGGAAAATATTACAACAAAATTGGCAACTCGACTGCTTTTTTACTTCATATCCAGAAACCTGGGTGACCTTGAGTTTTCAGCTTAGGGTTTCTTCTTTTTTTCAGTCTCTTAATGTTGTTTCCTAGCTTTTTAACCCTATATCTATCAAAATTTTTACTTCTGTAAGTTTTTGAGTCTTCTCCGAAGGAAACGGGAACTAGCCACGAAAGAGACGGCAATTTTTTTGGGATTTGCCAACCAAGAATCAAGGAGAAGAAATCACACTTTTTAGCCCAGAAAGTGCGATCTAGAGCCCAAAAGACACCTTTGAGCCCAAAAAGTGCTGTTATAGCTCTGATACCACTTGTTATAGATCTAATACAAAAATATATGATAATATAAAATAACCCAAGAATAACAAGATCAAAATAGACCACTTGTTATAGATCTAATCCAAAAATATATGATAATAGAAAATAACCCAAGAATAACAAGATTAGAATAGATAGAAATTCTTCTTTATTGATCAAAACCTTAAGGTAGGGCAACACCATACATTCACTCCTTAAGGAAGGAGAATACTCCACAAGCCATATGCTTGTTCATACAATAATCCTTCACTATTCTTCACGTGGAGTCTCTAGCCTCTATATAGGCCTCATACATACAATACCATAGATCATTACCATGGTTCCCTCATACCATCGACTAATACCATGGGCCCATTACATTATTAGTAACTACTTGTGGTCCCTTACATGATATGGGTTAACCACCTTATTTATTACCGTGGCCCATCCCATTATTACATTATTACCTTGGGTACCTCCCTTGGTACCCCATATTATCCCCCCTAGGTATATAACATTCCACCCCCCTAAGCATGTTTCATCCCCGAAACATGAGAAGAACAAAAATAATAAGATCTACTCAAAAGAGTAGTCCACTGGTACCATGCACGTGCATCTAGCCATCCAAGAGAAAGGTAAACCCTCGGTCTCGCTGGTGCCTCGCTCGCTTGAGATGGAAGTTGACTGTGGTAGCTCTTCTGTGTAGATGTGTAGTAGGTGGATCTTCGCTCCTCTCTATCTGTCCTGCAGGGGTTGTTGTCTGTGTGGCTAATTGGTTGCCATCTTGATGGTTGTCTTGCGGGGTGATGTGGGTGATGATATGTTGAAGTTTTAACCCACGGTGTCTTTTTCTTTAATTCACCCCTTACTGGAGCCTGACTGTTATGTTGTGGTGCCCGTTGTGGTGTCTTATCATTCAATATTACTTCAACCACTGAGACCTTCTCTGATGTATCAACACCTATAACCTTTTCTGCTTCAACCTTGATCCAAATGGAAAATGGCATCAACCCATGGTACTCATCCACCCATATTATTCATCGACCCATGGAATTTACCCATGGTATTGTAAATGGCATCCGCTCGTGGTATTGTAAAATCCACCCATGGTACTCATCCACCCATATTATTCATCGACCCATGGAATTTACCCATGGTATTGTAAATGGCATCCGCCCGTGGTATTGTAAAATCCACCCATGGTATTCATTCACCCATGGAATTGACCCGTGGTATTGTAACTGAAAAATACTATAAGTAACAAGTCACATTTTGTAAAAGGACAGATTGTCTGCCACAATGTAGCCTTTACAGTTCAAAGGCATGTAGCCACACATCTCTTCTCAGAGATAAGCTACCATCGCCCTAGCTGGTTTATTTCCATTACTATTTTAAATAAAAGTTTCTTTGTGGTTTTGTTTATTGGGCATTCTCCTTATTTTTCTTCTGGCAATTCAAGTTTTCAGATCTTGGGGGTCTCTCCTCCCAAGATCCATTTCAATCTTTTAGATCTTGGGGGTCTCTCCTCCCAAGATCCGTTTCAATTTTCTAGATCTTGGGGGCCTCCCCCCAAGATCTGGATCAGTGGTATCAAAGCAGGTTATGATTCCATGTGAATGAGGGTTTGATGCATATTTCAGTTTCAAATTTTGCAGCAATATTCAACAAACTTCAGGCATGTGCTACAACCTCCACATAGCTCTTTCTTGGGTCAAGAAGGAATAATTTTTCTTTTTTCATTTTTTTGCAGGAATTTTTTTGGGCGGCGACTTTGCAGATTAGATCTAAAAAATTGGTACAAAATTTACAAAAACAAATATCAGATCTGGATTCCTCTCGAAAAATCATCCAATTTCAAAAAAAAAAAGGGTCGAATCAGAGTTCGGATGTGGGAGATATCGCTGATTTAAAATCAGCTATTTTGTCAGAATTTTTGTGACGACGGAATTGTTGCAGTGCGAATCTAAGATCTCAAAGTGTCCAGATAGGGATTTGCAACTCATGAGAAGATGAAAAATGATCCTTCTGCTTCTAAAAACAGGTTATAATAAGTATTCTGAGTTATATGGGCCGAGTTATGTCCATTTTAACTTTGGAGTAGCATTCGGAGTGGGTTTCCATTGGAGACGTGCCCTCCCACCCCACTTTAGTAGGCACCTGCTTCACATTCATCAGTTTCAACACAACAGCATTCGGTTTGAGTTCTTTGGAGATGTGCCCTCCCACCCTAGGCTATGTGGGCACCTGCTACTTCATCAGAAACCAACATCATGGTTATGGGTCAACCGCATAAAATCCTTGTCATCGAAGTCCATTTGCTAGGCCGCACACTGTCAGAATCACAGTTGGTCACAAGCATTACAGGGTATCTCTATCCTCGGATCTTTGATTATCAGGGTTTTGGGTTAATCACATAAAATCCTTATCTTCAGTGGCTCTTCATATTCAGCAAAGGCTTCGCAGCAGGGAACTTTATGCAATGGGGACCATTACTTCTTAAGGAGGGAGGAATGATCCAAATGGAAAATGGCATCAACCCATGGTACTCATCCACCCATATTATTCATCGACCCATGGAATTTACCCATGGTATTGTAAATGGCATCCGCCCGTGGTATTGTAAAATCCACCCATGGTATTCGTTCACCCATGGAATTGACCCATGGTATTGTAACTGAAAAATACTATAAGTAACAAGTCACATTTTGTAAAAGGACAGATTGTCTACCACAATGTAGCCTTTACAGTTCAGAGGCATGTAGCCACACATCTCTTCTCAGAGATAAGCTACCATCGCCCTAGCTAGTTTATTTCCATTACTATTTTAAATAAAAGTTTCTTTGTGGTTTTGTTTATTGGGCATTCTCCTTATTTTTCTTCTGGCAATTCAAGTTTTCAGATCTTGGGGATCTCTCGTCCCAAGATCCATTTAGATCTTGGGCGTCTCTCCTCCCAAGATCCATTTTAATTTTCTAGATCTTGGGGGCCTCCCCCCAAGATCCGGATCAAGCCTCTGTTTGTGTTTGATTGTCTATCATCACTAGCTCATCATCTAATATGTTAGACCCTAAAACATCTTCTACTTCAGCCTCCTTAGACTCTACCTGTTTATTAATGGAAATATCCTGTAATGTAATTTTCTTCTTTTTATACCAGAGCTTCAGGAATTTCTTCTGTACATTAATATTGATAGTACCCACTGATTCCATCCAAGGGTATCCCAAAACAACATCCATGTTATCCATATCTGAAGCATAAAAATCACCATGAAACACATACTTATCCATAGAAAGCTTCAAATCCTTATAAATTTGAACATCTTTATCATCAACCTGTGTATTTTCAATGTGTTTTATTGGAACGTGCAATTTTTTTTCCAAATTAACATTTATGAGATTTTGCTTGCAACTCGGATTTATAGACACAATGATTTTCTCCTTCTGAATCAATCCATGAACCTGCAATACAAAGATACCAACAAAAAATAACCCATTTGGTTCCTTGGTTTCCTTCTTTCTTGTAAAAATAAAATCTTTGCTAGGCGGTGTTTCTGTATGTGTGAGCTTATCCACAAGATTAGATTTACGGTCAAAGCACTCTATAAGAGCTTTTTTGAAGGCATCCCAAGTCAAAAACCTTCCATTAGAACGTTGATGCTCTTGCCACCATTTTCGTGTTTCATTGTCCAAGTACATGCTTCCCACCATAAGCTGAGTCTCATTATCATAGATGTGATCCAAATATTTCTCCATTTGTGCTAGCCATCTAGCTGGATGAGAGCCATCAAATTTATACAAGTCCCTCAAATTCCGATCTAGGCCCGCCATCACAAAAAATATTGGCGAAAATTTGAAATGGTCACAATTCCGTCAATATTGCTCAGAATCCCTATTATAACCTGTTTTAGAAATGGAACAATCATTCTGCATCTTCCCATGTGGTAGAAATCTTGATCCAGGCACTTGGAATTTCAGATCTGTGCTGCAACTCTCCCGCCGTCACCAAAATTTCTGCAAAAAAGAGCTGATTTTAAATAAGCGATATCTCCGTCATTCGGACTCCGATTCGACTGATTTTTTTTTTTGAATTTGGATATTTTTCACAAAGAATCCAGATCTACAATTAGATTTTGCAGATATTGCACCAGGACGTCCAGATCTATGCCAACAACTCGCTGCCGTGAAAAATTGTTTGCAACCCTACGATTTTTAGATCAGCGATATCTCCTTCATCCGGACTCCGATTCAACCGATTTTTTTTTTTGAAATCGGCTATTTTTTCACAAAGAATACAGATCTACAATTAGATTTTACAGATATTTCACCAAAACATACAGATCTGATCTGCAAATTCGCCGCCCCCGAAATCCTGCAAACAATAAAAAAAATTCTCCCCTTGTGCCCAAGAAAGTGCTCTGATACCATTTGTTATAGATCTAACCCAGAAATACTATAGATCTGATATAAAAATATAAGACAATGCAAATAAACCGAGAAATAATATGAAATGATTCTTTATTGATCAAAACCCTTAAGGTAGGGCAACACCATACATTCACTCCTTAAGGAAGGAGAACACTCCACAAGCCATATGCATGTTCATACAATATTCCTTGACACTTTCTCCATGTGGAGTCTCTAGCCTCTATATAGGCCTCATACATGCAATACCATGGATCATTACCATGGTTCCCTCATACCATCAAACTAATACCATGGGCCCATTACATTATTATTAACTACTTGTGGTCCCTTACATGATATGGGTTAACCACCTTATTTATTACTATGACCCATCCCATTATTACGTTATTACCTTGGGTACCTTCCTTGGTACCCCATATTATCCCCCCTAGGTATATATCAAGTGCGATCCACCATGAAAACAGGGCAATAACCTATGATTTTTAGGGCTTTCGAGTTTTTATCAGATCTATTTCTAGGTTTTGCCGAGAGTTGTCTACTGGGTTTTTTAACCTCTGTCTCATTTCAATTTGGCCTTTATCGACTTTGATTTACACCTCAAAGTGGAATTTAGCCCCTTAGGGCTTCTAGTACACTTGCATATTTATAGGAGGAGTTCAGCTTAGTAGCAATATTTTCCATATTTGTACTCTTATGTTTCAAACCTTCAAAGGTAGGTTGTGTCCATTCATAGTTTCATATCAAAACTTTTTTGGTCATTGGCCTTAGGGTCCCATTGGTTACCCTAGGTTTTTGACTCATCTCCCTATTGTTTTGCAGCGATCTTCCTCTCTAGTTTTTTTTTTTTGTAGCTGTGCCACTTTCTAGCAGCCAAGTGTCATTTGATCCCAGTCATATCGACAATTATATCTCTTAACCTTTTTAGTGTGTTTTTCATCGATTTTTCCACCACCCAGCATAGTGTTCGCAAACACAGTTTGGGTGGGGTTTAGTTCATTGTTTTACTATTCACTTTCTGTTGTTAGTTTTAGTTTTTTTTCAGTAAGTGTTTTTCTTTTTTACAAACACAATCTGCGCTTAATCAATAAACACACTTTCACACATAAGCACACTTGAAGAGAAGGGTGCTTGGTTTACACCGCCAAGCCCAGAATTAAGATAATAAATTTATGTCCCCTCATCAAGACAATGGAATATTTTTGATCTCCCTTCACGATTTTTGTTTCACGTGTGTATTACCCCCATTGCACCTCCAAGGCATTTGTTGTGGAGACTCTTAGGCCTTTGTCCCCAGTTTCTGCTTGGGCACATTGCTCCTCCCCACAAGGTTCAAGTTCATAGTCCCTTGAGTCCCCATATTGAATCTTCTTTTAGTTCTTCTAATTCCTCATTTGATTTCAAGCCTCCTTCACCCCACATTGTCACCATGTCTGGACCCATAACTGGTGTAGGAACCCAACCTGGTGTTGGCTCCGGTTCTACTTTGGTGGTCACATCTAGCAGAACAACCTCAGGAACCATTCAGGTAGCCCCCATGCTCCATTTTATGTCTGTGTTAAGTCTCCCAAATTTTACCCAGTTGATAAATCACCCTATACACCATGATGCTGGTTGGCCTACTATGCCAACTAAGCTTCTGTCAAACATCCTAAATTTTGATAGTATTGGTGGAGATGACCCTACCAATCATGTCTTCTCCTTCCACATGTGGTGTTCGTCCAACTCCATTACACATGACTCCATTGGTCTTCGGTTGTTCCAATACATGCTCACTAAAGACACTGCAAAATGGTATGTATATCCGCTCGCCCCGTCTTATTCCATTTTTATGACACTTTTTAAAGTGTTCCTCTCATATTTATAGTTACCTCTTCAATAAGACACTGGTATGAATCTATTAACCTCATTCCATCAGCCCTCTGCCACTTGCCTTTCCAATCATGTTCAGGAATGGCGTAGAAGGAGGAGCACATGGTGTGCCCCGCCCTTCAAAGACTGTGTCTACCTTGATTTGTTTCTCATGAGCCTTTTATCACCCATAGGAAAAGATGTCACGTCCCATTTTCCTCAAACATATGTAGAAGCTCTCCAAACAGCTTTGATATATGACTTGATTTATGCATAATTCGATTATGTCTATACTGTCATTCAATACATCCCTTGTCCTAGAGGTGCCAATGCACTGGGGCCATCTCACGCCACCAACAGTATCATTGTAACCCTTTCACACCTTTCGCCATATACTCAGCAAAGTTATGGCTATCCGTATGGGGCACTAGTTCCTCTAACACTTATGCCCCTCCTACTACCAACATGTTTTTAGGGCCCCAACTGGTCTACCAAACCATTGCTTCTCCTTATGCATAGCCGAGTGCTCCAACACCTCAAGTATTAACGGCGCAACATCCCATGCATCCACAGCCCCAACAGCCACTGCCCCCTTAGGGTCAAGTGTTTACACAGCAGAGTGTGACCAATTCCCAAAATTTGAATAAAATGAATAAGGGGAATGGTAACAAGGGTAACCAGGGTAATTAAGGTAATCTACCTAGTGAACCCCAGTGGAACGACCCTAACACCAATAACCAGCAATAGGGCAACCAGCCCAAGCAGAACAAGGCTATTCATATGAGTAAGACTTGTGCATGTTGTGGTGTACATGACCATTATACACATGAATGTACCCACTTACCCCAGATGCACCAAATCTTGGAAGCTCAAGAAGCTTTTAAAAGTTAGCAATCACCTTACAATCCTGTGCCATCTCAATGAACAATGGTTACAAATCCTTTCCCTCAGTAATGATTTCTTGATACTTAACTTCAGTGAGGTCAAGGAGCCCATCCCCCCAACCTTTTGGTCCTGGTGACTACTAGATCCTTATGATAAATTCTAATGAGGTTAATCCCTCTGATATCAACCTACAAAATCGATTGTGTCAATATGACAAGCCATCTACTTTGTCTACCACTGAGTCCAAACCCAAAGAATTTGTTGAGCCACTTATGACACCAAATGGTCCACTATAGATCCCTCAACTAAAATTTGAGGAAATTCCTAATATCCCAAGGGACCATTAAATTGTAACGCAACTTCTAACTGAGCTACCCATACATACAGTATAGTAGACGACTTAGCACAATCACCTGTCACCATGTCAACACTCGAAGTACTCCGGTCATGCCGATCTAAAGAGAAAGCTCTAATAATGCTTTGGGCATAGTATATCCTTCTAAGGATCATTTTATTATCTTCCCACCTGATACATCAGAACATCCCCCATTGACTTCATCCATTTATTTCTAGATACCATTTTGAGTCTTTAAATCCATCATCTCCTGATGCATTATTGACGAAGGTGGATCCACTTGTGTGATGTCTGCTTCCATTTGGAAACAAATTAAGTCACTTGAGTTGTCCCCATATATAATCACTTTGTGTGCTTGGGACAAAAACTCCTCCCAACCTCTTAGCATGTACCACAATTGTCTAGTGACTCTTGTGGGCAAAACTGTCCACATAGAAATTGAGGTTATTGATGCCCCTTTAGATTACAACATTCTCTTGGGTTGTAGTTACACATATGTGACATCATCCGTCACATCTATGGTTTTTCGCAAGATGTGCTTCCCCCATGAAGGGAAGATCATCACCATTGATCAGTTGACTTACTACAAGTAGACATCTGTGACCTCCCCTGAGTCCATTATCTCGTCGATGTTAGATAAGTAGTCTCTGACTCCCCTTATTGGTGTCTCACCTAGGGTCTATAAAGATTCCTCATTTTTTGGTGCTTTCCATAGTCCTCCCCCTCTAATCTGAGAGCCTAACTCTTTGAGTGTTTGCATGTTACAAGCGTCATGGGCTTCTCTCAAGCAGTCTGGTACATTCGATCAACAACTAGCTCTTGAGCACTCTGTGGTTACCATCCCAGCCAAGACATCTTGATCCACCCCCCAGGACCTTCTCCATTTGTGAGTGGCTCTCCTATGCTTCCCCCGGGAACTGTTCCTCCAGATCTCAACCATCTAGGGGTTTTTCCATCAGGACATTACCCTGCAGGGAAAACACCTTTCTTATTTCCCCCTCTGGGAATATTTTTTTTCCTTGTCATGGCTTCACTGGTTCCTCCTAACATGACTGGGGATCCCAGTATGGTACATTGATCCCCCAGTAAGAAATCCGCCTGGTCAGCTATGACCTTATCATGCTTTGACCCCAGTTCAACCTGTTCCTATGGCCCCTACCACTACTTCAGTTCCATCACAACCTCAACAGGAACCCAATCCTGTTACGAAAGAATCTAGATAGGGGCGAAAAGCAAAAAAAGAAAAAACCTAAGGACAAGGCTCCCCAAGCTCCTCCAGCCCCTAAGGCCCCAAAGAAGTCACCTTCATGCACTTTGTGTAAAGTTGTTGGGCATGCCACCAATAATTGTCTTGAGCTTGTTCATCTCAAACCTTTGGTTCATGAAACATTCCCTAATTCAAGTATCCTTGAATTCCATCTTAACTTACTTGGTCTAGACAAGAAACTCAGAACATTACGCACAAATCACCCTTGTGCCTTGTGTGATCATCATGGTCACTACTACCATTGTTTCCCTCATGTCGATGAATTTTATGATTGCCTTGAAACAGTTTACGAATATGAGGCCACTCGTAGTGGAACACCTACTCCTCTTCCCATGGATTCTAGTACCACTAGGAAACCAAAATAGGGGGACACTGGTCCTACCATTGTGATCCATCCCCCTGATGTTGAGATGATGGACACTACAGGCCATGTCCTTTACTTGTTGTCATCCTTGAGTTCCTCATAGGAAAACCTGTCTGAGGTTTTTGTGCGCACATCTATTGAACCTCTTTCGATAGAATCAAATGTCTCAACATCTGTAGATCCTCCATCTATTAGCTCCTCATCTACCATTCAAGATGATCAATATGTGAACCTTGTTTCTTAAGTTCATGCACCAGGTACCATCGTTGCATCATATAGGCAGTCTTCCTCCTGTCCATCCATCTTCCATTCTAATCAGGACATGATGGAAGCTATGTCTACCCCTGATTACCCTTGCACTTAGGAAAGGGTGCATATTTTTTGGAGGATTCTAAAGGCCATCTCCTTCCCAATTCTCTGAATGCACTCTACCTCTTGAAATTTTTCTCATAGCATATCCATTTGATTTGTGTGTCATTATTTCTATCATGAAAATAGGTAGGTTGCATCATCTCATCTATTTTGTATTTCACCTTTCAGATGGATCCATCATCATCACCATATATCATTCATGCTGATGATGCAATTCACTTCAAGAATCTAGCTTCGATACCTTGGGCCATTTTTACCCGCTTCCATACATTAGTCCTTTCGAACAACATGTGCATTGGATATGCCACAAATAACCAAGCCAAATATGATGTAGTGATAGGATTGTTAGTCAATGCTCTCACTCATCGTATCCTTCATCTTCATGTTCATTTAGATTCCTTTCTACTTTGGTAGGATTTGCTCCTATCAGTTGCTGCAGATCTACAATGTTTAGCAGCCATTTATATTGTTGAGATTGTTTGTCATCCAGAGTCTTAAGTGTTTTATTTTCATACATCTTTGAGGGGAAAATACTAGAATAATATATATATAAGGCTAGAACTAGGATATCCAAAGTTATTGATTCTTTAGGAAGGTATTTAAAAAAAAAATTATTCAAATGCTTTAATGTGCACCACATGAATGGTTGGTTGCCAAGTTATTGACTTGTACACTCTCAATTATTATCGACACTGCCAAAGTTTAAAAGGTCTTGGACAAAAACCAAAAAATGACAACATACGTGCCTGATCAAATCTCTAGAATAACTCCTATAGGTAGTCACGACTCGCCATCACATTGGAGTTCTAAAATTCTTAGGTTTGAAAATGTTACAATGGCAGGTAAGTACATAGAGTCGAAATTGCACAAGCAAATCCAAACAAAGTATCCCACCATATCCCACTATGGACATGGCATGTTTTAATGGGTTTCCATGAGATTGTTGAGGCTTCTCTTGCTCTAGTTGATAACAATAATTAGTTACATCTTGTCGACCTCTATTATTCATTGAGGTAATGTTCACATCCAAATCCAGTTGCTTTTATTTCATCATTAGTATTTTGCTTCTATGGCATGTCCTCCACCAAGCATTACTCTAGGAACAAAGTTGGTATTGTTCAGTAATATTTTGATATTTCTCGGTCTGCTAAGTGTGTGCACAAACAGAGTGGCTCCTTCACATGGTAAGATTTTATACATTTTTTCATGTAAATTTTGCAACACAAAATTTAATGAATTTTATAAAGGTCCATTGAAGGGTTTAGAAATATATTAAACATATGGGTCTAACATTTGAGTATATCTCTTCTAAAATGAAAAAGGTGCCTTCTACCTTTACACTAGTATTGATATTCTTCGACTCAATCTCCATTCTTGATTTTCTCAGTTGGTCTGAAGCTACATAATTTCATTTCACCATGTGTATTCACAAATTTTATTTTATTTTGTAGTGCATGTTAACATGCTACGCCTATTTATGATGGAGGGATTTTTCAAAATCTCGGCTTTTGATAATGAAATTGAAAACTGGAATAGTTTTGGTGGCATGAGCATAGAAATGCATATAAAGAGTTACAATAATGGCAACAAATTTCTTATGACATCAAATCAACAATAGATATTTCATTCGCCTCTTCAATCTTTGGAAACAAGATTTCAAGTGTAGTTTCTTAGGTAATGTCAAGTATAATATAATGTTTTTGTCTATGTTTTGTTGTATAATGTGTGAGAACAACTTTGGGTAATGTAATATGTTTTTGTTTTCATTGAAAATGAAAGAATATGTTTTTTTCTATTGAAAAAAAACAAAAAAATGAACCTTCGAAATTTATTTTTGGGAATCTCACGTTGTTTTTTAATGTTTTTAATATTCAATTTCATTTACTTGAGGATTTTCGGGCGTACATAGACTTTTCTTTTATGTAAGAGCAATTATGAATATAATTGTCAAATTTTAAATAAAACTGGTAAAAGTAAATATAGAAATTCACGTGAAGGGAAATTTAAAAATAAAATCGTCATAAAAAAACTCCATGATGGGTAGGGGGGGCAGTCAAATTTAACCTCTGATTGTGACAATCAATATTTTTGTTACTTGACACCTTTTTAGATTTTTTGATCAATAAAAAACCTGTACCATTCAATACAAAAGCCATTAAACATATTTTATACATAAATCAAATAATTTTCAGCCAAAAAGAACTTTGGTAATTAATATGTTTAGGCCATTAAATGCACCGCGCATTTAATTTTTCAACATCATCGGTGAAAATAGTCTTTTTAAAATAATTTTAAATTATGACGGTGTGATATGCAATGATAAACGTAATCTAATGACTTAATGGTGCTACTTAGCAGAGGCACACCAATGCATTGTATTACATCGGGAGCACCGATGAACAAATTGGACAGAACCAACGGGATTATAATATGCCTATGTGTTTTATTACGCAAGATGCACGAGTGCGTTATACTACATTAGCATATCGTGAAACATACATTGATTTTTAAAAAATGGATAGGGTCAACAAGGTTTATATCTAATTCAATAAGTGACCCCCCTACTTTAGATTGCAGATTCGCTATATATAGTAAGTACAAAAACACATTAAATCTAAAAATTTTAAAATGAGAAACCCTAATTATCAAGTGATAGAGGGAGTGTAGTCATGTAAGCAAGAAGAAGCAAGTGTTTAACGTAAGTAGTGAATTTGTTTTTTTTCTTCTCTAAATTTAAATTAAATTTAAATAGGAACAAAGATCATAAGACTTCTTATTAGTAAAATGAATATGTTGTGGCAGCTGCAACACCCTCCAAAATTTTGTCTTGCATCAAATTTCAGAGCCTTCCCTGGATTGTTCCTTGATGTTTTCAAGAACTCAGGTTCATCCTGTGAGCCCATGTTGAGTCTTTGCACCCTCCTCATGTGACTATTCATTGGACACCTTTTTGTATGTTGGTCACAATGTCATTCTTGTAGTCATGTTCTGGTTATGCATAAGGTCCTTCTTCATGTCTACAAGTTTTATTCGCTGTGTAAACATCTTCCACACTCACACAGGAAGTTGTATGCATTTTCACACAAGTGTCCTCCCGGTCGTTCAACAATCTATCACAAGTGTCGCGCTTGTTTCTCCTAACGTCAGTTAGTCACACTAAGTGTATTTTGTCTTGATGGTTCAAGGCGTCTTACCATCAAGTCATGTTGAGTGTGTGTTCATAGGGTCATGCATGTACGAAGTCACTCGTTCACAACTTAGTCATTTTGTTGAAGCTATGTTGACCCAACCAACCCCAAAAACTAGACCTCCATTGAAGTGCAATGCACAATTTCAACCCTCAGTGAACATGTACTACTCCCTAGAATTACGTAGAGCTTGAGGATGCCTACCAATCAATCTGTGTCATGTAATCTTGGAATTGACTTGATAGATTGTCACCCAGAACAACACATAAATCTCCCAACAATCCATCTCGATCTGCATTGCCCACAAGAAACCCCACCAAGCTCCAGCTGGTCAACTAGAGAGTTTGACCAGATAGTGACCCTGGGCCTCACTCCTCAAAAAAATTTCATAGAAACTACAAAGCATGCCCACTTCTAGTGACTTAAGAAACTACACAGCAATATTGGATAGACACCCGATGCCTGTCTCTGCACTGCCCTAAAAATTTACACGATTTTTCCATCCCATTACCCTGTTAGTCAGCCTGCTGCTCATCTTGAAAACTACACAGTTTTCATGAGCAGTCTCCCAGCTTCCCAGCATCCCGTTCAACTCAAAAACTATGGAAGGATTTCCAACAGACCATCCTCCTATCTCTGTGCAGTTTTTCCCAGCAGCCTCCCGTAGCCCACTGCCATCTCCCCAAAAAAATACGCAAATTTTCTCAGCAATCGGCTGCTAGCTTCCTTGAGAAATTTCCCATTCTTCACTACCAGTCTTCCTCTACTGCGTACATTGTATCCTTGAAAAAATTACATAGATCTACCCTCCATTTCAGTTAGATCCCACAGAAAATCATTGATGATCCAAACTTCCCATCTCAGGCCCCAGTGACCTTTGCGCAATTTTCACTAACAGTGCCCAAAGCCCGCATCCCGGCTCGAAATTTTCTCCATGTAGTTTTAGAGGCTTGTCCTCTCTCTCAGTCACCTGCATATGGAAGTGAAAGATAATGCATCATGGTAGACTAGGATATTTCTGGATTTGATGTTGTCTCGTCATGAGTAATTGCAAATACAGGTACATGGATGAGACATGAGAAAGGAGCGCATGCGAGGAGATTGGTTTGTGAATAGACGAACAAGTAGTGCATACAAGGAGATTTGTTCGTGAATGGACAAACACATGAAGCATGCCAAATTACAATCGAAGGAGCGACATGCACATGCAACATTAAGCGAACACCAAGACCATCGAAGACTCTACACATCTTGCATTGCAAAGGTGAAGCTACGATACACCAAGATCACATCCATCACTCACCATCACTGTAGCTTGACATGGACACCACCAGTAGCATGAACATACAAGCACCATCTTGTCGAGTCGTTTGATGAGAAATCTCATCCACATCACTACTATGGGGCATATTGCTGTAATCAATGTAATGTAACGTGGAAGTCCAAGAGACCCACATGTAAATATCAAGAGTCATGTAAAGTTGAAGAGTCATGTAAGTCAAATAGTCATGAGGGAAGTCAAATTGTCACAAGGGCCAGTTTCAACCTTGGCTATAAATAACCCTCATTTGTACATGCAAAAGACTTTTCACCTTGGCTCATCCCACATAGCCTTAAGAGTTTGTAGTCTTTTCTTTCAGGAGCGGACAATGGCTCCAACACCTCGCTATCAGGGTTAGTGATGTATGGTGTACTGAGTTGTCTTGGAGCTTTCACTTAATTCAGAAGCTTGGTAATAGGCCAACACGTTTTCACACATGTATTGTATTTGTTTGTAAGACTATTTTTTGGACACTTGTAATGTGTGTTTCTTTAACCTGTGTTAAAATGATTGAACTATTTCGGTTGTTCTAATACATATGCTTAAGAAAATCTGTTGTATAAATTGCTAAAGTTGTCTTGCCCATGTGGGTTATCTCGCTGGACACTCGACATAAGCATTCCCAAAAACTTGTTATAACCACCATCGCACTCATGTGGACTACTCCGTTGGGAATTGTATGTGCTATCCATTCAATGTGCTTGTGACAGGAGCATCCGTGTGGACTACTTTTCTAGAAGTTGCGCATGTACTGTTGTGTTGTGTGTCTCTAACAGAGTTGGGAATATTCCCTTTCGAGTTGAGACTCACTTCCACCCTCTCCCTCTACAGTGAAAGAACCTCAATCCAAGTAAGACTAAGCACTCACATGCACGTGAACCTCATTGTTTGAAGACAAAGAAGACCACTCTCATGTGTTGACAAGAAATAGCTAACGAAAACCTTTAAGATAATGGAAATTGAGCCATCATACTAGATGGGACCCCTACACCAAACAATATTAGGTCTAGTTGGGACTTTATACCGGGGAGATCCCCTCAATGTTGGCGGGTCCAGCACTGTCAAAATTTCTGGTGTTAAAAGGAGGGACACCATTTTTTTATGGTTGAATGTCCTCTCACCCCCACTTTTCAATCATCTGGTCAAGAAAGTAACTCACATTCCCTATCACCTACGCGTGACTCTAAAGTTGGTTACTCCTCACCTCCCAAACGTGAACACATAATTTTGTATCAGCACCTCGGCTTTGTCTGTCCCATCACCTGTCAGTTCGCGAAAGTTGTCAAACTAATTCCAGGAATACAACATATTACATATGTAGCAAGGATGCCAAATACCACTCCCAGAGGAGTTGTTTTATTGTCGGTGGAAGTAGCAGTTCTTGCCACACTACAAGGTCTGGCAAAAGTTGTTGGGAAAGAAGAGGAACCTCCATTCTTTCAATAGGGAGAACGAGACACCCTCGTGATCTTGGGATTAGATTGTAGTATAGGAGGCGGAGTCGGAGATGAACCAATAGACTTAGAGTCAAAACCGTCATATTCTGAAGAAGAGGAGGAGGATCAAGAAGAAGAATGCATGGCTGACCAAAACTTAGAATGGATGACTCAGGGACCATTGGCTTTCCAGGGTTATTTGCATAGAATACCAAAGGGTTTGGAGAGAATTCTCACAAAGTATGACCCTGATAGAGTAGTGAAGGTAGAAGATCACTTGGAAAAATTCTACCTACAACTATAGACACTTGAGATATTGTACGACAACGTTGCATGAATATAGTTCCCATGTACCTTGGATGGTTGCGCCGCAGTATGGTATCACAGGCTTCCTGTCACCTACATCCATAATTGGGGGAATCTTCAAATGTATGGTTCTGGAAAAATTATTGATGACAAGAACCCATCCATGTTGCTCAAAGAGTTGGTTAGCTTGAAGATGGAGGCCAAAGAAAAGGTAAAGGATTGAAATCAGAGGCTTCTGCACATATTGAACAAGTTTTTGATGGACAAAAAACCTCATGACTCCATCACTATTGATTACTACACGTCCTCACTTCCAACCAGCATTGCACAGTTCATCAAGCGAGTTGTGAAACCAACATTACTCGAAAACTGCAAAGTGGGAATCATTGTAGAGAAGGACCTACACACGATTGGAGTTATCAAGGATGATGAACCAGTGAAGGACTCCAAAGATGTGAGCAAGAAGCCTGAGGTTACGGTGAGAATGGGTAAAGATTAAGAAGCAAGTGGTATTGGAACCCTTACTCATCCTATCAAGAACCTGATAACAAAAGTGTCTGAGCTCAAACAATGATCAATCAACACATCTGCGAGTAGCCTGATGCCCCCAAAAAGACAAGGAATCATGTCATGAGGTAGAAATTGCTTCCCTGCTAAAATTGTGTAGAGCTCCAACTTAGTGTTCCAGATAGAACGATGTGCAAATGAAGATTTTTGCTCATTCCATGAGATGATCATCGAGAAGGGTCTTGTTCGGATGGGAAACGCTTTGTGGGTTGAGTATGCAACCGTATGCAAAATGTAGTGAGAAGTACGTAGTGCCAGCTGAGAGACAGAGATGACGATGAAGATGTTGCATCTGATAAGGTAGCCAACACTGGGTAGGTAATCAAGATGTATCAATACTTGCAAGCAACACAGAATAAAAACACCAAGAAGTAACCCAAAAACAAAAACGGTCATTAGAATTTCAGGAGTCAAGGGGATCCCCTACACTGGGGGAAATACGAGAAAGGATTGAACTATTAGGAAAGGTTGATCCACCAGCTGTCCAAAAGTAAAAAACGCAAATCAAGCTCGGGAAGACATCTGCAAACTAGAGCACGTCAATGAGCAACAAACCGTAGAATGCTCTGCCAGAAAACATGAACACTAGTCTCACCCTGGACATCTTGGTGACTACCTGTTCTGGATTACATATCATGGAAGACATGAAGAAAACTCATGCAAACATTAATTTTTTCAAGTTGGCTATGATTCAGAGTCAACATGATATTTTACTGTGCGCACTGGGGTAGACATCTACAAATAGCGTAGCCTCTACAAGCAAGGGAGAAAGAACATCTCCCAGTTCACTCACAACTATGCGAAACACACTCTGGATGGAAGAAGAAAACTCTGTTTTCCCTCCATTTTTTATTTCATTCGAAATTTTTAACTTCAATTTTCAAAATTGTTTGGTTGATTCTGGTGCATCAAAAAATGTCATGATGCTCTCCATTAACAATAAGATCAATGCATAATGGAGCAAGACATCTGCACAGATCATCCAACTCAATCGGACATCCATACCAACCATTTGTGAACTTCAGGATGTAATTATCTGACTATATCATAATGGAAAACTTCACCAGTGCATAAACATTTTCATTGTGGACATACCAGAAGCATATGGCTTACTACTCAGTAGAGAGTCGTCTAGCAAGTTGAATGGGTACTTCCCTACAGACTGGTCACACTTGTGGCTTCCGTATAAAGGGAAAGGAAATCAAATGCAGGTGTTAGCTGAGAGATACATGAGGTATAAAATAACTCCCATCAATGGCGAGACCAAACCATTGGCCTTCATAGAGCTCATGTTCGACAAATGCCTCTTGGAAACAACGCTGGGGAGTTATCTCACACAGCCAACTCCAACCCCAGCAGACATGGAGTTGGGTCTCCTTCCTTTCCCAACTAATGGAAATGAAATATCTACAACACATAGTAACATTAGTAGCAGTAGCAGCAACAATAGTAGTACAAGTGCATCGAATAGTCCATGTACAAATGAGTTATGTACCATTACTTTGATGGATCAAAGATACACAATGGCTTTGCAACTAGGTGTGTCTTGATTGACCCAAACCAAAGGAAACACTTGATCTTGAGTCACTTGGAGTTCGAGTGCGAACAATTTTGCTGAATCTGAAGCACTTGTTTTGGGCTTGCAAAAGGCCAGCCTCAATGTTGTAGAGCTGTAACAAGGGCCTTTTTCACCTCTAGTTATCTCACATTACAAGTCAATCCGGGAGCGTTTTGTTATTGCAAAGGGTATCTCAATTTGAGGCTATTTGTCAGAGTAATGCTTCGTAGTATAGGCCTAAGAAATACAAGAGTAAACGGATGCTAAACTATGACTAGATTACTTTTGCAGAAAGGAATTACACGCAACAACTTTACCAGTCGAGGGTGCGGAAGTAATAACGCATCCCTCTAGAAACTGTTTGAAAGAAAAGAACTTAGAGTATGGATCATGGTTCTGGGAGCATAGTAGCGTCTGCTGTGTCTCACGACAGCCTTGATCCTCCTCTCACACCACGCCAATGAATGCGAGTAAAAAGGAACAGCAGGAAAGTAAAATGGAACGGCAATGCAGAAATGGAACGACAGTAAAAGGAACAGCAGTAAAGAAACTAAGTCTCGCGAGTCCAACACTCTCAATCCTTTACATCAACTTATACACAAAGACAGAGCAATCATTTATACAAGTAAACAGCTTAACCAAATGGAACAGCAAACCATCATAAACAGGAAACGTCAATCATATATAAAAGTAGTCAACTAAATCAAATAAACAGGAAACGCCAATCATATGTACAGATAATCTGACATGATCACCAGTAGTCCACTTACAACATTAATTACACTTTCTTATGATCGTCACTCCAACTATATGTAGCTAAAGCATTCCACTTATAAATTCTGTAATAGGAGTGAACAACTCAGAATAATCGTTATATGACCAATTCTGGAAATATGATACGAGCTTGTTATAAAGATTTACAATAGGAAACTACTGATGAATGAATATGGGACAGCATGTAAAATATGTCAAATTATTAAGGATGATAAACAAACCACACAAAGCCAAACTGTAATGATACAATCAGCCAGTGTCCGTTGGAGCCGGGCCCTTAGCTTCCAATGGCACACCGCCAGAATTTACTTCAGACGCGGAGGGAAAATAATACCAAAGATATTATATTAACACATCAACGATAGTACAGCAAAACTAAGTCTCAAAGAGACTCGATAGTCTGAGTTCCAACTGACTGTGAAGTCTGTAAACAGAGAATAAAGATACAAGATAAAAAATCAGCCTCCTTAAGTCTTCAATGCTACCCTTTTTATACTAGTGATGGCGGAGTTAACCAGACAACAAAATAATTGAAAGTAACGATCCCTCAGGATCAAAGATCCTGAGGGATCTGTTAAGCTGTTAACTCCTCTCTTTTCTTTGCCTAGTCTTCCGAACTGACAGCTCCTTATCTCGTCCCAGATTGATTTGCCGAGATTTGCTCGCCCTGGTCTGGACTTTAGTTAGTTCCGAAGGGACAACCGTTATCTTCTCATAGAACTCCAGTTTTGCACTGCGTCTCCCTCCTTTTGTCATTTTCTGCATAGAGAAGACAATTATTAATAATTGGTCATTCGTGCTCATTCTTATTACATTCTTCTTACTTTATAACAAAGAAAGGATTACAAACATTGCTTGAAACATCACTAAATTATGCATCAAAACATACCTTTCCAATGCTCTACAAATGTTATTGCGCTAAAAGTGGGAGGTGATGTAGAAATTATGATATGGAAGGTACATAACACCATACACTATTTATCACCTCATCTCAAAACTTACCAACAAGAGGTATGGAAACTAATCTCTAACACTTCCAAACATTCAATACCATTGTTGTGCCAAGAACGCATAATGCAGTTGCTGATACTTTGGTAAAGGTAGCTTCAAGCATGTCACCGATTAGGGATACATTTACTATTGAAATTTTATATAAGCCTTCTATCCCAGATAAAATAACTAATCTAGACATTTTTACGATGATCAATAGATACTGCACTTTATAGATAGCATTAATGCCTTCAAGGACATGAAGATGAGCATGAATAGTCCCTGTGAGCTCTAGCTAATTTCAAGAAAGGAAACCCCATTGCCAAGGGTGTGGTTTCTCTCAAAAGGCTATATGACTTGAAGGACCTCTTTAAAGGGTAAAGAAACAACAAAACCTATAGTTCCACCATGGTGAATGAATAGATCAATCTCAAAATAGATCAAGATCTAGAGTTCGTTAGTCTCGATACGTGCTGCACACCACAGGAGCGAAATTTTTTTCGCCACTTGTTCAAAAAGTATGGGATGTGTTTGCGTCGAAACATGATGGCTTGAGTACATATGACACATGAATAATCCAACACATGATTTAAAACAAAGAAATGGTCAAGCCATTACAAAAAAAAACTGAGAAAAGTGCATTTGTCACTTGAACCCCTTATATAGAAAGAATTGACGAAGTTGTTGGATTCTCAGATCACTTACAGAGTTTTTTATTTTACACATGTTTCTAATTTAAGTAATGTATGTAAGAAATCAAGGGGAATTCGCTTATGCATTGATTTTTGAAACTTGAACCACTCCCATAATAAAAACAACTACCCCGTGCCATCATTAGGACCTATGTTACACGGAGTATCTGAAGCAAGAACCTTGTCTTTGCTTAATGTTCTTTCGGGGTACCACCAGGTTCTGATAGAGGACCCTGATAGTCTTATACTAGTTCAAGAGAAGCTTGGCCCACACATGTACTATAGGCAATCACTTTATGGGAGGGTTAATAACCTTCTTGTCAACGACCAAGGTCTCAAACTCTATCTTCAGTAGGCTAGGCCGCACTCCGCACCATGTACACAGTCCTTTTATTGCTTGTTATTTTTTTGATTTTCTTACTATTTTTTTAAATTTTTTTCTTGTCTAATGTCATGCTATTTTTGGTTTTTTAAATAAGTGTTGCCCTCTACTAAGTTCTGGCTTTTGAATGAGTATGTGGCTAATATCTAAAGAGTCTCGTGCAAGAGCAACACTTGGCCAGTCTTGCATCTATCTTCTTTATGTGTTGTTATAACCTTTTTCCAATTAAGTATTGATGGAAAACATGAGCCGTATACAAGGGAAGCTTGGGTCCAACCATGAACCTGTGTCCACACTAGGAAAGCCCATGCCTGTACTCTAGCTTCTACTCTGTGTGATCAAGGTCATCCAACTAGTAGAAAAGTAGAAGTGGAAAATCTAAATGAGAAAATCGATGTCAGAGTTCTTACATGCTTCTCTGAAGAAATAACCTCTTCTTCTCTCAATAAGGTGAGATCCCTCTTCCGTCCCAAAAATAAATAAGTTCCTATGCAGATTCCTCTTAAAAAATAGAATGGAAAAAGAAGAGAAAGGCTTCCCGCACAGAGAGGTGAAGCATGCAACTCCACCAGGGTACTGACCAGGCTCACTGGCAGTGGAGCAATGTGTTTGTTCGTACATGAGTCCACCAAGGTACTGTCCAGGCCTGTTAGCAATGGAGCAACACCAGAGATGAAAACTTATACTCTAAATTTTTTTAATTCGCGAGCCAAACAACACTTCCCGATTTCGAAACATTGTGATCAAGCTGAAACATTTTGTTGTGTTTGATTGAGTTGGTGAATAGTGAACCATATATGTCCATGGGGTAAGTTGGGAAGCCATAGTAACCCACACAAAAATTCAATACTCCTTGAAAGACCAAGGCTTTGTGCTATCAATGGACCAAACCAAAGAAGTTGGAATTCAAGCAGTGTGTCACCAAGTGTTGTAGCAGCTCTAACACCCTCTAAATGTTTGTCGTGCATCCAATTCAGTGTTCATTGGATTTTTCTTTGATTTTTTCAAGCACTTGGGTTCATCCTATGAGCTTGTGTTGAGTGCTCACACCCTCCTCGCTTAATCGTTCGTTGGACACCTGTTTGCATCTTGGTCACAACATCATGCTTGCAACCATGTTTTGGCTATGCATAAAGTCTATATTCGTGTGTAAAAGTTGTATTCTCTATGTAAAAATCTGTCAAATTGACACATGAAGTTCTATGCACTCTTATGCAAGTGTCATCATGGTCATTCAACGATCCATCACAAGTGTTGCTTGCACCGTCGGCCAGTCACACTCAATGTATGTTGTCTTGATGGTTCGAGGTGTCTTGTTGTCAAGTCATATTGAGTGTGTATTCACAAGGCCATGCATGTACGAAGTCACTCGTTTACACACTTAGTGATTTTGGTGATTTTGCTAAGCTATATCGACCAAACCAACCCCAACAACTAGACCTCCGCTGAGCTGCAATGCACAGTTCCAACCCTTAGTGAACATGTACCGTTGCCCAGAATTGTGTAGAGCTTGAGGCTTCCTCCAAAGTAGAATGTGCTACGAAATCCTGGAGTCGACTTGACTGAATGTAACCAATAAAAATGCATAAGTTTCCCTAGTAATCCATCTGAATCAGTGCTCACTCCTCAAAAAAATTGCACAGAAGTTGTCGAACACACCCACTTCTGCTAACTGAAGAAACTGCATAGACATGGTAGACAGACACCTCTTCCCTATCTCTACACTGCCTTAATAAATTATGAAATTTTTCAAGCCAGTCACCCTATGAGCCGGCCTACTGCTCATCCTCAAAACTAGGTAGTTTTCATGAGCAGTCTCCCAGCTGCCCAACATCCCACTTAGCTTAGAAACTGTGCATGGCTGTCGAGCAGGGAAACCTCCCAGCTCTGTGCAGATTTTTCCAACAATCTCCCACAGCCCTCTATCAGCTCCCCAAAAAAATTGTGCAATTTTTTTCTAAGCAGCCTCTGGTAGCCCACTTCTAGCTGCCTAGAGAAATTGTGCAGTTTCCACTACTAGTATCTCTCTACTGTCTGCACTGCTTCCCTAAAAAATTGTGTATATCTTCGCTCCAGCCGAGCTAGATCCCGGGGACAGTCACTACTGACCTGGGTGCCCATCTCATCCTCCCAATGAAATCTATGCAATTTTCACCGGTAGTGCCTAGAGCCTGCATCCCAACTCAAAATGTGCTCTGCGCAGTTTGAGAGCCTTGTCCTCTCTCCTGGTCACCTACATCCGAAAGCGAAAGATAATGCATCATGGTAGACTAGGATATTTCTGGATTTGATGTCATCTCGTCACGAGTGATTGTAGATACAAGTTAATGAACTATACATGATGTGAAGACGAATGGGATGAATAAGGAGCGCATGTGCGAATATTTGTTCGCGAACAAAGAAACAAGGAACACATGTAAGGAAATTTGTTCACGAATGGACGAACAAATGAAGCATGCCAAAGTACAAGAGATAAGCGATGTGCACATGCAACATCAAGAAAACACCAAGACCATCAAAGACTACACACACCTTACCCTGTGGAGGTGAGGATATGATACACCAAGAGCACATCCATCACTTAGTAGCACTACAGTTCGACATGGACACCACCAACAACATGAACATACCAAGACTGTCTTATCGAGTTGTGTCATGAGTCATGTTGGTCACATCACTACTATGGGCCATACTATTGCAAACAATGTAATGTAAGGTGGAATTCCAAGAGACCCACATGTAAATCTTAAGAGTCATGTAAAGTTGAAGAGTCATGTAAGTCAAAGATTCATGAAGGAAGTCAAACAGTCATAAGGGCCAATTTCACCCTTGGCTATAAATACCTGTAATTTGTACATGCAAAAGTGTTTCCACCTTGGCTCCTCCCACATAGCCTTGAGAGTCTATAGTCATTTCTTTGAGGGGCGAGTCATGCTTCCAATATCCCGTTAATGGGGTTAGTGATGTATGGTGTACCAATGTATCTTAGAACTTTCACTTAACTTAGAAGCCTAATAACAGACCAACATGTCTTCACATATGTATTGTATTTATTTGTAAGACTATTCTTTGGACACTTGTAATGAATTTTTCTTTAACTTGTGTTAAAATAGTTGAACTATTTCAGTTGTTATAATAAATATCCTTACGAAAATGTGTTTTATAAGTTGCTAATATTGTCTCCCCTATGTGGGCTATCCCGCTGGGCCATTCCCAAAAACATGTTATAACAACTATCACACTCATGTGGACTACTCTACTAGGTGTTGTACGTTTTATCCATTCATTGTATGTTTTTGACTACCACATCCATCTGGACTACTCTATTGGAGGCTACACATGTCCTATTGTGTTGTGTGTCTCTGAAAGAATTTGGACTATTCCCTTTCGACTTGAGACTCACTTCCACCCTCCCCCCCTCTGTGGTGAAAGAACCTTGACCTAGATAACACTAAGCACTCACAAGGCACCCAAACCTCGTTGTTCGAAGACAAAGCATACCACTCTCATGTGCTGACAAGCAAGCGCTAAGGAAAACCTTTAAGATATTGGGAACTAGGCCATCACACGTGATGGGACTCCTACACCAAATGGTGTGAGGTCTAGTTGGGACTTCATGCCAAGCAGATCCCATGAATGTTGGCAGGTCCAACACTGTCAACACAATAGTAAATTTTTTATTATGCATGTTTCTTTTCTTCCAATTATGAATAAATCTAACAAAAATTGTAAAAAAAATTAATAGTAAAATAAATAGTAAAATTTAAAATTTTTGTCATGCAGTTTTTTGAGTGAATCACCATACCTTTTGAAATTCCAATCCAATAGGGGAATTTTGAGGTCTAAAATGGTCATTCAAAGAGAAATGTACAACCAAAATAAACTCTATAAGAACCGATAGGATTCAAGATGATGATGTCAACAATGGGGGATGATTCACGATTTTTGGAGTAAAAAAATAAAAAGATTAAAAAATTATAAAACTACTTTTTCAACATGTATTTTCAAGTTATCTCCCAAATTTTTTACTCAAATGTCGAGCAAGAGTACTCATTGGATGTAAAATTTAATTCCTTATCCCAGGAGTACTCATGTTCCATACTTTTGATGAACCCTATTACATGAAAAATTAGGAATACATGAAAAAAATGTGATTGCAATCACATTTTTCATGCATTTCTCATTTTTTTGTAGAAGGATCCATCGAAAGTATGCAACATGGGTAGACGTTGGATGAGGTGTCAAATTCTTCATCCAATGAGAGTTTATGCTCGATATTTTAGTAAACCCATAGGGAGATAATTTGAAAATACGAGTTGAAAAAATAGTTTTTTATTTTTTCCCTTTAAAATTTGATGATGTAATCTAATCTTATTTTACTATTTCCACTATTATTTTATAATTTCCTTAGGAGGCCCATTTTAGACCTCAAAATTCACATAATGTTTCTATGGTTCCAAAATATTTTGCTACTCCATAGTGCTCCCAGTATTTCTCTCTTGCAAAATGATCTATCTTTTAATTAAACCCTAATAGAAATTGTAAAGAAAATTATTAGTAAAATCAACAATAAAATTTGAACTTTTTTCTATGCAGGGTTTTGAGTGAAACACCATACCTTTTAGCTTCTGATCTTCAAAATAGTTTTGTTGCTCCCAAGTAATCTGTTGTTGCTTAGCGCTGTTGGAATGTCTCTCTTGAAAATCACACCCTTGAAATTTTGGGAAAAATAATGAAATAGTGAATAACATTTTACTATTTAAAAGAATTTATGAAATCAGATTTCGAAAAATTAATTGCCATTTATTTTTTTAATTTGAAAAAAAGAAAAAGAAAAAAAAGTTTCATGTTATTTTCACTTAATCGAAACTCTTGTGCATTTGATAGTAAAGAGCACCGATGAATTCACAAGTAACGTACATTGACATTGCCAGGGTGCCAATTTTTTTAGCGCACCGACCAGATACAATTTTTTTTTAAATCCTAAAACATTGTGATTAATATTTTAATGCAATGGTGCAATTTTTATTTAAATGAATCGGTGTTGTAGTTTTTATAAGAGCATTGACATGGTAGAATTCATTTTTATTTTCAAAATCTCGGAAACAAGTGAAAACTAATGTTCTTTTTATTCAAACACATCGATGTGTGTTTGTACAAGAGCACTGAAATGATAACATATTTTATATTTTTTTAAATGACAGAAGCTGGTGAGGATTTTATTTCAACGCCCTAGTGTTATTATGATTTACAGCCATTAGTGTGATTTGTTTTGATAAGTGCAATGGTAGTGTTTAAAAGTTTTTTGAAATTTTATTTTCACATAAAATGACATCTTATTCTCAAATTATTTTTTAGGACACATCCACATGAATTATAGTAGTCATAATATACATTTTCTACTTAAGGTCGCCATATTGTTGAAAAAATTATTGAAAGCTATATTGAAATTCAAATTGTAGTTATATGGTTCTTGAAATTAATTTTAGATATGGACACAAAATTTTATTTCTAATTTTTCTCAAATGCAGGAACAAAATATCAATAATATCAAATGGACAATTATTTAAATTCCAACTCATTCCATGTTTTTTATCAAAGTGCTTCGCAAAGTTCTCCTTTTCATCTCCAGTAAGTTCAGATTTTATTTACATTTTGATTATGTAATTGAATTTATTTTTTTTAATCCATGTCAATTTGAATATAAATATATCAAAATTTGTATGATCCTAGCTTAGAATCAAGTTTAGATACAAAAGATATTCCTTCATTTAAGAAACATTAGAAGCTCAAGCAATTGGTAGATGAAAATGGACAGCCTCTTCACCCTATCAATTGGAACTTGACATCTTCCATTCACAATCCTACATCAAAAATGGTAAAAATTGTTTCATATAATGTAATTTCAACAAAGAAATTCCATTAATGTGGTTATTAATATCATTGATAGTGCACTAATGATGTCTAATATTTTTTGAAATTAGGATTCTAGTGATGATGGGAAACCCACCTACCATCTTCCTATGCACCCCACTACAATGTAAAATTAAATGAAAGATACATTAAGAGATAGATTCATAGAGGAAACATACAAAGAATGGTTCAATCATCCACCTGTTCAATTCTCACTACGTCTAGATTCACCAATTAGGAATGACTACAACAGTAGTAGTTCTTCATCACAAGTTCACAATGGAGGAAATCAAATAGAGGTTGTTATGGATGATTACTTACAGGATACGACTCCCATGCAGGAAATTATATTAGATGCATTCCAAAACAAAGATCAAGGGGATGATGCTCATCTCACTAATACCTTATTCCAAAAGCCTAAATTTTTCTTCCACCACCCCTCTCTTTGGACTTGGCGGCAAGTCAAATTCTACTTATTTGGGGACAAGTATGTTGCTTTACAACTTGAAACCAACGTTAGGCATGTCAAATACATGTCGCTCAACAATATTGAGGTAATTCACCTACATGATTGATCAATTCCATTATATTTTGAGAAATATTGTCACACAATCAACATTAAAAATAGTTTATTTTACGAATGTTAAATATTGACATTGTAAAATTATATTCCCCACCAACTATAGGTTATTCAATGATAAAGTTCTTCCAAGTGACAATGTCTTGTCAGGTAGTTACCAAGAGGCAATGCAGTTGTTGAAAATGTTGGGTGTTGAGTACATATCATATCATGCATGTGCGAATGATTGTATTCTATATAGAGGAGTATGTATTGACATATAGATATGTATGAAATGTGGGCATGACAATTACCATAATTAGAAAAAATGGGTAAATCATGTGGTCCTCCTCATAAGATATTGAGACACATGCCTATAATCCCAAGGATTCAAAGGCTCTTTCATTGCAAATAATTAGCTAAGTTGTAGGGATGGCATGCCTCATACACAAATGAATCAGGAGTTATGTAAATCTTGTTAGAAATAATATTGAGAGGGGGGGTGAATCAGTATTATTAAGTAAAATATTTTTTATTTCACACCCAGATCATATACGCTACTTCAGTTAGAGAAAACTGCATATATACGCAACTTCAGATAATAAAACCCGCGTATACAATGCAGACTTATAATTTAATGTATTCTACAGATGTTGATCATTAATCTATGCATCAAAGTCATATAAACAGTAACCAAGAACAGTAAAAACAGAGCAGAACAAAATTAGACACAAGAACACAAGATATAAGGTGGAAACTCAATGTGGGTGAAAACCACCTGCTACAATTCATCTCTATCTTCTTTTAATTAGAAACTTCTTTCTACAATGATTTTGTACTGGTGCAGACTTATACCAGTACACAGGCTACAACATGCAGAGAGCTAAAACCCTCTCTCGTTCTCCATCTTCTCCTGGAAGGGAGCTACAACCCCCTTAGCTCTTATACTAGCTGAGATACTAGTACGTAGGTGCTGACCTACAGAAGGCTAAAACCTTCTCTTTTCTTCCAGGGACCACGTTTCATCAATTTTCAGACTAGATCCATGAATATCAAACAAACATCAAGTATATGTGCATCAACCAATCTCCTTTCCACAACAACTGCTAAATTAACCAATAACTTCTCAGAATGTGTTGGGTCCCTATAATACTAGTGATTACCCCATTACTATTATAGTTATACCCCTTATTTATATTGTTGTGCCCCTATTACCCCCATATTGTTATTTCTGTGCCCCATAGAATCTCTCTATTGTTATTTTTGTGGCTTTATATTATTATTGTTAGGTCGGCTGGATTATATTGGGACTCCTTAGACTCCTAATATATAGAAAGGAGGTTTTGTCATTTGAATCATCAAAGAATTGTTCATTTATGTAATGTAAAGGAGGTTGCCCCATCGAAGAGGCTGAATTCTAAGGTGTTGATCTATCTTTTCTATCTTTTCTTGAGCTGGTTTCATAACATTTGGTATCAGAGCTTTGGATTCTAGGGTTTCGCTGCTCCAAACAGGTCATCGTTGCATTTTCGCTATAACTTTTCTTTTGTGACCTTTCAGAAGTCGCAAAAAAAACACATTTTAGAATAAATTGCGCTGAACCTTGGGTCCAAATTTCAGAGCTTTTCGCACGATATTTTTGGAGATACGATCTGAGGAAGTTGGTCTTTTTGCAGACTCCTAAATTACATTCAAAACAGGTGACCTAGGGAAAATTGTCATAACTTTCTCTCTGAGAATCAGATTGAAATTTCGTAAGAAGGTACAGAAAGAGAACGAACTGTAGTTTCTTGTATATATTGTTATGAACCAAATATCAAAAATTGTACACGTGGCACTTCATACAACTTCGCTCTTCTGGAAAGGTCTATAATCAGGTCATCTTGGGAGATTGTGCATAACTCTTTCTTGGAGAATCCAATTTGGATCAGACTGGTGGCATTGGAAAGAGGACACAGAGTGCTACTACTAATCACAAATTTAGAAGTAGATGATTGGAAAGTACAGAGATACATCAGAGGCAATATCGAGATCCTACAAAGTAAAAAAAGGGTGTATAGATTTTTTTAAATTTTTGCTTAAGCTTGGTTTGAAAATTTATTTTGAAGGAATTCAAAGGGCATAGTAGAGCATTATTATCGGTAATTTATGCCCCGAGGAGAGAAAATGAAAACGCCTAGTAAGGAAACTGAAAGCTCTAGCATGACTCATGAAGAAGAGGAAGAAATGCTACATGATATATCAAAATTACAAGAACAAGTGCAACAAATGTCACGCTCACAAAAGTTAACAGATGCTAAGATAAATGGCGTGGAAGCTAAGATGGACAATTTGAAGATAGATTTGAACACAAATTTGAAGACAGGCATGGCATATTTGAAGACAGATTTGACAAATTTTCTACAAGAAATACTTACTAATGGTGAAAAGGTAGTAAAGGAATCTCATGATGAGAACAAAAGAAATGTTAATCATGATTCCATAGATGCTAATGTTGGATCAAAGAATCACCATATTCCAAAAATCGATATGAGGAAGTTTGATGGCAAGGATCCCGCCACATGGATATTACAGATGGAGCAATTCTTCGATCTCAATAATGTGCAAAACGCACAGAAGGTACGTATGGCAACTGTATATTTGGAACCAAATCAGTTTGTATGGTATCAATGGCTTTGTTCTCGTAAACAATTTATCACTTGGGAAATTTTTACGGAAGAATTGATAACACATTATGAGGATACAAAAGGCAACACTTTTTTTAGCCAATTGATAAGTCTCAAACAAAAGGGTTCAATAATGGAGCACATTGAGGAGTTCCAAAATTTGAACATAAGGGTAAGATATATTCTAGATGAGCATAATATTGATGTGTTTATAGGGTCTTTAAAGGATAATATCCAACATGATGTTCGCCTTTTGGAACCTGATTCATTAGAGAAGGCATTCAGTTTAGCAAGAAAAATGGAAAGCAAAATTATGGCAACTAGGAAGCATGCCACTCACAACTATAAAGACGGAAGTGTTGTTGCCCCTAGTCTTCCACAACCTACAAGGTTGACACCACAACAATTGGAAGAAAAAAGAGAAAAAGGGCTTTGTTACAATTATGACAGCAAATACACAAAAGGTCATAAGTGTGTTGTGAAATTATTCTACATAGATTGTGAAGAGGAAGAAGAAAAGGAGCAAAAAAAGTCAAAAGAAGAGGATATTTTCCAGGAACAAAGCCTAGATGAAGAACAAATAAATCCGACCATATCTTGTAATGCATTGGTGGGAATTACCACTCCTCAAACCATCAAGATAGAAGGACAAATCAAGAAGAAAAAGGTAATAGTGCTGATTGATTCAGGAAGCACCCACAATTTTATTCATTGTAGGGTAGCAAAAGAATTGAATTGCTTCCTATATCCAGCACCAGAGTGTCAAGTGATGATTGCAAATGGAGGAACAATAAATTGCTCTGGAAAGTTCCATAATATCAAGCTATCCATGGGAGAATATGTATTGACTAGCCCAATGCTTTCCATTCCAATGGGAGGTGCCGATGTTGTATTAGGAGTCCAATGGCTACAATCCTTGGGTACAATAGCTTTTAATTTTCAAGAATTTTTCGTCAAATTTTCTACAGAAGGAAAGGAAGTTGAATTAAGGGGTATTTCAGGGAAACCAGGAAAGATAATCAGCTCTAATGGCATGACTAAGCTTCTAAAAAAGGAGCAAAGAGGTGTAATTGCACAATTATGTTCGCTAGATGTTTCCACATTGGAATCATCTATTTCTCCAGATCTCCAAAAAGTCTTGGACAATCATTCCAAGGTATTTGAGACTCCCAAAGGTCTCCCACCTATGTGTGATCATGATCATGCTATTCATCTGATTCCAGGAAGTGTTCCTCCAAACATCATGCCGTACAGATATCCCTATGTCCAAAAAAGTGAAATTGAACATATGGTTGCAGAAATGCTAGAGGCTGGTATAATTCAACCAAGTCAAAGTTCTTTCTCAGCTCCAGTAGTATTGGTACACAAGAAGGATGTATCATGGCGCATGTGTTCGAATTATAGGGAGCTCAACAAGCTCACTATTAAAGATAAGTTCCCTATTCCTGTCATTGATGAATTACTGGATGAATTGCATGGATCAATTTACTTCACCATGTTGGATCTTTGTTTGGGATATCATCAAATCAGAATGAAGATTGAAGACATTTCGAAAATGACATTCAGAACTCATGAGGGTCATTATGAATTTTTGGTCATGCCTTTTGGCCTTACCAATGCACCTTCAACATTTCAAGGTTCGATGAATTCAATTTTCAAACCATTCCTTAGAAAATTTGTGTTAGTATTTTTTGATGATATACTAATCTACAACAAGTCTTGGAAGGATCATGTTGAACATGTTGACAGGGTGCTACAACTATTGGAGGAGAAACAATTATATGCAAAAAGATCCAAATGTTTCTTTGGAGTCCAGGAGGTGGAATATTTGGGTCATATTGTATCTCATGAAGGAGTTAAGGTAGACCCTAGCAAAATTAAAGCCATTAAGGAATGGAAAATCCCCACATCCATAAAGCATCTGCGAGGATTTCTTGGGTTAACAGGGTATTATCACAAGTTTGTTAAGAATTATGGGAGAATAGTAGCACCTCTAACAACATTATTGAAGAAAGATTCATTTTCATGGACTCCAGAAGCAACAAAGGCCTTTGAACATCTTAAAGAGGCAATGTGCCAAGCACTGGTCTTAGCTACACCGGACTTCAGAAAAACCTTTATTGTGGAATGTGATGCTTCAGGAAATGGAATTGGTGCTGTTCTAATGCAAGATGAAAGACCCATTGCTTTTGAAAGTCGTCCAATCAAGGGAAAGTTTTTAATCAAAGCTATTTATGAGAAGGAAATGTTGGCAATACTCCATGCACTTAAGAAATGGTGACCCTACCTAATGGGAAGACACTTCAAGGTAAAAACAGATCATGATAGCCTTAAATACTTTTTAGAACAAAGATTATCCTCTGAAGAGCAACAAAAGTGGGTCACAAAGATGTTGGGTTATGACTTTGAAATCATCTACAAAAAAGGGAAGCAAAATGTGGTGGCAGATGCACTCTCAAGAAAGGATGAGGATGTGGAAGCATTGTTGTGTGCCATTTCTATTATCCAACCAGATTGGATAAATGAAGCAAGGGAGGAACGGAAGAATGACGAAGAAGTGTGGGCACTTATTCGAAAGCTACAACAAGATTCCAGTACTTCTGATACATTTAGCTGGCAAAATGATTCGTTATGGTACAAAGATCGCTTATACCTCTATAAGAATTCCCAGCTAAAACAAAAGATTCTTATGGAATTGCACACTTCTCCCTTAGGAGGGCACTCAGGATTTTTAAAAACTTACCACAGGGTTAAGAAGGAATTTTTTTGGGATGGCCTTAAATCAAATATTCAAAAGTTTGTGGCGGAATGTTTGGTTTGCCAAGAAAATAAAGTTGAAACAATTAAGACATCGGGTCTATTATAACCTTTATCCATTCCAAGCCAACGTTGGGAGGAGGTTTCAATGGATTTTATCACAGGTTTACCCAAGTCTGAGGGAAAGAGTGTCATCATGGTGGTAGTTGACAGACTTACCAAGTATGCACACTTTTGTGCATTATCACACCCATTTAAAGCCAGTACAGTTTCTACTGCATTTATGGAAACAGTTCAAAAGCTACATGGAAACCCAAAGATTATTGTAAGTGACAGAGATCCCATTTTCACTGGAAATTTTTGGACAGAATTATTTTCTTGTCTTGGTACTCAGTTAGCTCATAGCTCATCTTATCATCCTCAATCTGATGGGCAAACTGAGATAGTAAACAAATGTTTGGAAGGATATCTTCATTGCTTTGGATCTGATAAACAGACACAATGGGTAAAATGGTTGCCTTTGGCTGAATGGTGGTATAACACTTTCTTCCATACAGCAACAAAAATGACCCCATTTATGGCACTTTATGGGTATCAACCACCATCCATCACATCATATTTAAGAGAAAATTCTAAGGTTCAGGCAGTGGAACATCACATCGAACATCAACAACAAGTCCTCCAACTCTTAAAGGATAACCTCGTGTTGGCACAAAATAGAATGAAACAACAGGCATATCAACATCACAGTGAAAGAAGTTTTGATGTAGGTGATTGCGTATTCCTATGGCTACAACCATATAAGCAAATGTCCCTAAAGCAAGCTAAGAAGGATAATAAACTATCACCAAAGTATTATGGTCCGTACAAGGTGTTGCAAAAGATTGGTACTATGGCATACAAATTGGAGCTTCCTGTAGCTTCTCGATTGCACCCAGTTTTCCATGTTTCATGTTTAAAGAAGGTTATAGGCGACAAGCTCCCAATTCAAACAATATTGCCAGAACTTGACGAGGAAGGAAAAATTATATTGGAACCGGAAGCAGTCACAGAAACAAGAACTCGACAGCTACGAAATCGATCAATTTCAGAGTATCTTATCAAGTGGAAGAAATTATCCGCTGAAGATTCCACATGGGAGGATGAGAATTTTATGCAGAAGTATCCAGAATTACTCAAGCATTGAGGACAACACTTTTTTTGAAGGAGAGGGGCATGTTGGGTGCCTATAATACTAGTGATTACCCCATTACTATTATAGTTATACCCCTTATTTATATTGTTGTGCCCCTATTACCCCCATATTATTATTTCTGTGCCCCATAGAATCCCTCTATTGTTTTTTTTGTGTCTTTATATTATTATTGTTAGGTCGGCTAGATTATATTGGGACTCCTTAGAGTCCTATATATAGAAAGGAGGTTTTGTCATTTGAATCATCAAAGAATTGTTCATTTATGTAATGTAAAGGAGGTTGCCCCCTCGAAGAGGCTGAATTCTAAGGTGTTGATCTATCCTTTCTATCTTTTCTTGAGCTGGTTTCATAACAGAATGCTGTAATCAGAAAAAAATACTAGTATCTAGACACCAATGCTGAACCCAGAACACTATAGTAATCCACAATAGCAGCTAAAACAGATTTCAAGAGATGTACGATACTTCACCGTGTATAAACCTACGTACATACGTAGCTGAAACAAGGTCAACCTGCGTATACACTTTCTTCTCTTACTGAACCTGGATGTATATGCGTTCTTGCAGAGCCGAACCTACGTACGGATCCATAAAAGACAATTCACCCTTTACACTTAAAAAATCATCAGTTATACTCAGATTATCAGATTTATAGATCTAACTATGCACCGATTATAATAGATCAAATCACAAACGTATATTACTATTCAAGCCTTGAGATATCGACCCATCAATAGAACTTATCTATCTTGTAATGCTCAAGTTCCTCCATGATTCAAATTCAGCCACACAAACCAATCACTTGCATGTCTTCAGATATTCAATACATCAGATAATCCTTGCCTAGTGATCTCCTTCCTCTTTTATAGTCTTAGGCCTTTCACAATACCACAGTCCAAAACCATAACAAACCAATACCATGGACCCAATACTTGGGATCAACACATCTAACGAGATACTATGGTCCAAAACCATAGGATTAAATACCAGGGACTAAATACCATGGACCAAACATAAGTTCTCCCACATGTACACGCTTTTCCTTGGGTGAAAGTGCGTGTATATGCATACGCGACTTTGGAACGTCTAACCTACTTGTATACGCGACTTGATCAGGATGAGCCTGCGTATATATATTTTTCTTCATTCTGAGAGCTTGAACTGAGATTTGTTACCAGATTGAGTTGCCATCAAGGACAACAACTGTGCCACACATGTGCCATAGCGCCAAACTTGTGTCATAATGCCAACAATCTCCCCCTTTGGACTTGATGGCAACCTCAAAGTCATTCTCGCCCTTTGTCATCAATTGCAAAGGGTTATGCTCCCCCTCAGTACATACTGGAATCTCTGCTCTGTTGTGCTAACCATGCTCCCACTAACTGTAGGCAAGATCTGCAAATTGATGTTCTTCAAGAACCATGACTTATACATCATATAAGACCTTCCTATCACCGAAAGACTCTATAAAAACATCCATCAACCAACGAAGCGTGGATCAGCCACCCAAACAAGTGGGGATACATCAGAAGTTTACATATGACTACCAAGTACATTACAACATTCATCCCAGGCATAGTGGGGAAACCAAAACAGGCCATTACATGACCTTGACAATAAAAGACATACATGACATAGAGACGAAAAATTTAGAGCAATATTACGAAAGCCACCAATAACAAATGTCAGCATCAATTTTCAGATCAGCAACCATGTTCTCCTTCTGCACCCCTTCTACAACTGATCCACCTGAAACCAAAACAGCTTGAGTACTCGAACCAAGAGCTTCTAATGTAATGCCAACAATGCATTATTAGAAGACTATCTGCTCCCCCTGAACCTGTGCTAGATGGTCTCTCGACAGACCCATATCAGACTCTCTTCAACGAGAGTCTATCCCCATTGATTTCCTTCAAACCACCATATACACGACTATATTTGCATAAATCAGCGTATGTACGCAGATCCTCCTCATGCAACTTGCGTACAACCACATTTCTCTAAAACAGACAGGTTTCAGCATCACGATGATGCATCAACTACCCCCAGCTTCTGTCTGAGTTATTCAAATGTCTCCCTGGGAGTGGTTTGGTGAGAATATAAGCAACTTGTTCCTTAGAGAGAACATACTCCAACTTGACCTTTTGTTCAAGCACTTGTTCCCGAAGAAAATGGTATTTGATAGGTATGTGCTTGGTCTTTGAATGCATGACAGGATTCTTTGAAATGTTGATTGCACTTGTATTATCACAAAAAATGGAAACAGGTGGAGTACAAGTGATTTGAAGATCTTGCAATGTTTGCATCATCCAAAGGAGTTGTGTGCAGCAAGATGCAACAGCTACATACTCTGCTTCAACTGTAGATAATGCAATGGAACTTTGTTTCTTGTTGAACCATGATACTAATCTAGGACCCATGAAGAATGCACCACCACTAATGCTTTTCCTGTCATCCACACTACCTACCCAATCTGCATCTGCATATGCATGAAGTGTGATATATGTATCTCTAGGATACCATAAACCATAGTTTTGAGTCCCTTGAAGGTATTTGAAAATTCTCTTGACTGCCTGAAGATGAGTTTCCTTTGGATTTTCCTGAAACCTTCCAAATATCCCTACTACATGCATAATGTCCGGTCGGGTACCTGTTAGATAGAGTAGACTACCAACCATGGATCTATAGGTAGGTTTATGTACAACTGTTGATTCATCATTTGTGTTGAGACTGCATCTTGTAACCATAGGAGTACATACTGGTTTTGAATCCTCCATCCCATATTTCTTCAAGATTTGCTTGAGATACTTGGTTTGTGATAGAAAAATGTTTTCCTTGTTTTGTTGGACTTGTAAACCAAGAAAATATGTGAGCTCACCAAGCATGGACATTTGAAACTCCTTTTGCATTACCAAGGCAAAATTTTGACTCATGTCTTCTTCATTGTTGCCAAAGATGATATCATCGACATACACAACAATTATTAACAACCTTTCATTTCCAACCTTTATATACATATTATTGTTTGTTGATCCTTTTGCAAAACCTTGTTGATGAAGGTACTCATCCAACTGAAAATACCAAGCCCTTGGAGATTCTTTAAAACCATAGAGAGCCTTTTTGAGTCTGCATACAAGATTTGGATCATTTCCAAGGATGAACCCATCTGGTTGTTCAATGTACACTTCTTCATTCAAGTCTCCATTCAGAAAGGAAGATTTTACATCCATCTGAAATACTTTGAACTTTTGAAAGCTAGAGAGAGCAAGGAACATTCTTATAGCCTCAAGTCTAGCCACTGGTGCAAATGTTTCTTCAAGGTATATGCCTTCTTGTTGTGCATATCATTTACAAACAAGTCTTGCCTTGTTTCTAACCACATCTCCATTTTCATTCAGCTTATTTTTGAAAATGCACTTTGTCCCTATGACATTCTTATCTTTTGGTCTAGGAACCAACTCCCAAGTGTTATTCCTTTCAATCTGCTCAAGTTCTTCATTCATTGCCTTGACCCAGTATTCATCTTTGCATGCTTCTCTTACATTTTGTGGTCCGGTGGAGTAGAGAAATGCTAGATAGCTTGAAGCTTCTTAAATGGTTCTCCTTGTTTGTACACCTTCCTCTTTCCGCCCCAAAATTTGAGATTCTGGATGATTCTTCTGAACGTATCTAGATGCAGTCTTTTCTTCTATTCTTATTTGTTCTTCTGGTGCCTCATTGGTTTCTTCATCATGAATCTGATTTGACGTTGAGGGATAGTCCTCATCATCTTCGAAAACTTCAGATCTTTCCTGCCTAGGGGTATTTCCTTCTTCATCAATCACTACATCAATACTTTCAATAATTTTTCCAAGTATTTTATTGTAACACTTATATGCTTTTCTATGGGGAGAGTAACCAAGGAGAATGCCTTCATTTTCTCTAGGTTCAAACTTGCCAAGATTTTCATCAGCCCTTTTAATGTAGCATTTTCTTCGAAAAATTTTGAAGTATTTCACTGTGGGAGTCTTACCATACCAAAGATCATGCACAGTCTGAGTGTGGTTTACCCGGATGTTTGTATTGTTAATAATAGTTACTACAGCAAATGCGGCTTCACCCTAGAAGGTTGCGGGAGTTCCATATTCATCGAGCATAGCACGAGCCATTTGTTGAACCGTTCTGTTCAGCCTTTCCACTACTCCATTTTGTTGAGGTGTCCTTGCAGCAAAAAATTCCCTTCTTATGCCATGTTCTTCACAAAAATCGAAAAATTCATTTGAGGTAAATTCTCCTCCTCGATCAGATCTGAGACATTTGATTCGTCGATCTGATTCATTTTCAACCAAGGCTTTGAATGATTTGAACTTTTCGAAAGCTTCTTCTTTATACTTCATGAGTCCTAACCAACACATCCTTGAAAAATTGTCAATAAACAATATGAAGTACTCTTCACCTTGAGGTGACTTCTTCCTAGTTGGACCACATATATTAGTATGGACAAGTTCAAGTGGCCTAATAGCTGATCCTTCCTTCTCAGGGAAATTAGTTCTGGTTTGCTTACCAAACTGACATGATTTGCATATTGTATTGTTTGGAATTCTGATGTCAGGAAGATCATGAACCACCTGATATTTGCATGCTTTCCTTATTTGAGAGAAGCTAAGATGCCCCAATCTTCTGTGCCATAGCCAGTGTTCATCATTCTTGCTTAGAGAGCATTGAGTTTGTCCTTCTTTGAATATGTATAAATTATTTCGATTTCTTATGCATTTGATCACTGATTTTCTTGTATCAAGATCACGAACACTACATCCATTTGATCGAAATATTACCTCAGTTCCTTGGTCGCACATCTAACTGACACTCAATAGATTGTGCTTTAATCCATCAACATACATAACATTTCCAGCTTTGACCTTTTCTTTCAACTAAATAGAACCTTTACCTTTTATGAATCCAGGGGTGTCATTTCCAAATGAGACGTTCTTTTCCTTTTCTAAGGCACTATATGATTGAAGTTTTTCTTTATCACCTGTCATATGTTTCGAACATCCACTATCGATATACCATTGATTTTCCCATCCTTCTGCATATAAGGCTATCCCACATCTTTCCGGTTGCGATTCTTTCATTCTCCATGTTTTGGCACTTGAGACTTGTTCCTTCTAAGTTGTCTGCAGAAACCTGCTCTTGAATTCATAATCTTCATGACCGAAGTTGTTACAAATAGAAAAATCTATTTCATTTTCAAGAGCAGAAAAGTTATTGTACGTCCTTTTCATGATCCTAGTCATACTTCTTTCTTTTTTAGCTTCTCTAGTCATGATTGTCTTATAGACAACACATTGAGCTGCTTTGTGACCAAAGTATGACAAGAGAAACACTGGCCATTGAAGAAACTCCTGTGATTATCAAATCTACCAACCGAATGATTGTAGTTTCTATTAACATCCATTCTCGAGGCAAATTGAGAATGTTTTACCTGTGGCTGGTTGTAGCTTTTGTCCATCCTTAAAGTAGATTGCCCCTGATTTACCTGGTAATCTCTGTTCATTCTTGAGGTAAATTGTCCCTAATTTACCTGGTGATCTACATTGTGCCTTTGTTGTCGATTGTCAATTTGTTCACTCCTCCTTGTTGCATCAAGATAAATTTTGGAGGTGGATGGCTCCTGTGCTTGAGACACTTCTTCACTATATCCCAGACCTGTCTTGATTCGTGGAGAATGCTGCACTTTAATGATCTCATCTAAGGTTTCAGACCCTTTAGCAAATCTGAGATTAAGGGCTTTTGTTTTCTCAATTTCTTTTTTAAGTCCCACAATTTCACATTCTAACTTATCATTGTATTTATCTTTTTCGGCAAGTTGGACTATTAGAGTATCTATAATCATATTCTTTTCCTCTAAACAAACTTTAAGTCTAGAAATTTCTTCATAAAGACCTTCTTCATTTATAGCATCCAAGAAATCATCATCTTCAAAAGCCATCAAAAGTCTGTCATCATTACCTCGTTCATCTTCATCACTATTTAACAATCCATCACTGTCTTCATGCGTGTAATAGCTCTTCTTATTCTGCTTTCTGTTCCATCTAACAGGTTCCTTACCTTTGTCTATTTTATCTTTATGAGGACATTTTGCATCATAATGATCGACTCTTCCACAAGAAAAGCATTTGAAAGGCAGCTTACCTCTAAATCTTCCAGTTTCCCGTTGGAGGTTCTTGACAAAGTTTGATTCTTCCTCTTCTTCTGACATATGTCCTGACTCATAGTAATCTCCTTTGCCTAAAGCCTTGAATGCAGCTTCTCTCCTCTCTGATGGTCCTCCTTTTCTCATTTCTTAAGCAGTTAGAATTCCATGTAGCTATGACATGGTAAGGCTCTGTAGATTCTGCTTTTCTTCTATGGCATAAACTTTTGATTCAAACTTAGAAGACAAAGATCTTAGAACCTTTTCAACCAAAACAACCTATTTTATTTCTTCACCCAAGTTTCTCATACAATTAACAATCTCATCTATGCAAAGGACATAGTTAGCCAAACTTTCATCATTGTGCATTCTGAGATTTTCATACTAAATTCTGAGGGTTTGAATTTTTGCTCGTTTTACCTGTTCATATCCTTCATAGCTTAGAATGATCTTGTCCCATATTTCTTTTGCGGTTTTGAGCTGCATAACCTTGATGAATTCTATTTGAGATAGACTCACTAATAGAGTATTGATAGCCTTTACATTTGTTTCATATTGCTTCTTCTCAGCCGGATCTGTACGAGTAGCTGATGGAAATGTGTACCCTGTATCTATGATATCCTAGACTTCTGTACCAAGAGATTGAATATAGGCTATAATTCTTACCTTCCAATAAACGAATTTGGTCCCATAAAAAATTGGTGGCCTAATCGAGGCTTCTCTCTCGTAGTTGCTCATGATGATAGATCTTCCTTCAGGCGATCAAGCTTCTTCTGAAGGACCTTCTCTAATACCAATTGTTGGAAATAATACTCAGAGGGGGCGTGAATCAGTATCATTAAGTCAAATATTATTTATTTCACACCCAGATCATATACAATACTTCAGTTAGAGAAAACCGCGTATATACGCAACTTTAGATAATAAAACCCGCGTATACAATGCAGACTTATAATTTAGTGTATTCTACAGATGTTGATCATTAATCTGTGCATCAGAGCCATATAAACAGTAACCAGGAACAGTAAAAATAGAGCAGAAGACAATCACACACAAGAACATAAGATATAAGGTGGAAACCCAATGTGGGTGAAAACCACCTGCTGTAATTCATCTCTATCTTCTTTTAATTAGAAACTTCTTTTTACAATGATTCTGTACTAGTGCAGACTTATACCAGTACGCAGACTACAACCTGCAGATAGCTACAACCCTCTCTCATTCTCTAGCATCTCCTGGAAGGGAGCTACAACCCCCTTAGCTCTTGTACTTGCTGAGATACTAGTACATAGGTGCTGACCTACAGAAGGCTACAACCTTATCATTTCTTCCAGGGACCACGTTTCATCAATTTTCAGATTGGATCCATGAATATCAAACAAACATCAAGTATATGTGCATCAACGAATATCCTTTCGACAAGAACTGCTAATCAACTAATAACTTCACAAAATGCTGTAATCAGAAAACAATACTAGTAACCAGACACCAATGCTAAACCTAGAACGTTGTAGTAATCCACAGTAGTTGCTAAAACAGATTTCAAGAGATGTACGCTACTTCACTGTGTATAAACTTGCATACATACACAACTGAAACAAGGTCAACCTACGTATATGCTTTCTTCTCTAGTTGAACCTGCGTATATTCACGTTTTTGGAGAGCCGAACCTGTGTACAGATTTATAAAAGAACATTCACCCTTTACACTTAAACAATCTTCGGTTACCCAGATTATCAGATTTATAGATCTAAGTATGTGCCAATTATAATAGTTCAAATCACAAAAAGATATTACTATTCAAGCCTTGAGATCTCACCCATCAATATAACTTATCTATCTTGTAATGCTCAGGTTCCTCCTTGATTCAGATTCAGCCACACAAACCAATCACTTGCACGTCTTCAGATATTCAATACATCAAATAATCCTTGCCTAATGATCTCCTTCCTCTTTTATAGTCTTAGGCCTTTCACAATACCAGGGTCCAAAACCATAACAAACCAATACCATGGACCCAATACTTGGGATCAACACATCTGACAAGATACTATGGTCCAAAACCATAGGTTCAAATACTAAGGACTAAATACCACGGACCAAACATAACTTCTCCAACATGTACACGCTTTTCCTTGCGTGAAAGTGCATGTATACGCATACGCGACTTTGGAATGTCTAACCCGCGTGTATATGCAGCTTGATCACGATGAACCTACGTATATATATTTTTCTTCATTCTGAGAGCCTTAACTGAGATCTGTTACCAGAGTGAGTTTCCATCAAGGAAAACACCTGTGCCGCACCTGTGCCATAGAGCCAAACCTGTGTCATAATGCCAACAAATCCAACATATTTACTATCCATGAAGCATATATAAGATACATGGCCTGAAAAATTCAAGGATGAAGTACGAGGTCTACGACTTCGCGTAGCCATGGATGGTGTCAACCCATATTCCATTCAAAACAACAAATATTCTATTTTTCTTATAGCAGTGATCAATACCAATACCCCCCCATGGTTTTTATGTCAAGAATGAACATCTTATGTTGTCTCTCATAGTCCTTGGTAGAAGACAAGTGAAGAATATTTATGTCTACTTACAACCATTGGTAGATGAATTGAATGAATTATGGGAAGGGATACATGTGTAGAATGTATCAAGACCCATCCCAACAAAGAGAATTTTTACATTGCATGGCATATGTTCTTACACCATACATGATTATCTATGCTTAGGAGTTTTCTCTAGTAAAGTAGATTTTTATTTATTTTTTTATATACGTAACAAGATTGTTTCACATATATTTAATTAAATTCACTACAAATGTTCTGATCTTCATGGTTATGAACATTCCAACATGTATACAATAATTTCTTAGGTCTTGTAATAAAAGGGTATCATGGATGTAAATGTTGTGGACCTTTTTTGAAGGCTAGGTGATCTGAAGACCTGCAAAAGAAAATGTATGACTACTCTAGGGTATTCCTCTCTAAACAACACCCTTACATAAGAAACATCCATTTTCAATGATAAACTAGAGATAACCCAAAGGCATTTAATAATGGCATCAACTGAATGGCTTAGAGAATATAAGAAAGAGAAGGAGAAGGAGTTTTCATAAATGTTCAATTCAAATGGGGAGCTTATGTTCGATGACACAAAATTATTCAATGCCTATGTTGAGAAATTTCCTATTGGATGAAAAGTAAATCTATACTTTATGATATCCCATATTGGTTTCCTACAATTAAAATGTTTGAATGGTTTACTACCTTTTTATTTCTAGATCCTCTTTCTAGATTTCTCACAAATTGAGCTTCTTATGCATCTCATTCGTAGTTGGAATGATGAGAATCCTTCGCTTCTTTTTCTTTCTTTGATACATTGAGGGTTGGTTCCGTTAACCTTTATCTCTCTTTTTCTATTCTCATTTCACATGTAGTCAGGATTCCATCTAGTTCATCAATTGTCATATTTTCCAAATATTTCATTTCTTCAATGAGTAAGACATTTCCATTGATATCAAGGGAACATAATTCAATACTTTCTTAATAATTATTGATTCATTAATATTTTCATGAACTCGTCTCATTGTATTAACAATCCCATTGATCTTGTAATTTTTTCTTTTTTACTGATCTTTAAATTCAAAAATTCCATTCTAAGAGTTTCAAGAGTTGGCCTCTTTACCTTTTCATATCCTTCATAGCTTCATTGAATCTTGTCCCAAATATCTTTAACATGCACATACATCATTACGTTGAATTTTTTTTACTATGCAAAGCCACATAATGACGCAGGAGGTCAATTGAACAACAATTAAACATCAATTGAACAACAACTGAACAACAACTGAACAACAATTGAACAACAATTGAACAAAAATTGAATAGCAACTGAACAACAATTGAACAGAATTCGGTCCCACGTTGACTTTCCCCTTTGAAGACAACACTTCACTATACGTCGTTGATCTCTTCTCTCCAGATCTAACAGTCGGAAGTGACATCGCAAATCACAATTTCTCATAGCCAAGGTTTAGTCACTCCTATATGACGTGATGCGATATAATCCAATGGTCAGTAATAAGCAGTCATTCAACAGTTGACAGCGATATGGCACAAGGAACTTGCGCGACGCTACCCGCCTCACAGAGGCGATATGTTTTATAAACCTTGATCTATGAAAATTTGGGTCTGGGTTTAGACTTGAAATATGATCACATTAAGCCCTGATATCCATTGGATAATAGAATCAATCAATCCTACGACCTGCAGGTCTACAAAAAACACACAGATTATCAAACAGCTTAACCCCGTAGTTGACTATGACATAAGCAGTTGAAACATAGATTGATGGTTAGGATGGAGTATGGGCCTTCAACCACGATCAAGCCTTTCTATGCTTTTCTACACCCATGATTAATAATAATGACCGCGATTAACACTTAAATACTGAGATTAACAATTAAAATATGAAAGATAGGGAAAATACCCAGATGCACTTTAGAACGCAAATTCACAGAAGTAAATGAGAGACTTCACCAGAATTGACACGTAATCACACATGGAATCAATTTCTTCAATATAATGATAATTACATAGTCTTAGACCTCTCACTTAATTAGAGCAATTTTACAAACCTCTATTCCAACCTCAAAGGCTATCTATCACTCAACTCTCACCTCTCACTCAATCCTCAATCATCTCAGCTAATCTGTTTTCATTACATTTTCTTCTTTTTAAGAATTAAGTCCTATTCTAACTGTACGAACAACTCGATCTCTATTTTTAATCAATCTAACAACCAAATCTCTATTTTCAAGCTCTATTACACACCTATGCTAACAAATTTATTCCTCGATCTAAAATAAGACAATTTCCTAACTATTACAACAATAAATTACAAATCATTTTCGAGATATCCAACCCTATCGACCAAAACTGACTTTTAACCACTCAAGTCAGTGAAATTCAACTCATTTAGCCACAACATGTGAAAAAGCCATCACATTGTTGGCTAAGTTGAGATGCTTCTGCATCAGACTCCTAAGGAAGAAAAGAATCATCCCTTAGACATTCAGGGTTTACTCCATACTTTTACAACTCTAGTGTTGTCAACCAACTAGCATCCTCCACTGGTTGTCCTTTCCATTTGACTAGATATTGAAAACAAATCTTTCCTCTAGTTCTTTTGGATACTCTTTTCTCCAAAAAAACTTCCACCTCTCTCTTAACTGTGTTTGCCATTTGTTCTTCCAAGTTCAAAGTTTTCTCTTCAGCTTCTGTAGTTTCCTCCTGTAGCTCTATCTTTGTATCTTTGTATGGATATAAATCTGCAACATTGAAGATAGGTGATATTCCAATCCCTTCTACAATTCAATTTCATAAGCATTAGCTGAAAACTTTCTTACAATTCTACATGGTCCTATCTTTTTCATGTTTAGTTTATTGTAAGTCTTAGCAAGAAATCTTTCTTTTCTCAAATACACCATCACTAAATCTCCCACTTGGAATTCTTTCTCTCTTCTTTTCATATATGCTCTATGTTTTTATTTGCCACTACCTTCGTACAATCTTCCTCTGACATCCTCTCGTAGTCTCTGCATCTACTCTACAAACTCTTCAGCCTTTTCACTTCTTGTCTCCTGTTTACCCAAATTTTTGAGCTCATACACACCTCTTGGATTCATCCCAAAAAAAATTGTAATGTACTCATTCCAGTACTTTAGTTTGGAGTGTCATTATAAGAAAACTCAGCCTCAGCTAGTGCTAAATCCCATTGCTTAGGATTTTGATACACTAAACTTCTCAATATGTTTCCCAAGCTTATGTTTACTACTTCGATCTGTCCATTTGTTTGAGGATGGTATGTTGAACTGAAACTGAGGTTAGCTCCTAGTTTCTTCCAAAGAGTTCTCCAGAAATTCCCTACAAACTTTGTATCTCTATCAGACACAATACTTACAAGCAGTCCATGTAATCTTACAATTTATGAAAAAATATATCAGCAATATGTGTTGCATCACTAGTCTCTTTAAATGGAATGAAATGTGCCATCTTGGAAAATCTATCTATGACAACATAAATGGAATCATCCCCCCTTTGAGTTTTAGGTAACCCCAAAACAAAATCCATGCTAACTTCATCCCATGGGCGATCTGGTATTAGCAATGGTTGGAACAATCCTGTATTCTGGGTTCTCCCTTTGGCATGTTCACATATCCTACACTTCTCAACAAATCTCTTAACATCAGACTACATATTTGGCCAATAATAAAAAGTATTTACCTGAGCAAAGGTTTTTCCTTGTCCAAAGTGACTAGATAATCCTCCACTATGTTTCTCCTTTATTATGCTTTCCCTCATAGAACATTTGGGAATACACAAATTGTTGCCTTTAAACAATAAACCTCCTTGGATAAGATAATCCAACCACTGATTTCAGTTATGAAGTATTGGATTTTGTACTTCTGTGTAAATATGTTTGAAATCTGCATCGTCTTTATACATTTAAACCATTTCTTCAAATCCTACAATACCAACTTTTAATTTTTGGATAATGAAATTTACCCTGCTTAAAGCATCAACGAATTTGTTCAACTTACCACTTGTGTGATTTCTCACAAAAGTAAAGCTCTGCAAAAACTCTACCCACTTGGCGTGTTTCTGGTTCAATTTTGGCTAGTTGTTTATGAACTGTAATCCATGATTGTCAGAATACAATATAAACTCCTTTGGTAGCAAATAGTGTCTCCATTTTTTAAGGTTTGTACAATAGCATAAAATTATTTATCATAAGAAGAATACTTCCTCTTCGCTTCATTTAATTTCTCACTAAAATATGCTATCAGTCTCTATTCCTGACTCAAAACTACTCCAATTGCAACTCCACTAGCATCAGTTTCAACTTGAAATACTTTTCCAAAATCGGGTAAAGCTAAAACTTGTTTCTCTGTGATTTTCCTCTTCAACAACTTAAAATTTTTGTCTACTACTTCTGTCCACATGAACAGCTAATTAGTGTCCTTGATTGTTTCAAGAATTGATCCACAAATCTGACTAAACCCTCTGTTAAATTTCCTATAAAAACTTGCAATACCATGAAAACTTCTTACCTCAAATATATTCCTCAGAGTAGGCCAGTTCGAAATTGCTTTAACTTTCTCTAGATCCATTTTTAACCCTTCTTTAGAAACTACAAATCCCAAGTAAATTAATTCTTCTTTCATGAAACTACATTTCTTTAGATATATCAGTAGTTTCTCTTCTTGCGGAGTTCTTAAAACCAATTTAAGATTCTCTACATGTTCTTCTTTACTTCTGCTAAAAACTAGAATATCATCAAGATAAACAATAAAAAAATTGCCTGCATATTCATTTAAGACTTCATTCATCAATCTCATGAACATGCTAGGTATATTAGTGAGTTCAAAAGGCATCACTAACCACTCATACAACCCACTATTTGTTTTAAATGCAGTCTTCTATTCATCTCCTTCTCTAATTCTTATTTGATGATATCCACTCTTCAGATCTATTTTAGTAAAATACTTTGACCCACTAAAACAATCCATCAAATCATCCGTGCATGGTAAAGGAAATCTATACCTGATAGTGATCTTGTTTATGGCTCTGGAATCCATACACATACACCATTCAACTCCTTTCTTTGGATTGAGTATTGTTGGTACAACACATTTACTAAGACTCTCTTTGATTAGTCCCTTATCCATCAGTTCTTGCACTTATATTCCAACTTCTGCATTCTCTTGAGGATTTAATCTGTACGCTACTTTGTTTGGCAAACTTGCTCCTCGTATTAGATCAATATGATGACTAATACTCCTGATTGGTCGTAATGCATTTCGCAACTCGTGCACAATAATATCAACAAAATCATTTAACAATGTTTTGATTTCTTCAGGTAAATCATCTAAGCTTGTGTAAGTTAAAATTACCTTACATCTCCCTACGATAGCAAAATGCATTTCTTCACCTTTTCCTACTTCTTGCAACAACTCCTTTCCACTCATCAGCATAACACTGTTTCCAGGTGCTCCTTTGTCAACGTCATGCTTCAATGGTAGCAGTGTATGTTTATTTCCACTCTTCTTCAGAGTATAAGTATTTTTCCTCCCATAATGAATAACTTTCTCATCAAACTACCACAGTCTTCCCAACAATAGATAACATACATCCATTGCACTTATATCACATAATATCACATCCTTATATGTACCAATCTATATCTCTACCTTGCATTATTCTGTCACAATAGTCTGATGTCCTTTCTGCAACCATGACAGTTTGTAAGGAGTAGGGTGTACTATCTTCAATAACCCTAGCTTGTCCACCATCTCTGTAGAAACAAGGTTATCAGTGCTTCCACTATCAATTATCACTTTACAACATTTACCTTTGGATTTGCATGTAGTTTTGAATAAACTCTTCCTATGCACTAGTTCTTTAGTCTCTTTCTCTACCTTAAGCAATGGCATTTTCAATAACAGGGATTCTCCTACTTTAGGGGATTCTTCCTTTTCTATAATTTGAGGTGTTTCTAGCTTTACTTTAGCCACATTTGCATTACTCTTACTTGTTCTTCTGTTATGAGGATAGTCCCACGATACATGTCTCCATAATCCACACATGTAACACCAAATATCTCTTCCTCGGCCTCTTCCCTGGGTACAAATATTCCTCTATTAAAATCTCCCCTCTGTGGTGGTCTACTACTTGAACTTCCTGTTTCGTGCTAATGTTGCTGAAACCTTGGTCTGGTAGTTCCTCTACCTCTTATCGAACTTTTCCCTCTATTCCTATGATTTTGTTTTCTCAACATCTTCTCTTTTGTCTTCAAGCCTGCTTGATAGGTATCTTCAATGGTCTTCAGACTCAGCAAGCTGATCTCATCTTGTATGTCATATCTTAAGCCATTGATATATCTAGCTACCTTCTCCATATCATCCTCTACATGTCCTGCTGTAATACTCCATCTATAAAACTCTTTCGTGTATTCTTTAACAAACATTCTTTTTTGCTTTAAATTCTGTAACTGTTTGAAAAGATTTAACTGATAATCATTTGGCATAAATTTAGCTTTCATTTTACTCACCATTTTGTCCCATTTCTTGATCTTGGACTTTACTTTTCTTGTTTTGGATGTTTGTAGTGCATCTCACCAAATAGCTGCATGACCCTTCAATCTCGTAACTGCAAATTTCACCTTCTTTCTGTCATCAACCTCTTCATAGTCAGAATATTTGTCCAATGAACCGATCCCATTCATTAGCTCTTCTGCATTGAGACTCCCTTCATACACAAGAATTTCCACCTTTGGTTTCCCACCTAATTTAGCCAACATATTGATAACTTTGGTAGTTTGATTCTCCTCCTCTTCTTCTTCCTCAGAAGATTCTTCTACAACACTAGCATCTCTTTCATTAAGTGCTCTCATCTGTGCAGTCTCCATTATGTCCATCCTTGTACGTAGACACTGGATCTCCTCCAGCATAACTGCATTTGCTTCAAGTCTTCCTCGACCTATGCCAGCTCCTCTCCCTGGCGGCATGTTTAATGCAGTCAAACTCAATATTTGTTGTCTGATACCAAAAATGACACAGGAGGTCAATTACACAACAACTGGACAACAATTGAACAACAATTGATCAACAACTGAACAACAATTGAACAACAGTCAGTCCCGCATTGACTTTCCCTTTTGAGGACAACAATTCACTCTACGTCGTTGATATCTCCTCTCCAAATCTAACGATCGACAGTAACATCGCAAATCACAATTTCTCCCAGCCAAGGTTCATTCACTGCTGAATGATGCGATGTGATATAATCCAACAGTTAGAAATCAAGAATCATCCAACAGTTGACAACGATATCGCACAGGGAACTTGCACGACACTACCCGCCTAACGAAGCCGATATGTTTTATAAACCTTGATCTATAAAAATTCAAGTTTAGGTTTAGATTTATCTCCGATCACTTTAAACCCCGATATCCCTTGGATAATAGAATCAATCAATCCTATGGCCTGGGGGTCTACAACCAACAAATAGATTATCAAACAGCTTAACCCCACAGTTGACTATGACGTAAGCAATTGAAACTTAGATCGATGGCTAGGATGGAGTACAGGCCCTCAACCACGATCAAGCCTTTCTATGCTCTTCTACCCCCGTCATTCATACTAATGACTGCGATTAACACTTAAATACTGAGATTAACAACTAAAATATGAAAAATAGAGAAAATACCCAGATGCGCTTCAGAACGCAAATTCACAGAAGTAAATGAGAGTCTTCACCATTTGACACGTAGTCACACATAGAATCAATTTCTTCAATATAATGATAATTACAAGGTCTTGGCCTTCTCACTCAATTACAACAATTTTACAGACCTCTGTTCCAAACTCAAAACCTATCTATCACTCAACTCTCACCTCTCACACAATCTCAATCATCTCAGCTAATCCTTTTTCATTACATTTTCTTCCTTTTATGAATCAAATCCTATTCTAACTATACGAACAACTCGATCTCTATTTTTAATCAATCTAACAATCAAATCTCTATTTTCAAGCTCTATTGCACACCTATCCTAACAACTTTATCCCTTAGTCTAAAATAAGACAATTTCCTAACTATTACAATAATGAATTACAGGTCATTTTCAACCAACACATTAAATACACTAATAAATATAATAATAATACTATATATTACTAGATATTATTTTATTATTATAACAAATATTGTTTTTTAATGAGACATGTAAATTCTACTTTGAACATTCAAAAAATTTCTCTCTTACACTGAGTTGCAGAATCAATTTTTAACCTTTAATATTTTATGTATATATATAGATAGATAGATATAATAGAATATAAATATAATAAAATATAAGAAAATTATGTCTCCGCCACAAGCTACTTGGTTAAATACATTACATTAAGGAATCTCTAGGATAAATCTTGTGAGTGTTTATAGAATGACTTTTTCGTGATTTAAAACAGGTCACTGCCAAAAAAAATGCACTAAACTATCTAATTAATAATGAAAACGTCAGACATACGAATGGCTTCTTTGAATGCTAGTTTTATTAAAGAAGTATCTTTCTTTCTCATTGCTCGAGAGTATTTATGGATCATACTTTTGACTCTTCATTGTAGTCAACATTATGATGCCAATTTTATGAGAGTTCACAATGATGGTAAATCGAATTTAAATGGGTAATTACAGAAAGTACGATCAACCTCTATGATGCCCTAAACACAAACGGGTTCTCTCTATGACAACTTCAGTACCCTGACATATAATGAACAGTGCTTTGCAATGCGGTGACATATAATTAATAATGTAGTCACACTCTTCGCTTGGCTATTAATTTCCACATTCTGGGTCAGATCATTATTTCCATGTACCTTTTTACCTTCATCCGAGAAGTGTCGTTGGTCGTTGTTTCTTTTATGGCTGCTCGAGTAGCTTTCTAAGCCTGGTGCAACATATCATCTTGCATCACCACTGCACTAGTTCAGAAGAGACGTGTAACTTTTATTGAAAAAAGTCATTTGAATTTATGCAGGCCACGAGAAAAGCATGAATAAAGAGAAGAATTTGCATGCACGAATAGGTTCGGGACCAAATCCTTCATTTATCGCTATCGCTGATCCCCTTATTTTCCCGGATGTGCAACTAAGCTCCGTATTGTATAGAACCGCCTTCATGAAATAACCTTCCATGTTCTTTCATTATGATATGTTTCTGGAAGCGCTGTTCCAATATCCGTTGGGAAAAGCATAAGATAAGAGCAAAAAGGAACGGAAAAATATCTTCTAAGTACTGAGAAGGCCATGATAAGAAGTGGCTAGAAAAGTAGTAATGAAACCTAGACCATTAAAAGCCAAGGAGCTACTCCTTCCCTATTAGCGTTAGTGGACAATGATCCAATTTCCAAGAGCATAAGTCGTTGATCATGTAAATTGATTCGGATTTAATTGATTAAATAGTCTTTAAATTTGGTTGAGGCTAAGCCGATGCTACCTCAAATGGAGTAATGATATGCTTCTTAAATAAACAACCAAAATCAAAATATGATAAAATACACAATATTTTATTAATTTAAACTAATGCCGAAAATTGATTATATAATACATAACGAGGTCTCTTTATAAAAAAATTCAATACCTACTCAACTACACTTAACTTGTCTAACTTGTCTACTTAACTGCAAGTGATTCATACTAAACACAATAAGTTCAACTTACATTGAAGATTCTAATTTTACACAATCTAAAACAAACAAAACACAAATTTTACATAATCTTTATGGAATTATATAAAAACATGAATTTCGTGCATGTTTTATATTGAATATATATATAGATAGTTACTTTTCACCAACATTATTTCATATTGGTTGAATATTGTATATGGCCAAACAATAGAAGAATAAATCATCACTATAAAATATTGAAATTATAAGTAATGTCAATAATGATGAATTAAGTAATGTCAATAATGATGAATTAGTGTTTTTATAGAGTGACATTTGAAGTTGGTGAGAGAGATGTTTTTACCAAAACAAAGAAAGATAGAGTGAAAAGTTTTTTTTTTCAGAACTATGAGAGATACCATATAAATAATGTTTAAATGTTTTTTCCATTTGCCATAAAAAATCTTTTTTTCCTTAAGCGAGAGTGGTACCTTCTATTCAATTAATTAAAAGTTACATAATTGTACATAAAGAACAAAGGTGGTGTGGCCCACCAAACTGACAAACCAACACCAACTTTTGTTACCGAGGCAGCATTACATATCTTGGGCCGAGGGCCCACAGAACAATACTATATCTTTTTCGAAGACCGAGCGATCTTGATCCATAGATCAAACGGTTATAAAGCATTCCGGGTGGCCGACATGCACACCCTTTAACTAATAAATCGGACCCGATAAGACCATTGAACCACATTTAAAAGTCATTTTGGGTCCATTTGGGGAGTTAACCCCCGAGCACCTTATCTGCCCGAAATCCACCATAATTGCACGACTCCAGGATGATAGGGCAACAAACACGAAACTTAACCTTCTTATCATACCAGACACTTGATAAAAATCCAGCCTAAGTAATTTTGGGTCTGATTCAATTGTTAAAATTCTTGTTGTTGTCCTCACGAAATCCATGGGTTTGCTGCGATTGCACCAACTTGCCACCATTTTAAAAGTGTTCTCAACCCAAAAACTTAAAAGGCCCTTCTTAATGTTATGAGGGTCCATGCGAATACTAGTCCTGCTTATAATTTCCCGCCCAAGAACCATGGTTGTGAATAGTTCCAGGAGCATTTTCCTGCCCGAAAACCATGTGCAGACTATAGAGGGGTATCTGACCTCCTGCTCGCACTTTGCCATATATTGTCTTCCCTTGTGGACCAAAAATCCTATATATCCATCAGTCTTCATCCTGCATATTTTCCTTGCTTTGATAGAACTCTCTATCTAAGGCCGCCTGTTTGGAGCATTCTTCCCGCAGACATCCTTAGGGAGTCCTTATCAAGTCATATCTTATGTTGCTTTTGGAACAGAGCACACCTTCATTTACCAAATTATCCGCCAATCTGTTGGCTATTCTATGCACATGGATAGAGCTAAGGGTTCTCATGGTCTTGAAGTGTGATCGGATACATTGATAAACTTGTAGTAACCTCCAGTGCCTTGACACTTTCTCTGGTACTGAGCCATTTCCAATTCTCTTGATCAAATTAATTATCAGTTTGGAATCACCTTCAATTAAGGTGTTGTGTAGATTTGACTCCCTTAAGATTTCTAGGCAATGCTCCATGGCCATGAGCTCTGCCATATTATTGGCGGCCCTCCCCAAGTGACTGTGAAAGATTGTTTGTATGACACCCTTTTCATCTCTTATGACTCCTCCATAACCAGCTATACTAGGGTTTCCTTTTGAGGCTCCATCTATATTACACTTCATAAAACCCTGTGGTGGAGGTTGCCAAAATTCCTTATCAGCAGTGATATGCCTAATCATCTTACTTACGCCCTGAGGGCAAAGCCCCTGCGGTCCCAAACTAAGTAGAATCTACTCTTCCTAAACTTGAGGCTGATTTTCAAGGGGGGTTTTTATGAGGGCTCCTACAATCTCTTTGATCTGACTTAAAATCTGAGCCATTATGCTCTGGGGTGATCCAAACTTGTTCTTGAAGATTATGTTGTTGCATTCTTTCCATACATCCCAGATTATAAAGCCTAGAATCAAAGCCCATGTTTTGTTGATTATTTCATTTGCAGAGAAATTTTTCCTCCAATTCCTCAAAGTACTAGTGATGCGTCCCATGTCCCTATCTATTTGTCTAAAGATCGATGCCATCCAATTCCACAAGATGGAGGTTAATGGGCAAAGGTTGAGAAGATGTTCCATAGTTTCTTCTTGTGATTCACGTAGTTGGCATCTAGATGGACTGGCTACCCCTCTTTTCCTAAGGTTTTCCCAAGTCAAAATCTTTTTATGCTACACTAACCACATAAACAGTTTGATTTTCATCCAGTTTTGGTTTTGCCATAGGTCCTTCCATACCTGATCCGGGGTTGGGAAGTCAAGCCCCAGTGTTATTCGTTTGGCCTATTTGAGCTTGAAGTTGCCTTCATCATTTTTACCCCATCTTAGTTGGTCTGAAGATATTGATTTCAGAATCTTTCTTTGTTCCAAGATGACTTTAAGAGCTTCTGCCTGGTCTTTCAATAGAGAATCATCATTATATACAAGGCTCTTCCATATTCTCCATTTTCCATCACTTCTGTCCTGATCCCAAAAGTCCATTACTTTGAGTAACCCTTTTTCATCAGTATCATACTTGAGATTGGCAAATTTTCTTTAATAGTTTAGGTTCTTGTTAACAATTATCTTCCTAGAACCAAGCAAGGTCTCCATCTCTGATCTCCCATAAATTGTGTTCCTGAACTAAGGCCCTATTTTCCCAAGCTTTGTTCCAAATTTGGGAGCCTTTGGTGAGTCTAGACATCCTGATGTAGTCCATTTCTTACCAGTTGTTTGCATATTTCTGTTTCCATACTTTGGCCCAAGGGGAAACTGATTCTTTTAGCCATCTCCACCATAGTTTTACCCCCAAGACTTTGTTTAGTGTTTCTGGGTCATCAAGTCCCAAACCTCTGTGTATCTTTGGTTTGCATATCTTATCCCAAGCTACCAAAGCCCATTTCTTTTTTCTTCCCCCTTGCCCCAAAGAAAGTCCCTTTGGATATTTTTGATGCTTTGCATTACTTCTTTAGGAGCTGGAAGGGCTAAAAGCATGAAGATGGGGACAATTTGAAGGATAGCTTTTCTAAGCACTAGCCTTCCTACTAAATTCAAAGATCTGCTTGTCCATTTCTAGATTTTGTCTTCAAGTTTATTAATAACCAGCTCCCAAACTGCTTTGCTTAAAGGTTTGTTTGTCAGAGGTACTCCCAAATATTTGGAGGGTAGAATATCCCTTTGGAAGCCTAGAATTATAGTCAGGTTTCTCTGAATAGCAATATCAGTATTAAAATAGAAATTTTTTTATTTACTTAGGCTTACCTCTATCCCCACAAACAGACCAAAGTCGTTCATGATTTTCTTGAAGGCTTGTGCTTCCTTGACCGTGGGTGTACCATGCAGCATGGTGTCATCCAAAAATTGTTGATGGGACAAGGCATCCCCATTTAAAGTCAGTTTGAGACCCTGGACTTTTCCTTCTTCTTTATCATATTTGATTGCATTTCCTAGCCATTCCATCATGAGAATAAAGACGAAGGGTGAGAGCGGACCTCCTTGCTTGAGTCCTCTCAAGGGTTTAAAAGTCTTGGAGGGTTAGCCATTTAGCAGGATTGAAAAACTTGGGCTGGTTACAAGGGCCATTACCCATCTAATCCAATTATCGTCAAAGCCATATGCTATCAGTAATTTCTTGATGTAAGCCCAGCTCAACTTATCATAAGCCTTTTCTAGGTCAGGCTGAATGATAATACCTACCTACTTATTGCTCTTAAGAGAATGAACCACCTCATGAGCTTGAATGATGTTATTAAGAATTTGCCTGTCTTCTACATATCGAGTTTTCTCCTCAAATAGTAGAGTTGGGAGAAGGGGTCTTAAGTCTGTTCGCAATTACTTTTGAAATAATTTTATACACCCCGTTGCATAATGCTATGGGTCTAAATCTGTCTGGTGTGATGGCATTCTCCTACTTTAGAATCAGTGCTATGAAAGAGGTGTTGAGCGCCTTTAGAACAGTTTTGTTTTTCCTTGAGTCCTCCACGACATCGAGGATATATTGCTTGATTATTTCCGAGCATGCTTTGAAGAAGTCAACTTTGAAACAATCTGGCGTTGGAGCTTTCCCATTTAGCATTTCTTTGATGACTTCGCTGATTTCCTCTTCATTCACTGGCCTGTTAAGATTATATTTGTCTTCTCTTGTCACTAGCTTGGGAATGTATTTTGTGAATTCCTTGATGAATTGAGATCTGTCTACGAGAGGCTCCTTGGCTATGCCTTGGAAATGCTGAACCATAACAATTTCTATTTCTTGATGTGTAGTGAACTGGTTTCCCTGAGTATCTTTGATTTTTGTAATCCTCTTATGCGACCTATGATCCATGGTAGATTTGTTAGAAAACCTTCTATTCCTTTCTCCTTCTTTTAGCCATTGAACCCTCGATTTCTATTTCCAGAAAATATCCTCTCTCTTGCATAAGTCTTCCCATTCTTTTTGAACATATTCCGCTTGATCCTTACTCTCCTTGGTGAAGCCCTCTGAAATGAGGGTTTGGTTAATTTCTTGTAGTTTCCATGCTATTGCTTTTTTAGCTTCGAGTATATTGCCAAATTCATTCTTGTTCCAAACTTTAAGCCTTTGTTTGACATGTTTCAATCTCTGATGTAGAAGGAACATTTTATTACCCAGAGCTTGTGTATCTTGTATCCACCATCTTTCAATGTTGTTGATGAAGTCAGGATTGCTAAGCCAAATGTTTTCAAACATGAAAGGTCTATTTCTTGGAGTTCCTATAAAGGACACTTCAAGTTGAATAGGCTAGTGGTTCAAGCCTCCAAAAAGAAGTATCGTTGCTACCAAGTTATGGCCTGTGAGGATAAGGTCCTCCGAGATAATGAATCTATCAAGTTTAGAGGCCACTTGAGACCTTATTCTAGGTAAATATGCAATTACTTGTCTCTGTATCTACAAGCTTCATATTTTTTATGAAATTTTGAAATGCTATAGAATCTTTGCCTGGTAATCTGGTCCCCCTTTGTTTTTCCGATAAAGACCTGATCATATTGAAGTCTCCTCCCAGAATCCATGGGATAACTAGATGTCTTCCTCTTAACTCCTCCAATGAGGTTAGAAGTCTGAGTTTTTATTCTGGCTCTTGTGGACCATACACATTTGTGAGAAAATAAACTTCCTTGTCTCCCAAAGGTTGGATGACCACTGATAAATAGTTCCTGGATGCTTCAGCATCTAGGATAACAAGTTTCTAAGGGTTCCAGAGTGTGAGAATCCCTCCAGCTGCTTTGTATGCTTTAACTTCTAGATATCCATATTTTATAAGCCATTTGATGTGTATCTCTCTTATTTTATCTACTGAAAATTTTGTTTCCTGGATGAAAATCATGTCTAGCTTTTCTTCTTTCATTCTATTGCTAAGATTTATTTGTTTCATTTTACTTCCTAGACCCCTAATGTTCCATGTTGTGAGCCTCATTAAGAAATATTTGTAAATGAGTAACTAGTTAGGTCTTTCATCACACGTGAATTGATCATGAGTTTTCCACACTCTATCAACAACTCATTCTATTTTTTCCAACCCCTTTTCCTGCCTGGGTTCCTAGGAGCTAGTCCTGATGTTGCCTTCATTGTTTTAACCCCTTCATTGTCCTAACTGTCATGGTTTCTTTTGACGTCTGTACCTTTTGCCTGAGTTCTCCATAGGAATAGTTGTTGCACCCTATTAAACTCCTCTTGAGGTAGCGAATCCATTCCTTTAGTAGTTCCATGCTCTAGGAACTTTTCCAAATCTAGATGTTCCCTATCCAGGATATCCTACAGTTCATGATCCTCTCTTCCCACCTCGCTTGGGTCATTTCTTGGTCCTTATTAAGTTCCATAGTATTCAGCAAATACTCCTTTTTTTGGTTTTTTTGGGGTAAATCCTCCATGCTATCTTACTTTTTCTTCTTTGCAGTGTTATCCTCCAGTATCTGGTTCATTTTATCATGCTTCTCTTCTTCTTAAAATATCTTGAACATATTCTGACTAAACTGCTTTTCCTCACTGTCTTTCTTCTTGTTCCTTATCCCTCCTTTACCACTACTCCCCACTTTGTTATAGCTTTCACTTTTTTTCCCTGTGGTTGCTTTAGTTCTGCTTTCCATTTTATTTAAAGGGAAGTCTCTAAATAGATGCCCGTGTTCATGTCATTTGTGGCATCTGAAAGGAACATGCTCATAATCCACTGCTTGCACCCAGTTTTCATCAAAAACCTCTAGAATTATTTGATCCAGTAGAGCACCTGAAAGGTCCATCTCTACGCATATATGGGAAAAAGGAGGTGTATTTTCCTCACATTGTGGCCTCTGATATTTTAAAAAAATGCCCTAATTTATTTCCTATGGCTTTTAATGATTCTGGCTGCCAATAATCTAGAGGTAGGAAATAGAGCCTTACCCATACCGAAACTAAAGTGAATATCTCACACTTCGCTATGAAATTCATCACCCAAGGCCACATATAGAGGCCTACAACAACATAGAAGTAAGGCCCTCCTTCAAACACACTGTCTTTATCCTCTATGTTTGTAAAAGCTACAGTAAATAAACCCTTGGATCCAAGGTGCAGATGTATATCCCCCTTAGGTTTCCAATGATTCTTTATCCATGCATTTAAAGCATTCTACATTGGCCATAACCCCATGAATTTACAAATAAATGTATAAGCTGCCATAAGTTCCCTATGCGCCTGTAGTGCTGGATCACTTAAGACCACTCGGGGTGTGATGGTTGCCTTAGGCTTACATGGTCCAGTTTGATCTCTGGTATCGGCATTCAGATTATCTCCTTCTATTCACTTCTCTCGTCTTACTCCTTCGTGTGTATCTACCTACCCCCATGAGCTTTTGTTTTCATATTTCCCTCTCCCTAACTCCTCGGTGATGGGATCAGCCCTGATCACCTACGGCTTATAATTTATTGTTGATTGTAAAGTTGATTTTTTTTTGGTTGGCTGACTTTATGGCGCAGTATGGGAGGTTATGTCGTGAGGACAATTGTCCTCCTCCTTGGGCTCGCTTTTCCCTCCTCTTCACTATCCCCCAAAAACCCTAACTCCGACCATTCTACTGTTGGTCTACTATTCTGCTGCTCTGTCTAGGTCTCGGCACCTGGTCTCTCGTTGTTGTTTCGTGAGGGTTTCATTTGCCTAGCTCTAGGAATGATTTCCTCTGAGGGTTTCTATCTGCGCACGTTGGTGATGTTTCCTGCTTGGAGCATGAAGTTATGGGTCTGCAACCCCTGGTCTCAGTCTCTGCTTTCTGTCTGTTCGACCCTGGTTATGATTTTGGTTGTGGGTCTTTGTTATACGCTGGCTTCGATTATGCTGTTGGTTTCAAAGTGTTTGCTTTGTTGTTTGACTGCTTGCCTGGAATTTTGTTGCAGGTCATGGTTGCAGGGTGGCTCGACTCTCAGCTCTCATTCGGCATTCCACCAGAGGTGAGTTCTCCTTCTTTGCTTTCCATTTCTGCCTCGTTTTCTTTTGTCACTAACTATTCTTGCTCCTTGTGAGCAGTGGCCACTCTGTGACTGTGACCTTGGTCCACAGCTTCCTTCCTCGTTTGCATGGGCTCGACTCCTTCGGTAAGTCTCTCCTTAAACCCTTGCCTCTGCTTTCAGTTCTTTGTTTTTGTGGCTCCGTTTACTGGGTTCTAATGACCCTGCTTGTTGGCCACGCAGGTATACAGCTGGGCTCTCTGTTCGCTGGTCTCGTGCCCTGATACTTGCACTTGTATCAGGTAGGGTTTCTCCTTGTTTTGCCTCTATCTGTCTATCCATAGCGTTCTCTATTGGTAGTCTTCTCTGAGTCTGTTGTTGGTGGATTAGCTTCGGCCTCACTGTGTCTTGGCCTGTGTATTTATGCCTCCAACTATTTAACTTATGAATTGTAATTATATCGGTCCTATGGTGACCTCGTGGTTGTATTTTGGTGTTGTTACTGGAGGAACTCTGTTTTCATGGCTTGTCTGTATTTGGTGAATGTATAGTGGATTGTAACTATTCGATATCGATATATATACACAATGATTTCTTTTTTGTTAATTAAATAGAAAAGGAGAATGCTATGAGTTCTGTTGGTACCTGTAACTGTTTGCTTATTCCTTCGAAAGTGATTTACGTGATTCTTCTGCAAGCTCACTCCGTTGTTTTGCTTCAGAATTTCTTGTTTTTTTTTCAGAATGATTTCATGCTAGTTTCTATTCAATCCTATCATGATCATTACAGTAGTTGTTTCCTTCTTTTTTGTATAGATCACTGTAGAGTTATTGAACTGTCAGTAGTTACATTTAGTTATTACTTGATAACTGATAACTGTTCTTTCTTGACGGTATTCAAAAAGTAACTTTTAAACAAAAATAAAAAGAACGTAAACAAAAAAAAAATAGTGGGCTGAGACGGCCTCAAACTTAACATAAGGTCCTAAATGTCGTCACTATAAATTTAAATCAAAATTTAAAAAAAGAACTAACTGAAACTCATTCTATTTGCAAAGACAAACACTCTAGCCATGACATCCCATAGCTAGATGCTCCTGCATCAGGCTCCCGGGGTAGATGAAAATTCATGGCTCCGGTCCATGAGCTCTTCCATAGAATACCCTGTACGTTGTATCTGTCCTTCGTCATGCCACGAACTGTCCTCAATAGGGCGGTTCTTCCACTTGATGAGGTATTGTAGGCACTCCTTTCTTCGAGTCCCCCTGACCACCTGTGTATCGAGGATTCCTTTGATTTCAAGTGGCTGAGAAGAAGGCATTTGTCTCATCCACGAGCTACTATTTTCTTGGGTATCTCGTTTTGGTTGCGCCGAACTGTCCCCTTCAGGACTGGCAGTGTATGGGAATAAATCTGCCACATTAAAGATGGGTGATATTCCTATACCTGGAGGCAATTGTAGCTCATAGGCATTTTCAGAAAATTTACGGAGAATTTTGTGAGGTCCAATTTTCTTAAATTTCAACTTATTGTATTCGCCCTTAGGGAATCTTTCTTTGAATAGATGTGCTTGGACTTGATCCCCTACATTAAATTGTACCTCCCGTCGTTTCAGATCTACTTTCTATTTGTACCTTTGACTACTGTCCTATAATTTTGACTTCACCTGCTCATGTAGGTCATTAATTGCTCTTGCGAGATCTTCCCTGTTAGCACTTCCTCTCTCTAATTGTCCCAAATCTCGTAACTGATGCACTCCTCGAGGGTGCATTCCATACAATATCTGAAAAGGACTACTTCTTGTGCTTGAGTTGGTGAATCGTTGTAAAAAAAATCCGCTTGGGCAAGTATACGATCCCACATTCATGAATTTTCCCCAACTAGACTCCTTAGTAAGTTTCCTAAGCTCTTGTTCACCACCTCCATCTGCCCATCGGTATATGGGTGATAAGTAGAGCTGAAATTTAACTTTGTATCTAGCTTTTTCCAGAAGGTATGCCAAAATGTCCTATGAGTTTCACATCCTTGTTCGAAATAATGGACTTGGGTAATATGTGCAGTCTAACGAGTTCAGTGAAAAACAAGTGTGCTACATGGGTAGCATCATTGGTTTTCCTGCAACGAATGAAGTGTGCCATCTTGGAGAAATGGTCCACCACCACCATGATGGAGTCAAAACCCTCTTGTGTCTTTGGCAGACCCAGGACAAAGTCTAGACTAACTGAATCCCATGGTCTGTTTGGAATAGGTAAGGGTGTATACAACCCCGTGTTCTGACTGTGCCCTTTTGCCAACTGACATATCTTATACCTGATCACATATCATTGCATGTCTCTTTGCATCTTTGGCCAGTAATAGAAATGACTGAGCTGATCCAAGGTCTTATCAATGCCGAAATGTCCTTCTAGACCTCCATTATATTTTTCCCAGATGATGTTCTCCCTCATCGAACATTCTAGAAGACACAATTGTCCTCCCTTCAATAGCAGCTCTTCTTGTAAGTTATAGTCTAGCCATGGACTATTATTCCTCAACAAGGGATTTTGGCAGGCTTCATAAGCCTCCTTGAGATCTGCACCTGTTTGATACAAGTCCTTCAAGTGTTCAAAACCCAACACTTGTATCATGCTCTCCTGCAAGAGTAGAAGTCTTCTGCTTAATGCATCTACTACCTTGTTGGCTTGACCACTGATATACTGCAATACGAATGTAATACTCTGCAAGTACTCCACCCACTTTGTGTGTTTATCATTGAACTTATGCTGCTAAATAACATACTATAACGTAGAATTATCAGAAAACATGGCAAACTCATTACCCAACAAATAATGTCTCCAATGCTTCAATGCTTGAACGACGGCATCAAACTCCTTGTCATAAGACGTGTATTTTTGTTTGCTTTCATTTAAGTTTTCACTGAAATAAGCTACTGGTTTGTCTTCCTTGTCAAGTACATCTCCAATTGCTGTACCACTAGCATCACAATGTACTTGGAAAAGTTTGTTAAAATTAGGCAACCTCAAAATTGGCCTTTGAGTGATCTTTTTCTTCAATATCTAGAAGCTCTTCTCTGCAACTTCAGTCCAATCGAAAGGCTAACTTGCCTTTTTAATGGTATCCAACATGGGTGCACAGATTCCACTAAAATCCTTTATAAACTTGCGATAGAAACTTTCCAACCAGTGAAAACTCCGAACTTCGAACAGACTCTTAGTGGATGGCCAGCTAAGTATAGATGCAACTTTTCCTGGGTCCATTTTTAGCTCATTTTTTGAAATCACAAAACCCAAACAGACTAACTCCTTTTGAAAGAAAGAACATTTTTTCAAATTTATCAACAACTTATTTTGCTGCAACTTCTCCAGAGCATATCTAACGTGTCGAAAATGTTCTTCCCTGGTCTTGCTGAAAATCAGTATATCGTCAAGATACACAATTATGAATTGCCCAATGAACTCCTTCAACATCTCATTCATCAGGCACATGAAAGTGCTAGGGTCATTACTCAACCCAAATGGCATCACCAACCATTCATACAGACCTTCATTGGTCTTGAAAGCTATTTTCCATTCATCCCCTTCTCTTATTCTAATTTGGTGGTATCCGCTCTTCAGATCTATCTTCGAAAAATATGCTACTCCACTCAAGCAGTCCATCATGTCATCAACTCATGGCAATGGAAACCTATACCTGATAGTAATTTTATTTATTGCTCTTGAATCTGTACACATCCACCATGCGCCTCCTTTCTTGGGAGCTGAAACTGGTGGAACCGCACAGGGACTTAAACTTTCCCGTATCAATCCTTTTTCCAACAATTCCTATACTTGCTTCCTAATCTCTTCATTCTCCTTAGGACTCATTCAGTAAGTAGCTTTGTTTAGTAGACTAGCTCCAAGAATGAAATCTATGTGATGACTAATACTCCGCTTTGGTGGTAACTTATCCGGTAAATCATCCACCACAATGTCGCTGAATTCCTGCAACAAATCCTAGATTTCTTCAGGTAAGTTAGAAGTTTTAGTGTGCAACATCACTGCTCTCGGTCTCCTTGCAATGGCATACTTTATCTCATTATCTTCAATCTGTTTTAAACATTCTTTTCCTCCAATCGGCAGCACTTTTGTCCCACTAGTTTCTGTTGTTTTTTCTTCCTTGATGGGCACTAGGGTATGCTTAATCCCATCCTTGACAAACTTGTAATAGTTTGTTTTTCCATCATGAACAACTTTTCGGTCATACTACCATGGTCTACCTAGAAGGATATGACACACGTCCATGGGCATGATGTCACAAAACACCTTGTCCCTATACTTGGCAATATGGAACTCCACCTCGCACTGCTCATCAACTAGTAGTTGATGTCCTTTCTGTAACCAAGACACCTTATAGGGAGTTGGGTGCTTCAACCTTTTCAAACCAAATTTCTCCACCATCTCTATTGCAACCAGATTATCAGTGCTTCCACTGTCTATAATCAGTTTGCAGCATTTTCCATGTGACATGGGCACAATCCAGAATAATTCCTTTCTCTAGGTTTGTTCAGTTGTCTCCTTTGCTAGTTTTAGCAGTACATTATTCAAGACTAAGGCCTCTCCTGTCTCTAGTACATTCTCTACATCTTGGGGCGATGCCTTTGCTTCCTCTGTTTGAGGAACATATGCTCCTCTTTGTCCAACCTGTTCTCATTCAGGACACTCAAAGGACCTGTGCCCCCACTAGTGGCACTTGTAACACTGGTAGGCAACCCCTCTACCTCTGCCATCACCCCTCCCTCTCTGGTATGGCCTTCCTCCCCTAGTGCTACCTTCCTTTTCTGCTATCCCTGAGGTTGTTGAACTGCTACCTTCTTCACTATTGTTGGCAGTCCTTCCTCTGCCAAAGGATTACGCTTTCCCTCTGCTAGATCCACATCCTCCTCTGGCATTTTGCTTCCTTGTTATATTTTCTTTTTCCTTTAAGGCACTCTAGTATGCTTCCTCTATGGTTTTTTGAGAAAGAATAATTATCTAGTCTAATATCTCCAGCTTTGGGCCATTCAAAAACCTTGTTGTCTTTTCTGGGGTATCTTCAATGTAACCAGCTCTCATATTCACTCGATAAAATTCATCAGTATATTCTTTCACCGTCATTCCTCTCTGATTCAAATTCTACACCTGCCGATATAGAAAAATCTCGTAATCTTTGGGCAAAAACTTACCCTTCATCTGGCAACCATTCTAGTCCACCTTTTAATAGGCAACTTATTTGATCTTCTCCTTTCTGCTTGGACATTGTCCCACCATAAGGCCACATCTCATTTTATCTTGGTGGTAGTGACTTTAACTTTCCTATCTTCGTTGATCTCCTCACATTCAAAGTATTTGTCTAACTCACTAATCCAATCCAACAACACTTCTGTGGACAAACTACCATCATAGTTTGAAATCTCAGGCTTTGGATTACTACTAGCCAATAAAACTTACCTTAACAATATGATTTCAGGTCCTTCCTCATCTTATCCATCTATCGTAACTGCAGCTTCTTCATCACTGTCGTCTCCTCCTTCCAGATCCCTCCTCCTTCCTGCTTCTACCGCTAACAAATGGGAATTCAGGATCCTAATCTCTTCTCTCAATCCTATATCTACTACCCTTTGAATAGCTCTGCCACGACCTCTTCTTTCGTCTTTCATTTTGTAAAGAAAATCAAATTAACTTTAACTTGTCTCTGATACCAAAATTTGATGGGACCAGCCCTAATCACCTACGACTTATAATTTATTGTTGATTGTAAAGTTGATTGTTTTGCAGTTGGCTGACTTTATGGTGTGGTACAGGAGGTTATGTCGTGAGGAAATCTGTCCTCCTCCTTGGGCTCACTTCTCTCGCCTCTTCACTATCTCACAGAAACCCTAACTCCAACCATTCTATTGTTTCTCTAATATTCTACTATTCCGTCGAGGTGTTAGCACCTGGTCTCTGGTTGTTGTTTCGTGAGGATTTTGTTTGCCCAGCTTTAGGAATGATTTCCTGTGAGGGTTTCTATCTGCATGCATTGGTGATGCTTCCTGTTTCGAGCATGAATTTCCGGGTCTTGAACCCCTGGTCTCAGTCCTTAGTTTCTGTCTGTTTGACCCTGGTTATGATTTTGGTTGTGGGTCTCTGTTATATGCTAGCATCGATTATCCTGTTGGTTTTAAAATGTTTGCTTTGTTGTTTGACTGCTTCCCTGGAATTTTGTTGCAGGTCATGGTTGTAGGGTGGCTCGGCTCTCATCTCTAATTCGGCATTCCACCAGAGGTGAGTTCTCCTTCTTTGCTTTGTGTTTCTACCTCATTTTCTTTTGTCACTCACTGTTCTTACTCCTTGTGAGTTGTGGCAACTCTGCGACTATGACTTTGGTCCTAGGCTTCCTTCCTCTTTTGCACAAGCTCGGCTCCTTTGGTATGTCTCTCCTTAAACCCTCACCTCTACTTTCAGTTCTTTGTTGTTGTGGCTCTATTTACTGGGTTCTACTAACCCTGCTTGTTGGCCATGTAGGTCTAAGGCTAGGATCTCCATTCACTGGTCTCGTGCCCTGACACCTGCGCTTGTATCAGGTAGGGTCGCTCCTTGTTTTTGCTCTATCTGTTTGTCTGAAGCGTTCTCTGTTGGCAGTCTTCTCTGAGTCTGTTGTTGGGGTTTGGCTTTAGCCTCATTATGTCTTGGCCTTCTATTTATGCCTCATACTATTTAACTTATGAATTGTAATTATATCGGTCCTATGGTGACCTTTTGGTTGTATTTTGGCGCTGTTACTGGAGGAACTCTGTTTTCATGGCTTGTCTGTATTTGGTGATTGTATAGTGGACTGTAACTATTCGATATCGATATATATACATAGTGATTTCTTTTTTGTTAATTAAATAGCAAAGGTGAATGGTATGAGTTCGGATGGTACCTGTAACTATTTTCTTATTCCGTCGACAGTGATTTACTTGATTCTTCTGCAAGCTCACTCCGTTGTTTTGTTGAACTTGTCCGCATACTCTTTTTGCTCCTGTGTTAGTTATTCATTCTTTGTCTTTGTTATAAAATGGTTAAATGATCTTTGTTAAGTTAGAAAGAAAATACTCAGGCTACAATATATGGATTCAGACTTTCTTGTTTTTTTTTTTCCAGAGTGATTTGATGCTGGTTTATATTCAATCCTATCATGATCATTATAGTAGTTGTTTCCTTTTTTTTGTATAGATCACTGTACAGTTATTGAACTGTCAGTAGTTACATTTAGTTATTCCTTGATAACTAATAACTGTTCTTTCATGACTGTATTAAAAAACTAAATTTTAAACAAAAATAAAAAGAACATAAACAAAAACAAATAGTGGGCTGAGATAGCCTCAAACTTAACATAAGGTCCTAAATGTCGTCACTAGAAATTTGAATGAAGAAAAAGAACTAACTGAAACTCATTCTGTTTGCAAAGACAAACACTCCAACCATGACCTCCCTTAGTTGGATGCTCCTACATCACCTGGTTTCAACCCCCAATGGTTTCTTGAATCGATTAGAGACTCTGCTGCTGCAAACCCTAGCTTTGTGAGCAACTTGTAATAGTTAACCCGCAATTCATCCCCCCATAAAAAATCAAGTTAAAGGATTCTAGGAATTAATTTGTATATTTTATGAAATTGGTAATAATGAAAACATACAATAACAAAAATGGAATAAATATAACAAAACTAATATATGGTTTATATTTGTTTGAATATAAAATATAATAAAAAAAATAATTGTATTTTTAACTTTTTAGGTAGACTAATAAAATTCAGAATGAAAATTGATATAGTATACGAAACATAAAAATATTGATATGAAAATATATATAAGAAGATGGTAAAAATATATGAGCATATATTTTTATGAAAAAATATATAAGAAGATGGTAAAAATATATGAGCATAATTGCATAGAAGAAGAAATCACCAAAACAAAAACATTCATGTAACACATATATTCATTGACTTTTCTATATAGAGAGAATGTAATTATAAAATGAAAAATAGTTTTCAATTATTTTGTTATTGCAAAGAATAAAACGAAGTGTACAAGGTTCAATACATATGACTCAATAATAATAAATATAGGGTTGATCTTAATGTTTATGAGTATTTAATGTATTTTCTTTAAGAACTCATATTAGATATGATATATATATTATTAGTTAATTTATAGTTACTCTTAAATGTTTTCTAGTAAGTGTTAATGTACAAAAAGATCTATTTGAATTTTTTTATTGCCACTTAATTATGTGTTGTTCATATATATGTTGGGGTTAATCAAACAATTTGTAAATAACTATGGTTTTTTACTTCCTTTATTTTGTAATAAATAAGAAGAAACCTTTAATATATCTATACTTTATCATGACATATCAATTTATTTTATAATAAATAATAAGAAACCTTTACTATATCTATGCTTGTTTGAGATTCTTGTACTAAGTGAATCCAACTAAATATATCTTGAGAGATGGTTAGAACCATGGTTTTGAACAAATGTGTATTATTTATGAAGCAATCACTACTAAGGTATTATTTTTTGTTTATGCAATTAATGTATATTAGATTGCAAATATGTATACATAGTACACATTACCTCTATGATTGTAATTGCAATATGAAGGAGCACAAAATGAAGTTTAAGTAAATCAACAAAACATTCGAATAATCCAAATATAATATCACATGCCCATGAAGAAGATACTTGTTTGAAATATGAATTATGATTATCTAAATTGAATATTACAAGTTATATATTATTGAATAGTTATATATAAAAATAAGACATGTTTAATGTGGACATTTTGTCTAAATTAAATGACAAAGTGTCACTAATAATTATAATAATTATTTATTTATATTTTAGATATGGTGCTACTTTATATTCTCCTATTTTATATTAAAAAAATTTCAAAGAAAACAATAAAATAAATTTTATATTACTAATTAAATATATAAATAATTTATATAACGAATGGTAGTAAGATATAATCACTTAGTATATTTATTTAACTACAAAACATATTAATGCTATAATTAAATAACACATACTGTAAAACAATTGTCTTTATGATGATTAAATATTACCTTGCGATAAATAGGGAAGCTTTTGCGTACGCACAATGTGAAAAATTCAATCCATTGTATTCATTTCAAATCAATGATTGATGTTCACATCTACATATGTGTTGGTAGAATAAACCATGGTAAAAGCAATGCCATTCATAACGACAACAAAAGAATGTTTCGCTTTATCATGCCCAACATTCTTATTTTTATTACGGTATTTTTAAGTGGCTAAGCCAAATGATGAATTTTTTAGATAATATTTTGAAATTAATAAATATTTAAGGTGTAGATGTGTTTATTTTGAATTACATGTCTTAAAATTTTAATTATTAATTATTAATTATTAAGTGGATGGTAGAGATTTAGTTTCTACATATTATTTTATAATATTTAATGTTGTGTACAAAAAAATTAAAGGTTGCTATTTATTTCTAATATAGTTATGATTTTTCTTTCCTTTTAATTAAATTGATTAATGAAACAAAATATTATATGGACAAGTGTCATATGAAGTGAGTTATAGGTTTTTTGGGCATGTGGTCTTGATAAGTCAAGTTATTGGCCCATGGTATTGTAACAAAGGCTCCTTATAGACTATGAATCTCTCTATTAAAGTATGTTTCATGGTTAAGAATATTCTTCCCTATTTTTGGAAATGTATAAATATTTAACTTATATATAGTTTTATTAATAATAATAATACTATAGTCATTTTCATGAATTTTTAATTTTAGCAACATGAAATGTATAATGAAGAATGTCTTCTTATGCTTATTATGGATTGATGCATATAAGATTTTACCAACCATTTAATTTATATGGTTGTGCTATCCGATATTATTTAAATATCTCATACAATTTAATTTATATGGTTTTTCTAGTTGATATTATTTAAATATCTAACATTTATCCTTATTTCAAGATGTTATATTATTTTTTGGAATAAATAACCACATCATATATCTTAAAAGGAATTTTATTCCCATATTTTTATGTAAACATGAGAAGTTAGGAATCATATTCGACTATTTTCAAGCAAAATGGACACATTTTCACCATATATAGTTTTCAAACCCATTGTATTAGATGACTGAAGGTTTTCATTAGTTTTCAAACCCATTGTATTAGATGACTCAAGGTTTTCATCTGTGGTGTTTGATGTGAAGAATTCTATTTAAAGGTTATATTAAATTAGTTTTTCATACCAAGATGTTCATCCATTATATTAGATGTGATGAGGGCAATTTAGAGGATTGATATATTCTATTGTTGAATATGAAAATTAAATGGTCCAATATATAGTTTGAAACGCATTTTAACTTTGAGTTTTGTATTTTTATTGTAATGTTATGTTGAACTTATTTGACTTGAACAAACAATGTTAGATCGAATGATATTTTTAAGGTTTTAATGTAAGTATAATGAAAATTAAATTTATACTAGCATATATCCATCTTAACTCAAGATGTATAATGTAAAGAGATGGATATACTCCTTCAAATGATCTTCACACACAATATATACAAAGTTAAGATGGATCTATGTTGGTTAGATATATATATATATATATATATATATATATATATATATATATATATATATATATATATACACACACACACACACACACACATATATATATATATAATGTTACATTGAACTAATTTGACTTGAACAAACAATGTTAGATGGATTGATATTTTTAAGGTTTCTAAATAAGTGTAATGAAAATTAAATTTATCCTAGCATATATCCATCTTAACTCAAGATGTATCATATAAAGAGTGGGATCTACTCCTTGGAATCCTCTTGACACACAATATATCCAAAGTTAAGATGGATATACACAATATAGAAAAAGTTACATTGAGAGGACATTGAAATTACAACTCTCCCTCATATCAGATCACTACAAGGAAAATGCCTTCCAGTGGATGCTATAATAGAGGTTTTTAGTGTTATAAAATTGGGAAAAAATATAAAAAAAGCATATGCAAAAGTATATGCGTTTGATAGCAGATGTTTTAACATAAATTATAATGAAACTTCATCACATCTCGAAAAATATGGGTGGTCGGAGGTTTCCGCATAAGTTTTGTTTGATGTGTGCTTAATGGAAATTGTAGCTCTAGTGCACTACATATATCTAAAACACTGTGGTTGCATACATATATGAAAGAACTAGACGTTGAATGCGAAGAACAATTGTGCCGCCATGGGGCGTTCTTTTAAGGAACGACACCGGTGCACACAAAAAAATTCTTGTGGACTTGGTGATTTTATTTGAACTCCTAGCGTCGATGCGTATTGTATGTATAAATGCACCAATGTGCTACAATTATAAAAGGGCCAGTATTGTTAACTTTAATAAAGCAACAAAGATAGAAATAATATTTTGTAGGACCAAGGCCACAATTCTATAAAACCATTGGTGTGTTAAGAATTATAATGCATCGAGACGTTAATTGCAAAAAATATTGTTGCTTGAAGCGTTAAATGCCCCGGTGTTGTTGTTTTCTGAAAAGGAACCAATCATAAAAAAAACATGTCATCAAGATGCTTTTATATAACATAACACACCATTGCCTGTTTATGATATGGACGCACTAGATTTTTTGTATGAGATTTTCTCTTTTTTTTAAACATCGACCTATGACAGTGCAATTATTGTAATTTTGAAAATTTGTAATTCATCGAAAAAATGATATATACCTTATAAAAATATTCATATAAATTAAAATTTGATTAGTGCATTTGTATATGATGTTTGGATTAATTTGTTATATTATCAATTTTCACTTCTCTTCATTATAATATTTAATCATCCATATATTTAATTAGTCGTGTAACATTTCATAGTGACAATGGATAACGCGATAGAATAAATTAAAGTTTATCTTATTATATACCAATAAGAGGCTCTTTGCATAAAAAATGAGATCGTTATTGGTAACCCCTTGTATTTGAATTGGGACACTATGCCCATTACATTAACCAAAATGTTTGATTTTCACAGACAACAATTTCAAAAAATACAACATGTTTCATTCATATCCAAATAGATCATTATTGTCAGTTGGAACCGCTGTCAGTGCTCATGCTACTTCCATGACTTGGTTTATTTGGATGAATCTTTTGTTGATTGAATCGATATTTTTTCATCTTCTTGATCTTCTTCCATCAATGAACATAAAAATAAAGTGTAATAAGTGTATCTACATTGGTGTGAATAATGAAAATTGAAATAAATAATATACATCAATGTAAATCAAATAGCAATGTACCATAGCAAGAAGTGACTCATAAACTGTAGACATGGTTTCAAAACCATGTCTCATGCCTTGTTGCAACATGTTTCCTATTGGCGTAGTTCCATATTTGTTTCCTGCATGTTTTAAACCCCATTATAAATCATAATTTAATATAAAGGACTTTTCTTCTATTAATTATAAGCTTAGAGAAGTAAGAAAACATAGATACTTACAAATTCCAAAATTAATTTTTGGTAATCTAACATATACCCACAACCCATATTTAACCCAATGTCAATTAATTCTTCCAAGAATTTTTGTTTGTATGTTAGCACCTATTTCAAGACATTAAAGGATGGTTGTTGCACAACAACTTAAAATATACAAAAAGGAAACCTTGAGTTGTTATAAGGAAATATTGAAAAATACTCACAAGTTTTGATATCAACCATTTTCTTCCTTGTTGTCCTATTTTAGGCATTGAATGAGTTCCAATTTGTTTTCTTTTATACAAGAAAATACTTGAAGATTAATATTTAAAGCTGAATTGTCTTTTTATATGTACAAATTCAGTCATGATTACATACATTTGAAGCACGTTATTGTCAAAATGGATCCTCCTGTGATGAAATTATGTCCATTTCTTTGACCATATCCTTGTACACTATTTTGGATATTCCTACTAGCATGTTTGACATATGAACTCCTTGATCATTTGGGATTTTAATAATCTTCCTGAAAAAAGTAATAAACTATTTTTATATTGAAATATGAAAACTAAATATAACAAAATGGATATTAATAAATGAATGGTTTATATATATATATATATATATATATATATATATATATATATATATATATATATATAATTCTAGAAAATCATTTTAATTAGGAATAAATTCATTCCACTAGATCCCTCATAGTTTTATAAAATTAAATTCCCCTTTCATTAACCTCTAGCACCACTCTAGATGAGTTAAGGACCAATTCATCGTCATTTACATGTTCTATAATTTTTCTTTTCTTAGAATGCATTGATATTTTCCTTCATTATTTCTCCCTATATAACAGCAAACATATATGAATTAATAGATTTCTTGAAACATGTTATCTATTATTCTTAAGTATATTATTAATGAAAATTCAAAAAAAAAACCTCATATTGAATAGTATCTTTTCATTCACCCGATTCATCCTTCTGTAATATTTCTATTAATGCTTTACGATGTTGTTGTACAACTTGAAACCAAAGTTTGGCATGTCGAATACATGTCTCTCAACAATATTAAGGTAATTCACCTGCATGATTGATCAAGTCCCTTACATTTTGAGAAATCTTGTCACACAATCAACATTGAAAATGGCTTATTGTATGAATGTTAAATATTGACATTGTACAATTATATTCCCCACCAATTGCAGTTTATTGAAAGATAAGGCTCTTCCAAGTGATAATGTATTGTCAAGTAGTTGTGAAGAGGCAATGAAGTTGTTGAAAATCTTGGGTGTTGAATACATATCATGTCATGCATGTTCGAATGATTGTATTCTATATAGAGGAGAATATGCAGACAAAGAGATATGTCTAAAATGTTGGCATGACAAGTATGATAATTAAAAAAAATGGATAAATCACATGGTCCTCCTCATAAGATATTGGGGTACATGCATATAATCCCAAGGATTGAAAGGCTCTTTCATTGAAAATAATTAGGTATGTTGTATGGATGGCATGTCTCACAGAGAAGTGAGTTAGGAGTTATGCAAATCCAACATATTTAGTAGCCACGAAGCATATAGAGGATACATGACCTGAAAAATTCAAGGATGAAGTACGAGGTATACGACTGCGCATAGACATGGATGGTGTAAACCCATATTCCATCCAAAACACCAACTATTATATTTTTGCTATAGTAGTGATCAATACAAATATCCCTCCATGGTTTTCTGTGAAAAATGAACATCTTATCTTGGCTCTCATATTCCTTGGTAGAAGACAAGTGAAGAATATGGATGTCTACTTACAACCATTGGTAGATGAATTGAATGAATTACGGGAAGGGATACATGTGTAGAGTGTATCAAGACCCATCCTAAGAAACATGATTTTTACATTTTATGGCATATGTTCTTACACCATACATGATTATCTAGGCTTAGGAGTTTGCTCTGGTGAATTACATTTTTATTAAAAAAAATTATACATAACAAGATTTTTCCACATATATTTAATTAAATTCACTACAAATGTTTTGATCTTCATGGTTACTAACATTCCAACCTGTTTACAATAATTTTTTAGGTCTTGTAACAAAAGGGTATCATGGATGTAAATGTTGTGGACCTTCTTTGAAGGCTAGATGGTCTGAAGACCTACAAAAGCCAATGTATGACTACTCTATGATATTCCTCCATAGACAACACCCTTTCAAAAGAGCATCATCCATTTTCAATGATAAACCAGAGAGAACCCATAGACATGTAATAATGACACCAACTGAATGGCTTAGAGCATATGAGAAAAAGAAGCCTAAATGTTTGATTCAAAAGGGGAGCTTATGTTCGATGATCCAAAATTCTTCGACACCTATGTTGAGAAATTTCCCTTTTGGATGAAAAGGAAATCTATATTTTATGAGCTCCCACATTGGTTTCCTACAATTAAAACATTTGAAAGGTGTTTCCTACCTTTTTATTTCTAGATACTCTTTTTAGATTTCTCACAAATTGAGCTTCTTATGCAAATAATTCGTAGTTGGAATTATGACAGTCCTTGGGTGTTTTTTCTTACTTTCATACATTGAAGTTTGGTTCCTTGAATCTTAATTTCTCTTTTTCTATTATCATTTCAAATGTAGTTAGGATTCCACCTAGTTCATCAATTGTCATTTTCCAGAGCTTTCATTTCTTCAATGAGTGAGACTTTTACATTGAATATCAAGGGAAGATAACTCAATACTTTCTGAATAGTTATTGATTCATTGATATTTTCATCAACTCCTGTAATTGTATTAACAATCCCATTAATGTTGCGATTTTTTCTTTTTTACTCATCTTCAAATTCTAAAATTGGATTCTATGAGTCTAAAGAGTTGGCCTCTTTACCTTTTCATATCCTTCATAACTTCATTGAAGCTTGTCCAAAATATCTTTAACATGCCCGTACTTCATTATATTGAAATCCTATAATTCTGCAAAGGCACATAGAATGACACTCATTACTTTGGTATTTAATTTACAAATTCCTTTTTACCATTTTCATTAATTAAATGAGTTGCAAAAATTTTATAACCATCCAAAATAGACATGCTCCTCCTTATTTTCCATAAATAATTTTTTTGAATCAACGCATTAAACACACTAATAGATATAATAATATTACGAGATATTCTTTTTTATTATAACAGATACTGTACTTTTTTCAATGAAAACATTAAATACACTAATAAATATAATATACTACTAGATATTATTTTTTTATTATAATAATATTGTTTTTTTAAATGATACAGTTAAATTTTACCTTTTAACATTCAAAAAATTTCTCCATTTTATTATAATAATATTGTTCTTTTAATGATACAGGTAAATTTTACCTTTTAACATTCAAAAAATTTCTCCCTTATACGGCGTTGTAGAATAAACTTTTAACATGTAATTCATTGATATATTCTTTTTAATTTATTTATACTTATATATATAGATAGATATAATCGAATATCAGACAATTATGTCTCCGCAACAAGCTACTTGGTTAAATATATTACATCAGTGAATACATTAAGTTAGGGACTCTTTAGCATAAAGCTTGTCAGAATGTTTATAGAATGACTTTTTCCTGACTTAAAAAATACGTCACTACAAAAAAAAATGCACTAAACTATCTAATTAATAATGAAAACGTCAGACCTACGAATGGCTTCTTTGAAGTCTTCAACCTAGTCAGATCATTATTTCCATGTATCTTTTTACCTTCATTCGAGAAGTGTCATTGGTCGTTGTTTCTTTTATGTCAACCTATCATCTTGCATCACCACAACACCAGTCGAAGCGTGAAGGTGGGAAAACAGGTGCAATTAGTTCAGAAAAGACGTGTAACTTTTATTGCAGAAAGTCATTTGAATTTATGCAGGCCACCAGAAAAGCATGAATAGATAAAGAGAAGAATTTGCATGCATAAAAAGGTTGGGTTAGCCTGAGACCAAAACCAGCATTTATCGCTGTTACGGATCCCCTTATTTTCGCCAGGATGTGCAACTAAGCTCCGTATTGTATAGAACCGCCTTAATGAAATAACCGTCCATGTTCTTTCATTATGACATGTTTCTAGAAGTGCTGTTACAATCTCCATTGGCAAAAGCATAAGATAAGAGCAAAGAGGAACGGAAAAATATCTTGTAAGTGCTCACAAGGTGATGATAAGAAGTGGCCAGAAAAGTAGTAATGAAATCTAGACCATTACAAGCCAAGGAGCTACTCCTTCCCTATTAGCGTTAATGGACAATGATCCAGTTTCCAAGAGCATAAGAGCATAAGTAGTTGATGAAAATTGATTAAATATTCTTTAAATTTGGCTGATGCTAAGCAGCTCCTAGCTCAAATGTTGGATGGAATAATGATTTCTTAATTAAATAAAGAACCAAAATCAAAATATGATAAAATAGAAAATATTTTATTAATCTAAATCAATGCTCAAAATTAATTGCACAATACATAACCAGGTCTTCTTATAAAGGAAAATAACACCTACTCAAATACAACTAACTTGTCTTGTCTACTTAATTGCTAATAATTCATGTAAAACACAATGAGTTCAACATACTCTAAGACATTCAAGACTCTAGTTCTACACAATCTTTATAGAAATATATAAAGACATGAATTACATGGATGTTTTATTTTGACTTTTAACACATATATATATATATATATATATATATATATGCTTTTCACCAACATTGTCTCATGTTGGTTGATTATTGTGTAGGGTAAAACAATAGAAGAACAAATCATCACTATAAAATATTGAAATTATAAGTAAAGTGAATGATGATGAATTAGTGTTTAAGGGAGGGATTTTTTAACAAAACAAAGAAAGATAAAGAGAAAATATTTTTTTTCCAAAATTATGAGAGATACCTAAATGCTTTTTCCATTTGCCATAAAAGGTCAAGTTAAATGATTCTAAAAATTAATTTATACATTTTATGAGATTGGTAATAAGAATTAGTTTATACATTTTATGAGATTGGTAATAATGGAAAAATACAATAACAAAAATGAAATAAATATAACAAAATTAACTATAGACTAACATTTTTAATTACTTAGGTAGACTAATGAAACATAGAAACATTGATATCAAAAGATATATAAGAAGATGGTAAAAATATATTAGCATAATTGCATAGTGGAAGGAAACATCAAAACAAAAACATTCATGTAACATATATATTAAGATGTCTCGAGTGATTGTAAATATTTATTACCACAATTAAACAAACTGCATTTACTATTTAAATTTATACATTTAAGATTTTTATTAAGTTACGGATAAAGTAAATGTTTGAGTGATAACAAATATTGTAACTCTCACATATAAAGTAGTTAGGATAGGTAGTTACATATCCGTAAATAATTCTTTGAAGATTTATTCTCCAGGGAGAAATCAAGAGCGTATTGGTACCTGAGATGAGGAGAGGAGAAGTAAAGGAGATGTTTCCGTCTTGATATGTCAGATGGGTCTAGAAGATAAGTCTAGTTAATACCAGATAGATGTGAAAGATAATACTATTAGTCTTACAAGAAATCATCAATCATGTGAGCAATAGCTCGGGGGGAGACTTTGTCCTGAAAGTGAGTCGCATGGTGGGGAGGAAACTTATCAACTTATAGTTGAAACTTGGTCAAAGAGGACAACCATAAATTCTACAGAACCAGATAATTATTTATATCTTGAAATATGGAACAAACTGTTAAGATTAAAACTCTTAATTATGTTTTAAAGAAATAGACAAGTTATTTCAGTATGGTCCAAAGTTTGACTTTAGAAGTATTTTATCATATTAACTATGTAGCAGGTTGTGAGTTTTTTTTAAAAAGAACAATGGGAAAACTGCAAAAGAGATTGGGAAATATCATATATATAAGTCTTTATGAACGGAAGTTAGAAAAACATGAAAACTCCCTGTAAATAATGAAATGGTTAGAAAACCTTCTAGGTAAAAGAAGTCACAATTTTGGAAAGGAAACAATATTTTGCAGACATTCCAGGAAAGAACGTTACTATTGTAGAGTTCCATACTTTCATGCCTTATAGCTATTAACAAATAAGCAGAACCAGTAGATTAAATCCTATATCCAATCAGGCTTGCTGAGTTTATTCAAAAGGAAACCGAAAATAAATTCACCCTAAGAAAATAAGGCATAAAAGGAAATTATTACAAATACCATGCGGAGTGTAATGCAGAGAAATAGAATATAACTTAGTGATGTATGAAAATAAGAGTAACACGTCCATGTTGTAGCAATAACAAAGGAAAACACATAAACACAACACTTGTTAAGGCACGGTAAACTGCAACTCCCTAGCAAAGTAACTACGAAAATGGAAAAAAATATATAATAAACTTGCATAAAATACCAAAACCTTAGAGATAGGTTAAATGATTAATGCCTTCATAAACTAGAGAAATTCGAGCCAACTTGGAATAAAAACCTTATAAGAACTTGCCAAAACATAGACCTGTGCTGAGTAAGAATTTTCACGCAAATAGAACATAATCAACCATGCAAGGCATAGAGGTTCAGCATAACAAAGTTATGATTAAATCGGGAAAGATGGATTACAAAATCATCCATCTGCAACTGTCAAGAGTTAAATTACAACTTTATTTGAAGGGAAACTAGCAACCCATTTCGAAATTGCATACCCAGAACTTAATTTAAACAAAGACGACGACTTTAGGAGCATATCTGAGAAATATAATGCCTTGGCCATCTATACTCTATATTCTGAATACGTATAGACATCAAACTAACAAGTTCTATAAACAGTTTAGGGAATTATCAACAAACTGGTATGTTAAGCCATTAAAACCCTTAAAGACTCTGAACCCTATGTACCAAGAAATTCCCAGATTATCTTTCACCTTTCCCAGAGTTGGATGGGGCTTTGAGACTACAAATCCACAGAATGACACGGTGAGGAAGGGTCTCAACCCAGAAGGATCATTTGCCTGTTGTTGGAAGCCCTCGACCAAATCTAAGAAAAAACAGGAAGCGCTATTAATTAGAAAGGATGATTTATCAAATGCTTGATGCAAAAACGAAAATACTAAGAACAAATATACATCTTGTTCCCTGAATGGGTATGCTACGTGAAATTCTTCCAAGAAATAAGGATGAGAGTCATCCCAATGAAATAATCACCCAACAAGCAGACATAAAGGAACTGGGACTGAGAAAGGGAGGTACCATCAACAACATGAAGTGGCAAAGAGAAACTGGAGAGAAACCCAAAAGCCATGAGCTGGAACAAGGTAGCTCTTCCAAACAAAGAGGGAAATATCGAAATTACCTGAGGATGCATCAGATAAAGTAATTAAGGAAAACACTCATAGTCATCCGATGGGGTTAAGACGTAGAGGATCGTCAATAGGCCGACCATACCAATAAATTGATGAACAACTGGAGAGAAACCAGAATCGTCTAGAAGTTTGGTCCTTCCAGCTCTTGGGGTCAGGAATTTAAGGTTTAATGTGTTAGGGTATAAAATCATTAAACTTAATCAAGCGAAATATGTATACCATTATTACACCAAATCAATACATAAATAATAATTTTAATTTGCATAGAATGTGTGTTAAGCAGAATGTTACATGTGGCGATATAATAACCTAAACCATGATACCTTATAGATATAATGTATCAATATTTTGTTTATGTTTAATCTTTGTACTGCAGTAGTTATTGTTTTTATTAAGAGATGTGACAAGTGGTATCAGAGCGCTCAAGTTGCAAAACTGAGACCTCTGGAACAAAAGAACAACAATTTTTGTGATGTGCACAAAGACAAAGAGTAAAAAGAAAAGGGAAGGAAAAGAAACCAGCATGAGGAGGACTGGGCTTACAACACATAGACCTGTAACAGGAACTGGACCAACATCGTTTCTAGAAGCCAATCCTGAGGTATGGGTGAAATTGAGAGAGGAGTCGCGCAATACCAATCCTGCCATTTTCGAAAATATGCAGGAATTAAAAGAAGAGATGGCTAGGTTGCGGGTGGATAATGAAACACTAATGCAAGAGAAAGAGAAAATTATGAAAGGTTTGTGTGATAGGTAGAATCGACAGCAACCGATTCCCAGTCCCAAACATGAAAACATGTCAGAAGAGCAGCAATTTAGAATTGAAAACTTGGATACAGAAGGGAGCGTAGAAAATCGAGAAGAGGAATCTGAAAATGTATTGGAACACAAAAGGAAAAAATGACATAAAATTGAGTTACAAGGTGAGTTTCGAAATATCAAACCTCCCCTTTTTGATGGTGAACAGGAGGAAGCTACTGAAGTTTGGCTTATCAATATGAATAAGTATTTCAAGTTGTATGAATATGATCATAATCTGAAGGCTCGCTTTGCCATTTATGAATTACAAGGAAATGCCAACTTGTGGTTGGAGGAGGTGAAGATGGTGCGTAGAGTTAGTGAGCAGAGTGTAACTTGGGAAAAGTTTCAAAGGTATTTTAAGGAAAAATACTTAACTGAAAGATTTTACGATGAGAGGGTGAAGGAGTTTCATGACCTTCGATGGGGTCAGTCGTCTATAGACCAATTCATAACAAAATTCACATCCTTTTTGCGATATGTTCCTTACATACGAGAAGAGAAAGCAAAAGTACATAGATTTATCAATAGTTTGTCGTTATTCATGCAGGAATGTCTCGAATTTGATAATCCAAAGACCATGGATGAGGTTATACAACAATATTTTCTATGCTATCAGCAAAATAGGCCAAAGGGTGATGTAGGAAAGAGGTAGTCTGGTAAAAAAGGAATTAAGTTTGTCTCTTGCAGTAAAGGAAATAAGACTGTTACTAGCAAGGGACCCCATAAAGGTCAATTAAATAGAAATATGAATAGAAACGAGCCTAGATTAAAATTTCCACGTGAGTCTAAAACAAATGAATAATTTGGGAAAACAAAAGTGGAGATAATAGCTAGACTCCCAGTGCAATGTTTGGGATGTGGAGGACCACATTATGTTAAAAACTACCCATTCCACAAGGGAACAGATCAAGTGGCAGAGGTTGAAGAAGTACCAACTGTGGTAGAAGTAGCAAGGAATATTCCTAAAATAAATATTTCCCTCGAAGATCATCAGGCAGAATACCAAAGAACAATGGTGGAATTCGAAGGTAAGATCTTCGACCAAACTGTATGTATTTTAACTTATCCAGGAACTACTTTGAGCTATATAAGTCCAAAGGTGGTTGAGCATTGTCATTTACAATTTGTTAAATTTAAAAACCCTTGGCTAGTACAGCTTTCCACAAGGGCGGAAAGAAGGGTGCTGGCTAAATTCAGCAGTTGCCCTATAAAAGTAGCAGGCCAACCTATTATGACAGATCTGAATATCTTACCATTAGGGTCATATGATGTTCTAAGAGGAATGGACTACCTGGAGAAGCATTGGTCCCTCGTTAACTGTAAAGACAAAACCATTAATTACATAGATGAAGAGGGTATCAGACAAGAAATCCAGGGTATCCGAAGACCACTAAAAATAAGACCTATAACAACCTCCCAATTAGAAAAATGTATTCGAAAGGGATTCCAAATTTATGCTATACGGGTGGGGTATATCAATTCAACAGGAAAATCGGGTACTTTCGAAAATATACCTGTCATACAAGAGTTTCCAGACGTATTTCCCGAGGAGATTCTAGGACTACCTGCAAAGAGGAATATAGACTTCACCATTGAGTTGATTTTTGGAGCTGCCCCGGTATCTAGAACTCACTGAATTGAAAATGCAGTTACAGAATCTCCTTGACAAAAAATATATACGCCCAAGTGTCTCACCTTCGGGAGCTCCTGTACTCTTCGCCAAGAAGAAGGACTGAAACTTACGGATGTGCATGGACTATCGATAGCTAAACAAGCTATCTGTTAAGAATAAATACCCTTTTCCTCGTATTAATGAATTGTTTGTCCAGGTAAAGGGAGCGACTATATTTCGAAGATTGATCTTCACTTAGGGTACCATGAAATTAGAATAAAAGAGGAAGACATAGCCAAAACAACCTTTAGGACTTGTTATGGGCATTATGAGTTCATTGTGTTACCATTTGGGTTATCTAACGCTCCAACAACTTTTATGTGTCTAATGAATAGCGTTTTTGAACAATATTTGGATACGTTTGTACTAATCTTCATTGATGGTATCTTGATTTATTCCCGAAATATAGAGGATCATAAGGAACATCTACATATTTTCTTACAAACCCTGAGGGAGCATCAATTGTACACCAAGTATAACAAATGTGATTTCTTTAAAGAAAAAATTTAATATTTAGGACATATCATTACCAAGGAACGGATAGTTGTGGACCCAGAGAAAATCAAAACCATCATGGAATAACCTATACCAAAGAATGTAGCTGATATAAGATCATTCATGGGTCTGGATGGGTACTATAGGATGTTTGTGGAAGGTTTTTCCAGGATGGCATACCCCATTACCTCTTTTCAAAAGAAAGGAAAAATCTTCACTTGGACCATGGATTGTTAAAGAAGTTTTGATCGGCTAAAGAACCTACTTACTACTGCACCTATTCTGAGTATTGCAAACCCAAATAGAGAATACATTGTATGTATAGATGCCAGCGAGAAAGGAGTAGGTGGCATGCTAATGCAAGAAGGTAGAGTTGTAGCTTACGAATCTCAGAAACTTAAGGAGCATGAACAAAAGTATTCAACTTATGACATCTGAAGGTAATAATCCACACATTAAAGATGCGATGTCATTATTTGTTGGGTAACAAGTTTTTATTAATGACAGATCATCATAGTCTAACTAACTTTTCAAGCAGCCTACTATGATTGCTAGACAAGCTCGTTGGATCGATTTCCTAAGTGAATTTTACTTTGACATCAAGCACATAAAAGGAGAAGGAAACCAAGTCATAGATGCCTTAAGTCGAAAAATAAACTACATTTATGAAATGTATTTTAGTGAGATACATACCACTTTTAAAGAACAGATTAAAGGAGTAGCAATAAAAGACCCTGAATACAAGATGTTATGGCAGCAAGAAGAAATTCCAAACAACAACAAACAATAGTTGGGATATAAGGTAAATCAAGAAGGAATGTTGGTTTAGAAAGGAATAATGTATGTGCCAAACCAGAAAGATATTAAACAATTAATTTTCGACAAATACCATAAAATTCCTTGTGTTGGCCATCTCGGATATCAAAAATTAATCCCCAAACTCAAAAAAGAATATTTATGGCCCTGCATATAGAAGTAGGTGGCCAAATATTTGACTCATTGTTTGGAGTGCCAAAAAGTGAAAGAAGGACACCAACACCCAGTTGGACTACTCCACCCATTGCCCATACCAAAATGGAAATGAGAAACTATTTCCATTGATTTTACTACAGGACTACTTACGTCTAAAAAGTAGAATGACTCAATAATGATAGTAATAGATAAGTTGAGCAAGTCTGCTCACTTCATACCCATACAGTCTACTTTTAAGGTTGTTCAAATTTCTAACATATTTATACAAAATATTTTTAGACTACATAGAATACCATAGGTTATAATTTCCAACTGTGATGTAATATTCATATCAGCATTTTGGAAAGCCTTATTTGTAGGTTTAGGCACCCAATTGCAATTCAACACTGCCTATCACCCTTAAACAGATGTCCAAACTGAGCGGGTCGATCAGATAGTAGAAGACATGCTCCAAACTTATGTAATGCAACATCCTTCAAAGTGGGAGGATTACATACATTTGGTGGAGTTTTCTTACAACAATAGCTACCATGCATCCTTGAAAATGAGTCTATTTGAGGTATTATACGGATGTAGGTGTAGGACACCATTGAGTTGGAGTGCACCAGAGAATAATCTAATGTTGGGGCCTGACATGTTAAAAGAGATGGAAGATATGGTCAAAAACATGCACTCAAATTTAAATATTGTTGAGGATAGACATAGAAATTTTGCTGACCGAAAGAGAAGTTTTCACGAGTTTTAAGTTCGGGATCATGTTTATGTTCATATACGAGCTGAGAAGAGTACTTTTCATTAGGGTGGGTGTGCTAAATTAGCACCCTGATTTTGCAGTCCTCTAAAAATCCTGGCCTGAATTGGACCTGTGGCTTATCAGCTTGCTTTGCCTAGCCACATATGTGTGCATAATGTTTTTCATGTTTTTGTATTAAAAAAAATATATTCATGATTCCAACCATATAATCAATTGGCAAGATATATGGGTAAGTATATTATTTGTAAAATATTAGAAATAATTACCATGACAGAATGCCAAAGAAAAGGACTGAATAAATTTATTTTATCATGTGTAGGTCGAACCAGAAGGCGAGTTCCTTGTCAAACCCCTAGATATACTCAATCAGAGAGAAGTAATGTTGCGGAGACGAGTTATCACCTAGGTTAAAGTGAAATGGCAGCACTTTGGGCCAGAGGAAGCCACTTTGGGAGATGGACAAGTCATGAAGGAGACCTTTCCAAATTTGTTTTTAGCAGAGAAACATCGGGACAATCTTTAATCTTGGGGGGGGAAGATGTGATGTACCCTTTGATTGTAAATATTTAGTTACTGCAATTAAACAGACTGGATATCACTATTTAAATTTATACATTTAAGGTTTCGATTAATTTATGCATAAAACAAATGTTTGAGTGATAACAAATCTTGTAACTCTCACATGTCAAGTAGTTAGGATAGGTAGTTACCTATCCCTAACTACTTCCTTGAAGATTTATTCTCCAGTAAGAAATCAAAAGGGTATTGGTACTTGAGATGAGGAGAGGAGAAGTAAAGGAGATGTTTCCGTGCCGATATGTCAAACAAGTCCACAAGCTAAGTTTGGTTAAGACCAGATAGTTTTGAAAGATAAGACTGCTAGTCTTACAAGATAGCATCTATGATGTGAGCAACTTCTTGAGGGGAGACTTTCGTCTCAAAGTGAGTCTCAAGGTTGGGAGGAAATTTGTCAACTTATAGTTGAAACTTGGTCCAAGAGGAAAGCATTAAATTCTAAAGAATGAGATAAGTATTTATATCTTGAAATATGGAACTTACTGTTAAAATTAAAACTCTGAATTGTGTTTGAAATAAATAGACAAGTTATTTCACTATTATTGGGTATACGACCAAAGTCCCACATTGACTAGAAGTGGGGAGGATCATGGGTATAAGGATGGACAAATATCTCCATTGGTATGAGGCCTTTTGGGGTAAAGCCCAAAAACAAATCCATGAGGGCTAAGGCCCAAAGTGGACAATATCATACCATTGTGGAGATATGTGGTGTCCAGAGTCCTAACAAGTGGTATCAGAGCCATGCCCCGAAGTTAGCCAAGTGGATGAATCCTCGGAATGTCGAACGAAGGTGGTGGGCCCCGGTAATATCACGATGGGATCCGTGGATGAGCTCGGTTAGACAGGCGGTGTGCTCCGGATTCTTCATGGACATGTCGTGGTCCCAACACGGTGAAGAGGAGTTGACCTGGGATAGAGCAAGCTCTCGAGGCAGCTGGTGCTTCCATGTAAGGCATGTGCTTCCAACGCATTGGAGCAGAGAATCCTGGTTGGTAGAGAGTGGACGGATGGATAATCATTTGAGGGGAGGCTCGATGGTCCTTTGTTCGAGGGGAGGATTGTTTGGTATACGACCAAAGTCCCACATTGACTAGAAGTGGGGAGGATCATGGGTATATAAGGATGGACAAATATCTCCATTGGTATGAGGCCTTTTGGGGTAAAGCCCAAAAACAAATCCATGAGGGCTTATGCCCAAAGTGGACAATATCGTAGCATTGTGGAGATATGTGGTGTCCAGAGTCCTTACAACCATGGTCCAAATTTTGACTTTAGAATTATTTTAGCATATTAACTCTCTAGGAGGTTGTGCAAAACTTAAAAAAAAAAACACAACGGGAAAACTGCAAAAGAGATTGGGAAATATTATATATATAAGTCTTTATGAATGGAAGTTAGAAAAACAAGAAAACTACATGTAAATAATGAAACTGTTAGAAAACCTTCTTGGTAAAAGAAGTCACAATTCTAGAAATGAAACAATATTTTGTAGACATTCAAGGAAAGAAAGTTAATTTTGTAGGATTCCATACTTTCATTCCCTATAGCTATTAAAAAATAAGTGGAACCGGTAGATTAAATCCTACAACCAATCAGGCTTGATGAGTTTATTCAAAAAGAAACCAGAAATAAATTCACCCTAAGAAAATAAGGTAGAAAAGTAAAATATTACAAATACGATGTGGAGTCTGCCGTAGAGAAATAGAATCTAACCCAATTATGTATGAAAAGAAGACTAACGTGTCCATTTTGTAGCAATAAAAAAGGAAAAAGCCATAAAAACAACTCTTGTTAAGGCATGATAAACCCCAACTATGTAGCATGGTAATTACAAAACTGACAACAAAACATATAATAAACTTACATAAAATGCCAAAACCTTAAATTTGGGTTAACTGATCAATGACTTGATAAACCAGAGAAAGTCGAGTGAGCTTGGAATAAAAACCTTATAAGAACTTGCCAAAACATAGACCTGTGCGGACTAAGAATTTTCACACAGATAGATTATAATCAAGCATGCAAAGCACAAAGGTTCGACCTAACAATGTTTTGATTAAATCAGGAAAGACAGATTACAAAATCATCCATCCACAACTGTCATAACATAAAATTACAGCTTGATTTCAAGAGAAGCTAGCAACCCATTTTGGGATTGCATACCCATAACTTAATTTAAACAAAGACGATGACTTTACCAACAGAGCCAAGAAATATAGTGACTTGGCCATCTATACTCTATATTTTGAATATATATATACAACAAACTAAAAATTTCTATAAATAGTTGAGGGACATATCAACAAACAAGCAAGTTAAGTCATTAAAATCCTTAAAGACTCTGAACCTTGCGTACCAAGAAATTCCCATATTGTCTTTCAGTTTACCCGAAGTTAGGTGGGGCTTTGAGACTGCAAATCTATGGACAGACAGAATGAGGTACGGTGTCGACCTAGAAGGATAATTTGCCTGTTGCTAGAAGCTTTTAACGAAATCTAAGAAAAAACAGGAAGCACTATTAATTAGAAAGGAGGAGCTATCAAATTTCTGATGCAAAAACAAAAATACTAAGGACAAATAGACATCTCGTTACCTGGATGGGTAGGTTGTATGAAATTTTTGCAAGAAAGAAGCACCAGAGCCATCACAATGAATGAATAACCCAACAAGCAACCACAGAGGAACTGCGATTGAGCTAGGGAGGTATCATCAACAACATCAAGAGGCAAAGGCGAATAAGAGAGAAACCCCGAAGCCATGAGCCGGAACAAGGTAGCTCTGCTAGACAAAGAGAGAAATGCTGAAATTTCGTGAGGATGCATGAGACAAAGGGATTAAGGTAAACACTCTTAGCTGTCCAATGGAGTTGAGTCGTGGAGGACCGTCGATGGGATGACCATACCAAGAAAGTGGTGAACAGCTCGAGAGCAACCAAAATCATCCAAAAGTCCTCTACCATAATCTCTTGCGGTTGGGAATCCAAAGTTTAATGTGTTAGGATATAAAATCATTAAACTTAATCATTCAGAATATGCATACCATTATTACAGTAAATCAATACATAAATAATAATTGTAATTTGCGTAGAATGTGTGTTAAGAAGAATGTTACATGTGGCCATGTAATAACCTGAACCATAATACTTTATACATGTAATATATCAAGGTTTTGTTTATGTTTAATCGTTGTACTGTAATATTTGTTTTTTTATTAAGAGACGTGACATATATTCATTGACTTTTCTATCTAGAGAGAATGTCATTATAGAATGAAGAATTAGTTTTCAATTATTTTGTTATTGCAAAGAATAAAACAAAGTGTGCGAGGTTCAATACGTAAGACTCCATAATAATAAATATAGGGCCGATCTTAATCTTTATGAGAATTTAATTCATTTTCGTTAAGATTTCATATTTGATATGATATATATTATTAGTTAATTTATAGTTACTCATAAAAAATTTCTAGTAGGTGCTAATGTACAAATAGATCGATTTGAATTTTTTCTTGACACTTAATTATGTGTTGTGCATATATGTTGGGGTTAATTAGACAATTTGTAAATAACTAAGGATTTTTAATTCCTTTATTTTATAATAAATAAGAAGAAACCTTTACTATATCTATGCTTTATCATGACATATCAAGTTCTTGTACCAAATGAATCCAATTAAATATATCTTGAGAGATGGTAAGAGCCACGGTTTTGAAGCAATGTGTATTATCGATGAAGCAATCACTACTAAGGTATTGTTTTTTGTTGATGCAATTAATGTATATTAGATTGTAAATAAGTATACGTAGTAAACTTTACCTATATGATTGTGGTCACAGTATGAAAGACCACAAAATTAAGTTTAAGTAAATCAACAAAACATTCAAATAATCCAAATATAATATCACATGGCAATGATGAAGATAATTGTTTGAGATATGAATGATGATTATTTAAATTGAATATTACAAATTATATATTATTAAATATTTTGTATAAAAATAAGACAAATCTAATAGAGAAATTTTGTGTAAATTGAATAGCAAAGTATTACTAATAGTTATAGTAATTATTTATTTACATTTTGAATATTGTACTACTTTATATTCTCTTATTTTATATTATATAAAATCTTTTATTCAATCATAATAAAATAAATGATTACTTTATATTCTCTTATTTTATATTATATAAAATCTTTTATTCAATCATAATAAAATAAATGATTGAATAAAATAAATTTCATATTCTATCGCATTATTTCATATTATAAAATTTCATATTATTAATTAATATATAAATAATTTACATTATTATAACGAAGGGTTGTATTATATAGATATAATACATTAGTATATTTATTAAACTACAAAACATCTTAATGCTATAATTAAATAACAATTAATATTATTGTAAAACATTTGACTTTATGATGATTAAATAATATCTTGCAAAAAATAGGAAAGCTTTTGCGTACGCTCAATGTGAAAAATTCAATGCATTGTATTCATTTGGAATCAACGATGGATGTTCATATCTACATATGTGTCAGTGCAATAAACAATAGTAAAAGCGATGACATTCATAACGACAACAAAAGAATGTTTCCCTCCGATGATAACCAACATTGTTATTTTTATTACGGTATTTTCAAGTGGCTAAGCCAAATGACGAATTTTTTAGATAATATTTTGAAGTTATTAAATATTTAAGGTGATAGATGTGTTTATTTTGAATTTTGAATTTTATAATTTGAATTAATAAATATTAATTAATAAGTTGCTGTTAGAGATTGAATTTCTATATATTATTTTATAATATTTATTGTAGTGTAAAAAAAATTAAATGTTATTAATTATTTTTAATATAGTTATGTTTTTTCTGTATTTTTAATTAAATTGATTAATGAAATAAAATGTCATATGAACAAGTGTCATATGAAATGAATTATAGTTTTCTAGGCATGTGGTATTGATAAGCCAAGTTATTGGCCCATGGTATTTTAACAAAGACTCTTTACAGACTATGAATCTCCATATTAAAGTAGGTTTCAAGGTTAAGAATCTTGTTCCCTATTTTTGGAAATGTATACATATTTAATTTATATATAATTTTATTATTAATAATAATAATTTAGTTATTTTCATGATTTTTTCAATTTTAGCAACATGAAATGTATAATGAAGTGTGTCTTGTTATGCTTATTAAGGATTGATGCCTATAGGCGTTTACCAACCATTTAATTTATGTGCTACTTGATACTATTTAAATATATCATGCCATTTAATTTATATGGTTTTGCTAGTTGATATTATTTAAATATCTCACATTTCTCCTTATTTCAATATGTTATATTATTTTTTGGTATAAATAGCCACATCATATATCTTAAAAGAAATTTTATTCCCCTAGTTTAATGGAAACATGAGAAGTTGGGGATCATATTCAACTATTTTCAAGCAAAAGGGACACATTTTCACCATAAATAGTTTTCAAACCCATGGTATTAGATGACTCATGGTTTTCATCCATGGTGTTTAATGTGAAGAAGTCTATTTAGAGGTTAAATATAATTATTTTTTCATCCCATGATGTTCATCCATTATATCTGATGTGATGAGGGCAATTTAGAGACTTGATATATTCTATTGTTGAATATAAAATTTAAATGGTCCAATATATAGTTTGGAATGCATTTTAACTTTGAGTTTTTTATTTTTATTATAACATTACATTGATCTTATTTGAATTGAACAAAAATGTTAGATGGAATGATATTTTTAAGGTTTTAATGTAATTATAATGAAAATTAAATTTATACTAGCATATATCCATTTTAACTCAAGATGTATCATGTAAAGAGAGGGATCCACTCCTTCGAATCCTCTTGACACACAATATATCAAAAGTTAAGATGGATCTATGTTGCTTATATATATATATATATATATATATATATATATATACATTGAACTAATTTTACTTGAACAAACAATGTTAGATGGATTGATATTTTTAAGGTTTCATAAATGTATAATGAAAATTAATTTTATACTAGCATATGTCCATCTTAACTTAAGATGTATCATGTAAAGAGAGGGATCTACTCTATTGAATCCTCTTTACATACAATATATCTAAAGTTAAGATGGATATATATATATATATATATATATATATATATATATATATATATATATGATAGCAGATGTTTTAACAAAAATTATAATGAAAATTCAACACATCTGGGAAAATATGGGAAAATATGGGTGGTCGGAGGTTTTAGCATAAGTTTTGTTTGCTGTGCGCTTAATGGAAATTGTAGCACTAGTGCACTACATATATCTAAAGCACTGGGATTCATACATAACTCAAGACCGAGACATTAAATGCAAAGAACAATCATGCTAGCTTGGGCCGTTATTTCAAAAAACGATACCTGCGTGTGCAAAAAAATCTTGTAGACTCGATGCTTTTATTTGAACTCCTAGTGTTGATGCATATTCTATGTATAAATGCACAAATGTGCTACAATTATAAAATGACAAGTGTTTTTAACTTTAATAAAACACCAAAGGTGGAAATAATATTTTGTAGGACCAGGGCGACAAGTCTATAAAAGAATTGGCATGTTAAGAATTGTAATGCACCAGGGTGTTAATTGCAAAAAAACTCATGCTTGAAGAGTTAAATGCCCTAGTGTTGTTGTTTTCTGAAAGGGAACTGATCATACAAAAAATATGTCATAACGTGCTTTTATATATCATAACACACCATTGCGTGTTTATGATATGGACAAACTATTTTTTTTTTTATCAAATTTTCTCTTTTTTGGAAACATTGACTTATGACAATGCAAATATTGTAATTTTTAAAATCTGTAATTCATCGAAAAAATCACATATATCTTATACCAGTATTCATATAAATTAAAATTTGATTTGTGCATTTGTATATGATGCTTGGATTAATTTGTATATTATTAATTTTCACATTTCTTCATTATAATATTTAAATCATCCATATATTTAATTAGTGGTGTAACATTTCTTAGTGATAATGGATAACCTGATAGAATAAATTAAAGTTTATTTTATTATATATATGAATAAGAGGCTCTTTGCATACAAAAATGGATTATTATTGGTAAAAACTAGTATTTGAATTAGGAAACTATGACCATTACATTAAACAAAATGTTTGATTTTCATGGACAACTATTTCAAAAAATACAACAGATTGCATTGATATCCAAATAGATCAGCATTCTTCTTTGGTACTTTTGTCAGCGCTCAAGCCAGCTCCATGACTTGGTTTAATTGGATGAATTTTTTGTTGATTGAATCAATATTTTTTCGTCTTCTTGATCTTCTACCATCTGCGAACATACATATAAGGTGTAATGAGCGTATCTACATTAGTGTGAATAATGAAACTTAAAATAAGTAATATACATCAATGTAAATCGAATAGCAACGTATCATAGCAATAAGTGCCTTATAAATTGTAGACAAAGTTTCAAAACCATGTCTCATGCCTTGTTGCAACAAGTCTTTTGTTGGCATAATTCCATACTTTGCTCCCTCCATGTTTTAAACCCCATTATAAATCATAGATTTAATATAAAGGATTTTTTTGTTCTATTAATTATAAGCTCAGAGAAGTAAAAAAACATAGATACTTACAAATTTAAAAAATAATTTTTTATAATCCAACATATACCCTAAACAAATATTTAACCCAATGTCAATTAATTATTCCAATAATTCTTCTTTGTATGTTCACACCTATTTGAATAAATTCAAGGATGGTTGTTGTAAAACAACTTAAAATATACAAAAATGAAACCTTGAGTTGTTATAAGGAAATATTGACAATTAATCCTAAATTTTGATATCAACCATTTTCTTCCTTGCTGTCCTATTTTAGGCATTGAATGAGTTCCTTTTTGTTTTCTTTTATAGAAGAAAAGACTTGAAAATTAATATTTAATGCTTAATTATTTTTTTATATGTACAAATTCATTCACGATTACATACATTTGAAGAACGTTATTGTTGAGATGGTTTCTCATGTGATACAAGTATGTCCATTTATTTAACGATATCCTTGATCATTTGGGATTTTCATAATCTTCCTAAAAAAAGTAATAAACTAATTTTATATTGATATATGAAAACTAAATATAACAAAATGGATATTAATAAATGTATGGTTTGTAGTAATATATACATATAATTATAGAAAATCATTTTAATTAATAATATTTCCTTTTGAATTATTCTTTCTTGTTGTTGTATGTTTTTTTATTGTAATTCTGACATGTGTCATTGACCATTGCTTTGTAAATGCTTCCTATATTTTAGATATAATTTGGTTCTTGGAATCATTGGATTCATTTTTGTATTATAAGTGTAAAGAATGTCTATAAATTTGTTCCACTAGATGCCTCATAGTTTTATAAAATAAAATTCCCCTTTCATTAACCTCTAGCACCACTCTAGATGAGTTAAGTACCAATTCATCATCATTTACATGTTGTATAATTTTTCTTTCTTTAGAATGCATTGATATTTTCATTTATTACTTCTCCCTATATAACATTAAACATATATGAATTAATAGATTCCTTGAAACGTTTTATCTAATATTCTTAAGTATATTATTAATGAAAATTCAAAACAAAAAAAACTCATATTGAATAATATTTTTTCAATCACCTGATCTAGCCTTCAGTAATTTTGTTATTATATTTTATGTTCTTATACACATATATTAGAAATAATATTACTAATTTTCTTCGTTTTTGGTTACTTCATGACACACACTAACAAAAATATATTAGTTAAACTTACATATAGTTCAAACATATTAATTTTCTAAAGAATTTACAAACATGCCTTCTCTTCTTTTTTCGATGTGCTATCATTATGTCTAGGTTTTAAAATTGATGCCCATATGCCCTTTTTTCTCATTTTTAACCATAAGATAGAACTAAATTTAAAATAAAGACGTTAGAGTTAATTGACGAATAAATTAGGAAAATGTTAAAATTATGGGCCTATTAGAAAATCAGAAGTTTGACTTTATATATATATATATATATATATATATATATATATATATATATATATATATATATATGAGGCTAGAACTGGGATATCTAGAGTCATTGATTCTTTAGGGCGGTATTTTTTTAAAATAAATTTTATTCAAATGCTTTAATGTGCACCATGTGAATGGTTGGTTAATGAGTTATTGACTCACACGCTCTCAATTATTCATCCACACCACCAGAGTTTAAAATGTTTTTCGGGTTGGTTTGTAGCAGGATCGATCTAAAGTATGCAACATGGGTACTCCTTGGATGAGGAGTCAAATTTCTGCATCCAATGAGTGTTTTTGCTTGATATTGGAGGAAACCGATAGGGAGATAAGTTGAAAATACAAGTTGAAAAAACAGTTTTTGTTTTTTCCCTTTAAAGTTTGATGATGTAATCTAATCTTATTTTATTATTTCCACTATTATTTTATTTTTTTCTTAAGAGGACCATTTTATACCTCAAAATTCCCATAATGTTTCTGTGGTCCCAAAATATTTTCCTGCTCCACAATGCTCCAAGTATTTCTCTCTTGCAAATGATCTCTCTTTTAATTAAACCCTAATAGAAATTCTAAAGAAAATTAGTAGTAAAATAGACAATAGAATTTAAAGTTTTTGCTATGCATGGTTTTGAGTGAAACACCATACCTTTCAGCCTCTAATCTTCTGAATATTTTTGCTGCTCCAAAGCATTATGATGTTTCTTAGTGTTCTTGGTATGTCTCTCTTGAAAATCACACCCTTGAAATTTTGGGAAAAATAATGAAATAGGTAATAGCATTTTATTATATAAAAGAATTTATGAAATCAAATTTCAAAAAACTAATTACCATTCATTTTTTAATTTGGAAAAAAAAAGAAAAAAAATGCATTTTTTTTCAGTTAATCCAAATTGTTGTGCATCTGATAGTAAAGAACATCGGTGCATTTACAACCAAAGTACATTGTTATTGCTGGGCGCCAATTTTTTTAACGCACTCACTAGATACAATTTTTTTTTTGAAATCCTGAAACATCGTGATTAATATTTTAATGCAATGGTGTAGTTTTATTTAAATTCATCGGTGTTGTAGTTTTTATAGGAGCATAGACATGGTATAATTCATTTTTATTTTCAAAATCTTGGAAACAAGTGCAAACCAATGTTGCTTTTATTCAAACACATCGATGTGTTTTTGTACAAAAGCACTCAAATGATAACATATTTTATATTTTTGAAATGCCATAAGCTAGTGAGGATATTATTTGAATGCCCTAGTGTTATTATGATTTACACTCATATGCGTGATTTGTTCTAATAAGTGCACCGGTAGGGTTTAAAAATTATTTGACACATCCACATGAATTATAGTAGTTCATAGTATACATTTCCTATTTAAAGTTGCCTTACTCTAGAAAAATTTATCGACAACTATATTGAAATTCAAATTGTAGTTATATTGTTCTCGAAATTAATTTTAGATATGGACACAAAATTTTATTTATAAATTTTCTCAAATGCGGGAAAAAAATATCAATAATATCGAATGGACAATTATTTAAATTCCATCTCATTCCATCTTTTTTTATCAAAGTCCTTCGTAGAGTTCTCCCTTTTCAACTTCAGTAAGTTAGATTTTATTTTTATTTTGATTATCTAATTCAATTTAATTTTTTTAATCCATATGAATTTGAGTATAAATGTATCCAAATTTGTAGGCTCATGGCTCAAAATTGAGTTCAAATGCAGAAAATATTCTTCCATTTAAAAAACATTAGAAGCTCTTATCAGGAGTAACATATCGCATGTAGTTGGTAGATGAAAATGGACTACCTCTTCACCCTACCAATTGGAACTTGAAATCTTCCATCCGCAATCCTAGATCAACGATGGTAAAAATTGTTTGATATAACGTGATTTCAACAAACCAATTACATTAATGTTCTTACTAATACCATTGGTAATGTACTAATGATGTTCAATATTTTTTGAAATTAGGATTCTAGTGATGATGAGAGACCAAACTACCATCTTTCTGTGCACCCCACTATAATGTAAAATTGAAAGAAGGATAAATTAAGAGAAATATTGGGAAATATTCAGAGAGGAAACAAACAAAGAATGGTTGAATCAACCACCTATTCAATTCCCACTACGTCTAGATTACCAATTAGCAATGACTACAACAATAGTAGTTCTTCATCATAAGTTGACAATGGAGGAAATCAAATAGAGGTTGGTATGGATGATTACTTACCAGATACGACTACCATGGAGAAAATTATATTATATGCATTCCAAAACAATGATCGAGGGGATGATGCTTATATCACTAATACCTTACTCTAAAGCCCAATATTTTCTTCCACCACCCCTCTCTTTGGACTTGGCGGCAAGTCACATTCTACTCCATTGGGGTCAATGATGTTGTTGTACAAATTCAAACCAAATTTTGGCATGTCGAATACATGTCTCTAAACAAAATTGAGGTAATTCACCTACATGATTGATCAAGTCCCTTATATTTTGAGAAATCTCATCACGCAATCAATATTAAAAATGGTTTATTTTACGAATGTTAAATATTGACATTGTACAATTATATTCCACACCAACTATAGGTTATTCAAAGATAAGGTTCTTCCAAGTGAAAATGTCTTGTCAAGTAGCTGCGAAGAGGCAATGCAGTTGTTGAAAATGTTGGGCCTTGAGTACGTAACATATCATGCATGTCTAAATGATTGTATTCTATATAGAATAGAATATGCAGACAAAGAGATATGTATGAAATGTGGGCATGACAGGTACCATAATTAAAAAAAAGGGTAAATCGCATGGTCCTCCTCATAAGATATTGAGGCACATGCCTATAATCCCAAGGATTCAAAGGCTCTTCCATTTCAAATAATTATCTATGTTTTAGGGATGGCATGCCTCACACACAAGTTAGTTAGGATTTACTCAAATCCAACATATTCACTATCCATGAAGCATATAGAGGATACATGGCCTGAAAAATTCAAGGATGAAGTATGAGGTCTACGACTCTGCATAGCCATGGATGGCGTCAACCCATTTTCCATCCGAAACACCAACTATTCTATTTTTCCTATAGTAGTGATCAATACCAATATCCCCCCATGGTTTTCTATTGAAGAATGAACATCTTATGTTGGCTCTCATAGTACATCGTAGAAGACAAGTGAAGAATATGGATGTTTACTTACAACCATTGGTAGATGAATTAAATGAATTATGGGAAGGAATACATGTGTAGAATGTATCAAGACCCATCCCAATAAAGAGGATTTTTACATTGTATGGCATATGTTCTTACACCATACATGATTATCTAGGATTAGGAGTTTTCTCTGGTAAATGACATTTTTATTGATTTCTTTATATACGCAAAAATATTGTTTCAAATATATTTAATTAAATTCAAACACATGTTCTGATCTTCATAGGTATTAACGTTCCAACCTGTATGCAATAATTTCTCATGTCTTGTAACAAAAGGGTATAATGGATGTAAATGTTTAGGCCTTCTTTGAAGGCTAGGTGGTCTGACGACCTACAAAAGCAAATGTATGACTACTCTAGGGTGTTCCTCCCTAAAGAGAACCCTTACAGAAGAGAAACATCCATTTTCAATGATAAACCAGAGAGAATGAAAAGGCATGTAATAATGACACCAATTGAATGGCTTAGAGCATATGAGAAAGAGAAGAAGGAGTTTGCATAAATGTTCGATTCAAATGGGGAGCTTATGTTCGATGATCCAAAATTGTTCGACAGCTATGTTGAGAAATTTCCTATTGGGATGAAAAGGAAATATATATTTGATGAGCTCCCATATTAGTTTCCTACAATTAAAACTTTTGAATGGTTTCCTACCTTTTTATTGCTAGATCCTAATTTTAGATTTCTCACAAATTAAGCTTCTTATGCATCTAATTCGTAGTTGGAATCATGACCGTCCTCGAGTTATTTTTCTTTATTTCGTATATTGAAAGCTGGTTCCTTTAATCTTGATTTCTCTTTTTCTATTCTCATTTCACATGTAGGTAGGATTCCATCTAGTCCATCAATTGTCATATTTTCTAGATCTTTCATTTCTTCAATGAGTGAGACTTTTTCATTGAATAACAAGGGAAGAGAACTCAATACTTTTCAAATAATTACTGATTCATTAATTTTTTCATCAACTCGTCTAATAATATTAACAATCCCATTGATCTTGCAATTTTTTCTTTTTTACTCATCTTCAAATTCTAAAATTGCATTCTATGAGTCTGAAGAGTTGGCATCTTTACCTTTACATATCCTTCATAGCTTCATTGAATCTTGTCCCAAATATATTTAACATGCACATACTTCATTACGTTGAATTTTTTTTATTATGCAAAGCCACATAAAATGACATTCATTACTTTCGTATTTAATTTACAAATTCCTTTTTACCAGCTTCATAGTTGGATTAGTTGCCATCCAAAAAAGATATTGAAATGTCAACAACAAAAATAGCAAAGATAAATTAAATAAATGCTCCTCATCTTACAGAAGGAATATTTTTTTCAATAACACACTAAATACACTAATAGATATAATAATAATTCGAGATATTTTTCTTTATATTATAATAGATACTCTATTTTTTTTCAATCAAACACATTAAATACACTAATAAATATAATAATAATACTAATATTATTTTATTATTATAACAAATATTGTCTTTTAAATGAGAGATGAAAATTTTACATTTAACATTCAAAAATTTCCCACTTATACGGGGTTTAGAATAAACTTTTAACATGTAATTCATTTATATTTTTGTTTTTTAATTTATTTATACTTATATATATATATAATAGAATATAAATATAAGATAATTATGTCTCCGCAACAAGCTACTTGGTTATTACATATAACATTCAAATCGACATTCATAGCAGGACTCACTACAAGCGCCACCTAAAGCTACTTGGTTAAATACATTACATCAAGGACTCTATAGCATAAAGTTTGTCAGAATGTTTCTAGAATGACTTTTTCGTGATTTAAAACAGGTCACTGCAAGGAAAAATGCATTAAACTATCTAATTAATAATGAAAACGTCACGCATACGAATGTTTTCTTTGAAGTCTTCATCCTAGTTTAGTATCTTTCTTTCTCATAGCTCGAGATTACACATTCAAATTTACGCGTCATACATTTGACTGTTCATTGGAGTCAACATTATTATGACAATTTTATGGGAGTTGACCATGATGGTAAATCAAATTTAAATGCGTATTACAGAAAGTACGTTCAACCTCTATGATCCCCTGCCCACAAACGCATCAACGCGTTCTCTCTATGCCAACTTCAGTACCCTGACATATAATGAACAGTGTTTTCCAATGCTGTGACATATAATTAATAATTAATAATGTAGTCACACTCTTCGCTTGGATAATAATTTCCACATTCCGGGTTAGATCATTATTTCCATGTATCTTTTTACCTTCATCCGAGAAGTGTCATTGGTCGTTGTTTCTTTTATGGCTGCTCGAGTAGCTTTCTAAGACTGGTGCAACATATCATCTTGCATCACCACAGCACTAGTTAAAGCGTGAAGGTTGGAAACATGTGCAACTAGTTCAGAAAAGACGTGTAACTTTTATTGCAAAAAGCCATTTGAATTTATTGAGGCCACAAGAAAAGCATGAATAGATAAAGAGCATAAGAAGTACAAAGGTGGGGTAAGCAGGAGACCAACTCCATTTATATCTATCGTTGTTTCCCTTATTTTCGCCTGGCTGTCTAACTATGCTCCGTAATGTATAGAACCGCCTTAATGAAATAATCTTCCATGTTCTTAGATTATGATATGTTTCTAGAAGCGTTGTTCGAATATCCATTGGGAAAAGCATAGAATAAGAGCAAAGACGAACGGAAAAATATCCTTCGAAGTCCCGACAAAGGCATGATAAACAGTTGCCAGAAAAGTAGTAATGAACGCTGGACCATTATACGCAAAGCACAACTACTCCCTATTAGGGTTTCCAAGAGCATAGGTCGTTCATCAAGTTAATTGATTTGGATTTAGTTGATCAAATATTTTTTAAATTAGGTTGAGGTTAAGTCAAGGTTACTTTAAATGTTAGGTTGAGTTTAAGTCAAGGTTACTTTAAATGTTGGATGGAATAATGATTTGTTATTTAAACAAATATCCAAAATCAAAATATGATAAAACACATAATATTTTATTAATCTAGACTAATGCTCAAAATTGATTGTATAGCACATGACCTCCTCTCCTTATAAATAGAAATAATATCTACTGAACTATAACTGACTCATCTACTTATCTATAAGTGACTCATACTAAATAATGGTACTAGAGACAATGACTTCAAGACTCAAGTTCTACAAAATCTAGAATATTCACATGAATTCTACATAATCTAAAACATTTGTTTTCTCCATTAACTCTAAATCTCCCCCTTTACACATAAATGAACTATTTATCACGCCTAACTTGTCTATACGTAACAAAAACTTACATTTTCCTAGAGTCTTAGTAAAAACGTCTGCCACATTATCATTTGTATTACAATAGATCAAATTAAATTCCTTTCACCGTATCTTTTCTCATACAAAATGATGTTGTGTCTCAATGTGCTTTGATCTTGCATGATAGACTGGGTTGTTTTCGAATTTGATAGAGCTTTTATTGTCATACTTAATAATTTTTGGTCCTCCCTCTTTTTCTCCCATGTCTTCAAGAATTATTCTTAGCCAAATTCCTTCACATGTTGCATTGCATAAGGCCTTATACTCAGCTTCAATGAAAGACAAAGAAATAGTTGGTTGTTTCTTGCTACTCCATGACACAATATGAGATCCAATACTAAATGCATAACCAAAGGTGGGCTTGTTTTCATTTGGATCTCTTGCCCAATCAGAATCTGAATAACCCGTAAGCTCAACATTCAAATCATTATTATATTCAATGCTAAAAATTTTAGTCTCCTTCAAATATTGAAGGACTCTTTTAGTTTCTTTCGAGGGACTTTCATATGGCTTAGCCATGAATTGACTAAGTATGTTGATTGAATATGAAAAATCTACTTTGGTTCATAGGGGCTTCACTCTGGGTGTAATACCATAGCACATGGGTTCATATTGGGGGATATTTATTGAGGAAAAAATGAGATAATATATTAGGGGATATATAGGGGGGAGAAGGTTTTGATATTAGTAGGTATAAAAAATGGAGTCCAAAGTTAATGAAAAAATATAAAGGAGTATAAAAAATGTTAATGAAAAAATGATACCTCCAATATCTAGTGAAAGTAGGGGTTTTAAATTGTGAAGGTGTATTGGGTTTGTATTGGTAGGGGGTTAAATAATGTGATTTTCAGAGGTATTTTCCAATATGTAGTCAAATTAAGGGTATTGTTTAATATGCCATGAACACATGTGATATGTTAGAGGTTCATTGAGTGAAGCCTCTGTGCTCTAGTTGGAGTTAAGTAATTCATACTTCCTGCCAATTGTCTATATAGCATGCCAAACACTTCTTTCGTTTTATCATCACTGTTGAGTTTAACATTCTGTTCGAGTGGTGCAGATATTTTTTTACATCCATTCATATTGAAACCCTTGATTATTTCATGTTTGTACTTGTTTTGTGTTACAAAGGTTCTACAATTATCTCTCCAAGCTGCAAGGCTTAAATAGTAACGCAAGTCTCCAAGATCCTTCATTTCAAATTCCTCACATAGACTTATTTTAATCTTTTCAATTACCTTGGTAGCACTCCCTGTTATGATAATATTATGAATATATACAAAAATAAAAACATTATGTCCCTTTTCATCCCTCTTGATGTAGAGATTTGGATCTCCTTTACTTTGAAGAAAATCCTATGAAGAATTTCTTAATATTCATATACCAAGACCTGAGTGCTTGTTTGAGTCCATATAATGCTTTCTTTAACCTGCAAACAATATGTTCTTCTCCCTATTTTACAAAACCTTCTAGCTAAACAAGATATACTTCTTGTTTCAATTCTTGATTTAGAAATGTTGATTTGACATCTAACTAATTGAGCTTCCAATCAAGGGTAGTTTCCAATGCATACATCATTCTAATGGTGCTCATTTTAGCTACAAATGAAAATATTTATTCATAATCTATCCTTTCTTTTTGTGAATAACAATTTTCTACATGTCTAGCTTTATATTTAGCAATAGTTTGATAAACATTAAATTTATTTTGAAAAACCATTTTGATCCTATCAAAACTTTATCTTCAAGTAATTCTGTCAATTTCTATGTATCATTTTTTATAGTAGAATCATATTCTTCCTTCATTGAATTTATCCATTTTGCATGTTCATTAGCTTCTTTAAAGTCCAAAGGTTCTAGTACGTTAATCACTTTAGTCATCAAGGCATAGTCCTTATACCTTATTGTTGGTTGAATATGGTGTGAGGACCTTCTTGTTTGTTCATTTCTTTCATCCTCTTTTCTGCTCTATGGTGACTCTTTTCCTCCTCTAAGTGTGCTTTCACTAGTTGAGGTGCCCATATCACTAGATTCTTCCTCTTGTTTCTTCTCCCATTTATCATCAACATCTTCTATGACCTCATCACAGTAATGAGGAATATACCATGCATCTTGTCCCCTTTATGACCAATTTGAATGCTCATGAAACAAAACATCTATGATTTAAAAAAAACTATGAATAGAAGGATCAAACATGTTATATGTTTCATGGTTATGATAGTAACCCATGGAAATACACTGGATAGGTTTGGCATAAAGCTTTTTCCTATCTCCTTTTGAAACATGAGTAAACACTTTGCTTCCAAATATTCTTAGATGACTTATTATTGGTTTATAGCCATAAAGAGCTTCAAATGTAGTCCTATTATTTAAAAATTTTGTTGGACTTCTATTTTTTGAATTAATAACAATAGTAATATCTTTTGCCCAAAAGGCACTGATAAGATTTTTACCTTTCATCATGCTCCTTGCACATTATACTAATGTTTTGTTCTTCCTTTCAGCTACTCCATTATGATGTGGAGTATGTGGCACTGTGTACTATTATATAATTGCATGGACTTTGTAATATTTGAAAAATTCTCCTAATGTATATTCTCCCCCTTAATAAGATCGAAGGATCTTGATGTATCTTCTTGTTTGATTTTTAACCAAGTTTTTAAAATCTTTGAAATATTCAAATACATCACACTTATTTCTTATGAAATAAAGCCAAATATATATTGTGCAATCATCAAAAAATATAAAGAAATAATATGCTCCTTCTAATGATCTAGTTTGTGTAGGCCCACATGCATTTGTATGCTCAAGTTCAAAAATATCACTTTTTCTTCTATTTGTATGAGTAGGGAACTCTTTCCTATGCATATTCCCTAAAGCACACCCTTCACATGTCAAATATTCATTCTTTAACCATGTAAGTCCCTATACCATTCTCTATTTTTGTAGTAACAACAAGTCATAATTAAGGTGGCCATACCTTTGATGCCTAAGAGCTTTCATTGTCATGGTTGTGGATTCCAACGCATGATGACTTTTTCCGGTCACAAAAAGCTTGTATAAGACTCCCATTTGCACTCCTCTTACTATTATGTTGTACTTATCTTGTATATCCTTAGCAACACAATGTCACTTAGGAAATTCATCTTCGAGATTTTGATATGCAATGGTGGACATAAAGATTAGATTCTTCTTCATTCCAGGAACATACATCACATTCTATATTTGTCTTACATGGTCATTTGCTAAGGTTAAACATACATCACCATAACTTTTGATTCCATGAGACCTATTATCTCCTAGATAGATGTGAGTGCCATTATTATTGTCATGATATGTATTGACGATTCCTATTTTCTTGTCATGTGAATTGAAGCACCAGAGTAAATAAAATGTACATTATCATCACTAGTTTCTATTAACAAGGAAATTTCTAAAATGAATAATTTGAGATTATTGAGATTATCACTAATTGAGGCTTCTTGATCAACAAATTTTCCTGAATTTCTTCTATGGTTAGACTGATCATTTTTTTTATGGCACTCTTTAGCAAAGTGTCAAGACTTACCACAATACCAGAATACACCCTTCATCTTCAGATAGGTATTTGTCCTTGGTGGTGTTGTATCTTGATGTGGTTTTGGATATGACTCACCTCCTTTGTTCTTGTCCCATGGCTTTCTTCTGTATGGATGTTTCCCTTTGTCACCAACCCCAAATCTGAAATTTGAGACTTTCCATTGATATTTTTCCTTCTGTCATCTTCTTACAAGAGAGAACATGTTAATTCATTAAAGGCATGATTTTTTTACCTAATTGAAATTCCATTGATAAACATATGATAATAATCTAACATCCCATTCAATGTAATTGATATGATAATCATCTAACAACCCATTCAATGCAATTGTCATTAGATCGCTACTTGAAATATTTTTACCAATAGCACCAAGCTTATCAGAAATTTCTTTGATTCTAGAAAGAAAATTACTAATATTTTCATTTACCTCCATATTAATTGAGAAAAGATTCTTCTTTAAAAATAATACTTTATTAGTATTTGTAATTCCATACAACTTTTTAAGAGTTTCCAAGGTTTCTTGAGATGTATCACAATCATTGATATGTGAAGTAATATTCTCTTTTATAGACATTCTCAATAGTACCTTGGCCTTGATCTCTCTGCGCTCCCAATCTTGAACTAAAGTTGGTGGTGTTGTCAGATTGGCTTCATTCCTTGTTACAATTGACTAAGCATGAGCTCCTTCCACCATTGTCCACAACTTAAATTTCCAATTTGTATAATTTTCTCCATCTAACTTTGTGCACTCACTTACATATGAATCAGCAAATGGATTTTCTATATATATATATATATATATATATATATATATATATATATTCCAAATATTTCTAATTCACCACTAAAAAAAAACCTATAAAATTCCTTTTCACCTTTTTAAAATAACCAAATATTAAAAAAAAGAGCCATATATCATAACTTAATCAATTCTCAATATATCACCATAACTCAAATCACCTTTATGAAAAATTTAAATAAACTTTATACCACACTAAAAACACTTTATATCAAATTTATTTTCGCCCTTAAAAGGAAGCTTAACCAAAACCTCCACTGAATTTAAATAAAACCAAATCACTAGAAAAATCTTAAATTTTTTAATCAATTATGACACCATAAATAATGTCTCCCTATAATAAATTTTATACCACACAAAGATGATGACTTGGTACTCTTTCCCTTCATGGTTACACAAACTCCATGCAGAGGATTTGCTTCACTCTTCACACATGCTCCCTATACTGGCTCTGAGAGCAACTTAAATAAACAACAAAAAAACCAGAATATGATGAAAACACAATATCTTATTAATTCAGTGCAATGTCCAAAATTGATTGCACAATACATGGCTTGTCTCCTTATAAAGGAAAATGATACCTACTCAAATATAACTGACGCATCTACTTAATTGCAAGTGACTTGTATTAAACACAATCAATTCAACATACTCTTAAGACATTCAAGGCTCCAGTTCTACACAATCTAGAGCAATCAAGACATGGGTTCTACATAATGTAGAATATTCACATGAGTTCTACATAATCTAGAACAATCTTTTTCTCGATTAACTCTAAATCTACTCAGTACTAGGATAAGACCATGATTGTGTGCAACCCTGTTGAACTTAGACACCGCTTGGGATAGTTTAATTTCCCTAAAAGTGGATCCCAGCGTCAACCTTTCCCCAAGAGATTTTGAAATACTAAGTGCCCACTCAAGGTAATATTATGGCTTTGGAACCCACTCAAGATAATATTACTTGTTGCATGTGGGTTTTAGTGTAATGACAAACCTACACATAGTATCATAATATTATGGGTTTGGAAGTTTACTAATGTTAATAAATTTTGTTATAAAAGAAAATCTACAATAAGTAAACATCTCCATCTTAAAGTAAACATTTTCGTTCACTTGTTTGTGAACAACTTGAGGCAGCCACCATGGCCTTTTTATTTCTCCGAGTTGCTTCTAGTTTGTAAATGAAATTATTTGAAAAACGAACTTTAAATTCATTTCTATTTCTATTAAATCTAGAGTGGTGGCATCATTGGACACCATCTTGGATTGAAGTTAAAGAAAAGATGCAATCATTTTTATATGGAAAAGTTGTTGAATAAATGTTTTAGCTTGCCCATTCTTTTTTTATTCAACATTGATCGATTCTATAATGATCGATACGGTACACACATATCCTTGAAGAGACCACGGGGTTTGTACCATTGTTTCTCCGTAGCTAGGCTTCACGATTGTAGCGAATGGTCAAAGTGTGTAAAAATCGTGAAGATTGGGCCGCCACCTGTCCAGTGCTGTCACGAGTATGCCGTTGTGGGACAAACTACCGCGAAAAGAGATTACAGTGAAGAGCCACTCGAAGCATGCAGGCTTGACGCAAAGGTTTGGTGGAGGCACATTATGAAAAAGCAAAGAAATGGGCATAGAATCCGGCGGGGCCGACAATTGGACCAATGTCTGAGGCATATACCGGTTGGCATGAGTATGTATCCCTACCTAACTCCAGAGCCAATCTGTCACGAAACAGGAAGATCTTACCTCTACGCAGATATTTTCCTCGAGCCAACCCAACGTTAGTAGGGTCCATCGGTTACATGAATTTCAAGGAGCTATACAACTTTGTAACAGTAGTGTGGCCCGATAAATCGGTGGATCAATGATGGCAACTCCATGAAACCTGTGCGCAAATTTAGCCGAGTTCTTACACATATGAATAATAAAAGTGACAGAAATAAAGCATATTCTAATCCCAAATCAATTTGGCGCGGAAAAATTTTGATTCTGTAAAAGTCCAAAATTCAAGAAAGGAAATATTTTTATGGTAGTATACATCTCACGGATTTTCACACATCATTTTTTTCACAATTTTGAAAAATTGAAATTTACACTTATGATATTCAAGACCATAAATACGCCCCCACAAAATATTAAAATAGTAAATAAATTAAATATCCCATACCATTAAATTATATGCAATATAAATTGAATATCCACTACGGTAACATATAAATTGAATATCCAGTATGGTAATCCATGCATATTTCATATTACCAAGCACTTCCAAGTATGGAATGCAGCAATGTATGTATTGGGCAAGTAGAGCATTTTTTAAAAATATTCTTATCAATATTGTAATTTTATATTTACTAACGAATGGGATTTTCAATCACTATATTTTAGTTTATATTTAAGGGAGATTTATATTTTGTATGCTTTTGCAGTTTTTGGTAAAACATTGAAATAATAATTGTTATTTGTTTTTTTATATATTTCATTTTGCATTCTATCTTTATAAATATATATTTTCAGCACATTTTTCAAACCCTACATTACTAACTAGTGTAAGATAAGCCAAACTAGGGGTAAGTATTTAGTAAGACATGCTAAACAAGGGGATCAGTTCAATAAGATTTTGTCATTCATAACAACGAATCTCATCCAATTTAGATTGATGCTCATCTCTTGCGTAAATACCATGATATCTAGCCGTGGAACTAATTGATCATAACAAGGAAAGGCATCCACCCTAGAAAGTCATCCACCTTAGAGTGATTGCAATCTCTTATGTAAATGTCATTACATATTTCTATCAAATCCCATAACACTGATAAAAAAACACCATAATGATATATGATTTAGTTTTATTTTTACCAATTACAATTGTTTATAAAACTCAACTGATTACTTATTATTCCACTCAAATCTGCAATTACTACATTCCATATAATCCCATTCTATTTTTCCATTTTTCCACTTATTACATTCTATTTTTCAATTTTTCCTCTTACATTTCGCATGCATCCTCCATATTTATACCTGACTATACATGGCCAACAAAGGCATTAGCCAAAGACAGAAATCAAAAAGGAATTACCCAAAGGCAATGAAATCAACCAGAAACAATGTTTTTACGTTACGCTTTTGTTTCATAAAATAATCTTTCATACAATTCCAGTAAACATGGGTTTCAAATGGGTACTGGGAATAAAATGGGAAAAGTATGCACGCTGTGAACCGTCCAGCAGTTTCAAATCACCAACAGGGAATCCCATGACCAATATCACTCGAATCCCAGAGCCTACGGATCCCATGAATCCTTCTCTCCCATGACCAATATCACTCGAATGCCAGAGCCTACGGATCCCATGAATCCTTCTCGAAGATAGATTAACCACGCCTACTCATTTGCAATGTCCATGATGACCCTCATGCTGTTTTGTTTGAAGGCAGCTAAACATGCCACACGGAATTGTGTGTATCAGGGCGGCCGGGCGAAAGAAACTAGTGAATATGTGGTCGACTGAATATTCCTACCGAATTCGAATTTGCTTCTTTATCTGTCAATCGAGCGTTTGGTCAATTTGGCAGAATTTTGATAATTATGATATAAAATTAAATTCATCGCGGAAGGAAGAAAAGTTGTATTCTAATTATTTTAAGTTTGGGAACTTTTCCATGCCCATTTTTCAATCAATTTTATTTCATATTAGCAGATATATGTTAAAATTATAAATTTGTAGGGTGTAATTTGCAGAAGTTCGTTATTCAAGATGTTGAATTCACTTATAAATACATTTTAAATATTGTAATTATATTTGTTTTAGCAAATTAAGATTTCAAAAATAAGATGAAAAAAATAGTAAGGTAATTTTATTTTTAAATGTACTTATCATTCAGTACACTACCCCATGAATGAGGTTTTCAAGACATTTATTTAAGACGGAATTTTTTTTTTTGGTCTCAAATATCACTGCTGCAAATTAAGATTTCAAAAAGAAAATGAAAAAAATAGTAAGGTAATTTTATTCTTAGATGTACTTATCATTCAGTGCACCACTAGATCACTGAGGTTTTTAAGACATTTATTTAAGACGGCATTATTTTCATTTTATTTTTCATTTTGACTCAACTATCACTGCTACATATAGGGGCAACTGCTACATATAGGGGCAATTTAAGATCTCTTTTTAAGACATTTCGTTTTAAATTATTCAAAAGCAACTGCGTGCGTTCCACGTCATTAGATAAAATTTCGTGGCGGGTGGTGATTCGTATTTAAAAGCTCTACTGCCATTTTTTTGAAACCCTCGAGGAGTTCACAAAATGGAAGAACAAGTAATGGGCGAAAGCATGAAGTTGTGTTATATATTTTTGTGAAAGAAGGTGTGTTTGGGTGGAAAAATCGATGGTTCAATCAAGCATTTTTTAAAGTGCTTGAGCTAGTTTTTTGGGTGCTAAAAAGGTAGCTCGATTGATGGTTAGAAGATAACCTTTGATTGATCAAGCTTTAAGGCTTGATTGAACAATTTTTTTTATATATACTACTTCATAGACTGTGGGAACTGCATTCAAATCAATCTCATATCAATCTCGCCCACCACCTGGCCAACATCGTAGAGGCTCAAATGAAGATAGCTCTCTATAATTTGTCTTTCTTAATATTTTTTTTTTGTAAAATCTAAAAAATAGTTAACTAAAATAAATACATGAACAAAAACCATGAAAACTAATTAATTAAAAGGAAAAAACAACCATACAAATGACAAAGAATGAAAATTGTGCAGCAAAGAGTTACTCTTCTTAATATTACAAATGAGTTAAATAAGATTACATTGGAGACATTGACGTTAAATGACTCCAATGAGACTGAACTAACTCAAACTGAGTTAGGACACTTGGATGGATGGTTTTGAGACCTAGCATGTGGTTGGAAACAGATTCTCCAATAAAAAAAACTACCAAAGCCATAAAAAAAACCCTTGATAAAAACTTAGAAAGTCACAAAACCATAAAAAATGTCCATCAATACAAGTTAGAAAACTACAAAACCAAGCTAGAAAACCATTAAACAAACCCTTCAAAACCTACAAAACATTTTGAAACGACAAAAAAAACTACAATTTAGGCTTTAAATTCATATTTTCAGATTTTTTTTTCTAATTGTTTTAGGTTTTAAACATTTCTTTAGGAATTTTGTGAAATAAAATTTCAATTTTTTTTTGGTTTTTGTTATTTAAAATGCATTTTAAATTTCTAGTAAATTTGACCAAAAATATACCTCAAAAACTCCAAAATAGGAAACATTGAAACCATAACTAATAAATAAGTAAATTAAGAGCTTGATATTCACATGATAAATATAGTTGCTCATAGTCAACCTCTATTTATAAAATAAGAAATTTTATTTTATTTTATTATTTTAAATTTAAATTAATTTATATTTTAAATATTTTTTTTAATAATAGATATATTATGATTCTAGTTTTAATAATAAAATATTAACCCTCGAAATGAAAAATCTAAAAAAAATTGTTATTTATTATTTTGTTTTATATATCATCTCATGAGATATATATAATTATAACAATTTACATAACATATATATAACCAAATAACATAACATGTTACTATATATTCAACTATTATTTAACTATAACAACCCATAGCTATATATTATAGTTGTATATATATAATATACAATATAATATAATTTTACAACTATTTAACTTAACACATATATATATATATATATAATTAATATTAGAGCATAATCATAGATATAGCTATATATAACATAGTTTTATAATTATTTAGTTATAACATAAAACTTTATAATTATTTAACATGTATAATATAAAATTATTTAACATAACACATATATACAACCTAACACGTAACATAACTATAACTATAATGATAACTATATATATATATATATATATATATATATATATATATATATATATATATATATATATAATAAAGTTATATTACATAGCTAAATATATAATAGTTCTATATATATATTATTTATAATATAACAAGAAATTTTCTATAATTATTTAAGATATAATATAACTTTATATTTAAGATAGTTTAAAACATAGTATAAAATTAGTTAACATGATAATGATATATATAAACGCTCTAATACTCACCATTGCTTTTTCCATTACACTGGAAAGACTTTCTGCACATAACAATCGAGAGTCCATGGAGCACCTCATAGATATGTCATAATAAAATTGAACACCTGCCTCAGATCCACTCCTGTATCATAGTCGCTCCAGTCATAAAGTAGAAAATAAGGGGAATAAGGGGAGAAAAGAGTTATATTTTATAACATAAAATGAAATTATATATATATATATATATGTAACTATAATTGGATAGTCCATAAATACTATAACACCATATAGCTATATATGACAATCCTAGATATATATAACATAAGATAATTCAATAACTACTTATCATACCATAAAATTATATATTCAAATTATTCGAATATATATATATATATATATATATATATATATATATATTGTAACATAACATAACATAGTGTAACATGTACTTTGTGCATAACTATAACATTTAAGGTAACATAATTATTTAAAACAAAGCATAACACACACACACACACATATATATGTTCATGTTTCAAAAAAGCATCATTGATAGATAAATTAAACCAATAATGAAAAGTGCATCTGGTCTAGTGAATAAAAGAATTTACACTTAAGTTTCTATGTTGTACCATATTGTTTCATTATGTAGTGTATTGTACCAGAAATATTGTTTTCAGGTGCTTGCACCTAGTACATGTCACGTGTCAAAGTTAAACATTAAGGATGTAAATTCTATTGTAGTATTTTGTTGGCATAAAATTTTATTAGTTTTGTAAATAGGTTTACTTCAATTTTTACATATATATATTTACATATTTATGTGCTATGAATAGAATGCATGATTTGGAAAGGAGAAAAAGTGTGACGGTGGATTTGATCACTTCCTTCGATTGTGTTTAGATGGAACTCAATGTACTTTGGTTGATAAATTATCAAAAAATAGACTCTAAACTTTAGGACTTTGGGCTAGATTATTCTACTTGAGTTTAGAAATGGTTTTTTTGTCAACATTTTTTTCTTGGATTAACTTATATGTGTTATATGTAATATGTTGAGGAATCCTATATATCTGCCCCAACTGTAGGCTATTGTAGTATGAGAGGTTATGTTATACATGGTTGAGTTCGTGATACACCACGTAGCCCATCAAGAGTTCATGTTCTCATTGTAAATCTTGCCTCCAACAACAGTCAAAGTGTCAGAGGTAGCCTTTCAGTCTCTATTGATGACCATGCTACATCCAAAGGAGCTTCTTCAGCCATTTCAAGTGCACCTCTTGCATTTTTAAATCCTATTTAAACTTTATGTGTTTATGCCTTGAAATTGCCTTCGACTGATGTGTTTGAATTTATTATATATGCTATTATGCTTCTAGTTTTCTAATTATATATATGTTAAATTAAGTTTATGAATTATAGGTCATCAACAAGACAAAGATGAGGATCAGAGTGCAGAAGTGATCCTACCATGAGATGATGCTACAACTCATATCACATTAGAGGATGTTATGACTCGTCATACATGGATCACAATAAAGATAAATAATATCCCTCTCAATTCATTCTCTCGTCTTGCATTGTCTTTGATGCTCGATTGCATGACTAGGTTGATCAAGACATACCAGAGGTTGGGCCCACATAGCCACATATTACTGTTCATACATAGGATCAAGAGGCATGAGGCTAGAGGCCCATATTCTTAGGAGGTGGTAAAGGAGGCAACCAAGGAAATTGATGTTCAGGGGGAGTTTCTCAAAATCCATTTGTATCTCCTTGCTAGATATAAAGGTTTAATCCCACTGAAATATTTTAGTAACTTTCATGTAACCCCTTTCATGACTAATAGACTCATTGGAGCTTGCGCCAATTTCCCCAACCATGACTAGGTTGCCATTTATTTTGAAAAACATTGATATGTAGAATTTGTGTTACATATGACGTTAGATTGCACCAATAACAGATCTCATTTTTATGCTACTTGAATGGGATGTACCTATGAGCATGCTTGTAGAGACCCTGGGTGTGTACCACTACCTCCAATATTCTTTCCAGTATTGTCTCGAAGCTTGGTATTACCTAGAGATCTAGAGGAATTGTCACAACTTGGTAGTGAGATGCTGGAGACTATTGCAAACAACATGTGGGGGTCATTGGCTAGTGTGCATGTTGCATTACATGGAGAGATTAAGAGACCACAAACACTGCCTCTTGACCCACCAATGCCCTTATATGATGATGCATTTCTCACGAGTTTACCCTTTGATCAACTTTTGAGGCATACATGTACGTATTGTGATGCCATTCGTGAGACTTGGAGGGTGCATGTCCTGCATGACACAAATTAGGTACATATATATACAAATATTTTGAATCTTATCGTTCAGTTATGCATAATTATTTATATTAAAAAGTTTAGTTCGTATTATATTACATAATTTATATTAATAAGTTCATGATAACATGTAAACACATCCCAACTACATGGATGAGTTTACAAGGTCATCCAAGGGGGTAGTTGATGAGCGAAGGCATCCTCGATGAAAGCCCATTTCCATGGATTCTCTTCCATGATGGAAATGAGACTATGGGGGTTAATCAAAATCCCTTTTCCTAATAAATATCAAGCTTGATGCCTGTGGGTTATGGGCCCACAATGCCTATCGAAAGCGACTTGAGGCTATAAGCCCTTAAAAGTCATGGACCACAACACATATCGAAGCCCTTTTCTACAATCAAATCAATAATGCAATCAACTTTTCCTAAAAGGAAAACACTTCCTCCTTTGACATTTTAATCCCCTGCTATTCTTTAAACATTCAAATACATCTTTGAAAAATTATCAAATTAAACATTCTAACTAGATGTTCCTCAGGCATTCATTGCTTCTCCATTCTGATCTCAGCATTCTTTGTAGTCTGATCCTCATCTTCATCAAACTTACTTCACAGAAATCCTACACATGCTGAGATTACAGCTCAATTTCCAAACCATGCTTTACAGAGTGTTGATATGGCTTTGATACCAAAAATACCACATAGTACCCACATCTAAGGCAATCATCCCCAACAATTGGAAGCGTTGCCATATAGCCTAAGCCTTTAAACTCAGACTAAACTCCTCATGGGGTTCTATTTACACTATCGGGAGTCCAAATGCTATCGGAAGAATTCTTGAGGCTTTAGGCCTTAAAACCATGGACTTACACCTTATCGGTGGCATACAACTATTGGAGGCTTTAAGGTATACCTTTAGGACTTAAAAAGCCGCTTACACAACTTTACTGGAATATTAAGGAGAACACGACAAATCCACTTAAAAGTGATAATCAGAACTTAAATTCATTAATCCACCTCTATAAAGATTATCGGGTCTGTCGTTCCATATGTTTCATCACATTCCCGATGATATCTGCCTTGAACATAAATGCCAAGGAATCTGCCCACAACGCATAGGCAGGATCTAGAATGCTGTTCACCTGCCTCTATAAAGATGATCGAGTCTACACTTAAGTATCTCCACTCATTCGACCACTGATAGTCCTAAACTTTGACTCTCTGACTGACAATATCCATAGCCCCAATCGCTGATTGACCTATCGGTGATATCGCTTATCGGTCGTCAGCACCCCGCTGCTCCAACTATCCGTTGTCATTCACTTTGCCAATTCGCAATTGCCGATTAGATTTCAACTGTCGATCTGAACTTGATCCGACGGTTATGATTTGATCGCATATCACTTATGGCTATATTTAAAGGATTGTTCCTTTATCAAAATAATCCACCGATGCAATATATCAAGGTTCTGCTCTACTCTTGGTTTTGATTTGAACCATCGATCTATGGGATCCGACGGTTCCTGTACATCATTTATGTTTCTTCGTTCTTAACTTTGCTTCATCTACTATCGATGGATTATTGCGTTAAAACACATTTCCCTGTCCAACTTGGTTTCTAAACATGTCATTCTTCTATAACAATCATTAAATAAACCAATAAATCACAATCGATCCTATAGTGATCGATGGTTGATTGTCATGCCTCCAAGCGAGATTTTAACTATCTGTCCACATAAATGCAACAAAGCTCAAAGACACATAAATACACAGACTCACACTCTAAAATGAATTCTCTATATACAATTATAAATACATCACCACACTTTGAAGTTCTTTGTCCTCCTCTAGCCTGATTCTTCTAATTAATGACCATTTCCTCCTACATTTCTCGTAGGCTTACAATAATTTTCAATCCTCTCCCTCTCTGTCTCACATATCTCTCTCCCAAATTATACAAAAAGACACAATTTATACAAATAAATGGATTCATGAACCAATTCTAGTTCAGAACCATAAATCTCTCAACTTCTCCTAAAAAGTCTCCTCAAGCCCATTCTTTTCTAAACCAACACTAAATCAAGGTTTTAAAATTCCTCATATTCTATTCAAGCCCAATAAATCTAATTGTTTGGCCTGATCTCCACACAGGGAGGATCAATAAGCCACATATACCCTTTTCTCATACTTTCCAATAAATAAACACTCTCATACATTTAAATAAATAAAATTAATTAAACTATTCTATTCCAACCCCTTGGTAGTCACGACATGTGATCATGCTATCACATTTCTGACTAGGCTTGAATGCTCTTGCATCATTCCACCTCCACCTTATATGTTCACTAATGTGAAGGAGTGTCATCATGTACAACCACATGGACCAACATTTGAGGTAAAATTATTTATTCCTAATATTTCATCATTTTCCTTCTTTAAGTTACATAAATGTGCTAATTAATTTCTAGACTAATTATAATTTGTCCTTGCCATTGTGTACATAGGCCCATATGCAGAGTGTCATTGATGCCACTGTTATGTGGAGATATGGGTAGGATGTTTGGTTTACAGGCACTGATTATGCAGGTCCATCGATGTAGGTCCCAATCATTGAGCCATAGGTAGGATAGCATCAAATCCAAATTCATGATCAAACCCACATCCTAGAGGACTTGCATTTGGACTCAAATGAGGTTAGTAGATTCATGTATATATGTGATTTAGAATGTGGTTAAATATAGTTTACTTCCATATTGTTTATTTTGTACAAGTAATGATCTAATTAGTTTGAATTTGAATGTGTTATATTGCAATACCATCTTACAGACACTTACCTTGTGCAATAGAACTCACTTAGGAGTTTTGGTGGTACTTTGAGTGTCATACTATGTGTACTTTCAGGCTCATTTCATATGGCATATTCACGTGTGTTATACGTACTTTGTATATTTTCACACATGAACATTTTATGGATGTACATCATGGAAATTATTTTACTTTATGGATTCTTATCATTTCAGTTTATGGATGTTCATGTGATATTTGTAATTTATATACATTTTCATATGGATAGTTTATTGATACATGTATTCACTATTTTAGTTTATGGATTCATATTAATATTGTTTATGGATGGTCATTGATTTTTTAAGTTTAAATTGATTTGCTAAAATTAGTTTGCTAATTTAATATTTTTTCTATATACTATAACTTTTATCAGTAAAATATATGTTCTATTTTGATTTCTAGTTTCATAGACTAAGAAAATAAGTACAACCTTAAAAGTTATGATGAAAGTCACTTTGATACTTAAAATGAACTAAAATATATCACGAATTTATTTAATATTGAACATGGAAATAATTCCAATCTTGCTTCATATTGGCTTTTAGAAATTGTATTTTACTACAAACAACATGTATGTTGTTACAATTGAATTTTAAAATTAAATTGTATGAATTATAAAGTCATCAGTATTATATATATATATATATATATATATATATATATATATATATATATATATATATATATATATATATATATATATATATATATATATATATATATATATATATATATATATGAATTTTTTTGTGACCCACCCATATATCATTGCATGGAATGTTTTTTAAATATTTCAATCAATTTCTTATCTTAAGATCTAATTGCAAAACACAAATATGTTTACAATAAGTTTTTATTCATTTTTAATATTAAAAGATGTCATGGAAACAAAAAATAGGTTTTATTCAACATTATTTATTTTGAGATTTTGTATAGGAGCTTAGTCATCACATGATATAAGTCAATCATATTGAAATTTAATATAAAGGTCAAATAACAATATATGACAACATTTCTATAATTTTATATAATGGTATCAACTTTCCTAAATTTACAAGTAGTTATCCAAGTATATCAATCAATTCCTTATGATGAAAGTTTAAGTTTTATTCAATTTTAATAACTCAAGTATGATGGGAATTTAACTTCTTCCCTCTCTCCCCCTTCCATATATATCTCTATCTCTCTTTGTCTCTCCTTCTTCATCTCTCTATATCACCCTGCAAACATACATATTGTTTCTCCATATCTCTCTATATTCCCCTACCTCTCCCTCTCCCTATCTCTCTCACTTCCCGTTCTCTCCCTTAGTCTCCCATTCTATCTCTCTTCCCCTTCTCACCCTTTTTCTTCCCTTCTATCTCTCTTTTCTCCTACTCTCCTCTCTCCCTCTCCCTCCATCTCCCTTATCACTCCCTCTTTCTCTCGCCATCTCCCTTTCCACTCCCTCTCTCTTTCTCTCTCCAACTTTCTCTCTTTATATGTATTACTTCTTACCTTCCTCTCTCTCCTCCTCAAACTGCATATCTCTCTCTCTCCGTCCCTCCCACCTCCCTCTGCCTCTCCCCCATGTCACTCACTTGCTCACTCTCTCCCTCTCTCTCTCTCGTGCTTTCTCCAGCAACTCTGTTGACTATCCCCCTCCCTGTCTCATTCTCTCTCCCTCTTCTCTCCAAATAGAGTCCTTTGTCTTTCTATCTCACCCCCAAACATACACACTCGCTCTCCATCTCTCCCTTGTCACTCTCTCTCTCTCCACCTTTCTATCTCTATATGTCTTGAACTTCTTCCTTCCCTATCTTTTCGTCCAACTCCATATCTCGAGTACCCTCTCTTTCTAGGAGACTATCTTCTCCTCTCCCTCTCTTCATCTTTGTGTCCCCTTCTCTCTCTCTTACCCTTCTCTCCCGCTCTCTCTCACTCTATATTTCAAAAATTTTAAAATAATTTTACAAGTAAAATATTAAATATATATATATATATATAGATATATATATATATATATATATATATATATTTGTCGTGTAACAATTTTTTCTTTTATATAATACATATTTCAAATGCAGATCTCAAATATGTGTTGTACATTCATCTCAAGGGAGACTGATAATTTTCCATCGACATATTATCTAAGATTTCCAAAAATATTAATGTTCTAGCTACCTTCATCAAAGATACATAGAACACTTCATGTCTTCCAATTGAAACTTTTTAGGTTTTATTTCTTTAAAGGTAGCTTTAGGTTATGATTACTTCAAGATATTAAAAATATTATATATTTTTTTATGTTAGATTCATAAGAAAAAATAGGTTAAGTAAAATTAGTAACATATATATTGAGTCAACTTGTATGACTCTTTTTGTGCCAATGACTCTTTTGTTGATGCCTATGGCATATATTAACCACATTTTTTAATGTGGTTGTGCTATTATATATTATAATATAAGAAATTTTATATTATATTAAAGTTAATAATATTATATTAATTCCAATTTAATAAATTTAATATTAACATTAAAATATATAAATATTATTTTTTTATATTAATAACATTTTATAAGCTAATTTAATATAATAGAAAAAGATATTCTTTTAATATTAATATTAAATTTAATAGGGTTTTTACATGACATTATAACAAAAATTCTAAAAAGATTTTGAATTGTAAAATGAGGTCAAAGATTGATTTTATGTTATTCAATTTTTTTTATATAGAGGCTCGATCAAGCTACGTAGGACGATCGAGCCATAGCGCTCGATGGAGGTCCTATTAACCACGTAAATGGATCGATCGAGGGTTTATGAAACCCTCAATCAAGTTATTTAAATTTCAAATTTAGGTGCTTGATTGAGCACTTTAAGCACTCAATCGAGCCTCCTAAGTCCTAAAATTAGTAATTTCAGCACCCCTTCTGCAAAATTTTCTGTAAATCCATTTTATACCCTAGCGAACTTAGCACTAAATTTGTCTTCAGGTTATGGAGTTGACCACACTGGACTCATGAACGAATCCTCTATCCAATGGCATATGAGAGTGACATTTTCGAATTCATATGATATTTTTCATTTAATTTATTTTAAACATAATGAAAGAAATCATTTTGAACAATTTTAAAGACGTTGAATAAAAAATTGATATAGTAAAATGTATACAATGAAATTTTTTCAAGAAATACCGCTATCTTCATTTACGATTCCCCTTCAAAAGGGTAATTTTGGTGTTTTAGTTTATTTAAATATTTAAAAAACCCTACATGAACACATGTGTCTGCAAAAAGCAATTGATATATTACTTCACCAAATTCAAAAGATAATAGAAAATATATTTTTGCATAAACAATAATTTTTTAATATGAAAAACTTAGCTCTCACCATGTAGATCATGCTCATATATATATATATGTAAATTACACATTTTAGACTAAGTTACGCTATGTGAATACACATATACCTCTTAAGATGTGTGAAAATTTTCAAGGACAAGCATTTAATTTAATGGAAAATTGACATATTATACCACAATAAATATTTTTGCAAAAAAATATCATGACGACAAACACAAAATTCTCCACAATTTTTCTTTTCACTTCGAATCAAAATTCATAGTGCTTATATGAATTTTGAGGGTTTCAATTCGATAAAAGAGGAAAAACATGAAATTCCATCGCCACATTTGGCCCAAAAGTGTAACCCATCTTCATGCTTTCACCCTTATGGTTGATTGGAAAAGGAATTTTTGAATTCTGCAGGAGGGTTTCAACAATGGAGACTAGGGTTTTGTCACGAGTTCTTGTAACTCCATTATCCTTCTATTGACACCGGCTCTTAGTGTTAGCGCCTTTGGTATCATGTTAGAATGTTTGGATGTTCCTTTGAGTTTCTTTGAGGTTCTAGCAATAGATTTTCTTGTCCATGTAAGTCAATAGTTTTATGTTTAGGTTTTTTTAGTTGCAAAGCTCTTGCTTTAAGTAGATGACCGATGTTTTCAAGGATTTGAACAACGTGCCTAAGCTTCTCGATGAAGCTCAAATGGGCTCTTCCAATGCGTCTGGGGCTCAAAATTGATTTTTCACAAATCTGGTTTTGCCATGTTATTTTGACTATGAGGGCCAATTTCTCTTGACACTTCTCTTGATTCTCTAGTGTCATTAATATTGTTGGATTTTTTAACTAGAATGTAAGATTTGAGCAATTTGTCAGGATTTTTTTATGGGAAGATGAAGTAGGAGGATATGGGAGTACTCACAACTGTGTAGGGGAGAGGGCTAAAATGAAACACACCCATAAAACTCACAATCTCTTGCTTCCATGAAATAATTAACACTTGGTTTGGATGTAAACATGGACAAAGTGGAATCCTTGTCCAAGAGAGCATTGATGGGAAGAATTAGTTATATTTCTATGTCTTATGATTAAATTATTTCTTGAGTCAGGGTGTCATGGAAGCCTCTAGTGTGCTGCACACTTATTTTCATTATTTTGCTAAAAAATGGATTCATTTCCATTTCCTGTTAGAATTTGACCTACACTCTATTTTTATTATGCCTTGGGTTATTGGCAAAGGAGATTTGTGACTACAACATTGGTAACCATATTTTTTTATCTATTAGCATCTAGATTAGCTTCCTATTGTGGTTGTTGTAGAACTAAAGTAAAGGAAGGGGTAGGAACAACATGTTGAACTAGGGTCAAAGCTATGTAAGGTTTGAATGAATTAGGAGGAGTGTTTGTGGGAGGATCAATGTACCATATTGGGATCTCCAACGTAATGTTAGGTAGACTCAACATAGCCATAATAGGGGTAGAAAAGATTCCAGGTGATAGGAATAAGAAAGGTATCCAACCAAAAGGGTACTTACCTAGGGAAATTGCTCCTAGATCATTAAGGCCTAGGGGAATGGTTTTTCACTGAAAAGGGTCGGGATAGATACCGATACAAGGAAATTGGACAATAGGAATTGTACCCAAAGGCTCAGGTGGTTTGGGGAAGGGGGTTGCAGAGGGGTTAACTATTGTGAACACATACCAGACTACTTGTGGGAAGCTTGTGCTGCCTGAAACATGCAAACACTAGATGTGTTAGGCTCAGAAGGGGTAGGCAATGGACCATAATAAGCCCCAAGAAGCACGGAATCCTTATAGACTCTAGGAGACACATTGTTAAGGGAAGTTATAATCTTATCACCAGTCATTTATGAGATAGTGGTATGAGGAGATGTCTAAGACTAAGGGTCATAGTAAGTCAACTGATTAATAGTGATGATATTTTTATTATGAGGAAATCACATATTGTTAAAGACATCATATGTGACATCAGACACGACATAGGTGTAACTACAACCGAATAAGATGTTATAATCTGATGGGGCATCAATGACTTCGATATCAATCAAGAAAATCATGCTGGAAACAATAATGGGATATTTACGATACAAATCAAGGGGTGACGAGGGATGCCCATCGTAAGCATGGAGAGTGAGGGTGGATGGGGACATGTTATGGGAACTATGTTGATTCCAAGCGCTTTAATCCATCACAAACTTTGAGGCACCTTCGCCTATGATAAACCACTAAACAATGGCATTCTTTATGGAGACTGGTATTTGGAAGGAAACTAATGAAGGAAGGGGCATATGTTCTACTTTGTCAATGTCAAAGACAATTAGAAAATCATGAGAGGTATACAAAATGTCTAAAGAAGATAGTAGATATTTCCATTAGGATGGACACATCTAGAGGACTTCTGACAATGACATGGAAACAATAAATTGGACCAACTCATCTTGTATGCTATAGGTATGGGTGGCTTTAGAAGAAGCAACATTCCGACATAATGGTCCTTTGAGGATCTCAAAGGGAACCTCAAATTTAGGCAGAGGGATTTCTAATGGACCATTTGGTAGCAATAGAGGTTCAATGGAAACTTTAGGTTGGGAATCCATGGATGACTTTACAGGGGGCTTGTCATATTTGCGTGACCGAGTCTGGACATTGATTTGTTCGATATTGACTTCGTTAGAATTCATATGAGGATCTAGTAATTTTTCTTGCAAGATTGTGAAGGTTAATGAGATTCATTACCCTATATGGGTTGGGAAACTACATATCCCTGATGGGGAAAAGGATTTGTAAGTAGAATGGGGAAAAGGATTTGTAAGCAGGCGGCCTTGGAGGTGGGGCAATGGGCTGAGGTCTTATTGAATAATTTGCTTGAGCTTCCCATGGATGACACATTTGAGGTAAAAGGGGACACTCGTGAGTATAATGGTAGAATACTCTACAACATGAACAAGGTTTATTCATACAGAGATACTTATTTCTCTTGGTTTTTTCTCTCTCTTTCTCAGTTGCGGGATTAGGCTGGTCACCTTGAGGGGTATTAGGTGGTGTACCTTGGTTACCTTGGTTTTCAACTTATTCCTTAACATGGGGTTAGGGGTATTGGTTTCACTTTGCTGAGCATACACTTAACCTTGAGGAGGTGGTTGTTGTTGTGGTAAAGGTGGAGGAGGCTTGGGAGGTCGGGGTGATGGTGTCGGAGGGGTTGGAGCACTAGGAAGTGCATATGGCTAGAAAGTATTAGCAAAAATGTTGGGATAGCCAAGTGAAGCGAGACCTAGCCCTATCATCGAATGATGTGGATAGGCATATGCGTATGACATGCTTGAACTTTGGTAAGTGTTGTCATGGGAAGGAGCAGGAGGGTGATAGGTGTAAGTGGAACTGGTCCCCCCTAGAGTTGACAATAAATCATATGAGGTTTAGGACATGGTGGAGGTTGAGGGTGTAAGATATATCCAACAATAACGCCAGTGGAATGAGATTCCTCTGGCACATTAGCAGCACCAGGTTGGGGTAGACCAGGAAGAGAAATATAAACATATCCTGATTGTCCATAGACTAGGTCATATTTCAAAGCTACTTGGAGCACTTCTTCCTCATACTGCAGGAAGTGGGAGGTGACATATTTACCAATGGGAGCCAAAAGCATTCTAAAGAACCAATCCATGTAGACATGGTCTTCATATTCAAGAACCCTACACATGCTCTATCGTATGCGCCATTCTTGAACATGGTCGGATAGGTGGGTGGCAGAAGTTTGATGGAAAGAGGATAAGAGATTAGTACCAGTGTCATATCAAAGGGGTAACTAGAAGTATGAGAAGAAAACTTTGGTGAGAGTCATGAAGGTAGAATGGGAGGCACATGGTTGGTCCACATACCACTTGGCAACATCTCAATTAAGGGTGCATTGGAAAAGATGAAGACAGATGGAGTCTTTAGTGATGGAGTTATATGAACACCACATATGAAAAGAGCAAACATGGTTTATCTGTCTTCTCAAGGATTACCTTCAAACTTGGAGATGTCATAAGGAAGCTTGGTCATAGAGAACATGATTGTTGATGGACTGGCTGAAACCTAGAAGGTCAAACTAGGCATATAGTGGAACAATGGATGGTTAGTGATCCTACTAGTAGAGGTTCCACTTATGGGATTACCTTGGCTAGCACCTTGTTTACACCTTGGTTAAAACCTTGGTTACCAACTTGGTTTCCCGCACCCAGATTGGTGCCTAACCTTGTGGTTGTACGAGCTTGGGAAGACGCAGAGTCAAATGAACAACATGAATGATTAACAAAACCAATTAGTCAAAATCAGGATTCAATGGAGGATTAGGAGGATGAACTCTAATTTGACAGGGAGAGTTAAGATGTCCTAAACTAAAATTATGAATAAGGTTACGAAGTAAGAGCGACAAATGCCTATGGGGCGCAATGATGTCAACATAGGGATGACTTAATAGACTAAAGGATGTTAGGAGAAATAGAGAAACAAACAACAATAAAACACCTAGTGTAATGGTGCCAAGTGTAAACTAACTATGTTAATATGCTACTATAATTCAAGAAAACACACCCTATAAAAGAAAAATGACCTCTAGCATATAAGTGATCTAGATCCTCAAAAAATTCCTAGATCTACTATTTCAGATGGGATTCCCAAATACTTCTTACTGAACGAAATCATATCTCTGCAAGTATAATGGTCTAGAGAAAGGTGGGGTAGAGAACCAACTTCTACCCACAACTAGTTCTATAGGGTGTTTTCCTATGACTAGCCACTATGGTTATCTTCGTCCCATGGGGTGGTAAAGTATTGAGCTTCTTGGTGATTAGCCACCACATAGGATTCCCTACAATGGATCAGGTAGCCCTGAGCAGAACTGCTCACATGATAACCTAGCTTAACCCCCTGTGAATCATGTTTCTTACGCAGTCCAACTTTGCACTGTGTGATGGTGAAGGATTGAAGCTAACTAATATGTCAACTTCTATGTCTCAATGTAAGTGACTGATGGGTGTTATTGGAAGCCTATGAAACTGATCCTACACCTAATTATACAGATTGTTTGGCCTTGGTGCCCAAGTGGGCTTAATATATGTGTGTTGAATTATTCAACTATAATTTTTCAAGTCTTAGCTTGGCAGTGCTAAATAAGCTCATGTTCGCTTACGATGTGTGTGTGTGTGTGTGTGAAAATTATGTGTTAAGTGGACGAGTTGATTTAGCATATTTTATGATGCCATGTGCTATTGAAAATAAAGTCTTGAAAATTTTTAAATAATGTTGAAAATAGATAGTAAAATGAATAGCAAATCCAAGAACACAAACTCCCACCCAAGAAGATTATCAAGTAGCTAAAAAAGGGGTGGAAAAAAGATATAATCAGAGACACACTTATGGAAAAAAGCTCTAATGTCTAATGGATTGGGTTCTTAAGGCACAAGGTTCTTGAAAATGGTGTAGACAATCAACAAAAATCAGAGGTGAAATTGCTGAAAAATGATAGGAAAGAAGCTCCAAAACATAGGACACACAACGGGAATTCTAAGGGGTGAAAGAAACACCAAAATATAAAGATATTAAAATGATTAAGAAACCTATCCAAAAGGGTTACAAAATAGTCAAAAAACCTTAGAAATCAGTGGTTGAAAGTGTTGTACCCTAGACTCCTCAAATCAACAAATCTCTTCCTAAATGATCGAGTTGTACTTTAAAACATAGGGGGAATTTTTCTTCCTCTTCTGCAAAATTAATAAGAGAATATAGGCCTAGGGGTGACTCAGGGAAAAATAGAAACCCTTCCCAGTACACACACAACACAATCAATAACTCTGGAAAACTCTGGAAAAAATTATGAAAAATGATAGAATAAGGGAATTGACCTGAAAAGTGCATTGAAATGTAGAAAAAGGCCCGAAAAGTGCATTTTTGAATGCAGAAAAGAGGCCAAAAAGGTTGTTTTTTTCCCACAACTCTCGCTCAACAGATTTCACCCAGATTGTTTCATCTCATGCTCTGCAGATTTCACCTTGATTGTGTTGTCTCGTTCTCGGCTAGTACCTGTGACCTGTGGAAAGATGTAGAAAACTAATAGAAGCCAAAAAAATTCCAGAAAATAAAATGGATCTTAAAATGGAATTTGAGAGGTTAAAAATATCTAGGAAAGCATTGAATAGTACTGAAATGATAGTCACCAAGGATCCGAATTAGTACACCAATGGAGTTGCCATCTGTTGTTGACTGTGTAGCTAAAAATCCAGTGGATTCACCATTTGTTCATGTGAAAATTATTATTACGTGTACCAAAAATGCTTCACTTAAGTCACTGGTGATAATTGACCATAATAACAAGATGTGGCTTCTCTTGTGCTTCAATTTGCAATAAAATATGATAAAACCAAGCAAGAAAAGATCTGATGCAAACCCAAAACCTATAGTAGGAGGAAAAAGAAGTGTAATAACCCAATAGAAGATTTTAAATGAATTATAATTTTGTTGAAACACCCGGTGAAGAATATTTACAACATGGGTATATAAATCCCCCTACGTGGGATGGTTCTTCAATGATCTTTTTCTTCTCTCTCATAATGCAGAAAACCCAAAAGCAAGTTGGAACTCAAGTGGGAGCTCAAATAGTATGATATGATAGTGGTGGTGATGATAATGATCATGGTGAAGAATGAATGGAAAACCATCTTATTTATAACAAATATTCGGCTCAATTAGGAATTGGAAAATAATAAAATATTATTAACCAAATAAAAATCTAGCTGTCAAGAATACTTTATTATATTTTTTGGAGAGGGAAAAGATATTCAAAATGGTCAAATATATTTATTTAGAAAATTGTTGAAGCAATTAACAAATAAAATGATTTATTAATCACATTGCAAGGATTAGGAAAAGTGTTAATTTGAAATAATTATTAAATAATGGTTTAACAATTATTCCAAAGATAAGAATATGGAATAATAAATAAAGAGTGGTTATTTAATTATTCCAAGGTGGTTTACTAAAATGTGTTAAGAAATGGTTATCAAAAAATTATTTAGTAATTATTTCTAGAGAAAATTAAATAAATAATGATTTATTCAATTATTATTGTGGGGTTTTCCATTTTAAACACAAATAATTTAATAAACATGGTTTACTAAATTATTTCCTATGGTGAAAGTGATTTTACTATGGTAAAATGAATCCTACATGGTGTATTTGGATCCACCTATTCAGAAATAGCTAGGTGATTATTTTTTTCGGTGATAACATCTGGTCTTGAAGCTGTCAAATATAATAGGCTTCCAATGATAGATATTTATAAAGTCTTGTCCACTTTTGGTAATTCATCAGTCTTGCTAAGATTGCAACATGTAACCGTTGGTGTGCTCACCAAAGAGCATTCCTCTCTGCGAAAATCCTTCTATTCTTCCTTGAGATATATTCTTTATGAGATAAAAATTCCTTTGGGGTTAGTGCAGTCTACAATCCAAGGAAATAATAAAATTCTCCAATCATCGAAATCTCATACTCAGCCTTCATATCTGCTATAAATTGACATGTTAATGAATATGAATCACTAGAAAAATTAATTTCATCAACATATACAGCCACCATTATGAGTTTTCCATCATTAGATTTAACATATAAATTGCTATCAGTTACACCGCTTTTGAATCCACACTCCAGCATGTAGCTACCCAACTTCGAATACCAAGCCCAAGAGGCTTGTTTGAGACCATATAAGGCCTTCTTAAGCTTGCAAACATAATCAAGTTTATATGATAGTTGAAAATCATATCATTGTTTTATGTAGAATTTTTCGTGTAATTCCCCATTTAGAAAGGAAAATTTGACATACATTTGATATATTTTGAACTTATTTAAACAAACAAATGAAATAAAAATTCTCATTTCCCCTAATCTAGCAACAAAAGAAAAAGTATCATAAAAATACGAACCTTCAATTTGAGCATAACCTTTTCCTACCAATCTTGCCTTATTTCTCACCACTTAACCATGATCATTTGACTTATTCCTAAAGACCCACTTAGTGCCAATGAAATTCTTGTTTTCTGGTATAGGAACTAGTTCCCATGTCTATTTTTGCTTGATTTCATCCAACTCTTCATTCATAGTTTTTAACCAATTATATTATTTACTAAATTGTGAAACATCCTTTGGTGCCACCATGGATAATAAGGCTACATGTGCTTTCATAGGGGGGATGAGAAAATTCCTTCTTGCCTGAACAATTGCTTTTAAATCACCAAAAAAATGATCAGTTGGGTGGTATTTTTGCACATGCCTTGAAGGGTCTTTGGCTTATGGAGTGGAAGGCTCTTCATTGTCTTCTTCTAAAAATGGCTCATGTTCCACCTCATCATTGTTTACGAGTTCATTAGAGATAATATTTGTTGGTTTTCGTCTTCACATTCAACATATTCATTCACTTTAACATCAATGGAATAAAAAATCCTCTTTATGTTCTTATTATATCATCAATTTCCTTTGTTATTATAATAATATCCGAGAAAAACTTACCATGATTTTCATCATTCTTCTTGATGAAACCTTTGCTACCAAAAACTCTGAAACACTTGACTGTTGCAGGTCTATCGTACCAAAGCTCATAGGTAGTTTTTTCATTGTTTGAGTTGAAATGATCTTTGTTGAGTGTTAGTGCCCAATTCTTCCCCACATAAGAACGATTTGAATATGCATTCGTTGAGGATTGAAAATCCCTCCCGCTCTATGAGCTATAGGCTGACCACCAATGCGCCACAAGGGGGTAACCCTGATAGTAATTATATGATTTTCAATAAAGCAAATATAGTAAGGTCAAATGGACGTAATTTATTCATTTTAGTAATTTTGGTGGCATTAAAGGAGTTATATTCAAAAAACAATCATTGATATCTACAGTACATGCAGAGTGGTGAACCATATGAACTAAATTTTAAAACAAGGTTATAATAAGTGAAAGGAAAACAAAACAAGACACATATAAATATATAAGATATCAAGTTGGTTCAAAGATAACGTAAGATCTTTGTAACATGTACAAATGTTCTTTGATTTCTCAATCCAGCTATGTAAATATAGCTAAATTCTATAATAAATATTGAAACTCTAGAATCGTAAAGACTGAGGAGAAGCCTATAAATTCTTGAATGTAACTAATATAATGTATAAAAAAATTACAAAACATAAACAATGTAACACTCATAAGCATAAGACAAATATTGTCATTAAATTTAGAGAAAAGCTTACAAAGTTAGAGTCAACCAAACATTGATCATCTAGTCATTCAAATCGATAATATGGATATCAGATCATAAAATACTAAACAAAATAATTAGCAAACCAGGAGAAATTCCCAGAATCAGTTCTCTGATTGTCGTACACAAACAAACATACAAACGAATAGCTTTAGTGATGGAATGAGATATTGTGTAACATATACAAGTAGATTTCTCAAAATCAAAAAGCCTTCTCTTCAGTCAACAATCCTTCCTTTACTGGAAATATGGTCTTAAAAAGTTAGTATAATCATTAATTGTTTGAGTAACTGTCTTAAATGTAACATATTCAAAATAAAAGAACTCATAAAATAAAATGTTTAGATGTTATGATGCCTTTGAGGCTTCGAAGTTTTGACTTTCTTGACCGTGCCCGTAGGGGAGAAACTATGGGCCCCACACATCCTGACTGTCGGTGCTTGAGTAGTGATTAAATGAATTTTTCTCCACTCTTCTAGTTGCTCTACTATGGATTACATTGGTGGAACTAAATGGACTGCTTGAGTCAGTGAGGAGACCTTCTCCATGATGACATTTCATTTTAAATGGTTCCTCAACTTAGCTATTTTAACCCATTCTATAGTCGGTAAAGAGGGAACTTTTTTATATTTAGTTATAACCAACACCAGTCGAGATCTAATATGGTACCGAGCTGTAGGAAGGTCCTATACCATTTTTTTAATCCCAACCAAAATAAAAGTCTCTACAAAGACCGATTATGAATGAAGCTGGTGAAATTATTTATTTACCTTCTATGGCCAAGAAACCAAGGTCTCGTTCTTTGTTCCTTAGTTTATCACGTAATTCCTCCTAAGATATTACACAATTATCTTTTCCCCAAAATGAGGGCATGCCAATCCTACTGAGATAGTTCCAGTCGACTCTAAAATCATTTATTTCCTTAGTAGTCTTTTCTAATTCTTCCCATAGTACTTGCATCGCGACACACATTTCTTTTAATATACAAAGGGAGAAGACACATTGATCTCTTGGAGGAAAACTCAACTCTCCCAATGTTTCATATTATAAAGTGTTCATAATATTAACGAGCAAATCAACATACTTCAATCTTTCCCCGAGAGATGACATTGTACTCTTCGCTTCTAAGTTTTCACTTTTAACAATACCCTTTTCATAGTCTGAAAGGAGTTTGACGTCAGCTCTGACTATAGAGATATTTTGTTTGACTTTCCCTCGATATCTCTCCTTTGGCTTGTATTAACACCTGCTTACCCATGAGGGAAACTCTAACTACCCCTTGTATGGTCATAATCTCATCATTATTTTCTTTTAGAGTACTTTGAATTTGTTGAATACCATCATTTTTCAGTTTACCGAATTCTCCCCTTTATGTTTGAATATTTTCCTCTTTGGCTATGCCACTTCTAGTTCTTTCTCTAACTAAGTTATTTTAATATGGAATAGCTTCAAATCCTTATTTTTGAATTCTTGGGCAGAGTTAAGAGATTAGTCAATTCGATCTTTGTATTCCACCAAAAGCTTGAGGTGGTACTCCTCCTTTTCACTGGATTCTGCCTTAAGGAGCTCCATTTTTTTAAGTGTCTCGTGACGTTCTTCTTCTTTGAGCCATAAGTTTATTTCTATCTCTTAACGGTAGGTTTCGACCTCTTCCTTTCTTTCAGATGCCTGAATTAGAACATGAGGGCTTCGATCTCTCTTCTTTCTCCTCCAACAACTTCTTAATCGATTTGTACTACAGAATTACTATATCCTATAATTATTTAAATCGATTTATTTTTTTCCTTAGAGCCAGTTGTGGCACATGCAGCTGGTCAGAAACATTTTCAACCATTGGTTGCATTTTTCTATTTACTGCCATTTATTCGAGCAATATTCTGGCTATAATTTCCCCTTCTTGTCGGTGAAGGTCGACAACAACCATATCTAAGACTTTCCTCAAGTTAATATCCAGGGAAGAAGTCGGGGATAAAAAAAACTATTGATTTTCCTTGATTTATGGCTAGACAACTGTAAGGTTCAAAATATTCGTTTCAAAGTCAGTGGTAGAAATAAATTGGGTTCCACCTATAGAAATTATTTCCTTAAGTGTTGGAACCTCTGTTGATTGAGATTGTTTCGATAATAAAGTTAAATCCACATTGGTCACCATTATCTGTTTTTCTTTAGTAAATATGTGTTTAATTTTAAGGGCTTGTGCCCTTGAATCTCTCGGCCTTATTTCATTAATAGCTTGTTGGATTTATTTATCCAACTCCTCTATCTCTTGTTTAAACATCTTAGTTTCAATATCATCTTACTTTACATTCACTCGTCGTGATACTTCATGTGGGGTTACAATATCTGAGTTTCTTTTTGTTGTAGTGCCTAGAGGGGCATGGGCTACCTATTTTGTGTTGATATCCTATTTTGTGTGAGTTGTTCCTTAGTTTTCTATCCGTGAAGGTGATACTGCTCGTATGGTATCATTCATAGGTAATATAACTTTCGCCACCTTTTCCTTTTCTGGCTTTCCCTTATGAATGTAGGCTAACATCCTTGCCTATTTCTTTAATCCTAAGATCATTTGAAAATGATCATAATGCCAGATATTGTCCTGTAGAAATTCAAATGACAACATTCCCTTTCCAAGGCATCTATATAATTCTTACTTTTAGGAATTAGAGGTGAAATAACATATGGATAACTAAATAACACCCCCTTTTTCTTGGAGATGAAATACAATTCATTCCCAACAATATGTTTGCCAAGAAATTCAAAAGAAAACAATAACGGTGAAATGTACTTTGCTAGCTAAAAGGGATGCTTGTAGAAACCATATAAATGAATTACGGTAAAGTTAGGGTATAGGAACCAACTCCCTATAATATTCTCTTCAATAATCCTTAATGTTATTCACTATTCTTCAGATATTCTATCTACCTCTACTTTTGTTAATTTGACTTTTAGAGTATATGCAAAGAAATCTGTATATTGGGCGTACAAGTTAGGAATACTCCAAGGATAAATTACAGCAGTCCATCTGTAAACTTCCTTTTCTTTATTGTTGACATCTGTAACACTCATAAGGAGCTCGGTATATAGAAAGTAAGAAGGGTAATTGAATAGGACTAAATGGATTAAATATGTGCAGTGGCGATAGGAGCTAAATGGGACAGTGGTAGAAAGTTCAACTGTGAGGGCTTATGTTAGATATTTAGGAAAATTATTCATCTGGATATCTAATTGAAGATTGATAAGTTGTATGGCTAAGAAGACTAACTCATCCATTTTTTATTGTTTTCTAAACCGAAGATAATGGAAAAAACAGAGGTTGGTGTTTGAAAAAAGGATTTCAACGATTATGTCGATATGGGAAATTGTAACTTTGGTTTTTGATGGCAGGCTACCCCACCAAACCCAGAACCTTTTATATCCATGCATATAAACATGCATCTCAGCATTTACCCAAATTAAAGCCTCGATATCTGGCAAATTCACACACTACCATTTGCATGCGGTAGCTTTTACAAAAATGTGGTTCAAAATCATTCATATTCGGTCAACCAAACCTTGAATTGTACATGCGCCATTTAAGACTTCCAATCCAATTAACATTCAAATGCTCTCATAAGTCAGACCCAATACTTCTCATTCATCACTTCCATTTAACCACAATCATTCACATATGATTTTAGCACAGAATTTAAAACCAAAGGATGTGGCCATGCTTACCATTTCATACCTGTTCACGTTCTTTCCAGAATTCTATTGCTCCAAAGTTTGACTCTGTTTTGGCTTTAGATATCAGCAATTTTGAGTGTTAAAACTCAATTTTCAAAGGATCAACCAATAACAACATTATTACCACTGAATCAACCAAATGAAGTTCATCTGCTTGCAATGTGACTCGATCAACTATGAACTGCACCTTTAATTATACCAAAACAGCATATGTAAAATAATATGGGCAAATAAATGATTTCATATTAGAATCAACCCATAATCCAGTAAGGCTCGACTTCTTCATTCAACTTTTCCTCACCAGACTTCTCCATTCTCGTTTCCACATAGAACCAACGACTTATTGTATTAAACAAAAATCGATATCACTATTTAATTTATTTATAAACAACACTCTGTGTCTCTTCATACATACCAGTCATGAATTCAACCACACTTTCTCTTATACCCAATTTCCACATCGTTTTCTCATTTTGCCTTTGCACTGCATGTAGACTTGGAAAACTGTTCCAATCTCATTTACACAAAACAGTTACACAAAGAACCTTCAATCGATTTCCTTGTCCAATGCTGTCCAATCGAATTCCATTCGATTATATACCATCAGGTCTTCAACACTGTTGAAGTCCTTCAAACGCTCTTTCGACATTTCTTTAACGCTGTAATTTGACATTGCCAGAGTGTATTTCTTCAGAGCCTTCAATTCAATGACTTTGCCAGCTTGTTAACTTATGTTCCTCCTCTGCAATTCCAAATGTCAATTCACTGTATACAAAAATTCAATTATTAAATTGATCACCTCCGTATAGATTATTGTGAATGTCAGACAAAAATGGATTCAATCGATTTGACTTCAAGAACAGGTCTGAGGTGCGCTTATATATTGTTGTTCTTAATCACACAGCTATGACCCCACATTCTATTCGATATCGACTTACAAAACTGATATCACTCCACATCACAAGTGCAGTTAACAACAATAGTTGGATTTTCATTAAACACAGAATTCTTTCGGTTTTAAATAAAAACACATATTGAACCCCAATACTCAGTTTATCAAGGAACAATAATTATCAAGGAAACAACACATCAATCCACACGAACTCGTCATATATTAAAGCATACACATTAAATTAATTCATAATATAGAACTGGACAGAGTCTCGGCCTTTGACTTGATTACATAATGAAATGACCTCTGTCAAACAAACACAGTTCACCCCTAAGCTCTCGCTCCACACCAAATCCTCTCTACTAACTCCTCCCTCGCTCATCACATTTTTCTCCTTTTATTATTCACTAAATCTCCAACAATAGCTAACGAAATCTTCTATTTTTAAAGATCTAACAGAAATCTTCTAATTCGTAGCTTCTCATTCACACCTAAACTAACAACTCTTTTCTCTATATTTAAAGAAGATAATATCTTATCCCTAAATCTAAAATAAGATAGTCTCTCATTTATTTACAATAACAAACTATTTGAGGAATCCAACCTCCTCAGTAAATCGACTTTGACTGACAGTCAATAATTTTCACCATGTTTAGCCACAACATGTGGACAAATCTCCACATTGCTGGCTAATCCCGATGCTCCTGCATCAGACTCCCCCTGTAAGAAAATTTAATGACCACCTGGTCATAAGTCTGGATAATTGTTTCCTCCTGGATCCCAAACTTTATTTTGTAATCTTTCCTTGCTTGTCAATTGCTCTATTGATGTTGTTATCTGCTGTTGTCCTCCAGGTTTCCATATTTTATGCTGTAATGCTCCACTTGCCCTACCTTCAAGGTCTGCTACAGTCTTTCTCTTGTTGCCACTCCTTTTCTTTCTTGCTGTTGTCTTTCTCTGAGACATTTTCATCATTAACCTCCTTATCAACTCAATTTCTCTGTCCAGTATATCCTCTGTCTGCTGATTGTTTCCATCTCCTGATTTCTGAACTCTCATTCTTGCTTGTTCTTCACTTTTTTTGATCACTTCCTTTCCACCCTTACTGCTGTTTTGTATCTTTTCTACTGCTACTACATTGTCTCTTAGAACAATTTCTTGCCTCTCTTTTCTGTATCTGTCAATTTCTTCTTGATTATTCTTTATGACAATTATTTTGTCATCCTTCTTCAGCAATCTCTCCTTAGCATCCTTCAGTAGATGTTCTTCCTTTTCTTCTTCCATTCGGCTATCCACCTATACCAAATATGTTCCAGCATCTGCAACAACATCTTCAATTATAAGACAATCATTATGATAAAAAAATATAAGACCTCTTTACCTCTTTTCCTTTAGCAACACTTCAGTATGTTGCATTGATTTCTCTTCTTCTGTCAGCATATCAGTATGCTGATCCAAATTTAAAGAATTCTTGAGACTGTCAGCTAGTCTCCCCTTCTCATCATCTATTTCAATGATGTCTTCCAGCATTTGTCAATTGTAGTGAACTGATTCTTTCCCAGCCTCTTTATCATATTCTGCTTCAAAACTTTCATCTTCTGGAAGGTACTCTTTCAGATCTTTAACAGTTTTAAAAGACTGCCTATCTTCTTCCAAACCTGCAATCATACACAAATCATTAGTTTTAAAATCACAAGACCTTACGGTCTTATTTGATGCTTTAGTCATCAAGTCTTCCAGCTGCTTCAAATCATTCATATGATTCAACTCCTCTAGCTCTTCATCACTTTCAAAAAGTAATGGTCCACTTTCTGGTTCACATATCGAAACTTCAACATCTTCTTCAGCATCTTCCTTTTGTTGTAGCTCAACTCTTTCGAGCTTCTCTATCCTTTGTTTGGCATCTATAACCTGTTCAAGTTCCCTTAGTTCCTTCATCAACTGCATATTCACCTGATGATTCTTTTTCTCTTGTAGTCTCTACCACTTCACCTTTTTTCTCATGACATAACCATGCTTCTGGTCTACTTCATTTCTTTGCAACATCTCCATTAACACCTCAAGCTGAACTACTATCTCAGCCTTCTCCCGCTCATATTCCTCTTTGCTTAATTGTCTCTGTATGCCATTTGCCTTGGCATCCTTCTCCTTTTGTCCTCTGTTGTGGTCTCTTTCAAAACCTCTGTTACGACTGTCACTAGTCATCATCCTCTCCATCTCTATGAATTCCTCACTCACTTTACTATGAGTTGCACTAAAGCCTCTTCAACAACAAGTCCTGTCGTACCGCCACTTGCCTCACCAAGCTCTCCTCACTCAGTCTTTTGGCAAGCAATTGGTTCTCTATCTCTGGAACCTCCTTTGAGCACTTCTCTTTGCCCTTTCTGGCTTCAACTCATATGCATCTTCTAAGAACAAACATGTCCTTCTTAACCAATCGCTATTGGAATTTCTGAAGGTTTTGCTACATCTATGTTTTCACTTAGAAACTTTCACCAGCTTCCTTTATCTGTTAGCAATTCTAACCACATTGCCTTTTGGGAGTTGCAATTATACTTCTGATTCAATGCAAAGACTACAATATTCTATTCTTCAAATCCAAAGAACCATATCATCTTACCTTCAAGATCTCGGTCTGATCTTGTCTTTCCATTCACCTGCACTTTTGAATAGAATGTCCTTCCCACTAGCTTTCAGCTGTGTCTTCAAACTCTGTTACTTCCAAAACTTACAAACATCCCTCTTACAGTTTAACTACTGCAATCTCACTATAAAATTTCATTCATTTCATATCTCCTAATCATTAGACAAAACTGCATACCTTCAATTACCTTCAGAACCTCACCATTCCTGCAAATCTGTTTCAGCAAATCTTTATGCTTCCTCTGTACAATTTCTCGAGATTCAATTACTGTTAATCAAATTTTAGGATCTGATCCTTTCTTCCAATCTTCCGTCTTTATCTGGGCAAATCTTTAGCTATCAGCAACAATCCCTTCTTTGCTGAGATACTTCATTGCTGCAACCATCAATTCTCAATCTATTCCTTTGTCAGCGAAACTTAAATCGGAATTAAACAAACACAATACCTGCATGATTCTTCATTTATTTCGGCAATCCCATTCGCTAGAATTGTGTACTGCTGCATCTCAGATTTAAAATACATTCAAATAAAATGCTCTTCAAATTCACAGAGCCAATCTCTGATACCAAAATGATGGCAGGCTACCCCGCCAAACCAAAAACCTTTTATATCCATGCATATAAACATGCATCTCAGCATTTACCCAAATTAAAGCCTCGATATCTGGCAAATTCACACACTACCATTTGCATGCGAAAGATTTTACAAAAATGTGGTTCAAAATCATTCATATTCGGTCAACTAAACCTTGAATTGTACATGCGCCTTTTAAGACATCCAATCCAATTAACATTCAAATGCCCTCATAAGTCAGACCCAATACTTCTCATTCATCACTTCCATTTAACCACAATCATTCACATATGATTTTAACACAAGAATTTGAAACCAAAGGATGCGGCCATGCTTACCATTTCATACCTATTCACGTTCTTTGCAGAATTCTATTGCTCCAAAGTTTGACTCTGTTTTGGCTTTAGATATCAGCAATTTTCACTGTTAAAACTCAATTTTCAAAGGATCAACCAATAACAGCATTATTACCACCGCATCGACCAAATGAAGTTCATCTGCTTGCAATGTGACTCGATCAACTATGAACTGCACCTTTAATTATACCAAAACAACATATGTAAAATAATATGGGCAAATAAATGGTTTCATATCAGAATCTAACCATAATCCAGTAAGGCTCAACTTCTTCATTCAACTTTTCCTCACCAGACTTCTCCATTCTCATTTCCACATAGAACCAACGACTTATTGTATCAAACATAAATCGATATCACTATTTAATTTATTTATAAACAACACTCTGTGTCTCTTCATACATACCAGTCATGAATTCAACCGCGCTTTCTCTTATACCCAATTTCTACATCGTTTCCTCATTCTGCCTTCACACTGCATGTAGACTTGGCAAACTGTTCGAATCTCCTTTACGCAGAACAGTTACACAAAGAACCTTCAATCGATTTCCTTGTCCAACGTTGTCCAATCGAATTCCATTCGATTATATACCATCAGGTCTTCAACACTGTTGAAGTCCTTCAAACGATCTTCCGGCATTTCTTTAACGTTTTAATTCGACTTTGCCAGAGTGTATTTCTTCAGAGCCTTCAATTCAATGACTTTGTCAGCTTGTTAACTTATGTTCCTCCTATGTAAATCCAAATGTCAATTCACTGTATACAAAAATCGAATTATTAAACTGATCACCTCCGTATAGATTATTGTGAATGTCAGACAAAAATGGATTCAATCGATTTGACTTCATGAACAGGTCTGAGGCGCACTTATATATTGTTTTTCTTAATCACATAGCTATGACCCCACATTCTATTCGATATCGACTTACAAAACTGATATCACTCCACATCACTAGTGCAGTTAATAACAACAGTTGGATTTTAATTAAACACAGAATTCCTCCAGTTTTAAATAAAAGCACAGATCGAACCCCAATACTCTCAGTTTATCAAGGAACAACAATTATCAAGGAAACAACACATCAATACACACGAACTCGTCATATATTAAAGCCTAAACATTAAATTAATTCATAATATAGAACTGGACAGAGTCTCGGCCTTTCACTTGATTACATAATGAAATAACCTCTGTGAAACAAACACAGTTCACCCCTAAGCTCTCGTTGCACACCAAATCCTCTCTACTAACTCCTCCCTCGCTCATCACATTTTTCTCATTTTATTATTCACTAAATCTCCAATAATAGCTAACAGAATCTTCTATTTTTAAAGATCTAATAGAAATCTTCTAATTCGTAGCTTCTCATTCACACCTAGACTAACAACTCTTATCTCTATATTTAAAGAAGATAATCTCTTATCCCTAAATATAAAATAATATAGTCTCTCATTTATTTACAATAACAAACTATTTGAGGAATCCAACCTCCTCAGTAAATCGATTTTGATCGACAGTTAATAATTTTCACCATGTTTAGCCACAACATGTGGACAAATCTCCACATTGCTGGCTAATCCCGGTGCTCCTGCATCAGACTCCCCCTATAAGAAAATTTTATGACCACCTGGTCATAAGTCTGGATAATTGTTTCCTCCTAGATCCCAAACTTTATTTTGTAATCTTTCCTTGCTTGTCAATTGCTCTATTGTTGTTGTTATCTGCTGTTGTCCTCCAGGTTTCCATATTTTATGTTGTAATGCTCCACTTGCCCTGCCTTCAAGGTCTGCTACAGTCTTTCTCTTGTTGTCACTCCTTTTCTTTCTTACTGCTGTCTTTCTCTGAGACATTTTCATCATTAACCTCCTTATCAACTCAATTTCTCTGTCCAGTATATCCTCTGTCTGCTGATTGTTTCCATCTCTTGATTGCTGAACTCTCATTCTTGCTTGTTCTTCACTTGTTTTGATCGCTTCCTTTCCACCCTTACTGTTGTTTTGTATCTTTTCTGCTGCTGCTACATTGTCTTTTAGAACAATTTCTTGCCTCTGTTTTCTGCATCTGTCAACTTCTTCTTGATTATTATTTATGACAACTATTTTGTCATCCTTCTTCAGCAATCTCTCCTTAGCATCCTTCAGTAGATGTTCTTCCTTTTCTTCTTCCATTTGGCTATCCACCTGTACCAAATATGTTCCAGCGTCTTCAACAACATCTTCAATTATAAGACAATCATTATGATAAAAAAATATCAGACCTCTGTACCTCTTTTCCTTTAGCAACACTTCAGTATGTTGCATTGATTTCTCTTCTTCTGTCAGCATATCAGTATGCTGATCCAAACTCAAAGAACTCTTGAGACTGTCAGCTAGTCTCCCCTTCTCATCATCTATTTCAATGATGTCTTCCAACATTTGTCCATTGTAGTGAACTGATTCTTTCCCAGCCTCTTTATCATATTCTGCTTCAAAACTTTCATCTTCTGGAAGGTACTCTTTCACATCTTTGACAGTTTTAAAAGACTGTCTATCTTCTTCCAAACCTGCAATCATACAAAAATCATTAGTTTTAAAATCAAAAGACCTTACGGTCTTATTTGATGCTTTAGTCATCAAGTCTTCTGGCTGCTTTGAATCATTCATATGATTCAACTCGTCTAGCTCTTCATCACTTTCAAAAAGTAATGGTCCACTTTCTGGTTCACATATCGAAACTTCAACATCTTCTTCAACATCTTCCTTTTGTTGTAGCTCAACTCTTTCGAGCTTCTCTATCCTCTGTTTGGCATCAATAACCTGTTCAAGTTCCCTTAGTTCATCAACTGCATATTCACCTGATGATTCTTTTTCTCTTGTAGTCTCTGCCACTCCACCTTTTTTCTCATGACATAACCATGCTTCTGCTCTACTTCATTTCTTTGAAAAATCTCCATTAACACCTCAAGCTGAACTAATATCCCAGCCTTCTCCGGCTCATATTCCTCTTTGCTTAATTTTCTCTGTATGCCATTTTGCCTTGGCATCCTTCTCCTTTTGTCCTCTGTTGTGGTCTCTTTCAAAACCTCTATTACGACTGTCACTAGTCATCATCCTCTCCATCTCTATGAGTTCCTCACTCACTTTACTATGAGTTGCACTAAATCCTCTTCAACAGCAAGTCCTGTCCTGCCGCCACTTGCCTCACCAAGCTCTCCTCACTCAGTCTTTTGGCAATCAATTGGTTCTCTATCTCTGGAACCTGCTTTGAGCACTTCTCTTTTCTCTTTCTGGCTTCAACTCATCTGCATCTTCTAATAACAAACATGTCCTTCTTATACAATATCTATTGGAATTTCTTAAGGTTCTGCCACATCTATGTTTTCACTTAGAAACATTAACCAGCTTCTTTATCTGTTAGCAATTCTAACAACATTGCCTTTTGGGAGTTGCAATTATACTTCTGCTTCAATGCAAGGACTACAATATTCTATTCTTCAAATCCAAATAACCATATCATCTTACCTTCAAGATCTCGGTTTGATCTTGTCTTTCCATTCGCCTGCACTTTTGAATAGACTGTCCTTCCCACTAGCTTTCAACTGTGTCTTCAAACTCTGTTACTTCCAAAACTTACAAACATCCCTCTTACAATTTAACTACTGCAATCTCACTATAAAATGTCATTCATTTCATATCTCCTAATCATTAGACAAAACTACATACCTTCAATTACCTTTAGAACCTCTCCATTCTTGCAAATCTGTTTAAGGAAATCTTTATGCTTCCTCTGCACAATTTCTCGAGATTCAATTACTGTCAATCAGATTTTAGGATCTGATCCTTTCTTCCAATCTTCGGGATTTATCTGGGCAAACCTTTAGCTATTAGCAACAATCACTTCTTTGCTGAGATACTTCATTGCTGCAACCATCAATTCTCAATCTATTCCTTTGTCAGCGAAACTCAAATCGGAATTAAACAAACACAATACCTGCATGATTCTTAATTTATTTCGGTAATCCCGTTCGCTGCAATTGTGTACTGCTGCATCTCAGATTTAAAATAAATTCAAATAAAACGCTCTTCAACTACACAGAACCAAGCTCTGATACCAAAATGATGGCAGGCTACCTTGCCAAACCCAAAACCTTTTATATCCTTGCATATAAACATGCATCTCAAAATTTACCCAAATTAAAACCTCGATATCTAGCAAATTCACACACTACCATTTGCATGCGGAAGCTTTTACAAAAATGTGGTTCAAAATCATTCATATTCGGTCAACCAAACCTTGAATTGTACATGCACCTTTTAAGACTTCCAATCCAATTAACATTCAAATGCTCTCATAAGTCAGACCCAATACTTCTCATTCATCACTTCCATTTAACCACAATCATTCACATATGATTTTAACACCGGAATTTAAAACCAAAGGATGCGGCCATGCTTACCATTTCATACATGTTCATGTTCTTTCCAGAATTCTATTGCTCCAAAGTTTGACTTTGTTTTGACTTTAGATATCAACAATTTTGAGTGTCAAAACTCAATTTTCAAAGGATCAACCAATAACAACATTATTACCACCACATCGACCAAATGATGTTCATATGCTTGCAATGTGACTCGATCAACTATGAACTGCACCTTTAATTATACCAAAACAGCATATGTAAAATAATATGGGCAAATAAATGGTTTCATATCAGAATCGAACCATAATCCAGTAAGGCTCGACTTCTTCATTCAACTTTTCCTCACCAGACTTCTCCATTCTCGTTTCCACATAGAACCAATGACTTACTGTATCAATCATAAATCGATATCACTATTTAATTTATTTATAAACAACACTCTGTGTCTCTTCATACATACCAGTCATGAATTCAACCACACTTTCTCTTATACCCAATTTCCACATCATTTTCTCATTCCGCCTTTACACTGCATGTAGACTTGGCGAACTGTTCCAATCTCCTTTACGCAGAACAGTTACACAAAGAACCTTCAATCGATTTCCTTGTCCAACGCTGTCCAATCGAATTCCATTCGATTATATACCATCAGGTCTTCAACACTGTTGAAGTCCTTCAAATGCTCTTCTGGCATTTCTTTCACGTTGTAATTCGACTTTGCCAGAGTGTATTTCTTCAGAGCCTTCAATTCAATGACTTTGCCAGCTTGTTAACTTATGTTCCTCCTCTGCAATTCCAAATGTCAATTCACTGTATAGAGAAATCGAATTATTAAACTGATCACCTCCATATAGATTATTGTGAATGTCAGACAAAAATGGATTGAATCGATTTGACTTCAAGAACAGGTCTGAGGCATGCTTATATATTCTTGTTCTTAATCACACAGCTATGACCCCACATTCTATTCGATGTCGACTTACAAAACTGATATCACTCCACATCACCAGTGCAGTTAATAACAACAGTTGGATTTTCATTAAACAAAGAATTCTTCCGGTTTTAAATAAAAACATAGATCAAACCCCAATACTCTCAGTTTATCAAGGAACAGTAATTATCAAGGAAACAACACATCAATCCACATGAACTCATCATATATTAAACCATAAACATTAAATTAATTCATAGTATAGAACTGGACAGAGTCTCGGCCTTTGACTTGATTACATAATGAAATGACCTCTGTCAAACAAACACAGTTCACCCCTAAGCTTTCGCTGCACACCACATCCTCTCCACTAACTCCTCCCTCGCTCATCACATTTTTCTCCTTTTATTATTCACTAAATATCCAACAATAGCTAACGGAATCTTCTATTTTTAAATATCTAACAGAAATCTTCTAATTCGTAGCTTCTCATGCACACCTAGACTAATAGCTCTTATCTCTATATTTAAAGAAGATAATCTCTTATCCCTAAATCTGAAATAAGACAGTCTCTCATTTATTTACAATAACAAACTATTTGAGGAATCCAACCTCCTCAGTAAATCAATTTTGACCGACAGTCAATAATTTTCACCATTTTTAGCCACAACATGTGGAAAAATCTCCACATTTCTGGCTGATCACGATGCTCCTTCATCAGTTTTGGATTAGAAATTTCAAGCAAGAGTTTCATAAATTCCAATTTATCATCTTCTTACCAAGTAATAAATTGTTGGTCTAACCCCTTATTGCTTATATCAATTGCTTGAGCAGGAATGCTTAACATTTTGGCAATTATTTATTCATCTAATTTCAGGAAAACTTTGCGACTAAAATGAAAGTAAAAGGCTTGTTGTTTGATCTCATAATGCTCGATGAGAAAAAAAATGGAGTCAAGGTCAAAATGAATGGGAGGAAGCATGGCATATAAGACTCTAGAATTAATAGGAACATATCGTCGTCTCATAAGCTAGTGGAAGGGGTTAAAGTCATTTTAAGTGTCAGTACATCTGGTAGATAAACCTTAGTGTCCTGAACCTCAATTAGCTAATTTACCAAAGATTCTTTAAATTACGACTCAGAAATTATGAATTTATTGAAACCAATTACCAATTTAGCAAAAGTGAAGCAAGTGAAAGGAACTTACATGTTTAATGGAAGTAAACTATGTATGTTGTGCTTGCTTAGAGGTTAGATTTCACCATTCATGGGCTCCTAGAGTGACATTCAGGAGAAAAGAAAAATTGAATTAATGATGAAAAATTGGAGTTATTAACGTTAAATGGAGGTTACGAGGATAATTAATGTAGTGTAACAAAAATTGACCAGTAACTCGTAGACTCGACGACTGAGAAGATGTTTCTTACCCATCAGGTATAGGCATTTGGTTAAACTCTGAGTGAGTAGGAACCAAAAAACCATTGATGATCGGGAGATCATATGACTGTGATAATATTGGGTTAGAGTGATACATTATCTCTCATGCATGTTCCAACCCGATGTGAATCGAGGATCTCCAAATTAAATTGGTTTCAACGGTCTCGATTAATCATGCAAAAATCTTGCCTTTAACTTCTGCACACGTTTGGGTGTGATAAAGCGAATTGAGAAGGTGATCATGAATTGAATCATTAAGGGAAAAATGCGTTGAATGGATCTTATTTCCATTGGATAACTTATCATAAAGTTAAAACTCGAGAATAAATTTCATCAACCATTTTCCACTACTAATTTCGAAAGGTAGTGGGTCTGCCAACCAAATTTGTGAACATGATAACGTCTACCCTGATCAGCTCAAATTTTTAGGATTTAATTATGTAGGTTCACAATTATGCCTTAGAAGGTTTGGAATAGGGTGAACTTAGTGTCCGACATTGGCTCCACCTAGGGATAATTCTCCCCCGTGGAGAGTCAAGAACAAAGACCTTGTGCCTCGATGCTGGGCTATGGAGTCTAAAAGAATGAAAGTGGGGAGCTTTCTAATGGGATAGCTTTGTACTATCATTAGCTTCATACGGGTATGACAGGAATGAGATTTTGGAGATTCATTGTTTAAAAGTGAATAATTAATGAAGAAAAAACGTGAAATATTTAAAGGGAATATATTGAAACCATAACTTTAATCATGGGTCATTACCCAAAACTGTTTTCAATAAGCTGGGTTAATTTTGCAATGATGGGTGTTTCAAGAAGTAGTAGAGGAAGGCCTGAAATGCTCCACGAGAAATTAGATAGGTTGGTACACCGCTTAGAAGAGATGGAGGAGTGAATGGCCTGAATTGAAGATAAGTTGGCACTTCTTCCTCAGATTTACAACACCATTCAAGAAGTACATGCAGGGGTAGTGATTGGGAGCACACATCTCGTAGACTTTAATAACTTGGAGAAGGACAGGATCTAGGTTTTTGATGGATACTTATGAGAAATTAAGCTACTCTTTAATAAACTGCGTGATGATATTAATTTTGTATAAATTATAATGATGATGGAGTTTTATGACTCAATTTTTAATGTTTTAATGGATTATACATCACAGGTTATCGGCTTACTATATATATGAAATTCTTAAGACAATATAATATGAATATGAGTTATTCTTAAGAAAATGTTTGATTTTTAGAGAACGGGGCATTTAAATGGTTTCTTGTTGAAAATAGAGAGTCTTATTAGATTGGATAAAATAATTCCTCTCTTATTTTAATTTGTCACTTGAAAATGATATTTTCTTCGTGTTTTCCACTGATTATTTCAATTATGTTTCTTTGTTTATATATGATGTGTTAAGATAACAAATTTTCAACTTATTAATAATGTAATAGTTCATAAGGAATCTTAGTGTGGATTTAGAGACAAAACACTAAGACATAATTCGTAAAATTAATTATCGAGCTGAAATTATCATCAACTGGAGACTTAACATGCTTACGTGGTTGAAATATCTGTGAGATGACTAGTGTGTTGCAATATAATTTTCTTGGGATGAACGAACATCAGTAACGAAACTTTTGACAACCCCCCCACGAATGTTGTCACTGAAAGTTGATCCACTTCCATCAAGCATCCATAGCCCAAGCGGACTCATTTGCTGCTTCACAAATAAGATTTGCCTCCCTTAACTTATTTATCCTTGTAGTTGGTATTTCTTGTTAGCTTTATATTTTATTTTTATTTAAATTCTCACTTTTCTACAACACGAAGGGAATAAATCACATTGTTAATCCCAATCCCACTTCTATGGCTCTAATGCGAGCGAGTGTTCATAGCCTCGACGGAGTCACTAGCATGCCCCACAAAATCCACAACATAAGGGAGTGGGTAGATTACACACTGAATAATGAGTACGACTGACCTTGCTCTGATGCCAACGAGTGTTTATAGCCCCAGCAGAGGTTGTCAGCATACCCCACTCTAAGAAGGAAAGGTTGTAGATTGTGAATGATAGACTAGTGGCGGGTCTGTCTGTGCAAGAGGGAGATAATTCATTTTATAGCTCCAAAGTTAAACATAATTGCAACAAAACAAGATATATCACATGATTTTTAAAGATACGTAATTGTATATATAATCTCCAGGGATTATGATAATGTTCATATGAATTTATATTTAGTCTTGGCCATTAAGTCGCATCACCGAAAGCAATAGCACTTAAGAACTATACATGATTAAAGGTATACAGAGTTGTTGTAGAGCTATAGCTCATTTTGGATTTACATTATATGAATGCAATGATTATTAATTATTGATATATATATATATATATATATATATATATATATATATATATATATATATATATATATATATATATATATATATATATATATATATATATATATATATATATATATATATATATATATATATATATATATATACACACACACACACACACACACAAACATATACATGTGCAATAATTTCTTTTTTCAAAATAAAAAACACTTAATGGGTAAGATAATGGTTCTGAAATTAGCCATTTATGGCATGACCAACTTCTCCTCCCTTGAATTTTCTAAGGGAAAATAAATTTCACCCTTAGACACTATCGATAATGAATGGGCCCAGCCATAAGTTGTCAAATTTTCTATGTTTAACAGGCTCCTCATTCCTTTTACCCCACTTAAGGACCCAATCTCTAGGAAGAAAAATCTTGTCTTTAGCGTGCTTATCAGATATTCTCTTAATTTTTGCTTCATGTTTGTTAATTATTTCATATACCATCTCTATTTCTTGTTGTATTTGATTCATTTGGTTAATTTAGCTTTGAAGTTCGTTAGTTTCTTCATTGGCTTCTTGTAAATTCTTCATAACCTTTGTGCCTAAATAGAGCGGAAAGACAACATCTAACCCATAGACTAATTTAAAGGGTGAAGTGCCAATAGACTTTTTAGTGCTTATTCTATCAGCCCATACGACATATTTCAATGCCATATGCCAATTACACTTTTTAGAGTATAAATATTTCTTTAAAATTTTTATAATGATTTTATTAATGGACATGGCAAACCCATTTCCCTAAGGGTAATATGCTATCAAATGACCCAATTTTACTTCGTAATTGTCATAGAAATTTTGAAAGGTTGCTGAATAGAAACGTTTAGCATTATCAGCTATAATATTTTTAGGACACCTGAAACATGAGGATATGTTTTTCGTTAAGAAATCCATCACCGCTTTATTGTTAATTTTCCTCAATGGGATAGCTTCAACCCAATTAGTAAATAATCAGTGGCAGTGATTATCCAACGGTGTTGACCGTTGGAAGGAAGGTGGATTTCTCCAATAAAAACTAAACCCTATTGTTGAAAAGGAGCTTTGGCTATGATGGGTTTCAAAGGTAAGGAAACAAGATTTTTCTTGCATACAGTGATTTGAAACTGGTGATAGGCTTTCACCTTCTTATTTACATCATGGAAGAGAGTGGGCCAATATATTTCACTTCTAAGAATGTTATGGGCAGTGGTTCGTGATGTGAAATGGTCACCATAGACTCCACTATGATGTTGTGTCATAAGATAATCTACTTGGGAAGGTAATATATAGTTTAATAGTTTACAAGTTTTAGTTTTAAAGAGTGTCATGAAGATTTACTCAAGGAACTCAAAAATTGCATGGTCTGAAGATAACTTATAATGTTTCTACACTATTCAGACGAAGGAAAATCTGGATGAACAATGGTAGAGGCTAAGATAGGTAGTGAAAACCATGACTTCTTATCCTGTTGTTCTTCATTTTTTTTTTCCGGGGTTTTGAGAGCATATTGGTTGATGCATAATGCATCAAAGTTGACTTTGGTTAATAAATTAGCCAATCCTTAACCCTTCACAATTTTAATAGGTTTCAAATCTATATCATATTCTTGGACTTTAGCTATCCTCATCGCTCTTCACCCCTTGGTATCATGCTACAAAATAATGTATCTTATCACAAGGTGTGGAAGATAAACAATCGACTTAGCTAGAAAGACATATCCTTTGAAAACTTTAATATTTTTATGAAGGCATAGGGTTTTTTCTCAATTATGTTGTATTTAAGTTTGTCATGTTGAAGGAATTTGCTAAAAAAGGCCATAGGTTTTTCATACCCCTTCTCATTCTTTTGTAATATAACTGTAACAATGGTATGTTTGAAGGAAAAGGGGAAGATAATAAATTCCTTTCTATAATCAGGGCTAATAAGGATTGGTGCTTCCATAATAGCAGTCTTAATTATTTGAAAAGAATATTCGATTCTTCAGTCCATTTTATTTCATTCCCCTTTTTAAGAATTCAAGTTATGTTTTTAACAATCTTTGCAAAATTGGGGATGAATCTTCGTAAGAAATTAATCTTTCCTAAAAAGGCTTGGACCTCCTTCTTGGTGTGAGGAAGGGAGATTGTTTGGATGTCTTGTACCCTCTTGGGGTCAATTCTGACTCCATGGTGAGACACTATATGCCCCAGCAACTTAACCTCTGCCATAGAGAAGACATATTTTTTGGATTTAAGGATAAACCATACTTTATACATTTCTGAAAGATTATCTCTAAATGCTGTAGATGTTGGTCATTTCTTCAAGAGAAAGAAGTCATATCATCTAGGTAGATGACTATAAAGTAGTCCTTCTCATTAGCGAAGGCGATATCCATCACCCTTTGGAAGGTTGGTTTGACATTCATTACCCAAAAAGGCATGTTTTGATAAATGAATGTTCCCGAGGGGGTAGTAAAAGAAATTTTATGCATATCATCCGTATGGACAACAATCTAGGTATACCCAAATAACCCATCCATCATGGAAATGTGTTTTTATCCTACCACTCACTGAAGGATAACATCCATATTGGGTAGAGGATAATTGTCCTTAAGTGAGGTCCAATTAACATTTCTAAAATATATGCATAACGTAATTTCACCATTATTTTTCTAGCAGGGATCAAATTGGTTACCTGACTCGAATAACACAATGGAACCATTATCTTGGCATATAGAAGTCTTTTAATTTCCTTCTCAATAGGAGGGAGGACGAGAGAGTTGATATGTCTTAGCTTTTCCTTGAAAGGTTCAACTCCCTCCTTTAAAGGGATACAATTTTCAATAATAGTATGGTCATATGATTTGAGGTCATCGTAAGACTAAGAAAAAACATTAGTATATTTTGAGACAATATTAACGTATTGATCTTTTAATTCAGGGGGTAATAGTTGACACAATGTAACCATCTTGTTCTCACCTTCATGAGAAATATTTACTACCTCTACCTCTATATTAGGAGCCTTTATGTCTGGTTGGCAATAGTATCATTTCAGCCAATTTTTTTTATCTAAGGGAATTACTGCTCTAGGTATATAATTATTTTTTAATTGAATAACGTTGTGCTTGCCAATTTTAGTTTTTGGGTGTGCAATATTAGAAATTAATTGATCCACTTCTTTGTCTTCATCTATACATTATTCTAAGAATTCACCTATTATTTTGATAAATATTCTTATTCATTGATCATGTTCAAATACCTGCCAATTCTTAGTATTGTTAGGTATGAAGTGTCGATAGAGTACTACAATTCAAATTTTAATTTAGAGCTAGTAGGAGGGATAAAAGTGGATATAGTAACTGCAAGGACATCGACTAGTTGATTTGTCTCTCTACGGATGGTAGTGAAATTGATAGTGGAGAATAAATTTTTAATCAGATCCTAGACTTGATTCATGTAGGCATGCAATTGGGGGTGTTTAGTTTGAAATTTACTTGTTACTTGTTTAATTACTAATTCGAAGTCATCGAAAATCGACAGATTCTAAATGTTGATTTTTCGTGTGGTTTCTAGTCCAAGTACCAGGGCTTCATAATCTGCTATATTATTAGTAGTTTCAAAATTCAACTTAAAATAAAAAATGGTACTGAGTTGAGATGGACGTATCAATACAATACTTACACCAGACCTCGCGCTAGAGGAAGCACCATCAAAGTACATTTTCCAGATGAAATTTATATCTTCGGATGGAGGAATGGAGGCATCCTTTTCATAAATGAAGGCCTTTTATTCTTCGGAGATAGTGAAGACAAAATTTCCCATGCTATCATCGAAAGTAAAAGTTGGAGAATTTTTGGGGTGTTGTTCCGAGCTATTGGTATAAGTTAGTCTAGACTCTCTATATAATCGAAACATCCCTCCCCTAAATACAAGTATAGTCCCATATGACAGGTCAAGCTGCAATGAACCTCCAATCTTAGCACCCCAGCACATCGATATGAGAATTCCATATTTAGGAGGAACATTAGCCACCACTGCGTCCATTACAATACTTTTGACAAGAGCTTGGGCTAGAACTACAACCAAGTCTTTAATTATGCTCAAACACTTAATCTCCAGGAATCGAAAGAATATAAGTATTTATATTCTCCAGTTATATTTAAGCTAAGCTTATCCACAATCTCTTTAGGCATGAGGTTGTGAGAGGCTCCTAGATCTAGCATACAATTATGTAGATTCCATTCGTGAATCTTTAAGCTAATGTAAAAGTGGGGAACTAAGTTACCATCCTTTTGGTTTATGTGGCCAAGAGTAATATTGGGGGTATTGTCATGTACATTAATAATATCTGTTAGTCCCATTTAATGTGGTACTTGGTAGGAGGCTTTGAAAAAATAATCGATCTCTTGTTTATAATTAGGAAGCTTAACAACTTTGGTTAAAGGCATGCTGATTTTAATTTTATTCAACTCATTCTGTTGGCTAAATTTTTGTGCAAAGGGTGGATTGACATAAGGTGGAATGGGATCATCGGGCATGAATGATTTATCATTACGTGTAAGGGTATATGGCGATGGTTCTCTCTGAGGAACATGGTAATTCCTAGGTACGAGGTTATATTTATGCTAAAAGTGGGCTTCTAATTATTTAGAAAAATGTTGAAGCTGAGGATCCCAAAAATCTTGTTCTATATAGTTGGGGTTATCTTGAACATACAAATCAATGGAATTAATGGAATTTACATTCAGATATTCTTCTTGAGGGTTAATCTGTTAGATAATTATATCATCTTTGTATTCATCAATGAGGTTAACATTGTTCCTGAGAGGAGGTTGAACAGGGGGCTTGTCTGGCCTCTGTCCCCTTTACAACATTTATGGAGGGTGACGGTAGTGGTAAGGGACATTATTTCTTGGTGGGAAATTTAGATTTTTGTTTGGTGCATTAGGACAAAAATTTGGTTGGACAAGAGGATTGGTTGAAGTCGGAGTTGCTGCCCTATTTCCAACCTCAAGATATTGGATCTTATCAGTTAAAGACTTGATAAGCTTTGAAATTTCCTTTAACATTTCCTCTTATCAGTCAAAGACTTGATCTTGGGAAGAGGAAGAAGCAAGAATTTGGGGAGATGTGTCAACCATTTCATTCTTTCCATCGGATAGATTATCACGAGAGGAATGTTTCCTAGTGCCAATAAGATTCCCTTCACAAGAACATGCTTTATATTGATCATCAGCTAAAGTTGTTGGTTCCCTCTCACATAAAGCATATGACAAATCGTCATTGGGATTCATAGAATAAGCCACAACTTTCACAGTGTTGGGCGATTGAATAACAACATGTGAAATGTTATAGCATTTCATGAAACTCTTATTAAACTGATAAACTTTTTCGTCAAGTTTTAATTTTAAAATATAAAATTAAGTGAGCCATAATTGATTACTTTTCCTGACGCTAAACTGTTGTAAAGACAACTCAATTATCCTATCCATATTATTGATACTACTTTGGGTGAGAGTTATAAATCATTTTTGAGCTTTCCCTTCGATACTTTGCACGAAAAGTCTCATCCAAATGTCATCATATTCATCACCTAAGTTTTCACAGTAGTCTTGAAATTTGACCACATGCTCTTCTGCAGCTACGTCCCCTTAATTGTCAAAACCTAGGTAGGTCCTTATCATATTTGGGAGGAAAATAATGGTGGGGCCACTGAAGATTAAGGGGGAAGTAGCGGGCATTCACCCAAGCATTTATGGGTGGAGGAGAAGGAGGTGAAGGAGGTAAATATTGGTAAGGATAAGGTGACGGACTATTCTGCAGAGTAGATGGAAGAGGGAAAGATGGGGGGACAAATTGACAAGTTGATGATGTAAATAATGATTGGGAGTTTGAGTCAGAAGAAAAATAAGGAATAGTTTTTGGTACCCTCATATTAGGAGAAAAAGGATGATTATTATTGAACTCATCAAGGAATCTCCTATTTTCTATAGTAACCAACAATTCTAGGTCTTCTAAAGGAGAGTGGCAGACCAAAGATGTAGACCTAGTAAATCTTCAGGGAGTATCTAGATTTAAAGAAATTACCTGTAATATAAGAAATACATATTTGAATTTCATTGTTTGTTTAATAATTATTTATTGTTTATAAAATTTAATATGGTATAGTTGATTGAGAAACTAGTCACTAAAACCAGATAAAGATTTCACGAAAATAGAATCGAGAAATATTAATAGGGAACATGGGTAGCAATAGACATGCACATGATCCTCTATTGATTTCATCATCTAGGAGCATTTGGGTTTAGTTGCGTGAGCTCATCCTCTTGTGCTAGTAGTTCCCAGGTTTTTTGGAGCTCTTGATTAGTTCGGAAAACCTTCAGAGAGGGTTCATATAAATAGTTTAGTATTCTGTATTGATCGGCCAAACCAAAAAGAATATGTAGTTGTATAGGGTTAGAATTAGTCACCCAATAGACTTTAACTACTCGCTCCCTGACAATGATGCCAACAAAATGTTAGTGCTCCAATTTCCCCCACGTATGAATGATTTAAATACGTATTTTTTTAGCACTAAAAGTTACTACCACTCTAGGTGCTATAGGTTGGCCACCAATGCATCACAGGGGGTAACCCTGATAGTAATTATATGATTTTTAATAACAAAAAATAAATAAGGTCAGATGAAAGTAATTTCTTCGTTATAGTAATTTTTTGGCATTAAGAAAAGGATTTATATTAAAAAAATTCATTGAATGATATAGTACATGCAAAGTGGTGAACGTTATGAACTAAATTTTAAAAGAAGGTAAATATATAAGATATCAAGTCAGTTCAAAGGTAATGCAATATCATTGTAACATGTACAAATTTTGTTCAATTTATCAATTTAGTTCTCTAAAGATAGTTGAATTCTATAATAAATATTGAAACTCTAGAATCATAAAGAGTGACGAGAAATCCATAAATTCTTGAATGTAACTAATATCAATCACAAATATTTTGCAAAACATAAAAAATGTAACAATCATATGCATAAGACATAGATTTTTGTCAAATTTAGAGACAAGCTTCTAAATTTAGCATTAACCAAGCATTCTCATTTAGTCATTTAGATTGATAATACGGATATCAGATCATAAAAGACTAAACAAAATATTTACTAACTGACAAAAAGTTTGAGATTCAGTTGTCTGATTTTTATACACAAACCAAAATACATGATAAGGTTCATCATAGAAACAAAAAGTAGCTTCAGTGATGTAATGAAAGACTGCGTAACATGTACAAGAAGATTTCTCAAAATAAAAAAGCCTTCTCTTCTGTAAACAACCCCCTTTTACGAGAAAAATGGTCTTAAATAGTTAGTCTGTTAAATGACTATTTGAGGAACTATCTTAAATGTGACATATTCAAATTAAATATAATAAGTCATAAAATAAAAGGTTTAGATTTTAAGAAACTTTCAGGGCTTTTAAGTTTTTAGTTTCTTCATCGTGCCCATAGCGAAGAAGCTATGGGCCCTACACATCCTAATTGTCAGTGCTTGAGAAGTGATTAAAGGAATTTCATTCCATTCTTCTCGCTTCTCTTCTATGGATTGCATTGGTGGAACCAACTGGACTACTTGAATAGTTGAGGAGACATGCTCCATGATGATATTTGGTTTTAGATGGTTCCTCAAATTAACCATTTTATCTTGTTTCATAGTTGACAACCAGGGCACATTTTTATATTTCATTATAAGAACCACCCGACGAGATCTAATCTCGTACCGATCTATAGGAAGGTTCTATGTCATTTTCTTAATCCCAACCAAAATTGTAAAGTCTCTACAATGACCGTTTATGATTATAGCTGGGGAAATTGTTTCTTCACCTTATATGGCCAAATAACCAAGGCTTCATTGTGTGTTCCTTAGTTTACCACAAAATTCCTTCTGATATATTACCCAATTATCTTTTCCCCAAAATGAGTGCACACTAAAACTATCATGATAGTTCTAGTTGACTTTAAAATCATCTATTTCCTTAGTATGCATTTCAAAGTCTTTCCACATTACTTTCATCGGGGCACACTTCTCTTTTAACATGCAAAGGGAGAAGACACATTAATATCTGGGAGGAAAATTCAACTCTCCCAACATTTCATCTTGTAAAGTATTGATAATATCGATAAGATAATCAATACCATTCAATCTTTCCTTAAGAGTTGAAGCTATACTCTTCACTTTAAGTTTGCACTTTTAATAATGCCCTTTTCAAAGTCTGAAAGGATTTTGACATAAGCTCTCACTATAGAGACCTTTTTTCTAACTTCCCACCATTTCTCTCCTTTTTCCTATATTAACACCTTCTTTCTGATGAGGGTAACTCTAATTACCTCCCATAGGGTCTTAATATCTTCATTCTTTTCTTTTAGAGTGCTTTGAATTTGTTTGATCTCATTATTTCTTCAGTTTACCAAATTCTCCCCTCTACGTTTGGCTCTTTTCCTCTCACACTGGGCCACTTCCATTTCTTTCTCTAATTGAGTTATTTTAATATGTAGCATCTTCAAATATTTAACTTTGGATTCCTGGGTAGAGTTAAGAGCTTGATGAATTGAAGCTTTGTATTTTTCCAAGAGCTTTAGGTCACATTCCTCCTTTTTGCAGGATTCTCCCATTAGGAGCTCCATTTGTTTAAGTGTCTCTTGACCTTATTCTTCATTGAGCCGCAAAGCTATTTCCATGTCTTGAAGGTAGGTTTCGACCTGATACTTTATTTCAAATGCTTGAATTATAAAATGAGGGTTGTGATATGGTATTCTCAGAATAGCTAGTAGAGATTTGGTCTCCTTTTCTTTCTCCTCCAACAATTTCCTAATGGGGCCAATGTCTTTAGGTTGTCCAGAGTACCGAATTATTATATCTCCTAATTCTTTAATTTGATTTGTTTTCTTCCTTAGATCCACTCATGCCGTATGTAGTTGGTCAGAAACCTTTCTAAACATTACTTGCATTTTTCTATTTCTTGCCATTGAGTCAAGCAATTTTAGCTAAAATTACCCATGCTTGTGGGTGAATGTTGATAAGATACATATCTAACACTTTCCCCAAGTTAATAGATATGGATGAAGTCTGGATCCCAACACCTATTGATTTTACATGATTTATGGCTAGACAACTCTAAGGTTCAAAATATTCATTTCAAATTCAATGGCAGAAATAAATTGGGGTCCACCTGTAGAAATTATGTCCTTAATTGTTGGAACCTTTACTAATTAATATTGTTATGATAATAAAGCCAACTCTGTAATATTTCTCTCATGAATGTAAGTTGAAAACCCTTCCTATTTCCTTAATCCCGATATGATTCCCAAAGGATCATAATGCCAGATATTACCTGTAGAAGTCCAAATGACAAAATTTCCAATTCCAGGGCATCTATAGCATTCTTATTTTTAAAAGTTAGAGGTGAAATAGCATATGGATAACTAAATAATTACCCCTTTTTCTTGGATATGAAATGCAATTCATTCACAACAATCCTTTTCCCAAGAACATCAAAATCAAAAAATAAGGGCGAAACATACTTTGGTAGCTCAAATGGTTTCTTTTCAAAACCATATAAATGAATTATGCTAAAGTTAGGGTACAAGAACCAACTCCCTATGCTTTTCTCTTCAGTAAGCCTAAATGTTATTCTCTATTCTTATAGATAACCTCTTCTTATGATAAATTGACTTTTAGAGCATATGCAAAGAAATCCATATATTGGGTGTACGAGTCAAGAATACACTGAGGATAAATTAAATTAGTCCATATTTAAACTTCATTTTTTATTATTATTAACATTCATAACACTCATAAGGAGCTTGGTGGATAGAAAGTAAGAATGGTAATTGAATAGGACTAGATCAATTAAAAATGTGCAGTGTTGGTAGGAGCTAAATGGGATAGTTGTAGACAGGTTGATTGCGAGGGCTTGGGTTAGATATTAGGAAAATTAATCATCTAGAAATTTGATTGAAGAGTGGCAAGTCATATGTTTAAGAATAATAATTTGTTCATTTTTGTATCATCTGCTAACCCGAAGATAACGGAAAAAAAGAGAGGTCAATGTTTCAAAAAATAGTTTCAGCAATTGTGTTGGTGCGGGAAATTGTAGCTTTGTTTTGGATCGGGACTTTCAAGTAAGGTTTTCATAAATTATAATTTATCATCTTCTTCCCAACTAATAAACTCTTGGTCCAAGACCTTGGTTATATCAATTCCCTGGGTGGGAATGCCTAACATTTTGGCAATTATTTGTTCATCTAAATTCAGGAAAGTTTGTGGCTAGACTTAAAGAAAAAGGCTTGTTGTTCAAGCTCATAATTCCTAATGAGCAACAAAATAGTTGGGTTCGAAATGGATGGGAGGAAGGGTGGTTTTCAAAAATCCAAACTTTAATAGTCACATATCTTCATTTGATACACTAGTGGAAGGGGTTAGAATCATTTTAAGTGTAAGAACATCTATTAGACAAACCTTAGTGTTTGAAACCTTAACTAGCTCAGTTATAAGAGATTCTTTAACTAACAACTCAGACGTTATGAATTTCTTCAGATAAATTAAGTATGGTGAAAGTGAATCAAGCGAAAGAACTTACTAGTTTAATGGAAGTAAATTTTGTATGGTGCACTTACTTAGAGGTTATCTTCCGCCATTGATAGGCTCCCGGAGTGACATGCAAAAGAAAAGGAAAATTGAATGAATCATGAATGGTTGGTGATATTAAGTTTAAATGAGGGTTACAAGGATAATTAATGCAACATAACAAATGTCGAGAAATAATTGGAAGACTCAATGATCGAGAAGATGGGTCCCGCCCATCGAGTATAGGCGTGTGGTTAAACTCTAAGCAAGTAGGAACCTGAAAACCATTGATCGGGAGATTGGATGGATGGGATAACATCGGGTCAGAAAAATATGTTGTATGTCGTGCATTTTCCAACCCAATGTGATTGAGGAATTGTTGGATCAACCTGGTTTTGACGGTGTCGATTCAGCATGAGGAAATCCTGCCTTTAACTTCCATACACGTTTGGGTGTGATAAAGTGGATCGAGAAGGAGATCATGTGTTGAATGATTAAGGGAAAAAAATAATTGACCACATCTTATGTCCATCAGATATTTAAGATAAAGTTAAGACATAGGCATGAACCGATCTGATGAGCCATTTTCCAGCGCTCATTTTTAGAGGGACTTGATCAACCAGCTAGATTTGCAAACATGATACCATTTACCCCAATCACCTCAAATTTAAAGGATTTAATTAGCTAGGTTCAAAATTATGCCTTAGAAGGTTTGGAGCAAGCTAAATTTAGTGTACAAAATTGAGTATCACCATTTTTATATGATTGGCTTTAGCCCAAAATCTCTATTGAACTTTCCTTTGAGCCATCATAGCTATGGTTAACTACTGTACAAATCTATTTTCAATGTCTTCTACACCATTCTAGTGTGGAGTCGTTTATGTTGTGAACTACCTCTTGATGCCATGCTTCTTGAAATAGTCATCAAACTCTTCTGAAGTAAATTCACCTCCTTTATGACATCTAATGCTCTTTATTTTACAATCAGTTTCATTTTTAACAATAGCTTTCAAATCTTTGAACTTCTGAAAAGCTTCATATTTTTCTCTAAGAAAAACAACCCACATCATCCTATTGAAATCATCAATTATAAGCATGAAATACGATTTACATGTGAGTGACTATGTTCTTAATGGTCCGCACAAGTCCATGCTCCCCTTAGACTTGAATGTTACTCAAGTTTTCTTACCTAATTGACAAGGTTTGCAAATCATATTCTATAGTTTTGACAACCTCGGTAAATCCTTGAAAACATTGTTCTTGCTGAATTTGACCATCTGATCAAAATTCAGATGTCCAAGTGTCCTATGCCACAACCAACTTTCATTAATGTTTGATAAGGAACACTTTTCTATTTTCTCTTTCAAGGCATAAACATTAGTACATGTTCTCAAAAATTCAACCCCTATTTCGCCTATTCCTCTAGAATTGGTTTGAACGTTTTTATCTGTAAAGATCACAACATAACCTTCATCACACATCTAAGACACACTAAGCATATTATGCTTCAATCCAACAACAAATAAAACATTCTTGGCTTTACCTTTGCCATTTGACAGAATCATAACTCATTTTCCAACAATATTACTAGGTGCATTGTTAGCAAAGGTTACATAACCCTTTTCCATTAGTTTCCATGTCAAGAACTTGCTTCTGTGTCCTAACATGTGGTTGGAACACCCATTTTCTGCATACCAGTGGCTTACATCATTCTGAGCATACAAAACAATATTGTGTTGCTTTGTATTTTCCTTTTCTTTCTAGACCTTTGGTCTTATTTAATATGCTCAATAACTGGTTCAAGCCTCTTATCTTTAAGTCTACAATCAACTTCTCTATGCCAATTATTTTGACATTTAAATCATTGAATAAAATTTTTCAAAGGAGAAAGATAATTGTTGTACCTGGGTCTTCTTTTCCTTTTTCTAATTTGTTGATTTATTCTTCTTTCTTTTATCTTCATGTAGGATAAATTCACTCTACAATTTGGCACTTTATGGCCATAATTGGTGCAGGTAAAACAATAACCTGGAAAAATATGAACATACCTAGAAAATTGTCTTCTATTAATTGGATGAATTGATATCGGAGTTTTTTTATTTTCCTTTGCAACATTGTTCTTTAGCTGTGTGAGATTTTCCCTTTAATGTGTTGTTTCTGATCATTTTTTGACTAATTATTGGATTGTGCAGTCCCTTCTTTTATTTCAGGTACAAAAATAATTGACTTCCTACCCTTTCTTTTTGTTGCTATTCTAGATTTAACTTCAAATCCTAGACCACTATGATCTCTAGATACTCTCTCTACTTCCAACAACTCATTTAGATTCTCAGTGGATTTTCCAAACTTATGATTAAAGCTCATTTGTATTTTTTCCTTTTCTAACTTTTTTCTCCTCAAAACAATTTCACCCTCTAGCCTTTTGCAAGCTTGATTTTTCTCACTTAGCTATTGATGTAAACATTATTATGTTCTTACCTTCTTCAATTTGGAGAAGCAATGATTCAACAAATTCAACCACTTGTTTGATCAAAGACTCCTTCTAACTTTTATTTTTCTTTCTCAGTATTTCAATTTCTTCAAGTTAAGTTACAAGCTCTCCTTCTAGATCGACATCAACATCTTCTTCATCGAAATTAATGGCTTCAACTTGCAGATTGTATAAATACAAAAGAATGAATTCTTTTGGACTTTGATCATCTTTGTCCTCATATGAAGATTGGATCACTTCGCATTTAGAGGAATTTATTGGATATAGAGACTCCACTTCTTAGTCTTCTTTCACCCTTTTGGTACTTTCCTAATTTTTCTCTAGGATCATAGGCCTTCTTCTTTTATTTAGGACACTTTGAAGCGCAGTGACCAACTTTGCCACAATTAAAACAATTAAAAGGTAGCTTACCTTTATATTTACCTGAGCCTTTTTTGATATTCCTCACAAACATGGATTCATCTTCATATAATTCAAAACATAAATCATCATGCTCTTCCTTGGGCTCCTTATCTTCTTTGAAGTTTGACTCTTTTGTTACAAGCTTTCCATTTGAAATTCTCATCTCGTATGTAGCGAGTGTACCAAGTAGTTGATCTAGAGTAAGTGTGTTTGGATTTGTCATCTCTTTAATGGCTAAAACCTTAGGATTAAAATTCATAGGGAGAGATCTCAACACCTTTTAAACTACTACAAATTCATCTAGCTTCTCATCAAGGCCTCTTATAGTTTTCACAACTTCATAAACTCCTAAGAAGTATTTTGCAATATCTTCATCATCATGCATCCCAAGAAATTTAAATTTCATTCTATAACCTTTAGTTTATCTTTCTTTACCTTTTTATATCCTTCATAGTAACTACTCATATTCTTCTAGAGAGATTAAGAGGATGCACAATGGATTACTTTGACAAAAACTGATTCAGTAGGCCAGCAACAAGTGCATTCATGGCTTTATCATTGCATGTGAACTCCAGATTTTGATATTTGTTAATTACTACTTGAGGCTTCTTGTATTCTACTTCCACAACATCCCATACACCAAGTTGATGTTATTGAGCATAGGTATTCATCCTTAATTTGCAAAACACATAGTTTTTTCCATCGAACATAGGTGTTTTAATAGCCCCCAGTTGATTTTTCATGTAAATAAAACAAGACAAAGGTCATGGGACACATATTCCAAGTTGAATGTTGGGAAAAACACTTTAGTGGGAATCACTTGTCGATTAATTAATGGATATGGAATTTGGCAAAGGAAAAGAGGAAATATTTGGCATTTTAATTATGAAAATAAAGGAAAATAGGAGAAAATGAAGGTGAAGAGACACAAATTCACCTGCAAGGGAAATTAGAGGAAAAAAAGAAGGAAAATGAAGAAAAAATGAGACCTCAATCATAAAAAGGATTTAGATAATCATTTCATGGATTTTGATAGATTATGGCTTAGCTTTTGTTAGTTCAATTTTGGCTCTTTCATTTCATTCTCTCATTCTCTCATACTCTTGCACACTTAGAGAATTCTTCGAGCATGCTTGGAGCATTATAGTATTCATTTGGATTGAAGAGATAAAAAAAAAGGAAACAAAGGGAGCACAATGGAAAAGTTGGATCAATAGCTACAACAAGGATACTTTCTAGGTAACAAGTTGCATCTATGATTTCCTTGTTGATTTTTGGATGCATGGTATATGCATGTATCCCCTTAACTTTTCAATGGCATGGATATTTTCCTGGAGTGACAGTGGTTTCACCCTTGCCTTGCCATTTCCTAGATATCCATGGTGTTGTGGGTTTATAGTTGTTTTTATAATTGGTGTTAGGATCCCTATGGCTGTGGGTTGGAACAGACACTTTGGAAGCCCTAGAACACTTTAGGTTGAGTTAGTAGTTCCTCAAGCAATATGTTTGGACAAACGCTCTGGAGCCCTTGATGGGTTGACTTACTAATTCTTGGAGATGTGGTTTGAACAAAATCTCTAAGCCATGGAAGAGTGTGGGTTGTGTTACTAGTTCCCGGAGCCCTAGATAGCTTGGGTAGAGACTGATCTCATTGATGTTAGTGATTTCCAGACCATAGATGTGGAATCAATGTGGTTTAGGGTTGAGATGGTTTGGCCTCTGGAAGAACTGATTGGTTTTGTTTTGGTTTGACCCATGAAATCGCACATTCATGCTTGGAATTTGGCATGGGGATGATTGGCTAAATGAGAGATTTGGTTCAACCCAATAAATGGTTGGGTGGTACATGGAAGTCTCTGTCTTGGTTTCATTTTCATATATTAATATAAGAAGTTTTACTAATGTGATCTACGGGAATTTTTGGTGATTATGTTGGAGATTTTGTAGCTGATACCATAGTTTCCAATATTTTTATATCCGAGTTATATGTTGGTTATATGATGTATTCTATATATGTATATTGACATATTTTGATAACTTATTGAATGGTTGATGAATACATGAGCTAAAAAGTGTTATTACAACTAGCTAAAGAGGGCTTGAAGCCTTCTTGGTGATTATTAGATGAAATTCAGATGTTTATGATCATATATGAATTCATGACCTGTAGCTTATATGTTTCCCATATGTTTGAAGAATTATCTATCATGGATTAGGCATGTATAGGCCAAGTTATTGCTTGAGTTTTGATTGATTAGTGTTGTCATTACTTTTTTTGGCATTCTGGGAAGTTAGAGGAAATTATGGGAAGTGGTCTAGAGTCTAGCTAGAAAAGGTGGCTCAGATCTCATAATCGTTAACACTTAACTAGAGATTTAAGGTCATAACCACATGGAATTTGTCTTATGTGTGTGGTTGGAGGCTCATAAGAGCACGTGTGTTGTGTTGTGCTTTTGGTTGGAGGCTAAGCTTGTGAAAAAATAGTTCCAGCTTAGGGTTGGTCTTCAGAGGTTGTATATTGACTTTTGGGTGATCTAGTATTCTTGAGGGATGTCTGTAAGTTATTAGTTCGTCAACCCCATATCCATAATTGAAACTTGGAGGTTGGGTCATGTCACATTGACACTTTCCTCATGTTTATCTTCAAGAGCTTATACATTTGGGTAAATGTGGGAGGAGGCATTTACAGGTTTCCTATTTGTAAACCCTCCTTCCTGGTTTTCCATGGTCCTTCATCTTTATTCCAATTGCTAAAGTGATATGAAGTAACCTTGTGCTAATACCAATTGTTAGAAACTAGGATAATACTAAGAGGGGGTGTGAATCAGTATTCTAAGAATTTAAAAAACTTTCTTTTACTTGTAATGATATTATGATAGAATAAAAACATTTAACAATTAATTCATATGAGCATGACATGAAATAATATAGTAATATAAAGTAACACACAAATTATTCAACTTTTCTGCAACTTCTTCACAAGGCAAGGTACAACTTGTTGTTACAAATTCTCTAGCTACAACTAGTAGGAAGTAATTACTCCCTGATTTATTAGCTACAACTGAAAGGATATCCGACCCCTAAATATTTACCATCTATTGGAAGGAGCTACAACCATTTATCTCTAAGGTAGAAGTTTATTGGCCTTAATAATTCATTTTTCATCCATTTTCAAACTATAGCCATGAATACCAAATCCTTCTAAAAATTAAAACAATTTATCAACCACCACCTTCAACAATCTCTAATTACTAATAAACTCTTCATCTGCACTATTAGCCTCAATCCAAATTTCACACGCCACAATGCTGACAGAAAAATTTGTCTATCTCGCTCAATTAATTTTGCTTATAAATTTTTTTATTGATATTTTTAACTTTTGTTCTTTTAAGTTAACTTTGTTTGAATCCTTGCATGAATTATTTATTTTTTCCTTTATCTAGTTCACATGAGTCTTCTAAATCTATTTATCGAGTTTTTATTCATTAATCTGTTGTTTTAAGCTCAACCTTTGAGCTAAACTATAAATTTTAGCTATTATGGAATTTTACATGTTTTTGCTAGAGTTTTAATTGCAGTTCTAACTCTTGCGAGTGCTATATTTGGCTAAATTATCAAATATGCCACCAATAACCTCCATGGCATCGTATTTGGTATTTAAGCACCAACGCACTTATGCATTCATCTTTTTTTCCCTTTAGATCACGTGTTGTGACTTAGGCTGTAAAATATGAGCACTTAACTATAACATTTGTGGGCCCTTTGCATATTTTAGCCTTGACGTTTTATCTTTTTGCATGCCCTCTATTAACATGTTGCATAGAACCTCATCTTGTCACTTACGAATTGGGCCCCAACTCTTTTATCCAGACACTATTTTATTGTTCTCCCAGCTTCCTTATAGGGCCATCCTATAAGGATGATGTGTCCCAGTGGGACCTCCTTTACACTTCTCCCAATGTTTGTGGGCTACCCGACTATATTTCCACTTTGTCTTGGTGCTCGTCCACCCATTTTTCTCCTCTAAAAACTTCTATTTTCCTTTGGGTCTTCCTTGTGAGAGTATGTGCCCTATGGGGATACCTTTATGCCTCCCCATTGGTTGTCACTACCAAAATATCTGCCACCATTTCTCGTATCCTATCACCCATTTAATCCTTCTTTTGCACTTTAATCTCCTTTTGGGGTTCGGATATCTGGATGGGATGTCTTGGTGGGTCCACCCGTTGCACCTGGTACCTAATATACTGTTACCTCGGTTGAGTTGGCTTTGACACTTGTCACATTGCCCATTGTGTTGTCATCCTGTAACTCCTAGCATGCACTGCTCAGAGGCCTCATGCTTGCCAGGTGTCCAACTCTTATTTGGCCACATCATGTTGATGTCATCATCCACCTATGCATCCATTTTTATGGTATGAGTGAATCACATTATGCCACCTATCCAATAGCTGATCACTAGTCCCCTACCTTGATCACATGTTGCAGTCATGGCTATGGTCACAGTCATGGTAAACAGTACTTGCCAATAGCGAGTCACTAGTCCCCTACCTTGATCACATGTTGCAGTCATGGCTATGGTCACAGTCATGGTAAAAATAAATTGTGGTTTGCGCTACGCAAACCACCCATTCCAACACCCGCCTGTGTTTTAATGCCTACTCATGTTGACTTGAAAGAATATATCTAATGTTTCAGTGGGTGGATGTGGTGACAGATTTTCCAATGAACTTAATCGACATTTATATGGTCACTTTCATCAACCTTCCACCAGCTTTGCCACCAAGTTTGGCAACACCACCAAATTTTACCTACTCCAAAGCATGTCCACTAATTTAACTCTGCGAAAATTTGACTTTTGTGTTCCTACATTTCGCTAGCCATATATTATGATCCACGAGGCCATTTCTAAAATTGAACATACCATTGGAAATCTCTTTCATATTTATTTCCATCTATGTGGGTTCACGTATTTTTGATGTGATCTTTTGCACTCGAAATGGCTTAGAAGTCACTTATCCTTCTGAATCCATGTTGATCCGCATGCTTCTTCTTGTGCATGAATATTGATCACCTATGGCATCATCATTAACACTTTGGACACCTTTTCCATCCTTTTCCATCAAGGATTACACATTTTTTACATTATTCCCCTTTGTCACTGATGGAAACACCATGAAAAAAAAAACATCATCACGAAGACAAGGCAAATATGTTTGTGCTAATAACTCTCCTTGAGATGTTGCAGCCCATAAAATGCACTTCTCTTGTGTTGTACTATTGTTGTGAAGTTCTTCTGTCTTTTTTTTAGCACCATGAATTATCTGAGACTTCTCCCCCTTCTTATTTTTGTGGGTGCAAACACTTCCTTCTTTTTCTTGATCACAAAGACTTTTTCCCCTTTTATATCAATGTAAAAGACACTAATGGGCTACCCCTACAAGTTTAGTCCCCATGTCAACAATATTCCCCTATCTTGTTAATCATGTGGACCTACAAGCCTTATTGCAATACGTTGGAAGTATGAAAACTTCCTTTCTTCCTCTTGAAGGAAGATATAATGAATGGAGGTAAGAAGAACAAATCCTAGTCACTACCTGAAATAGTCAAACTAATGTCATGGGAGCGGTTGCTAAAAATATCAAAAACATGTTCTTTTGCAGGAACATACTCAAACATCACAATATGATGGGTAACTTGCTCTATCAAGAAATGGTACTTGATTGGAATATTCTTTATCTTTGAGTGAAAAAAATGATTCTTAGACATGTCAATGGCACTTGTATTTTCACAAATAATGGAAATAGGTTTATCGTAAAACACTTTTACATATTGCAAAATCTGATTCATCCATAATAGTTGAGTGCAACAATAAGTTTCTACAATATATTTTTCTTCAGCTGTGGATAAAGATATTGAAGATTTCTTCTTGCTCAACCATGAAACTAGACATTCTCGAAGAAAGAAAGAATCACAATTGTTTCTCTTTTTATTATCTACATCAACTGTCTAATCAGTCTCATTGTAAATAGTTAGTGAAAATTATGTACCTCTTGGGTACCATAGTCCATAGTTCATTGTGAATCTGAGGTATCTAAGAATCCTCTTGGTTGATAGAAGATGAATTTGTTTGGGGATTGCTTGAAATCTTCCAAAAATACAACTGAATGCATAATGTTTGGCCTTTAATTCATCAAATATAATAGGTTTCCAATGATAGATCTATATAAACTCTTCTCCTCTTCTCGTGATTCATCAGTCTTGCTAAGCTTGTAACCTATAACCATTGTTGTGCTAACCAAAGAGAATTCCTCCATGCCAAACCTCTTAAATACTTCCTTGAAATATTTTATTTTTGAGATAAAATTCCTTTGGGGGATTGTGGAATATACAATACAAGAAAAGAGGAAAGTTCTCCATGCATAGACATCTCAAACCTTTCCTTCATATCTGCTGCAAATTGGCATGTTAATGAATTTGAATCATTGGAAAAAATAATGTCATGAACATATACTACCACCACTATGAGGTTTCCATCATTAGCTTTAACAAATAAACTTCTATTTTTTGAACCTCTTTTGAATCTACACTTGAGCAGGTAGTTGTCTAGCTTGGAATACCAAGCTCGAGAGGCTCATTTGAGACCATATAAGGCATTCTTAAGCTTGCAAACATAATTATTCTGATCTGATAGTTGAAAACCATTTTGTTGTTCTATGTAAACTTCTTCCAGTAATTCTATCTTTAGAAATGTATTTTGACATCCATTTGATATATTTTGAGCTTCTTGAAACAAGAAAATGCCAAAAACATTCTTATTTCCTCTAATCTAGCAACATGAGAAAAAGTTTCATCAAAATCTAGACGTTCAATTTTAGCATAGCAAGGACCAATGTAACATGTGTTTCTAGACCCAACATGTTTGAATTCGTGAATGTAGTGAGCCAAAGACAAAAACTCATCACATGTCATATTAAAAATTAAAAAATTAAAATCAAATGAGAATCCTTCCCCAATGCCATCGTTTCCAATCCTAGTTGGAGATATTGGCATACACATTTCTACGGATGACTTGATAAATAAACAACCAAGGATTCCATTTTTTATTCACACTGCCATCATATAAAAAAATGAAAAACTCTGGATATATGATCTCACACCAGACATTGTGACATGTTGAATGATGAAGGACTAGGAATTTTGAAGTCTATACGATGTTGTGACCACCATCATAAGATAAAAGTCTCATAGTTTATACATTAGAATTTTAATGTATATAAACAATAATATCACTTAGTATACTTCTTTTAAAGTATAAGGCCCTCTCATAAAGATAGGAAAGACAAAAATGTTTCCCCTTTGAAAGAAAATATTTATAAATTTCTTTTATCTTTATAAAAACATGGTACTTATTTTTAAAAAAGTACTTTTCCTGTCCTCTAAATTCGTTTTTGCTTTTGTTAATATTAAAATGGGGGTTTTAATATTTAGGAATCCATTACGATTTATTATGATTTCTCTTACTAGGTCATTTGAGTCAATGAGGACTTTTTAAAGGCCGATCATTTTGTATTTTACCTTTGAAAATTATGTCTTTATGTTTAAAAGGGTGTATAGTATTCAAGCCCAAAGTAGCAAGACACCCCAAAGTAATCATTATGGAAAAGTGAGATTATGGAGATACCCAAGGGAATAATGTAATAATTTGATGGGCCATATTTAATATATAAATTGGTTAACCCATACTATGTAAGGGATCGTTGACAGTGGTAGATATCCGTCGAGCAAGGGGATTTCCCCAATATGAAGTCCCAATCAGACCTCACACTATTTGGTGTAGGAGTCCCATCCAATATAAAGGCCCGACTACCAAATTCTTAAATATTTTCCTTAGCTCTATCTGCCAGCACGAGAGAGTGTTGCAATTGTATCTTCGAAAGCAAGGTGAGTGTGCCTGGTGAGTGTGTAGCGCAACCGTGTCTAAGTTCTCTTGCTGCAAAAGGTTGGGGGGGGAAGGTGAGCCTCTAAGTGAGAAGTAATAGTACCACCCAGGAAGAGACAAGCATGAACTAGAAGGACATGTCTAACATCCATCGAAAGAGTGCACAACAGATGTGACAGTAATTACAACCAATGAACAAGGGAAGATTCGTCTAACATCCAGTGAAATAGTCCACAATGTATGTGATGGTTTTTATAACTGATAAGCAAGGAAAAATCTATCTAGTATCCTTTGGAATAGGCTACAAATATGAGACAAAAATTATAATCATTACAACACATTCTCAACAAGATAAGCACTAAAATAACCAAAATAGTTTAACTACCTTAGTACATGTGAAAGAAAACATGAAATACAAATGCTCACAGAATAGCCTTACAAACATCCATAATTCATGCATGATTAATCTGTCAGCCTGTAAAGGCTTCTTTTATTAAGAAAAAGTTCTAAGGCACATATTTATATTGTACATCACTAGCCCTAGTAGTGGGACATTGGAGCCACTGTAGAAAATCATGTACATTCACAAGCTCATGCAATGTACTAAAGCACAAGACAAGAATCTACTTCTATTTTCAAGTAGTAGAAGGCAATAGATCGATGAAAAATATATGAACAATAAGAAGATAAATCAATGACACATAACAAAAAATGTATCTGGGGAAATCCATTACTCAAAACACCGTTATTTGTATTGCATCTATCAGAAATAGGAGTGAAGATACAAACCTTGTTCTCTCTAGAACCATTTTGCACAAGTACTCTCAACTCTCTCAGCTCACAAGCTAGCTCTTGGCCAACACTTAGCCAATTATGTAGCTCTCCAAGCCCCTAATCTCTTGCATAATTCCTAGGATGAATAACACATATTTAAAGGGAATTCATGCTTCCAAAGCTGTGTAATCCAAACGTAGGATCAATCTATGATGCATGCATGATATTTACACTCCAATAAATAATACCATTTATAGTACACTATCCTTACACTCTGGTCTCAAGTGGGTATTTCTCTGAATTGACATGCATGAGTTTCTGATAACAAAATCTTTAGTTAATTGGAGTAACACTAGTGGATGTACTAGTGCATGAACTGACCGTTAGTCCTCTATTAGTTCATCAAACACTTTGGAACTAATTTAACTAAACATAACTCAATAAATTGAGTTATCTAATTTCCAACTCAATTTAAACTCATACTGGACCCCTAAAATTTAGGGAGAACATATACAAGACTTTAGAAAGCTTTACAACTTGAAATTCATAAGATAATTAAGTTAATCAAACTTAATTAACGATTTACAAGTTGCTATGAGAATAGAATTAAAATTTAATTATTAGTTTAATTCAGGGACAAATTAAAATAGAATTTCTTGTTTCCATTTATCAACACTCCCTCTGAACAAGGAAGGGATTCATAACAAATTCTTTTGGAAACAATCACACAGGAGCAATTTCGTCGATGCGTTTCGAACCATCCAGTGTGATTCATCTTCAGGACAAGATGATGAACCAGATCTAGCCACTGAAATAAATAGATGAAGAGAGCAACTAACTAGCCGTTAGAAAAAACAACTAGTTTGACTAAGTTATTTATTTTCTAGTTATTAATATTTTATTTCTATTTTTGATTTAGTTTGTTTATTTTTAATTAAAAAATATTTTAATTATTATTAATATTGTTATTATTATTTATTTATTTATTTAATTAATTAATTAATTAATTTTTTGAGTTAAAATGCTATAATAAAATAAATAAATAAAATGTATAAAAATGAATAATAATTATAAAAACAAAACAATGAGTTTAGCCCTTTATTAATGCTATAATAAATTAAATAAATAAATTGTATAAAAACCAATAATAATTATAAAAACAAAATAATGAATTCAGCCCTTTTTTTTTTTTTTTAACAGAATCGGTTACTTGTATATTATAAAAACATCAGGGACAGAGTCCTAGTACATAGTTATGATAGATTAGGGCGATGAGGATCAAAAACGGGTTCGGAGACCCTTTTTCCTCATTGCTACATCTACGGTAACTAAAAGTAAAGAAGTAACGGCTATATTGCCGAACAAAAGAACCTCCAAGCCAACAAAATTTACAGTCCATGGTTCCTAGGGAAGTTTCTGAGTGACAGAGTCATCGGGGAGGGGATCCTTCCTAGCGCTGGCTCTAGTTGAAGCCTCCGCTTGAATACTTTGAGTGAGAGTTCTGATATGCTCTATGGCTTCCTCCAGATGGTTGCACCTATCCTTCAAGGCCTCGATTTCTGCTTTTTGCTTCTCCAGCTTCTTCCGTTTCGATCTGCTATCTGCCTGGTAATCATCCTTGAGTTCGTTGAAATGTTTGATAAATCTGTTGATCATGAATGTATGCGCTTTGCAAAGTGAGCACTCGCTGTTGTTGATGATCCTGTCGAAAGGATTGTTGGCAGGCTCCTGGGCATTTGGCTGGTCCTGCTGATCCGCCATCTTACTGGACTGGAGAAGAGTGTCAACAAACTGAGGAAGCGGGCAAATTCCGGGGAGGGGGGAAATTCCAGGAAGGGAGGCGATATGAGGGGGAAGATAGCACAGAGAAGGGGGGAGCGGAGCAACACAGGGAGGGATGAAATGACTGGGGAGCAGAGGGATTCGAGGTGTGCTGCTACAGCCAATAAAGCCACCAGTTAGCAAAAACTTTAAAACAACAATAAGGAATCCTGAAATTACCACAGTCGGGGAACGAGGGCCGAGCTCCCGATGTCTGCGAGCAGCTTCAAGAGAAAGCCTATGCTTGGTGAAAGCGCAATCAAGAGTCCTTGCAGCACTGTAGGATGAGAGATCATTGAGGCCCAAGCTGCTATATATAGAAGGAGGGAGGTTTCTCAGGTGCTTGAACCATTGCTGGGAGGGTCGGCTCTTGAAAAGACTGAGATCCCCAGAAAAGATCTTGCTGCGAGCGGTGAGGGTACGAAGGTGATGGTCCAGAGCGCAAAGCCAGAAAATGTCTGCTGGGGATGCATGAAACTCTATGATGAGGCTGAGTGAGGTGGTGTAAACCGTAGCTGGGGGGCGGATTTGATTTTGGAGGTACAAGTTTGCGCAGTCGAGGAGATATTGCAGGGGATAAGGAGATTCGATGGAGAGCCAATTTCGAGGAGAATGATGCCTGAGGTGACTCGGATTTTGAGAAGAGGGGATGAGGTGGAATTGGTTAAGGGATGGCTTTGTCATATACTGCATCATTTTCTCTGACCTGGCCTGTCTGTCTGCTAGTTGCCTTGTTGGCCTGTTCATCGGCCTCTGTGTTGCTGCCCCTTAGAACGTGTTTGAAGATGACCCCGTTTATTTCTCTGATGTTGTCCATAATCCTGTATTTGATGCTGTTCAAGGCCATTTGCTTGAAATCCTTCCCAGAAACCATGGCAGCTATGATAATAGCTGAGTCTCCCATAATTAGCAGGTTCTGAAGGCCGAGTTTTCTCGCTATGGAGGTTCCCAGGAGGAGGCTATAAGCCTCGGCCTTGTTATTGGACATTGATCCCAATCCCCACTCCTAGGTCACGATGATTTTCCCTTGGAGGTCTTTGATGATTCCTCCAGCTCCTGCTTGGCCCGGGTTATTTTTTGAGGCCCCATCGAATTGTAGGAAGGGCCTCTTTTGATTTTGTATCCAATCTCTGATTTCCTCTTTGGTCCCTCTCAGCTTCCAGTCAGATTTTCCTTTTCCTGCGCTTACTGTTTTTTGGATTCTTGCTTCATAGCTGAATTTACTCATCCACTCTATTTCTCTTGGGTCTCCCGGTTCCGGATCTGCATGGGCTATTCCATTCGCTCCAATGGTTTCTGAGATGAGCGCAATTGTTTTTGCCATGGTGCTGGAGGTGCTGGGATTCTTGTTGTTGAAAATGCTTTTGTTTCTGGCGTTCCAAATCTGCCAGCAAAGGTTTGAGGGAATGTTGTTCCACCACCTTTTAGCCAGGGTCTTGCCTTTTTTGGGATGGGGGTAGCTATTCCCCCAATTTTTTTGGAATTGCGCTTCCACCAATGGTTTCTGAGATGAGCGCAATTGTTTTTGCCATGGTGCTGGAGGTGCTGGGATTCTTGTTGTTGAAAATTATTTTGTTTCTGGCGTTCCAAATCTGCCAGCAAAGGTTTGAGGGAATGTTGTTCCACCACCTTTTAGCCAGGGTCTTGCCTTTTTTGGGATGGGGGTAGCTATTTCCCCAATTTTTTTGGAGGAGTGCTATCTGGTTGGGGAGATCGCCTATGATTAGCGGGCTAGTGATAAGCTTCCAACAAGTTCGCGCAAAGGAGCACTCTAGAAAGAGATGGTTACTACTTTCTTCCGCTGCCCTACACAGGCAGCAGATTGAGGGACCATGGATACCCTTCTTCCTTAGATTTTCCGTTGTGAGAATTTTGCTGTTGAGGAGGGTCCAATTGAAGAATTTTACCTTTGGGAGGCATTCAGGATTCCAAGCCACTTTGTGGAGAGGCCAGTTGTTTATTGCTGAGGCATTTTGAAGGATTTTATAACCCTCTTTGACTGTGTAGCTGCCACCATTGGGGTCCCAAACATATTTATCCTCTGACATTCTGTTAAGGGGAGTTGAGCCTATGAGAGATATCTTGAGATCAAACCATAGATTCTTAAGGTTGTTAGGAAGGGGAATAGACTTCCAGCCTATCCAACTATTTTGGTCCCAAGAAGAGATGTCATAAAGGGTCTTGAGATTTTCCTCTACCATCCACAGTTGCAGGGGCCTGAAATTTGGAAGAGCTTCCCTTGCTTCTGAGCCCATTATTCTGTCCGCCCATATGTTGATGTTTCTGCCATTGCCCGGGACTCTTGAGATACATGCTTTGAAGTGAGGGAGAGTTTTTTTGATAAGCTTCCATACTGGGGTGCACTGCCTGTCAATAATGGTTTCTGAAAGGATATTGGAGTTGGCCCCATTCAAGTATTTCTTTTTGATGACCTCTGTCCACCAGGCTCCTTTTTCATTGAGAATTCTCCAGATCAATTTAAAGCCCATGGCCATGTTGGCTAATCTTGGGATTCTTATTCCGAGCCCTCCTTTCTCGAAGGGTAAGATGACCTGATCCCACTTTACAAGGCTGAACTTTTTTGAGTCCTGCCTTCCTCCTTGCCACAAGAAGCTCCTAATGATTAGTTCCATATGTTTATGAATGCTGGCCGGGGCGAGAGTAGTTGCAAACTGATAAATTGGAAGGGCTGAGAGAATGGCTTTGATAAGAATTGTTCTGCCAGCCAGGTTGAGCCAGGACACCCCCCAGCTCTGAAGCTTCCCTCTCAGCTTCTCAATTAGCTTGACCCAGATTTCGGTTTTGACCGTCTCCTTGGCTAATGGTAACCCCAGGTACATGAAATGAGTCCAGTTCCTTTGGGCAGGGATGTCCAAGATTGTGGAGATTCTCTGAATGATATGCCTGGGGACATTCCATGTGTAGATCATGCACTTGTTATTATTTAGCTTACCTCCAGAGGCTTGAAGAAAGAGTTCCAACGTTTTCTTGAACCTCCTAGCCATGAGACTGGAAGCACCTCCAATTAGAAGAGTATCATCAGCGAAGAGGGAGTGGTTTATCCCCTTGGTTCCCCGCACTATGTTGACACCTGTTATTTCTTTTAGCCTGTGAAGATTCTCCAAGTGTATACTTAGAGTTTCGGCCATGATGATGTAGAGGAAGGGAGAGAGCGGGCATCCTTGCCTCAAGCCCCTTGAGCTTTTGAAGAAATTATTGGGCCTGCCATTAATGAGAGGGGTTGTCCAGGTGAATGAGATGCATTCCATGACCCTGCTGATGAAGATCTCGGAAATGCCAAATTTCTTTAGGACAGCCTGAAGAAATTGGTGATTGACTCTGTCAAAGGCATTCGCCATATCTAGTTTAATGATCATGCCCCTTTCCTTTCTATTTATGTTGCTGTGGATTGCTTCCTGAATAAGAATAACATTGTCCATTATTTGTCTTCTAGGAACGAAGCCTCCTTGGTTCTCAGAGATAAGGGAAGGGAGAAGCTTTTTTAACCTGTTAGCTAAGATTTTCGTGATGATTTTATAGGAGACATTGCATAAGGAGATAGGTCGGAATCTATCAAAGGATTGGGGATTGGGGTCTTTGGGAATGAGGGCTAAGTGGGAAGATTTGATGCTGCTACCCATTTTGCATTTCGAAAAGAAATTCTTTGCCATTCTGATGTAATCCTTTTTGATAATTTCCCAGTGGTTTCTGTAAAATGCCACAGTGAACCCATCAGGGCCCGGAGCCTTGTCCAGAGCCATGCTGAAGATTGACCACTCAATTTCCTCTGTCGTGATCTCTTTATCCAACTCGGCATTTTGAGCTACTGAAATTTTATTTTCAATTATGCTAAGGAAATCTGAATTATCAGTATATTGAGGGACAACTGTAAGGAGAGCGCGGAAATGCCTGGACACTGCTTCCTTTATTTCCTCTTGCTCTCTGAGTTCGCTTCCCTCCATCATTATTCTCTCTATATGATTCCCTGCCCGCCTGAGCTTAAGGCTGTTGTGAAAAAATGAAGTGTTTTTGTCTCCAGCTTTGAGCCAAAGACAGCGAGACTTTTGCCTTTGCTCTTCTTCCTCCTTTCTGTTCTGTTTATACAGCTCTTTATACATTTCGTTCTCTTTGGCCTGATCTTCTTCTGTGTCCTGACCTCTTTCTTTTTCCTGGCTCCATTGTTCCAGCTTTGCTTGGAGGTCGGTTCTTTTTTTGCCTTCCTCTGTTGCGTAGTTTCTTGCCCATTGTTTAATGACAATCCTGAGAGATTTGAGCTTAGCTTCCCAGATGTAATGAGGAGAGCCAATAATTTCTTTTGCCCATTGCTCCTTGATCAAGTTTCTGAATTCTTCGCTGCTGTCCTAGGCCTTGTTATATTTAAATGGAAGAGGTCCCATGTTCTTCCCTTTATCTAGTGTCAAAGCCACTGGTTTATGGTCTAAGATGTATCCTTGAATGATTTTGCTTTGGATACTTGGGTATCTTGCCACTGTTCTTTCTTGGGCGAGGATTCGGTCTAACCTCTCTTTTATGTTATTGCTGCCTGTTCTTTTATTGGACCAAGTGAAGCGCCCATTTTGCGGAGGTATGTCCACTAAGTTATGAGTTTGAATAATTTCTTCTAAAGAATCTCTTGAGGGATCAGCGAAGAAGTTACCTCCCAGCTTCTCATCAGCATTCCTTATAAGATTTAGATCTCCTCCAAGGAAGATGTTCCTTCCCTGAACAGTCATAAGATCTGAGGTGATTGAATCCCAACATGAGGCTTTATCTCTATAATGGTTGGGGGCGTAGATGTTGTATATTGAGTATTCTTCTTTCGTGGCTATGTTTTGCATATCTGATCTTATCCACCATCTGTTCTGCATTTGGTCTTTGAGTTCCCATTTGTTTTTGTCCCATATTGTCCCTATGCCTCCTGAGGTGCCAGCTGCACTAATTGCTATTCCTACGTAACTTTTGCTTTTTTTTCATGTTATTTTGAAATTCCTGTTCCATGATTTTGGTCTCCTGGAGAAGGAGAAGGTCTGGATGTTCAGATTTGAGAAGGTCTCAGACTGCATTTGCTTTTAGGGAGGAGCCCATTCCCCTACAGTTCCAGGAGACCAAAATCATCATTTACCTTGTTTGTTGTGATCCCCGCTTTTCTCTTTCATTTTTTCTCCACTTCCTTTAGTTTTATCTAGGTATGTGTCCATTGGTTGTTGGGTCCCGGTAGCCATTTCTTTTGCAGCGTTTTCATCCCTTATCTCTTTGTTGGACTTCCTTCCAACTTTTCTGGGAGGGTCGGTGGAGAGGTTGTTTTCCTTTGATTTGTTCCTGGTTAAGATTCTTTCCACTGTTGGGGGAGGGGAGGGCTGGGGGGGGGAGATATGGGAGGGGGTTACCATGGGGCCTCGCGGGGATGGGGGGGGGGATGGGGGTTCCTCTGCAGACAAGGTTTCAAAAGGGTTGGAGGAGGAGGGGAAGGAAGGGCCAGATCCAGAGGGTTGGGAGGGGGGGAACAGATTTTCAAGATGGGGCTCTGAGGATGGGCCAGGAGGGGGGTTTGATTTTTTCTTTTTGACGATCTCCCAAGCTTCTTCAAGAGATTCTACATTGCCTTCAGAAACATTTGATTTAGATTTATTGCATCTATTGGCGAAATGCCCATATTCGTGACATACCTTGCACTTGAAGGGCAGCTGCTCGTAGTCGACTTGCTGTATGTGTGTCCACTAATCGACTTTGAGTTTGATTGCTTCCGACAGTCCCTTACCCAGATCTACTTCGACACATATTCGTGCACAGGCATGCATGTTCTCCTTTGGTTCAGATCTGTCAATATATTTACCGATGGCATTCCCTATGGCTTTCACTGATTCGTCCCCCCAGCAATGAAGCGGCAAAAGGGGCAGGCGAACCCAGACGGGGACAGCGTTGGGGACGTCCATCACTGGATTGAAGTCAGGGGTCCATCTGTTAAGATAAAGGCCCGGAGAGTCCATGAAATAGGGGCCGTTTCTGAAGATGAGGTTACGGTCCTCCATTGATTCAAAAAGGAAGGTGTAAAACCCTCTCCTGTAGAACCTGATTGCTATTTTCCCTTGCACCATCGAGTTCCAGTTTCTCTCGACCCATCTTTGGACTGATCGAGGGGAAGGCCACAATCCCGTGAACTGACCGACCAGGCCTCGTTCTTCTAAGGCGACTGCAGCTCTCCTCGGGAGGGAAGGAGGGAGAGAGATTTCCGGGATTTCGTCTAGCTTCTTGATGAACTTAGAAGCTGTAGGGCGGATTTTTCCTGCTGCATTCTTAGGGATGAGAGAAGCGAACGTTTTTTCCAGATCTTCCGGATCCTGAGATGGTGGATCCATTTCCGGCATCGGAGGGGATCGAAGGACTCAAGAGGGGAACCGGGGGAGGCCCTGATGATGGGGGAGGGCAGGAGGCCCAATGGCAGAAGAGAAGGGCAGGAGGCCCAGGATAAAGGAGGATTCAGCAGAGGGAGGGCACGAGCCTAGCAGCGACGCTGCCAGGCACAGGGGCGCAGGAGAGGTCAGGTCAGAGATGCGCGCAGAGGAACGCCGAATCGCCAGAGCCGCTCATCTTCCCTCAATTCAGCCCTTTATTAATTCTATAATAAAATAAATAAATAAAATGTATGAAAACCAATAATAATTATAATAACAAAATAATGAATTTAGCCCAGCCTACTCGATGCCTTTAACCCATTTCATCGGTTCCAACGTTGTGACACCATTCTCTTCATAGTAAATCTTGGTCATGTATTTATTGGTGGCCAAGTGAGGGAATTTCATGTGGTCGGTGAGATCCCAATCTTCCAATGTTAACACCAGGATATGGACTAAGAGCACGCCTTCAAATACTACTTCGTCTGGTAGCAGTGGTGTAGAGGCCATGAATTTACTAGAATCCAGTTCCTTGGTTACTTTTGCTTTCCCTTTCCGTGGAGAGATATATGCTAGGAGCTTACTAAGAGGCTCACCCTCACCAGCATCTAATTCCTCAACTCCATCGTGGATTTCCTTGGATTTTAAATCCACTGGTTCTTCCTACTACTTTCCCTTATCCTTCCTTTCTTTCTGTGAAACCTCCAGGTTCTTCCTCAGTGACTACCTCATAGGTACAGGTTTCTTCTGATTCTCCTTAGCAACCGATTGGTTTGGACTAGGCAACTCCAAAACCGTAGGCACATAGGGCGTAGCCTCCATGGACACAACTTTAGGGACTTTCACTTGAGAGACAATGACTTTGGAACTGAATGGCTTGGACATTCATTCAAAGGATAATATTTTGGTTCCACTCAGTTAGGTTCAAAAATGCTAGGCTTGCAGATAAATCCTCCCAAACCTTCTGATTCATATAGAGGGAACAAGAGGGCTCATACACAATTGTCAGAAGGCAAAGTGTTCTTCGGTAGACCAACATGCTAGATTTATAGGTGATATTGAATTCAAATATGACCGTTCCCTCCATTTGTTTAGCGTAAATGCAACCTTTGTGGCAGATCTCCAAAGAGTTTCACCATAAATGTGACCTTCCTACTCCTCCTAATGAGATTTTTGCTATCAAATAATGAACAATGACTTCAACAACCAATTTTGGACTTGGCTGCGCAACACCACCCCCTGTGGCACAACCTATCCATCACAACTTCATTTGTCGCAGCTTCTATTGTCGTGCCTTTTTCATTTGTTGCGCAACATATTTACAGCATTTTCCACTCCTTCGGGTAGTGTATTTTATAGTCCCACTCTCCCTTCCAAGTGCCTGGAGAAATAAGAATGTCCTACTACCATATAATCATTGTGCGAGAGCATGATCCCCTGTATACAACTTCAGTTGACTTCCATTCACCCTTCTAGGGAAAAATTCGACATTCAGCTTTGCGAGTTGAACTACACCATAATTTGACTACATAGGATCCCAACCACTGCATTTGAAATTTACTTGGAAACTACGTGAACTTACTATCATAAATCATAACCAAATCGTTCACCTTAAATGTGTGCAACCTAATATGCCTATCATGCCAAGCCTTCTCACGTTCCTTTTTCACTTGCTGGTGAAATCCTGTAAGAAACCGATCTTCTTCCAACTCCATCAATTGCATGACCCATTCCTCCAAGGTCTCGTGATACGTAATCTCCATCAAAGCTGCAATGGATAAGCTTGGCAAAATATATTCCATAGGAATCACCTCCTCGATCCCAGAGACAAGCCTAAATGGACTTTGGTCGGTCAATTTCTCTGATGTCATCCTATATGCCCATAGGACTGCTGGTATGTGCACATCCCAATCATTTCTCCTTGCGTTATAGACCTTTCTCAATGCATTCTCCATAACCTTATTAAATGCTTCAACTATACTATTGGGTTGGGGCTGGTACATCGTACTCTTTTGATGGTATACCTAGATTTCTTCGAGCATCAAGCTGATTGTTTTGTTTAGGAAATGCGTACCCATATCACTCGTCAATACCTTAGGGCACCCAAAATTTGTTAAGACATACTCGAATAAGAAATTCAAAGTAGTGGCAGCGGTACAATCCTTCACTGGCTGAGATTTTTCCCATCTCTTCAAGTACTCTATCGCAGTAATAATGTACCGCGCAACTGTCTTCCTTCCTAATGGTTGGAGCAGACCTACAAAGTCAATTTCCCATTTTTCAAATACTTTAACGAAACCTAACGGTTCAAGGGTAACTCATCTCTTTGCGAATGCGTTCTAGTCCTTTGACAAGCATCACATGCTTTATAAAATGCCTTAGAATCTTTATGCACTGTTGGCCACCATAATCTCGCGGACAAAATCTTCTGCATAGTTTCTTTTCCTGTATAATTTCCTCCCGCCACTCTTCCATCTACTTTGGCGAGGATTCTTCATTTGTCCCCATCTTATACAAGTGTCCCACTATAATAGAAAAATCAGCAGCACGAACCACCAGTTCCTTCTTTTGCTGAGCAGAATATCCTTTTGGATATGTTCCCATAGATAGATTTTGAATTATATCTGCAAAATGGTCATCCGTAATGCGCATAACAAAGAGTTGCGCATCTGGCAATCCTTCCTCCAGACTATTTGGTTCTTTGACTATTTCAATCCTAGATAGATGGTCTCGTCCTACATTCAGCCTTCCAAGTTTCACAATCACCTCAAAGTTATACTCATTAAACAATAATAACCATATACAAATTCGTCCGGCCAACAAAGGCTTATTGACCAGGTATTTCAGTGTGGAACGATTTGTATACATTTTAATGTGAACTCAACAAATAATGCTGAAACTTCTGTAGCATGTGGACCATCGCTAGCCCTTCACGCTCTGTGGTGGAGTAGTTCATTTCAGCCTTTGACAGTTTCCTACTTGCAAAGGCTATCAAATGAGAATTTTCTCCCTCTCCTACCTGGGTTAATACCACACTTAGTACAATGCAAGAGGCATCAACATGAAAGTGACACTCTTTCTTCCAATACGAGAACACCAAAATCGGCATAGTCACCATCTTTTCCTTTAGTACGTCTACATTGTGCTGACACTTTTCATCCCAACAAAAAATCTCATATTTTCTCAATAACTTTTCCATCGGCACAATTATCTGAGCATAAGCCTTGATAAACTTGCTATAGTAGCCTGTATGGCCTAGTGTTGTAGTGTTTTCTCCTCAAATATGTACGAAAAGAACCCACTTAAGATTGTGGATGCCAAACAATGTCAACAATATAAGTGGCTACTAAACATTTTAGATTTGGAGAAACTGAAAGAAACAAAACCTGCCAAAATTTTGATCTATGCCATAATCATAGTTAAACAACAAAAATAAATAGTAATAACTCTAATCATCCAACGGAAATGATAAATACAAAGAATAGTTTTATTATAACACCTATGAAGGGAACAAATAAATGTTACCAGTCCCCCTCTAGGGGATGGTTTCTTGGCTATCCTCAAACATCTTCAGCTTGTGTAGAGTCTCTCTCCTCTATAATGTGTAACCCAACAAAAATATGGTGGGCGACAATGAAAATAATCATAGTTACAACAATTAGTAAAACAATGAAAATAGTCAAAAGTGAATAATTGTTAGACATATATATGGCTACAACAAAATATGAAAGATAAGCATGAGAGTACATCTATTATTGACAATGATATACATTTATAGTACCTGGTGTTACCCTTGGATTCATATTCCAAGTGGTCTCTTGGAAACCCTTTGGCTCTTTAGCTTCCACACCAACCCGTAGAGGATTAGGTTTCCAACATTCCCCCCCTTAATCTGAAGGGGTATGTATGAGTACAAGAAGAGAGTTGTAATACAAAATGTGTAAAAAATGCATGGCAGTAATAGGTTGAATGTGCTCTCTGAAATGTTGGTATAATGGAGGTGGCTTAATGATGACCACCAATGCTCGAATACTTAGTGTAGTTCCCAGAACTCTTCCAAATATGGCATGAAGTTGAGGTCTTCTGCTAGAGGAAGTGCTACTGATGTTTTGAAGAGGGAAAACTTCAAACATGAAAGGGAGGTCTCACCCCACATAAAAAGGAGAACCTCAACATGAAAAGGGAGGTCTCAACATATGATGGTTTAAGGATTACCACCAACTCTGGAATGCTTAATGCAATTCCCATGAATATTCCAAAAAAAGAAAGAAGCTGAAGTCTTCTGCTAGAGGAAGTGTTGCCAATTCTTTGAAGAGGCATCACCAACTGAAGGCATGCTCAAGGGAATCTTTGCCTCTATCTACAACTTTGAATCTGGTATGGCAGGTTGTGGCTCAGGCTCACTTGATGTGGGTTTAAATCTTGTAGATGACCATCACTTCCCCCCTATCAGATACAAGGTGAGATGATGGAGAAAAATCAATTGCAAGATTGTTCAATACTTTATAACAATTTACAAAATATGACTGAAATATATTCTTGGTTGTTGAAGCCCATTTCCAAGAAGAGATCCAACTAAGGTGAATCTTTGTTTTTGTAGGAGGTTTGTTTTTGAAGCATCTGTTTGAAGAATGAATGGTTTTATGACAGTGCTTACATGGATGAAGGTCAAAACAGGGATCTTTCAGATGGCCTACTCGGTCACAGTGTTGGCATTTCACACTCTTTTGTTGTTGTTATGGAAGAGGCGCAGAATCTGGAACAACTGAAGGTGAAATGTTATGAAGGAATCCAACACTCTGAAACTGAATGGCCTTTGAGTAATCTGGAATATGAAAGGAGACCTACTTATCATATCTAAGACCTATTTTTTGCTTGTTGTGGAAAATATCTTCCCAAGGTCTAATGATGGGCTTGGGAAGTGCAAACTGAACTTCTGCATCTACATGTAAAATTGTCGCTTCACTGGGTACTAAATCTCAATGAACTTCAACAATATTAACTTGCTGCTGATGGGATTTTATCTCGATGTTCTGAACAAAATGATGCTTACGATGTTGTATCTCTTCTTGTTGTAGTTTCGTCTAAAGCTACAAAAACTCAATATTATCCTATGAATTTTGGAGACAAATTTTAATATTGGAAAGAGAGGTTTTGTTGATCTTAACCTTCTCATCAATAGTGGAATGTATTAAATTATTCAGTAGTTTCAATACCTTGTCGATTCGATCCATTTCAAACCAATACAATCAGAGATATGATGTTATCTTCAACTACAAATTCACCTATAAAATGATAAATAGCTTCAAATATTAGACGAGTAGCAGGATACCAATATCATCAAGTCACTATAGTAGACAACCCAGTACCAATTTCAATGCAGCAAATGACTCGCTGCTTCAATGCACTTACTTCTCAAACTACTCACACTATGCAAAAGAAGAGCTATTTTTTGACTTTCTTTGCAAATGAAATTTGTCTCACAGTTCTAGAGCCTACTTACAAAACATCTTTTTATTCAAGATTCACAAATGCAATCATATTTTATCACTAAATTCACTTCAGTAATTTCTGGTGTTTAATGGAGTCTCGCCCCCTAAAATTTACACACTGGGAAGTCACCTGCTAATAAGCACCTGCATGATGTATTGTTGAGATGTAATGCACTCTTAACTGAAAAAAAGAAAGCCGAGTTCAATTGCAGGGATGTTGATCAAGACCTTAGTCACCTTGTGAAAGGTCTTATAGTCTAGTCATTGAGGGATTTAATTGCAAGTTCAGATTGTGTCATTGGGGCTATAGGGGTTGTCCTCTCTTATACAATTTTTCTTGTAGATTATAACAATTATGGTAGATTTAACATACAATGGTATAGCTTGGAGAGCTACATGCGGATGGACACTGCATCACTACGAGCTTTAAATTTTCTTGAAAGTAATACAGATGAAAACAAGAATTTCAACTTGTTTAGACTGATAAATAGGACCTGTACTGCTGGTATGGGGAAGAGGTTGTTTAACAGGTGGTTCGAACAACCTCTATTAGATTTAGACGAGATCAAATGTAGTTTGGATCTAGTGTAGGCATTCATTGAGGACACAAAATTGTGCTAGGATTTGAGACAACATCTGAAAATAATTAAAGATATTGAACGACTTGTGTGGAAACTTGAGAAGAGAAGTGCCAATCTACAAGATATTGTGAAGCTATATCAAATAAGCATACAGTTATCACCCAATTTTTTTCAAAAACATCATTGTGTCAACTCTGCTTTTGGTCATGATTTCAAGGAGGTCTAAAAGTCATTTTACTCTTGATAAAAGGGTATGTGATAGGTTAAGAGTCTCAAAAGTCTCATTTTCATATCCAAATAAAGTTTAACAACCTTATTCCATGTCTTAGAAGTCTCACATTCTGTTTAGAAACTCATATCTTAAACCATTTTGAATTTTTTTTTGGAATTACACCTGTAACCATGTTTTCGTAGCGCAGATAGTGTAAAATGTCTATTTTGTGCTACGAAAATGCTGCTCTTTCCATAGCACTTTTCCTCGAAAATACAGTAAGTGCAGATTCGTAGGTAGTCTTGTCAAAACATCAATTCGTTCAAATTTCGTTAATTTTTCATTATTAGGTGTCAGCAAGGAGTCAATTCTTAAGCATGCAACCATCCAAATCCATCATCTCAAATGTAGGGTTCATCATGATAGGTAATTTCAAATTCGAAAGTGTTGGCTAGTTTCTTATTGCAATTTGCATGCAAACACTCACACAGACCTTTTTCAAATGATAAGCTTATGGTAATCTCTTACCAAAGCTTCTCTCATCCATAAGCAAGAGAGGCTAATAAACGTAAATTCAAGTGACGCTGATTTGTTACAGGAATTTAGAGGCAAATATGACAGAAGAAAAGAAAAACCACAGGTCTGGTCATTGTTTAAGAACATAGCCTAAAAGTACCGAGGTCTTCGCCAGAGATAAATTAGTAATGGAAACCTTCAAGAAAACAGGGTGTTGGAAAGTTTGTGAAAAAATGCGGCGATGACACACTTAGGTGACAAAGGAGTTTGCCCTACATTTCATTGGCTCAAGCACAAAAATTGGAATCCTAAACTTGCCAATTACTCCTAAGATCATAACTTTGGTGACAGAGATTTCTAGGGGGCAAGAGACATGGTTCAAAAACATCAGATTTGACATGGAACCATGTAAGGTGTTCCTAAAGCCAGAGTTTTCAGAAACCAACTTAACCAAGGCAGTTCCCAAAGACTACATCAAGAACAACTATACCAACCTGCTCTTCAACATTCAATGTTATTTCACCTATGAAGGAAGATATCAAAAAGCTTATTCATATCATTTTAAACTCCTGTAACATTTTAATGGGTTGATTTCTATAGATTTTCCTTACTTCTTATTTTGAAGTGTAGCTAAGATGGTAGATAAAGTGCAATTGAAGTCTCAAGGATGTGAAACTTCCATGTTTCATCATGGTCTAATTAAACTAATAGTTCTACATGAACTCAAAAGGATCAACAAAGAATGGTCTTCGTTTATGTTTTTATGTGACTATGGAGCAGAAAAACAAGGTGTAGACATTAGCCCTAGGGTTAAAGGAACTCCATCAATAGAAACCAACAAGTCTGTAATGTCTAGGGCAAAAAGGTATGTTAAGTTGAATCCTAGGAAGCAGGTGAAAGAGAAAGTAAGAAAAACACTAGTAGTCATCGTTGAAACTCATAAATCTACAAAGGAAAAGATATCTGAGGTTAAAGGAAAGACACAAGAATAGTCAACCCAAAAACCAGTTCAAAGGAGACTGACCAGAAGTCAAATTACAAAGGAAAAAGGTAAAATAGTGATCTCGGGAGAATGTTCAAGCTTGAAAGGTGATTTAAATGATATTTTAAAAGCCATTGATATTTCAGAATCCCCTTTGGTGCAAGAAGATGTGATTGAATTTGATCAAGGAAAGTTGAAGAAAATGAAACCCTCCAAGAAATTGGAATTTGAGGATGATGTTACAACACTTGTTTTCAAACCTAGAAAACCCTTAACAAGGCAATCCAAGAAGATGCAAGAGTCTAATATTGAGCTGGGGAGAATAGAAGAAACATCTGCTTCTTAAGAAGAGTTGACTGACATTTCGTCTCCAAGACCTAAAGGTGACAAAAGCATAGTTCATGCCACTCAGACAGGAAAAGCCAGTTATGAGGTTGTGCAAGAAAGGTTAAAAGCTGCCGACAATGAAATTTCTAGACTAAGAGTGAGAGCAAGAGAGCATACTACTGAAAGGACAAATTTCAAAAGGATGAAGGCTCTCTAGGAAGCTAAAAAGGTGTCCAAACCAGAAATAGTAAATAGTGAAACTTAATACTTTACCTGGACTGTTCCTGCAATCAAAGAAGCCAGATTTGTAAGGAAGATTAATGCTTAGCTGAGAACTACAAACAGGAGATTGAAGAGGCAAATTGAAGACCTAGAAATACAACCAACCCAATATGGAAAAGGGTCTATAGCAATAATGAAACAGGGTGTTGAAAAGGGACAGTGAAGGAGATATATTAAAATAGTTTTGGCACATAAAAAGAGTTCTGGCATATAAAAGGAAGAATAGTTGTGAAGAAGAACATCTATAAGGGTAAGTGATTTTTATTTTTGGTTGATCATATCAGTCTTCATGGAATTTTGAAAAACTCCCAAACTATAGATTTTGAAGGCCGTGTTGGAAAAGAGCATAAACAACAGTTTCGTAGTGAACTACGAAACTATTGAAGATGATCATTTAGCACTTATGGATGCTTTCTGGAGGTAAGGTTTGATTAGTTCCGAATTTTGATGTTGCTGGTAGACATTGGATCATGTATGAAGTCTCAGATGGCAGTGGTGTAGAAAGAAAATTCTCAGGAAGTATTTCATAAATGATATAAAAGTTGTGCTATGAAAACAGAGTATTTTCATGGCACAATAGTGTTTTGTCTTTCCTCCAGATTTTTGAGTTTCCTTTTCTTTGCACAGGTGGAAAATGAAATGTTAATGGGTTATGAGTGCATGTCACATGTATACCAGCAAAACTACTCGAACAGAAGCAGAAGGGATTAAGGGCCTTAAAAGGAGGAACTTTGTCTCCTAGTTTTCAGGACAGTTAGGTCTTGACTCAATAGATTTTGCAACAACAATGTGGACATCATCAAGCTCGAAGACATGGTTGGAAGCTGATTAAAGAATGTACTGAAGACATAGATAAGGTTGTTAGAAACATTTTTTAGGAGTTTCACTCCTATTTGTATGAGGACTCTTAAACACAGCCAGCTGTCAAGTTGTAATTAAGCAGTTTGTTTTATGAAAAGATAGGTGTCTATGTTAGGAATTCGAATTCCTCTAAAGATGGATCATAGTATCCAAGGTTGTAAAACTCTATATAAAGCTTGAGAATCGAATTCCTCAAGGTTGGTAGCTTCATTAGCAAAAGAAAGTTGTGTTATTGTAAGAAACTATGGTTTTTCAAACTTAATACAGAGATCAGTTTTACTACTCAGGATTCACAAGCGGTTTATGCGTTTGATGTTTTTATGGCCTTGTTCAATTACTTATTTGCAGTGGTATGAACTTGTGATACTTAGAATTTATTGGAAAATTCTCTAACTTCCTTCACATGCTTGTAAACTGTGTTGATTTACTCCATTACTGTTTTTCTTATAAACCTAAAACTCCAAGTGGCTTGACTTCCATGTTTTGTTGATCATGATGTTTTGTTGAAGACTACATTGACTCCATAGCCCAATAGATGTTTTATAATCTTTGATTCAACCTTTTATACATTTTGTCCAATTTTATTCCTAGAGTTAGCCATCTAATCATTAATCAAAAATCTTAAACCTATTGAGAGAGCCATCTCAGGTTGAGGAGGCTAAGCCTCAACCAAAAGATTGGTTTGAAACACTTACTCAGAGTCTACTTGATCAACAACCTATTAGGGTTAGATTTTGTGACAACATTTTGGTGCGTCTGTCGGGAGCCTGAAGATTACTCATTCTTGAAATCAAGAAGCTGAACTTCTGGAGGTAGCAGGAGCTCATGAAGCTATTCGAGGCTACATCTACCTTGGCGACTCAACACATCAAATAAAAAATTGGAAGGTGACTCAACTGCTAGAATATTTGTAGCTTAATGAAGTTTCAGGATGAGTGCCATTGAAAGAATGAATACCAGGTATGCCCCTATGAATCGATCTCATATCCCTGGTTTTCCAAATCCGGTGCTAAAGGTTGAATGGTTAGATGATCTTCCAATATTCAAAGATGAAAAGGAATACAATGTTGCTCTTCATTTTTTTAGGTTCCATATGCATGTACACAATCTTAAGGTTTAGTTCCCTAAAGATTGTCTCATGAAGATGTTTATGACCACTTTAGAAGGAAAATCATGGTATTTGTATAAAGGCTTGGAAAATGTTTCATTACATTCGCTTGCAAATTTCCATGATGTATTCCATGAGATGTATAATGAGTGTCATCCCTTCTTATTGTTGGTCAAATATTGATGCAAACATTCTGTGAGTTTTATTCATTATCTGGAGGATTGTTATGTAGATGATGAATTCATGGATGAAGAAATTTTAGAGGCTCTTCATAGCTTTACATTTCAACACCAAGAAGAAAGGATAACATCCCATGAAATCCAACATGAAAATCAACAGGGGTTTACTTATGAAAACCATGTTACATCCTTTGATATTAATGTAAAGATGCAGCAAACTTGCCAGTCTTTTGATCATAAAGAATATGAAAATCATTGCAAACACGAAGAAGAAGTACTGGAAGATAGCTTTTATAACCCCCAGGCAGAGGAAAAGGTTGAATTTTTATGTCATACTTTGCAGCAGCTTACATCAAAGAATGATCATAAGAATGAGAAAAACTACATTGTTTGTGGGAATAATTCAGAAAAGCAATGGGATAGAATATCAAAGGAATCTTGTGTGGTTGAGAATTAATTGTTTGAAGATATAGAATGTTATTATGATCTTCAAACTAATCATGTCTTTTTTGACCCTATAGCTTACTACATGGAAAAGATTTACTATTCAGACTTCTACTTATATTTTCATCTTGAAGATCAGTTACATCTCATGTTGCCTTGGTTATTTTAGTATCATGTTTATTTTTGCTTCAAGCATAGTTAAGAGATTCAAGTGGCAGATCAGATAAATCATTGTCTTCATTGGAAGTTTCATGTTCCTTGAGCTAGAAATGGAGGTTGCAACTGATAGGGTAGGTAGGAATGTGAAAATAATCTCAGGGTAGGTTGACTGAGCATTTTTTAGTAGGTGCAGTTTGAGTCCCTCTTGCAAAAATCATTAAAGCTTGGGGAGCAGATTGGGTAGAATTTCAGAATTTTATTCTAAAGGATGGATAGCAGCACTGGAGCTACTGGTACATAGTGTACCACTGGGGCTATCCCTAGTGGAGCCACTGTTATCACCCAAAATTTTTCAAAAACATCATTGTGTCAACTCTGCTTTTGGCAAGGATAATTTTAGGGGCGAATGTTCGCCCTTTGGCGAAATTAAGGGGTTTTAAATTTTTAGTGGGTGAATATTTTGTATCATAGTACATTTCTACAAATCACCTCAAATATCCCACCTTATTTTAAGGGAGAGGGTAAAAAAGGTAAATTTAGCCCTTGAAATTAGGACTTACAACCTTCCATTCGCCCATTTTCAAGAATAGGTTTTATTTAAGTGAATCCTATGGGCCAAATACCATATTTATAAGAGAGGTATGGTAAATTAATAAAAATATAAATAAATGAGAGATATGGTAAATAAATAAAACATTTTTTATATTTACTCCATAAGTCACCTTATATACATGTAAGTGTGTAAACAAATAAAAATATAAGTAGAGTGGAGGTATGGTAAATAAATAAAACGTCTTTTTATACTTGCTCAAAAGGTATGGTAAATAAATAAAAATATAAATAAACTAGACGTATCGAAAATAAATAAAACCTCTTTTTATATTTAGTCCATAATCCCTGTTCTATTTATGAAGGCTCAAGAAAGAGGTTTTATTTAAGTGAATCGTATGGGCCAAATACCATATTTGTAAAAGAGGTATGGTAAATTAATAAAAATATGGTAAATAAATAAAACCTCTTTTTATATTTAGTCCATAACCCTAGTTCTATTTATGAAGGCTCAAGAAAGAGGTTTTATTTAAGTGAATCCTATGGGCCAAATACCATATTTGTAAAAGAGGTATGGTAAATTAATAAAAATATAAATAAACGAGAGGTATGGTAAACAATTAAAACATTTTTTTATATTTACTCCATAAGTCACCTTATATTTACGAACACTCAAAAAATCGGTTATATTTAGGTGAAACCTATGGCCAAAATACTATGGGACAAATACCATGGACTAGATTGTTATTAATACCATGCAAAAAACCATTATTAACCCTAATATTAGAATTAATAAAAATAAAAATGGCACATGGTATTGACCCATGGTATTCACCAAAATGGCACATGGTATTGACCCATGGTATTCACATGGAATGTAGCCTATTTAAATGGGGGAATTAAACCAGCATGTAGCCTATGCTAAGATTCACTAGGACTTTACAAAGTTTTATTATTTAGTGAAAGACTCACCAAGATCTTACAAGATTTTATAATTGAGTAAAATATTTGCCATGCCTGGGGAGAGATTCGCCAAAAAATTATATATACATATTATATTATTGATAAAATCGCCTTCCATTTTTCCTATATACCATGGAGATTCTCCCATTTATTATATTTATAAATTTAGGGGGGGTTCTTAAAATTTTCCCTGGCTTTTGGTCATGATTTCTAGGAGGTCTAAAAGTCATTTTAGTATTGATAAAAGGGTAGGTTATAGGTTAAGAGTCTCAAAAGTCTCATTTTCATATCCAAATAAAGTTTAACAACCTTATTCCATGTCTTAGAAGTCTCACATTCTGTTTAGAAACTCATATCTTAAACCATTTTGAATTTTTTTTGGAATTAGCCCCGAAACCAAGTTTTCGTAGTGCAGATAGTGTAAAATGTCTATTTTTCACTACGAAAATGCTACTCTTTTCATAACACTTTTCGATGAAAATAAACTAAGTGGGGATTCATAGTTGGTCTTGTCAAAACATCAATTTGTTCAAATTCCATTAATTTTTCATTATTAGGTGTCAGCTATGAGTCAGTTCTTAAGCATGCAACCATCGAAATCCATCATTTCAAATGTAGGGGTCATCATGATAGGTAATTTCAAATTCAAAAGGGTTGGATGGTTTCTTATTGCAATCTGCATGCAAACACTCAAATAGACAATTTTCAAATGATAATATTATGGTAATCTCTTACCAAATCTTCTCTCATATATCAGCAAGTGAGGCTGATAAAAAGAAATTCAAGCGAGGCTAATTTGTTACAGGAATTCAGAGGAAAAGATTACAAAAGAAAGGAAAACCCACAGGTCTGGTCATTGTTTAAGAATAGAGCCTGAAAGTATTGAGGTCTTAGCTAATGATAAATTAGTAACGGAAGCCTTCAAGAAAATAGGATGTTGGAAATTTTGTGAAAAATTACGGGGAGGACACACTTAGGTGACAAAGGAGTTTGCCCTACATTTCACTGGCTCAAACACAAAAATTGGAATCCTAAACTTGCTAATTACTCCTAAGATCATAGCTTTGCTAATAGAGACTCATAGGGGGTAAGAGACATGGTTCAAAAACTTCAGATTTGACATGGAACCATGTAAGTTGTTCCTAAAGCCAGAGTTTTCAGAAATCGGCTTAACCAAGGCAGTTCCCAAAGACTACATCAAGAACAGCTATACCAACTTGCTCTTCAACATTCAACGTTATTTCACCTGTGAAGGCAGATATCAAAAGGTTTATTCATATCATTTTAATCTCCTGTTACATTTTACTGGTATGATTTCTCTAGATTTGCCTTACTTCTTATTTCGAAGTGTAGCTAAGAAGGCAAATAAAATGCAATTGAAGTCTCAAGGATGTGAAAGTTCCCTGTTTCATCATGGTCTAATTAAACTCATAGTTCTACATGAACTCAAAAGGATCAACAAAGAATGGTTTTCTTTTTTATTTTTATGTGACTTTGGAGCAGAAAAACAAGGTGTAGATATTAGGCCTAGGGTTAAAGGAAATCCATCATCAGAAACCAGCAAGTCAGTAATGTTTAGGGCAAAAAGGTATGTCAAGTTGAAGCCTAGGAAGCAGGTGAAAGAGAAAGTAAGAAAAACAAATCATACCAGTAAAATGTAACAGGAGATTATAATGATATGAATAAACCTTTTGATATCTACCTTCACAGGTGAAATAACGTTGAATTATGAAGCCCTAGAAGATGGAACACCAAACTGTGGGCCCCGTTTGGGTAAATTGGTACACCAACTTCCTAGGGTCGTAACTTTGGCATATGATCTCCGTTTGGCGCGTACAATAGGTCGTTAGAAAGATCTATCCGAGTACTGCCACTTTGGGAGGCAACATCGGTCCATGGACCCATGTTGCCCCAGATTTCCCAAAAAACGTCGTTTAGGGCCTCAAAACGGCTCCGAAAGTTCAGGACCCGAAAAACTTCTAAAAACAGTAAGTTGTGCTACAATTAAGGAAACTGAAAATGCTGAGAGAAGCAATGGTGGGGGTCCAAGTAGACTTGGCAGGTGGCCACCAATATCCACTTGATCCAGATTTAAATAGGAATGCAACAGATTACAGAGATAACCATATACACAAAGATGCAGCGGAAATAATACTTCATTTCATTAATGGAGAATACTGAAATATGCTTACAACCAAAAATAGAAATAAACCAGCTAGGGCGATGGTAGATTATCTCTGAGAAGAGATGTGGTGGCTACATGCCTCTGAACTGTGTTACAATGAGGCTCGAAGGCCTATTTATTGTTGAGAAACAATGAAAAACCCTTAACATTCCAAAACCTAACCCTAGAAGATGAAACGCCAAACTGTGGGCCCCGTTTGGGTAAATTGGTACACCAACTTCCCAGGGTCATAACTTTGGCATATGATTTCCATTTGGCGCGTACAATAGCTCGTTAGAAAGATCTATTCTAGCACTGCCACTTTGGGAGGCAACATCAATCCATGGACCCATGTTGCCCCAGATTTCCCAAAAAATGTCGTATAGGGCCTCAAAACGGCTCCGGAAGTTTAGGACCCGAAAAACTGCTAAAAATAGTAAGTTGTGCTACAATTAAGGAAATTGAAAATGCTGAGAGAAACAATGGTGGGGGTCCAGGTGGACTTGGCAAGTGGCCACCAATATCCACCTGGATCATTCCTCCCCCCTTAGGAAGCAATGGTCCCCATTGCGTTGAGTTCCTCCATGAGATGAGGAAACTTTTGCTGAACTTGTTCCCTGGTGAGCCACTTGCCCTGCTGAAGGAGTTGGCCTGCTTTGACAACTCGATACAGTTGGATATTCTGTTAGCGAGTGTTCTTGATCTGTGTGTCCATGATCCGATCAGTTGTAGCTTATTCCCTGCAATCTGGATTTAATTCTGTGGGTGTGAGTTGTTCTGCAATGTCGGATGTGTCTAGCAATGGTGGAAAGTATGGCCGAAGGCGGTCCACATTGAACACTGGGTGCAGGCCAAGGAATGGGGGAATGCTGAGCTCAAATGCATTGTCTCCCATAGCCTTAGTAATGGTGTAAGGACCATATCGGAGTGGTCTCAGTTTTCGATAGGCTCCAGTAAGGCGTTCCTTTTGCAAATGCAACCAGACTTTGTCGCCCACCTGAAACTTGTGTGGCACCCGATGTTGATCATGTCGCTGCTTGTACTTGGCATTTGATTTCTCTAGAATGTCATGGACCTGCTGGCGAATATGTTGGATGTGCTCAATGAAGCTGGTGGCTTATCTGTTTCGGATTAGACATGAGCTGAATTTATGTGATTAGCTGCAAGTGGCATGGCCACATCAATGGGGCATAGTGGCTGGAATCCCAAACCCACCTGAAAAGGGCTATGGCCCGTGGAGCTGTGAAGAGCTCGGTTGTAGCTGTGCTAAACATAGGGGAGGCTCTCATCCCATGTGCGTGGATGCTTTGAGTTATACATTCGCAGAATGTGCACAATCATCCTATTGACAACCTCTGTCTGGCCATCAGTTTGAGGATGGAAGGCTGTGGACTTCGTGAGTTTGGTGTCCAGCATTGACCAGAGACTGGACCAAAATGTGCTGAGAAACCGACTGTCCCGATCTGAGATGATAGACTGTGGGATCCCAAAGTGCACCCACACTCGTTCAAAGAAGAGTTTAGCAGTGGCTTCTGCTGTGATATTCTTCTTGCAGGCCGCCATAATGGCCATCTTTGAGAACCTGTCGACGACCACAAAAACACAGTCATTTCCATGCTTAGTGGAAGGAAGGCCTGACATGTAATCCATGGAGATGGATTCCCAAGGTCGACTAGGGGTAGGCAATGGGGTATAGAGGCCGTGCTTCTTGATGGTCGGTTTGGCAATGACACAGGCAGTACATGATCTGATGTACTTCCCAACATCCTATCGAAGATTTGGCCAATAGAAATAATTTTGCAGTATTGCCACTGATTTCTCGACCCCGAAATGCCCAGCAGCCCGACTGTAGTGTGCTTCCCAAATCATCTTGGCACGCTCGCTTGAAGGAACACAAAGGTGACCCAGGTGGCATAACAGGGTATCCTGGAGGTGAAAATCTGGAACATGCCGACCCTCCAAGAGTGTCTGGTATGTGTGGCTGAATTCTAGGTCACTTTTGTAGAGAAGTGGCCAATCAGAAGTCTCGTGCCCACAAAAGTTGAGCACGGTGGTTAACACCATGATCGGTGGTCGACTGAGGCAATCTGCAACATTATTGGTGCTGCCCTTCTTATACTTGATATTCAAGTGGAATTGTTGCAGGTATGTAGACCACTTCTGATGACGATCATTCTGTAATTTCCCTTGGGTCTGTATGAACTGCAAGGGTCGGTGGTCTGTGTGGATGACCGTTTCCTTCCCCAAAATGTAATGCTTCCATTGTCGGCAGGCCTGTACAATGAAATACATCTCTTTATCATAAGTGGGGTACTTCCGTACTGTGTCTAAAAGTGTTTCACTGTGATATGCCACTGGATGTCCATGTTGAGTAAGGACTGCCCCAATAGCATAGTCAGAGGCATCTGTCTCGACCTCAAATGGTTGTGGTAAATCTGGTAAGGCGAGCACAGGTGTCGTGCAGAGGTGATCCTTCAACTCCATGAATGCCTTCTGTTGAGATTCATACCAAAAGAATTTTGCTTTCGCCCCTCCCTTGGTGACATGACTCAAGGGCCAAGTAATATGAGAAAACCCCAACACGAACCTGCGGTAGAAGTTGGCAAGACCCAGAAAGCTGCGGAGCTCTGTTAGAGTGGTTGGAGATGGCCAATCTTGAATGACTTGGATCTTGGCTGGATCGACATGCACCCCTTGTTCATCAATGATGTATCCCAGATACTGAACCTGGGTCATGCCAAAAGTGCATTTCTTCAAATTGGCACATAGCTTGTGTTGCCGCAGTGTTTGGAGAACCTGTCGGATGTGGTGGAGGTGCTCTTCCTAACTCTGGCTGAAGATCAGAATGTCATCCAAGTATACTACTACAAAGGAGTTGGTGAATGGCCGCAAGATGTCATCCATTAGCCTCATGAAGGTTGCAGGAGCATTCGTCAATCCGAAAGGCATAACCAACCATTCAAAAAGGCCCTCGGATTTGAAGGTAGTCTTCCACACATCAGAGGGTTCGATTGGTACCTGGTGATATCCTGACTTCAGATCGATCTTGCTGAAACATTTCGCCCCCTTTAGTTGGTCCAGGAGGTCATCAATCCGCGGGATCATGTACCTATTACGGACAATGATCTTGTTCAGCGCCCGATAGTCAATACAGAGTCTCCACGTCCCATCCTTCTTCTGTACCAACACGATCGGGCTCCCACAAGGCGATGAACTCGGACGGATGTGACCTTTCTGCAGGAGCTCCTGAATCTGCCTCTTGATTTCATTGTTCTCCAGAACGGAGCATCGATAAATTGGTCCATTGGGTAGCGGCGCACCTGGGGTCAGATCGATGGAGTGCTTGACCTGACAGTGCAGAGGAACCCCTGCAGGGGAGGTGAAGATGTCCTCGTACTCCTCCACAACCTTGTCCATCTGTAGTTGTCGTGTAGAGGGACCCCGTCTGGAGGCCGCGACCACCATCTTCTTCTTTCCTTGAGGGCGTATCATCTGGAAAACGAATTTCCTGGTTTTGGAAACGATCTTACTGCACTGTTTTGCAGTAATCAAAGAGATGGCGGTAGGTGGCGCCACCTCTGGTATCCTTTACAACTTATTTCCCAATGTAATAATAACAGCACGGGGCCTTGATTCATACACAGCATGTCGCTTCCACAAGTATGGCTATCCTAATAATACATCACAAAATTCAAGGGGAGCAATGTCACACAATACCTCATCCGTGAAGGGCTTGATGTTGTATGGAAGGTGACACTGCTGGCTCACGCGAAGATCTCGTCCTTGGTGAAGCCACCCAATGGTGTATGGTTGTGGATGTGTTGTTGTTGGTAGGCCCAACCGCTTCACGACCTTTGCCGAAATGAGGTTCTTTTGACTCCTGCTATCAACAATGAACTGTATCGGGGAGCCCTTTACCCACATCTGGGAGATGAAGAGCCGCTCCTCCTCCTCTGGATCTTCGGGTTCATTTTTCTGGATCTTGGTGGTAGCAACAGTGGCGTTGGGATTTGCATCAATGATCTGCTTCCCTTTGTCATTCTCCTTATCGGGTTCTGACTCAGAGTCAGAACATGCATATGATTCTGAAACCTTTAGCTCAGCCACCAGTGACTGCTTGGCCCAACACTCACTTGTGTTGTGGGTGGAGCTCTTATGGAACTCACAGCATTTTCCCGTGTCCTTTTACAGCTTCGCGGTGTTGTTCTTTGCTTGCAGCTTCGGCGGGTTGTCTTGGGTTGTACCACCTTGGCTTTGTCCTTTGTTTTGTGGTTTAGGGGTACCTTTCCCCTGCTTTAGGTTCGCAGATCCAAAGTCTCGCTTCTTTTGTTTAAACTTCTGCTCGACCTTGACAACATATCGTTATGCTGCGCCGAGCGAGGAGATGTTCAGGAATTGTATTTCTTCCTAGATGTACTTGTGCAGGTAGCCACGATATTTGAGTATCAAATGTTGCTCTGAATCCTTGATACCCAACTTTGTGCGAAGGGTATGGAAAAGATTGGTGAACTCCGACACATCTTGGTCCCTTCCTTGCCGTAGCGTGGTCCCCTTTATGTATTCATCCTCATAGCTTCCGACAGGGTAGTACTGCTCCTTGATGGCATCCCGGAATGAATTCCTGGTGGGTGCGGCTGAAAATAGTGAGCTAGTACTTTCATCCTTCTGCTCGCAGTAGGTTTCCCACCAGTTCTTGACGTGGGGGGCTACTTTGAGAAGAGAAAAAACAATCTTTTCCCGACTCGAAAATTCATGAACAGAAAAATAACCCTCTAGCAGATTTAAGCATTTATCTACAGCATCTGCGTCTATCTGACCCTCGGATATGGGGATTTCAAAATTAACTTGTACCTTAAAGGGCGTGGCGTTTCCAGAGTAGCTGCTGAAGGATCTGGGAAAGGCTATCCATCATCGCGTTCCATTGTCGCTCGAGGGCTTCTTCGAGCAAGATTTTGATGGGATATCCTACCCCCTCGTCTTTCTTCTCATCTGCCATGGGAGGCCATCGGGATTTCGGAGGCTGGTCTTGCAAAGGTTCGACCAGTTCAAGCCCTAACTAATTATATCCCGACCTTGTTGGGGACATGCAAAGAAAAACAGAGAAAAAGCAGACCGCTCTGATACCACTGATCCAGATTTAAATAGGAATGCAACAGATTAGAGAGATAACCATATACACAAAGATGCAGTGGAAATAATACTTCATTTCGTTAATGGAAAATACTGAAATATGATTACAGCCAGAAATGGAAATAAACTAGCTAGGGCGATGGTAGCTTATCTCTGAGAAGAGATGTGGTGGCTACATGCCTCTGAACTGTGTTACAATGAGGCTCGAAGGCCTATTTATTGTTGAGAAACAATGGAAAACCCTTAACATTCCAAAACCTAACCCTAGAAGATGAAACGCCAAACTGTGGGCCCCGTTTGGGTAAATTGGTACACCAACTTCCCAGGGTCGTAACTTTGGCATATGATCTCCGTTTGGCGCGTACAATAGCTCGTTAGAAAGATCTATCCGAGCACTGCCACTTTGGGAGGAAACATGGGTCCTTGGACCCATCTTGCCCCAGATTTCCAAAAAAAGGTCGTATATGGCCTCAAAAGGGCTCCGGAAGTTTAGGACCCGAAAAACTGCTAAAAATAGTAAGTTGTGCTACAATTAAGGAAACTGAAAATGCTGAGAGAAACAATGGTGGGGGTCCAGTTGGACTTGGCAAGTGGCCACCAATATCCACCTGGATCACCATAGTTTTCAGAAATCGACTTAACCAAGGCAGTTCCCAAAGACTACATCAAGAACAGCTATACCAAATTGCTCTTCAACATTCAACGTTATTTCACCTGTGAAGGCAGATATCAAAAGGTTTATTCATATCATTTTAATCTCCTGTTACATTTTACTGGTATGATTTTTCTAGATTTGCCTTACTTCTTATTTCGAAGTGTAGCTAAGAAGTCAGATAAAATGCAATTGAAGTCTCAAGGATGTGAAACATCCCTGTTTCATCATGGTCTAATTAAACTCATAATTCTACATGAACTCAAAAGGATCAGCAAAGAATGGTTTTCTTTTTTGTTTTTATGTGACTTTGGAGCAGAAAAACAAGGTGTAAACATTAGGCCTAGGGTTAAAGGAAATCCATCATCAGAAACCAGCAAGTTTGTAATGTTTAGGAAAAAAAGGTATGTCAAGTTGAAGCCTAGGAAGCAGGTGAAAGAGAAAGTAAGAAAAACACTAGTAGTAATTCTTTAAACTCCTAAATCTACAAAGGAAAAGATATCTAAGGTTAAAGGAAAGACACAAGAATAGTCAACCAACAAACCAGTTTAAAGGAGATTGACTAGAAGTCAAATTGTAAAGGAGAAAGGTAAAACAGTGATATCGGGAGAAGTTTGAAGCTTGAAGGGTGATTTAAATGATATTTTAAAAGCCATTGATATTGCAGAATCCCCTTTGGTGCAAGTAGATGTGATAGAATTTGATCAAGGAAAGTTGAAGAAAATGAAACCCTCCAAGAAAATGGAATTTGAGGATGATGTTACAACATTTGTTTTAAAACGAAGAAAACCCTTAACCAGGTGATCCAAGAAGATGCAAAAGTATAATATTGAGCTGGGGAGAATAGAAGAAACATCTGTTGTTCAAGAAGAGTTGATTGACATTCCGTCGCCAAGACCTAAAGGTGACAAAAGCATAGTTCCTGCCACTCAAACAGAAAAAAGTAGTTATGAGGTTATGGAAGAAAGGTTAAAAGCTGCCAACAATGAAATTGCTAGACTAAGAGTGAGAACAAGAGAGCATGCTGCTGAAAGGAAAAATTTCAAAAGGATGAAGTCTCTCTGGGAAGTTGAAAAGGTGTCCAAATCAGAAATAGTAAACAGTGAAACTCAATACTTTACCTAGATTGTTCCTACAACCAAGGAAGCCAGATTTGTAAGGAATATTAATGCTGAGCTCAGAACTACAAATAGGAGATTGGAGAGGCAAATTGAAGACCTAGAAATACAACTAACCCAATATCGAAAAGGGTCTACAACGATAATGAAACAGGGTGTCGAAAAGGGGCAGCGAAGGAGATATATTAAAAGAGTTTTAGCATATAAAAGGAAAAACAACTGTGAAGAAGAAAATCTATAAGGGTAAGTGACTTTGATTTTTGGTTGATCACATCAGTCTTCATGGAATTTTGAAAAACTCCCAAACTATAGATTTTTGAAGGCTGTGTTGAAAAACAGCATACACAATAGTCCGTAGTGTGCTACGAAACTGCTGAAGATGATCATTTAGCACTTATGGATGCTTTCTAGAGGTAAGGTTTGATTAGTTCCAAACTTTAAAGTTGTTGGTAGACGTGGGATCATGTATGATGTCTCAGATGGCAATGCTGTAGAAAGCAATGTCCCAAAAAGTATTTCATAGATGATATAAAAGTTGTACTACAAAAATAGAGTATTTTCATAGCACAATCATGTTTTGTCTTTCCTTCATATTTTTGAGTTTCCTTCTCTTTGCACAAGTGGAAATTGAAATTTTAATTGGTTATCAGTGCATGCCACATGTATACCAGCAAAAGTAATCAAAGATAAGTAGAAGGGATTAAGGACCTTAAAAGGAGGGAACTTTGTCTCCTAGTTTTCATGACAGTTAGGTCATGACTCAACAGGTTTTGCAACAACAATGTGGAAATCATCAAGCTCGAAGACATGGTTGGCAGTTGATTAAAGAATGTATTGAAGCCATCGATAAGGTTGTTAGAGGCATGTTTTAGGAGTTTGACTCATATTTGTATTAGGACTCTGAAAGACAGCTAGATGTCAAGTTTTAATTAAGTAGTTTGTTTTATGAAAAGATAGGTGTCTAAGTTAGGAATTCGAATTACTCTAAAGATGGATCATAGTATCCAAGGTTGTAAAACTCTATATAAAGCTTGAGAATCGAATTCCTGAAGGTTGGTAATTTCATTAGCAAAAGAAAGTTGTGTTATTGTAAGAAACTATGGTTTTTCAAACTTACTAAGAGATCAATTTTAGTACTCAGGATTCACAAGGGGTTTATGTGTTTGATGTTTTTATGGCCTTGTTCAATTAATTATTTCCAGTGGTATGAGCTTGTGATACTTAGAATTCATTGGAAAATGCTCTAACTTCCTTCACATGCTTGTAAACTGTGTTGATTTACTGCATTACTATTTTTCTTATAAACCTAAAACTCGAAGTTCCTTAACTTGCATGTTTTGCTGATCATGATGTTTTGTTGAAAACTACCTTGACTCCATAGCCCAATAGATGTTTGCTAATCTTTGATTCAACCAGTTATACATTTTGTCCAATTTTATTCCTAGAGTTAGCCATCTAATCATTAATAAAAAATCTTAAACCTATTGAGAGAGCTCTCTCAGGTTGAGGAGGCTAAGCCTCAACCAAAAGATTTGTTTGAAAGAGTTGCTTAGAGTCTACTTGATCAGCAACCTATCAGGGTCAGATTTTGTGATAACACATATGACTTCCATATTTATAATATGGTATACCACATTTATAACTAAGTATGCACAGATCTGACACACACCAAAGCCGACATTGGTAATTTGAGTAACAGCATCTTCAATATACCTAGTTCTGGCACCCAATCTCATTAGGTCATCAAAACTATCTCCGACTAAAAGAGTAGCTGTTGAATTGTACAACTTACTGAGGCACCTTTCATCAATACATCAGAGTACATTGTGAATCACCATAGCCAGAGACATTTTATGAAAACCTAGAATTACATATTCCAAATTATCTGTCGGCATATCTACTAAAATTGTAGCACTATTTGATAAATTAAGTTGGTCCCATCATTAAATGCAATTTAACTAGTTTTTCGAATTTCTCACTCCTTCCACAGAAGCCATAAATTATTCATTGATATATATATTCATAATCAATTAAGCAGTAAAAGGTAGCAATAAAGAATATGTGATCCATAGGTTCTCAGTTACAGCCACTCTACTCACTCTTCCATGCATAGAACAATAGAGAAAATCCTAGACCTGGAAGCTTCCAATGATCTGGCCACACGGAATGAAGGCATCTTCTTGTCCATTTGAAAATTTTCGATGGTTACTTCAAAATTAGGTTTCAAGCTATTGTGAATATTTCTTAGACAGTCAGCTACATTATACCACTTGGGTAAGACCTACAATATCTTGGGTACCCTAAAAGGGATGAAATATCCTTCAGAAAACAATTCGCATCAACTTTTTTGAATGTTTCAGACAAAACAATGTTTCGTTACCAAGTTATCCTTCATCTACGTGAGATGTCTTAGGTGTGGACTTTGTATATTGACTGCATCTACATAACACGTCTCCATTACAATGGTAATTTGATAGTCAGAATGAGGAGCTTGCATTGCATATGGAGACGATTGCAGGAAAACTCGAAGAAAGAAGTGTTTAAGGCTGGTTTGAAATACCAGAAGGGAAAACTGTAATGCAAGTTGTCTCCAGTCGACGGTCGAATCTCATAGAGGTGAATGTGGAATAGAATTTAACAATATCGAATATATCACACAGAGCTATATACCGGATTGGATTGAGTATTGATCAAGTCGGTCACTCCAACAAAGAACAAAGATAATTCAATACACAGTCAATTTACATCAATGCACATGATTTTTTTGGTTATTTTAAAACACAAATCTCATACCATTTAATGGAGCCATGATCCAATGATGTACCATAGTTCATTCTTGCATGGAGGCACTAGCTCACAATCATAAATCGACAAAATTGAGGAGAATTCTTAACTGAGAGAATTCGCAGTGTTGGTAGACAAAAAAATACTAAATTAAGCAAATTTTAGAATACAAAGAAATAATGAAATGTTGGAAATAATACTGAGAGGGGGGGTGAATCAGTATTATCAGATTAATCAAACTTTTCAAATGCCCAGAAACATATACGCTACTTCAGTTAAGTAAACCAGCGTGTACACGCTACTGTGACGAAGTAAAACAGCGTATAAGCAGAAAACTCACAATTTAGTTAGCTTATTCTTCAATTAAGTGCATCAGGACATTATTCATCATATTAACAGTAAACATGTGCAGTATAACAGAACAGATAAAAAGCCACACACATGAACACCAAGATATAAGGTGGAAACCCAATGTGGGTGAAAACCACCTGCTGCAAGTTGTCTCTATCTTTCTTAATATGAAACTTCAGTTTACAATCTTTTGTACTGGTGCAGCCTTATACCAGTACGCAGGCTACAACCTGCAGAAGGCTTCAACCTTCTCTCGTTCTCCAAACTTCCTTGGAAGGGAGCTCCAACCCCTTTGCTCTTGTACTAGCCAAGATACTAGTACGTAGGTGCTGACCTACAATCTTCCTTCTTCCAGGTATCACTTTTCATACATTTTCAGACTTGGATATTCCTGAAGCACAACATTACAATCTGAAGACCACAATTCATTCAATTTCCACAACAGATCATTGAAGCATAAAACAACCAAACTTTGAATCACTGAACCACTGAACCCTGTCAATCACCAGTTACCAGAACACAGAGCAGACTACAGAACTCTGCAATAACAGTCAGACCCCACTGTAAACCCAAATCAAGCTTCAAAAGATATACGCTACTTTAATGAGCAGAACCCGCGTATACACGCTCTTTTACCGAAGCCAACCTGCGTACAGATCTAAAAATAAACTTTCTCAATTTGCAGCTGTACCAGACATTAGTTAGACTCAGAACGTAACATTGCGACAATATGCAGATCTAGAAATACGCATAATCAACCATATCATGATAGTGCATTTCAAACCATTAGATCCCGATCTATCCTTAGATCTAGTCTTCCATTAACCGATGTGATCTCTTCTTGGCTTAGATCATGCAACTCAGAACCTGCATATCAGATCTCTTTCTTTCTTAGATATTCATGCCTTGTCGAAAGATGATTTTGCCTAATGATCTTCTTCTCCTTATATAGCCTTAGGCCTTTCTCAATACCAAGAGCCAAAACCATAGTAACACAATACCATCAACTTTAAAACTAGGGATCGACACGCCCGTCGAGACATAATGGTCCGAAATCATAGGCACAACTTCCAAGGACTAACCACCATGAACCAAAGGAACCTTTCCACATACACGCGCTTTTTCTGAATCGAACTAGCGTGTACACGCGACTTGGGCTTAACGAAACAGCGTGTATGAGCTTCCTTGGCATGCTGTACTGAGATCTGTCTTCTGATTAAGTTGCCATCACCTGTACTAACCTCTGAGCACCTGTACCATCCACTGAGTGAGTTGCCATCAAGGACAACACTTGAATCATAATGCCAACATGAAAATGGTTTAGTGTTACAGAGCTATAGAAGGGCAATTCTGATAACATGTTAGACACATACACGCCAGCAACAGAATATGAAAGATAAGCATGAGAGTACGTCTATTATTGACAATGATATACATTTATAGGACATGGTGTGACCCTTGGATTCATATTCCAAGTGGTCTCTTGGACTCCCTTTGGTTGTTTGTCTTCCACACCAACCTTTAAAGGATTAGGTGTCCAACAATAATGAATGGAAAACCCTTCTATTTATAAAAAATCTTGAGTTATCCTCGAATAATGAGCGATAATAAAATATTATTAACCCATTCTTGGAATAACCACTTGGAATATTTTGTTATATTTGTTTAGGAGGGAAAAAGTATTAAACTTTTATTTAGAAATAATAAATAAAGAAATTATTTATTTATCATCGCAAGGAATTAGTTAAGGAATGATAAACAAATAAGGATTTATTTAATTATTCCTAAGGGATTTAGTCAAATTTGACAGAGAATAATAATTAATTAGTGATTAATTAATTATATTTTAGAGAAAAATAAGATAATTAATGATTTGTTTGTTTATTTTTCATGATTGGGTCAAATATGACAAGGAATAATAATTGAATAATGGTTTAATTAATTATTCCTAGAAGAAAATCAAATAAACAGTGATTTATTTAATTATTCTTCATGGGTTTAACTATAAATTACTTAACAAAGGTGGTTTATTAACTAATTTCTCATGGTGAGAGAAATTTAACTATCGAAAAATTGGCTTTATATGGTGTAGTTTGATCCATCTAGTAAATTATGCTAGATGATCAATTTTTTGCTGATAACAGATTTCCCCCAACGTATGAGTGTTAGGGGAAAACATATGACTGAATTATGTTGTAAAGACACAATTTCTAGAAAGCATAGGGGAGTCAGAGAGAAAGGGAGAGAGAGAGGGACCAATAAGGATTAAGTGAAAGAGGATAGGAACAAATGGGGCAATGCTAAAGCAAGTCTCCTTATGTTGTGGTACCGAACATTACTAAGATGGGGGAGGCATACCAATACCCGCTGAGATAACTTATTACATAAATAATGGTGTGCCTAGAAACATAAAACTAAGCAATGAAGTACATGCTGAATGGTACATTACATGCTGAAATAACAGAGCCAAAAAATCATACAATGTATTCCATGCACCTGGAAAAACAAGAGCCATGATTGAATACAATAGTATTTGAGTACATGAGATATAATGACCCTTCCCTCAAAAAATGAGTGGGAGGGAGGGTAAAACAACTGAGAAGCCCTGCTGAATAGGGAAGGGCCCTGCAAAACTAAATGGATCATTTGAAGGAGACGTGCATGCTACGAACACTGCAATCAATAGGAACCAAACCCATCAAATATTTGGAACTGCAACTGAGGCTGTAGCATAATAGAATGAATCTAGGCATGTGTGGGGCTACCTGTAGGGCCACCCCCTCATGAGTTCTGAAACATCTCACACACCCACAGGAATCACTAGTACAATCGATAGCATCACTAGACCATCAAGTGTATAGATCACGAACATAAAGCAACCAAGTCAAATGGAAACAATAAATCCCTCTACTCGATCTGAGGCACCAAGCAAAGAATGGAAGCTAGAACCAAGATACACTGCCCTCTAGGCCATTCTTCTGGAATAAATGAGTTGATGCTGATAGAATAGGGCCCACGATAGGTGAGGCAATGGGTATCCTCAACTAAGTCATGAGGGAAAAAAATAATGTGACTAATGGACTAACACCATGGATAATGGAAAAGGTGGGACTAAAGGACGAACAAATGACTTCCCTTGTCAATGTATAAAGTGCATGGATGACCTGGCAGTGACTAACTCAACTCTGGAGGGGATGGGGAAAGTATGACTCAAGGCCAAAATGGGAAACCAAGGATGAACGATATGCAAAGACGGATGGAATACTATGACATGATATAATGGGACGTGAAACAAACTCCATGGATGCAAGCATGACTCATCGTGGATGCTCTGAACAAGGGTGACTCGATGACACTGCCGCACAGACTATGCTCGGTGGGGACCATCAAAACATGAGTAAATGATGCTTACTCAACATGAAAATCGATAAATGGTATGAAAATTATTAAGAGAAGGTGGAACTCAAAGTACAAGTGTCTCTTTATGAAGAAAATCGATTTTGATAGGTCATGAAGAGATCCTTCTTGGAAATATGACTTCCTGGTGAAGTGTCAAATCATCACAAATAGAGGAATGCCCATTATAGAGCTCGATGAGAGATTTCCAATGATGCTCATGGTTCATCAAACTCAGCTACGGTCTGGTCGCAATGGGTGACAAAAAAATTGGGGATTTTATTTATGAAAGGATGTTTTCTATCCAATTTTGATTCATTTTCTAGGTGAGTTGTGGTGAATTTGGATAGGAAGAAAAGGCCCTAAAACTTATGGAGATCATAGCAGAAAAAATGACCGTCGGAATCAGGATCTGCGACATTCAACTAGGGGGCCTTACTTGTCGAAAGATGGCCTTAATGCTTCTTGGAATGATAGTTCTTTGTCAAGAATTAAGGGAAGAGGAAAATGAGAATGAATTACTAGAGGAGGTCTAGAATCATCCTCACCCACTACATCAAACATGGTGACTACATGGACATAGAGTAGAATATTCAAGATATGGTATCAAACATCTACAATATGCGATGTGCATATGGCTCATCGGAGAGGCTAGAATGAAAAACTATCCAAGGAATGTGAGGATAATCGACCATACCTAGATCGAGTGGGATCTAGGCCAAGACTTGTGTTAATTAATTGAGAATATGGCTATGGGAAACCATCATCCCTCAAAGCATTTGATACTGCCCACAAACATATGTGATGGAGGGGACTAATCTGGTATACAAAGCTGGGAATGATGCCCCTAGCAAGAGGAGTTTGTGGAGCACCATTGTGTTTTAAGTACTCAAAAAATGGATCCATGCATCTCAGCCCAACTTGGCACGAGATCCTCCAAAGGATGATAATGTGATATAGGTTCCTATGTGCCCCCAGTATGCTATGGGTGTATTGGATGTATTTAGAGTGGTGGACTCCAAATACTTATGTGATACATAATAATATTATGCATTTGTATATGATGATTATGGTTAGCCATGTGTTATGTTTTATGGTTGTCTTCTGTGGTATACATGTGATAAATTCCAATCTACAGTATTATTTGCAATGGTATCTACATAGTTATTTTGGGTTCTAGGAACATGAATGAATGTAATGGTTTAAAATTCACGTAACAACACCTTGTAGATATTGTCTAAATAGGATTTGGTTATGCACATGATACACACCATTCAATTCCATGACAAGTAGCAAGGAATCTAAACGAACTTGCAGATGAAGGATGCAATGAGAAAACACATCGACTAACAAACCTATCACTGCATCATATTTGGCTTGATTATTTATGGTAGATCCAATGCATAGGCTATTTGAAAGGACTAATGTATGAAAGGGGGTAAAAGTGGCCCAAATTTTTGAGGCTATATTCTCGGAGAATCGGCTCGTACCGTCGGCATGACCGTTATATGGTGTGGATGATGGATCCAATTGAAAGGTGCAAAAGACATCATATGAGATAATTAAATCTACCTAACTTCATTGGAGATGTAAAGACATGAAAATTAAAGGGATATTCTATGAGAGACATTTGTTGAGGTATAGTGCACTGGGAGAATTAGGAAGGAAGTGGCCTTCAGAATCCTCCAAAAAATGTATGCCCCCTTTCCTAAGTTCAAGGGTAATCAGGGGTAGATATAGCTTCCATGGTGTCCTCATCAGGCTGGAATATGGGCGGATAGGAGGAAGACTAAATACAAAATACGATGGCATTACCTGGTGCATGAGCCAGATAAATAAGGTTCACATATGCATCATCATGAATGGTAGATGATGGTCTGCTAGATGGAGGATCTATAGATGTTGAGACCTTGGTTTCTGTCGAAAGAGGTTTGATAGAAGCACGTGTAGAAACCTCAGAAAGGTTTTCCTGTGATGAACTCAAGGATGATGAAAGGTAATGGAAATGGCCTGTGTTTTCCATCATCTTGACATTGGGGGGAGGGATCACGATGTTGGGACCAGAGTCCCCCTGTTCTAGTTGACTAGGGGTACCAGCATCCATGGGTATAGGAGTAGGTGTTCCACTACAAGTGGCTTCATGTTCTGAAAGTGCTTCAAGGCAATCAATAAATTCATCGAGATGAGGGCAACAATGGGAATAGTGACCATGATGATCACGCTACGCACATAGGTGATTTGTGCATAACATTTTGAGTTTCTTGGGTGGACCCAGTAAGTTTACATGGACTTTAGGGACATTTGACTCAGGGAACATTTAATGAACCAAAGGTTTGAGATGAGTAAGCTTGGGAAAATTATTGGTGGCATGCCCAATAACTTTACACAAAGTGCATAGAGGCGATGACTTTCGAGTGTTGGGGGATGGAGGAGATCGGGAGCCTTTTCCTTAGGCTCTTTCCTCTTAGCTTTGCCCCCTTGTCCAGATGCTTTTGTAACAAAATTTGGTTCCTATTGAGGTTGTGGTGGATTTGAAGTAGTGGTAGGGGTCGTGGTGACCAGTTAAACCAGGGTCAAACCATGATAATGTCTTAGCTGACCAGGTGGAATGTTTGTAGGGTGATCAATGTACCATAATAGGATCCCCAAAGTCATGTTAGGAAGGACCAGTGAAGCCATGACAGGGAAAAAAATACTTCCAGAGTAGGGAGTAAGAAAGGTCGCTGGCCTATAGGGTAATGTCCCAACGGAATAGCTCCTGGATGGTTGAGACCTGGAGGAATAGTTCCGAGTGGAAAAATAGGAGAGGCACCAACAAATGGAGGAGGTCCTGGGGGGTGGATCGAGAAGACTTAGCTAGGATTGAAACAATAGGGTGTTGATGAGTTGGTTGTGGATTGGATCTACCAAAATAATTAAGAGCAACCTTTGATGCTTGTAACATGCAAACACTCATAGAGTTAGGCTTTGATATGGGATGGGGAGAACCAGGGAAAGCACCCAACAATGAGTAATATTTCTATACTCCGGGTGAATCACCGGTGAGCTGAGGTGAATACTACTTATCTAACATTAGCGAGATAATGGAATCAGGGGAGGTCATGGTTGTCGACTCATAGTAAGTCAATTGATTGATGGTAACGATCTTCCCTTCATGGGGCAAGCACATATTGCAGAACACCACAGATGTGAGGGATGACATGGAATACGTGTAACTACAACCTAAGAGAATGTTGTAATCTAAAGGGGCATCAATGACTTCAATGTTGACATTAATAGTCTTGCCTGCAAGGGTCACTAGAAAGTTGTAGTACATGCCAAGGGGCTAGGAGGAGTGTCTTTCCCAAGCACCCAAGGTGGTGGTTGAGGGAGAAAATGATCCATGTGGATATTGGTGGCCACTTGCCAATTCCACTTAGACCCCCACCATTTATTCTTTCAGTTTTTTAGTTTCCTTAATTGTAGCACAATTTACTATTTTTAGAAGCTTTTCAGGTCCTGAACTTTCGAAGCCGTTTTGTGGCCGTAAACGACGTTTTTTTGGAAATATACTACCAACGATTTTGTAACTAAAATTTTCTTCTTCATAGTAGTCCTTCATCTTCGTTTAACCTTTGCAAGACTAGCCTCGTAAATCGTGATTGCCTCCCATGGTAGACGAAAAGAAAGATGAGTGGGTAGGAGATCCTATCAAAATCTTGCTCGAAGAACGCCTCGAGCGACAAAGGAACAGGATGATGAAAAACTTTTCCCAAATCCTTTAGCGGCTACCTAGGGGTGATGCATTGGCTTCCAACAGCTAGTCTGGAAATGCCACACCGTTTAAGGTACAAGTTAATTTTTAGATCCCCATATTCGAGGGTCAAATAGACGTAGATGTTGTCGATAAATGGTAAAATCTTCTAAAGGGTTATTTCTTTGTTCATGATTTTTGTAGTCAGGAAAATATTATTTTCGCTCTTCTCAAAGCAGTCCCCCCACATCAAGGACTGGTGGGAAACCTACTACGAGCAGAAGGATGAAAATACAGGCTCACTATTTTCAGCTGCACCCACTTGTAATTTATTCCAGAATGCCATCAAGGAGTAGTACTACCCTATCCGAAGCTATGAGGATCAATACACAAAGTGGACCACGCTGTGGCAGGGAAGGAACCAAGACGTGCCAGAGTTTACCAATATTTTCTATACCTTTCACACAAAGTTGGGTATCAAGGATTCAAAGAAGCATTTGTTACTCAAATACTGTGGCTGTATGCACAAGTACATCTAGGAAGAAATAGAATTCCTGAACATCTCCTCTCTTGGCACGACATACCAATATGCAGTCAAGGTCGAGAAAAAGTTTAAACAGAAGAAGTGAGACTTTGGATCTGTGAATCCAAAGCAAGGGAAAGACGCCCCCAAACTACAAAACAAAGGAAAAAGCCAAGGTGGTGTAGCCCCAGACAACCCGCCAAAGCTGCAAGCAAAGAACAGTGCTGCGAAGCCGAAAAAGGACATGGGAAAGTGGTGTGAGTTCCATAAGAGCTCCACTCACAACACAAGTGAGTGTCGGGCCAAGCAGTCACTAGTGGTCTAGCTAATGGTTTTAAAATTATATGCATGTTATGACTCTAAGTCAGAGCCTGACAAGGGGAACGAAAAAGGGAAGAAAATTATCGATGCGGAGCTCAACGCCACCGTTGCCACAACAAAGATCTAGAGGAGGAGGAGAATCTCTTCATCTCCTAGATGTGGGTAGAGGGCTCCCCACTATAGTTCATTGTCAACAGCAAGAGCCAAAAGAACCTCATTTCAATAGAGGTCGTGAAGTGGCTAGGCTTACTGACCACATCACATCCACATCTGTACACCATCGGGTGGCTTGACCAAGGACGGGATCTTTGTGTGAGCCAATGGTGTCACCTTCCATACAACATCAAGCCCTTCACGAATGAGGTACTGTGTGACATTGCTCCCATTGGAGTTTGTGATGTATTATTATGACAGGCATGCTTGTGGAAGCAACATGCTGTGTATGAATGAAGGCCTCGTGCTATTAATGTTACTTTGGGAAATAATTTGTACAGGATAATAGAGGTAGCACTGCCTATCGCCATCTCTTTGGTTACTGCAAAAAAATACCATAAGCTCATTCCCAAAACCAGGAAATTTGTTTTCCTGAAGATACGCTCTCAAGGAAAGAAGAATAAAGTGGCCACGACCTCTAGGCAAGGCCCCTCTACACGACAACTACAAATGGAAAAGGTTGTGGAGGAGTATGGGGACATCTTCAACTCCCCCGTAGGGGTTCCTCTGCACTCAGGTCAAGCACTCCATCGATCTGACTCAAGGTGCACCACTGCCCAATGGACCAATCTATCAGCGCTCCCTTTTGGAGAGCGATGAAATCAAGAGGCAGGTTTAGGAGCTGCTGTAGAAAGTTCACATCCATCTGCGTTCATCACCCTGTGGGAGCCCAATCATGTTAGTATGGAAGAAGGATGGGACTTGGAGACTATATATTGACTATCAGGTGCTGAACAAGATCACTATTCATAATAGGTACTTGATCCCATAGGTTGATGACCTCTTGTACCAACTGAAGGGGGAAAAACATTTCAACAAGATTGATTTGAAGTTAGGATATCACCAGGTACCAATCGAACCCTCCGATATGTGGAAGACTACCTTCAAAGCCAAGGTGGGCCTTTTCGAATATGAATGCTCTAGCAACCTTCATGAGGATAATGGATGACATATTGCAGCCACTCACTAAATCATTTGTAGTGGTATACTTGGATGACACATTGATCTTCAGCCAGAGTTAGGAAGAGAACCTCCACCACATCCGACAAGTTCTCCAAACATTGCGGCAACACAAGTTATGTGCTAATTTGGAGAAATGCACTTTTGGCATGAGCTAGGTTCAGTATCTGGGATACATTATTGATGAACAAGGGGTGCATGTGGATCCAGCCAAGATCCAAGTCATTTGCCATTGGCCATTTCTAACCACTCTGATAGAGCTCTGCAACTTTCTAGGTCTTGCCAACTTCTACCGTAGGTTCATGTTGGGATTTTCTCATATCACTTGGCCCTTGAGTCAAGTCACCAAGGGAGGAGCGAAAGAAAAATTATTTTCGTCTGAATCTCAACAAAAGGAATTCACATAGTTGAAAGATCGCCTCTAGTCGGAAACAATGCTCGCATTACCAAACTTGAAACAACCATTTGAGGTCGAGATAGATGCCTATGACTATGCTATTGGGGCAGTCCTTACTCAACACGGGCATCCAGTGGCATATCACAGTGAGACACTTTCAAACATAGTCCAAAAGTATCCCACTTATGACAAAGAGATGTATTCCATTTTGCAGGCCTGCCGACAATGGAAGCATTACATTTTGGGGAAGGAAATGATCATCCACACAGACCACCTACCCCTGCAGTTCATATATACCCAAGAAAAATTGCAGAATGATTGCCATCAGAAGTGGTCCACATACCTGAAACAGTTCCATTTGAATATCAAGTATAAGAAGGGAAACACCAATAATGTTGCAGATTTCCTCAGTTGACCACCGATCATGGCGTTAACCACCGCACTCAACTCTTGTGGGCATGAGACTTTTGATTGGCCACTTATCTACAAAAGCGACCCAGAATTTAGCCACACATACAAAACACTCTTGGAGGGTCTGCATGTTCTAGATTTTCACCTCCTGGATACCCTGTTATGCCACCTGGGTCACCTTTGTATTCCTTCAAGCGAGCATGCCAAGATGATTTGGGAAGCACACTACAGTGAGAGTGCTGGGAATTTCTGGGTCGAGAATATGGTGGCAATACTACAAAAGTATTTCTATTGGTTGAATCTTCAAGACGATGTCGAGAAGTACATCAGATCATGCAGTACCTGTGCCATTGCCAAACCGATCATCAAGAAGCAAGGCCTCTATAACCTGCTGCCTATCCCTAGTGGACCTTGGGAATCCATATCCATGGATTACATGTCTGGGCTTCCTTTCACTAAGCATGGAAATGACTGTGTTTTTCTGGTCGTCGACAGGTTCTCGAAGCTGGCCATTATGGAAGCCTGCAAGAAGAATATCTCAGCCGAATCCACTGCTAAACTCTTCTTTGAACGAGTGTGGGTACACTTTGGGATCCCACAGTCCATCATCTCAGATCGGGATAGTAGGTTCCTTAGTACATTTTGGTCTAGTCTCTGGTCGATGCTGGACACCAAACTCACCAAGTCCACAGCCTTCCATCCTCAAACTGATGGCCAGATAGAGGTTGTCAACATGATGATAATACACATTTTGCGCATGTATAACTCAAAGTATCCACGCACATGGGATGAGAGCCTCCCCTATGTTCAGCACAACTACAACCAGGCTCTCCACAGCTCGATTGGACATAACCCTTTTTAGGTGGGCTTGGGATTCCAGCCACTATCTCCCATTGATGTGGCCATGCCATTTGCAGCTACTCATGCAAATTCAGCTCATGTCCAGTCTGAAACAAATAAGGCAAAAAACTTCATTGAGCACATCCAACATATTCACCAGTAGGTCCATGAATTCTGGGGAAATGAAATGCCAAGTACAAAGCATTGACATGATCAACATCGGATGCGACACAAGTTTCAGGTGGGCGACAAAGTGTGGTTGCATTTGAAAAAGGAACGCCCTACTGAAGCCTATCAGAAACTTAGACCAATCTGATATGGTCCTTACACCATTACGAAGGCTGTGGGAGATAATGCGTTTGAGCTCAACATTCCCCCATTCGTTGGCTTGCACCCACTGTTCAATGTGAGCTGCCTTTGGCCATACTTTCCACCATTACTAGAAACATCTGACATTATAGAACAACTGACACCCACAGAGTTAAATCCAGATTGCATGGAACAATCTACAACTTATCAGATCATGGACACACAGATCAAGCACACTCGGTAGTAGAATACACCACTCTATCGAGTTTTCGAAGTAGGCCAACTCCTTCACCAGGGGAAGTGGCTGACCAGGGACCAATTTCAGCAGAAGTTTCCTCATCTCGTGGAGGAACTCAACACAATGGGGACCATTACTTCCTAAGGGGGGAGGAACGATCTAGGTGCATATTGGTGGCCACCCTCCAATTCCACTTGGACCCCCACCATTGCTTCTTTCAGTTTTTTAGTTTCCTCAATTGTAGCGCAGTTTACTATTTTTAGCAGTTTTTTCGAGTCCTAAACTTCCGGAGCCGTTTGAGCCCATAAATGACATTTTTTTGGAAATCTACTGCCAGCAATTTTTTGTCTAAAATCATATTTTTTGTCGTAGTCCATAGAGAGATATTTCCAACGGGATATCATGCACGTCAAATGGAGATAATATGACCAAGTCACGACCCCGGGAAGTGGATTGTCCAACTTACCCCAATGTGGCCAGTAAACTCTTGGTGTTACATCTCCTCGAGTTAGGGTTTTGGTTGTTTAGGGTTTTCTCTTATTGTCCAGTAATAAAAAGGCCCTTGAGCCTCATTGTAGTTCAGTTCAAAGGCATGTAGCCGCCGCATCTCTTCTCAAAGTTAAGCTACCATCGCCCTAGCTGGTGTATTTCCATTTCTGTTTGTAAGCATATTTCAATATTTTACATTAATGAAATGAAGTATTATTTCCACTACATCTCTGTGTATATGGTTATCTCTGTAATTTGTTGCATTCCTGTTTAAATCCATATTAGAAAAATAGGTGAGTTAATTTGTTTCCAAACGACAACGAACATCACACAAGTGGATGCACCTTCAAAAATAATGCATTAGGAGATGATGCCATTACGGACTCAGATTGGTATTTGGAAAGCAACAGATGAAGGAAATGGGGGATGTTTTGATATATCACTAGGAAGACAATCAAATGATCATCATAAGGATCTACTCCACCTATGGAAGTTAGTAGAGATTTGTTTTGAGATAGGCACAACTGGAGGAATTCCAACATCGACATGGCAACAGGTGATTTGGCCAAGTCATCTACTATATTGTATGTATGGGAAGCTCAGTTGCAAGCCACGTTACAATGTAATGGTCCCTTTGGAATCTTTGGAATGGCCTCAAATTTTGGTTGAGGAATCTGTAACAGACCATTGGGTGTCATAAGAGGCTCAACAGATGCTTTGGTTTTCGACTCAGTAGCGGTCGAAGTCGATGGCTTGTCATATTGACGAGACCGAGTTTGCAAGTTGATATCAGAGGGATTAACCTCCATCATAATTCATCATAAGGATCTGGTAGTCACCAGTATTAGAAGGTTGGGGGGGTGGGCTGCTTGACCTCAATGAGGTTGAGCAGCAAAATATCCTTGCTGAGGGAAAGGATTTGTGACCACTCCTTGTTGAGATGGTGCATGATTCTGAGGCGATTGTTGACCTCTAGAAGCTGCTTGAGCTTCCCAAATTTGGTGCATGTGGGGTAAGAGAGGACACTCATGTGTATAATGGCCATGTACACCACAACATGCACAAGGCTTTTTTGTACAAATAGCCTTGTTCTGTTTGGGATGGTTGCCTTGTTACTGGTTGTTGGTATTAGGTTGTTTCCCCTAGTGTTGACTAGGTTGATTACCTTGATTACCCTAGTTACCCTAGTTACCCTTCCCCTTATTCTTTTTCTTTGAATTTTTGGGATTGGTCACACTTTGTTGTGCAAACACCTTACCCTGAGGGGGCGGTGGCTACTGGGATAAGGATGCATGGGATGCTACGATGCTAATTCTTGAGGGGCTGGAGTGCTAGTATGTGCATAAGGAGGAGCAACGGTGTGGTATACAAGTTTCTGGATCTGAAATATAAAAGCAATGGAGTCACCAACTTTGTGATTAGCAACGATCAGAAAATTCCCCAACGAAGTTGCCAATTTTGTTGTAGTGTTTTCTTCTCAAAGATGTATGAAAATAACGCACTTAAGACAATGGATGAAAAATAATCACAATAATATAAATGGTTGATAAACATTTTAGATCTATAGCAACTGATAGAAACAAAACCTGCCAAAATTCTGATCTATGCCACAATCATAGTTAAACAGCAAAAAGAAATAGTAATAACTCCAATCATCGAATGGAAACCATACATACAAAGAATAGTGTTATTATAACACTTGTGAAGGGAACAAATAAATGTTACCAGTCAATCTCTATGGGATGGATTCTTGGCTATCCTCAAACGTCTTCAACTTGTATAGAGTCTCTCTCCTCTATAATGTGTAACTCAACAAAAATATGGTATGCGACAATGAAAATAATCAGACTTACAATAGTGAGTGCAACAACGAAAATAATCAAAAGTGAATAATGAATGGAAAACCCTTCTATTTATAACAAAAATATTGAGTTATCCTCAAATAATGAGAAATAATAAAATATTATTAATCCCATTATTGGAATAACCACTTGGAATATTTTATTATAATTGGTTAGGAGGGAAAAAAATATTTAAACTTTTATTTAGAAATAATAAATAAGTAAATGATTTATTCACCATCTCAAGGAATTAATTAAGGAATAATAAACAAATATGGATTTATTTAATTATTCCTAAGGGATTTAGTCAAACTTGACGAATAATAATAATTAATTAGTGAGTAATTAATTATTTTTTAGAGAAACATAAGATAATTAATGATTTATCTATTTATTTTTCATGATTGGGTCAAATATTACAAGGAATAATAATTGAACAATGGTTTAATTAATTATTCCTAGAAGAAATCCAAATAAATAGTGATTTATTTAATTATTCTTCATGGGTTTAACTATAAATTACTAAACAAAGGTGGTTTATTTAGTAATTTGTCATGGTGAAAGCAATTTTACTATGGTAAAATTGGCTTTACATGGTGTACTTTGGTCCATCTAGTAAATTAGGCTACATGATCAATTTTTTGGTGATAAAACCTTGTGTTGCGTGTAACTGCTTAACATTCTTAGGAGATTCTAAGTTCACAATAACTGCTATCTTCGCAGGGTCCACCATCAGTACATGCTTACATATTACATGGCCTAGTAGAATTCCAAAAGGCACACAAAGTATGGATTTCTTCAAATTCACCGTGATCTGCTATCTACGACATGTATCCAGCATGAGATGCATACATGCAACATGGCACTTCACCAATCCAAAGATAGTCCAGTCATCAAAATACACTTCCAATAATTTATGAATAAATTCCTTGAATGTCACGATTACTACCTCGGAGAAGAATGTGGGCCAGTTCTTGAATCCGAATGGAATTATTGTATACTGAAACCAACCCCATCTATCGCGAAGGTTGTCTTGCTACGATCCTCCGACACGATCTTAATCTGATGGTATCCTAAGAATCCATTAGTGAACAAATAAGCCTCCTATCCCCTAACATTCTCTAGCACTTCATCTGTAAATGGTGTGGGAAATAGATCATGCACACATGCATCATTCAACTTTCTCAGGTCTACGCAGATCCTAATTTCAACCTACTATTTCTTTTCCTCGACAACCATTCGATATACCCAATCGGATTCTTCTACTGGTTCAATAGTTTCAGCCCCCAGCATATTATCAAGCTCTTTACACACCTTTCTTTATACTTCAAATTGAGCCAATAAGGTCTCTGCTTTAGAGGCTCCACATCAGGTTTCAACGTAATTTTCATTACACCCAAATCTGCTACAATACCTTTTAGATCCGAAAGCTATGTTGGGAATATATCACCATATTCACATAACAGTTTGGCCATCTTATCAACTGTATCTTCATCCCAATAGTTTCTTATCTTCGTGAACCTTGGCTCCGCATTAGATCCAATATTGACTTGCTAGGTTTTTAGTAGATCTATTATATCAAGGTTCTTTGTATGAGGTCCCTCAACTTCGCGTTGTCCCTTTGACTCTGGAATTTTAATATTCCGCAGATCTTCTTCATCCTCCTCAATAGTCACCTTATAACATTCCAACATATGGCACAACTGCGTACTCAAATCTGGCTGAGTCCATTCTATAGGTTCCTTAAGCATCCTGAAGATAGCAACTTTTACATCCTGAAGCACTTCATTAATGTATTTGAACCCATCCTCAAAGATGAATTTCAGCAAAAAACTTTCTCTTAATATGTCGCATTCAATTTTCCCATGGAGAAGCTCTGTTTCCAAATACCAATTCGTTGGGATTGTATTTAAGGTATGACATAATATGTGCACCTATTCAGGTTGTGGCTTTGTTCCCCAAGCTCTAGTCCGCCACACCAAACACTCGCGATGATCATCCTTCCCACTGTACTTCTTAGCCATCCTAGTATTAACATATCCAAACCTTAATTTCATCATCCTTCTATATTCCTTCCAACCCGCAAAATTCTCCTTGTGCATACCCGAGAAATGGGCAGGTGTAGAGTGCAGTGCCAATTCAAGAACTTGGAAGTGATTTTCTTCAGGAGCTTTCCTTTCAAATTCATTCAAAAATAAATCAACGTTTGTTAAAACATCACTGATCTGGTCATCATATTGCACCGAAGCGTAGACACTTCGTGCAATTGATTCTGTTAGTGTTCATGCTCTTCATCCAAGTCTGAGGTACAAGAACTATCCCTCTCCCACACAATTCATCCATCGGTTGTAGGATTGATCCAATATTCCTCTCACGTTGTGATCCTGTATATCTGATCTAGATCATCATCATCTTCAACAAGGTCATAGATAGGTTCAGTATAACATGCTCCTTCTACAAGGTCTAGTGGCTCAGTAAACCTGAGTGCCTTTCTCTAAAAATCCAAACCAATTCCTAGTAGTGTGGGGTAATCATTACTATCATCCATTATTTCAATGACCTCAAAATCAGCTAGCGAACTTGCTCCTTCAATGTATATCGTCACACAATATAAGCACCCCCTCAGAATAATCTTGTGTTGATTAGCCATACGCAACTAGATAGGATACCACTACAATCAAGGTCTCCCTGTCGTTTCGCAAGTTTGTTTAGGAATCACATTTACATCTGACCCCATATCCAATATTACTTAGTCCATTTCATATTCGCTTATCTGTGGAGTAAGCCTCATCTCGCACCCTGTCCTCTTCTTATGCTTACTGAGTTTCCTTACAGTGCCTTGTTTCGAAGGAACCTTAATCTTATCTGCACACTTGTTTATTAGTTCTTGGAGCCCTTCTACTACCTTCTTATCGCACAACAACATCATACCGGTTTTTAGGAAAGTGTCTAACAACGAAGGATCCACATCTTGCACTTCATTGTTCCCAACAGATTTCTTTTGAATCCCTGACGTAGAAGCTTCAGGGAAATCCTTTTTAGTCTCCATAAAAGTTTATTTAGCTCGATTTAGGTCAAATTCGACTTCATTTTTAGTATCCTTCCGCACCCATCCCTTGATCTCTAGGTATTTTCCCTTATCTTCGCAGTGGCCATACCACTGCACATTACTATATTAACACTGTGATCTTATTCGTGCGGTTGCACCCTTATCATTTGGATATTTTGTGTAGGCTACTAGGGTTGTGTCTTATTTTATTGCATCTTTGCTATAAGGATCAGGAAATCTTCTATGACTTGGTCAAACTGTCTGCAGTATTGACATGATGGATGTGTGGGGTTTTGGTAGTATTGCGTGAAGTGACATACATTGCCATAATTATAGAAAATAATCTGGCCACAACCCCTGCCAGCCCCTCCTCCCCTTCCTCTTCCACAACCTTAAAATTCTCCGTGCACTCCACCCACACCCTGCTCTTGAGATTGATTTTTTGCTTGCATGAGGTAGGTATGGTTCTATCCACCATCAATTCATACCTTCGGCAATGGCGCTCATCATGACCTACAAACTTGTAGAAATTGAAAAACAACTGCTCAGGTGTTTGTACAAAATTTGGTAATAGATACCAATGGTCCTTATCATGGCCATTGCCCTTGGATTTCAAGCACCAAACTTTTGTGTGAACCTCAGGTTGGGCCTCCTTTCCTTTGTTCATGCTTTGCAACTCAAAGTGGAAGCTTTCCAGCTGTGAGTAAATTTGTTGAAATCCAGTGTTTTTATCTTGTATTGGTGATGCTTCCAACTTCATCGTGATCTCTACCACTTCTTCCTGGGTTGCTATCTTTTACTATGCGAATGACAATCTTAAGTATGCTAAGTGCAATGTGATATACCAGTCCTGATGATGGGAATTTGTGATCACCATATTAGCCTGCCTAATCAACAATTTCAACCTCTGAACAAAATCCCAGGATGAATCACTTACATGTTTTGAAATTTCTTTTACCTCAGTTATTGACTGCACCTCTCACTTATGCTTTCTAAACTCTTTATTCAATTCCTACTTGGTTTCTGCCAATGCCGCTTTGGGGTTATTAGTGCAGTACTTGATGTACAATATTAATGCTCGGTCTTATAAGGTTGTAACTAGCTGCATTTTCTTGATGTTATCATCCATAATCTATTGTTTTGTCCACACAACACCTGTAATGAACCAGAACAGTTTGGGGTGTTCGCTCCATACCCCTTTAAAAATAGGCATCTCCATTGAGTTTGCCATGTTGAATTATGAAGGTGGAGGTGTATGTGGTGGAGGTGGAGGTGGAAATGGAGTGGATGGAAGAGGTATTCATGGATTACCCTACCTAATAAACTATACTGCGCTCCAGTGTGTACTTAGGGTTGTCCCTTCATCGTGAATCAAAGCGGATCCGCTAAATGGACTATATTCAGAGCCTAAATCTTCATTCCATCTAAAGGTTTTTCCACTTCATGTACTTCCAAACATAAAGGTAATGGAATAACCCACTTTTCACATAACACCATCTTAATCCAAGTTTTCAAAGATCATAAGTACTTACCTCCTTTTCCCTTGATGTGCCTACACTCTGCTTCACTGTAACTGGAAGTTGTATCGATTGCGAATTTAGTCACAAATTCTCCAAGTGTTCGATCAATCCAGTGATCAACAACTCATGAAATGTTGTTTTCTGAAGCTTCTAAGTGCCTCACTAGCTTTGGAGACCACATAATACGGCCGTCAAGTCTGCACGTACCCTAACTATCCACCAATCTAGACAACCACTTGTGTAATTTGTTAGAAAAAGTCCTTAGTTTCGTTTGAGTATAGGTACTTACTGAACCACTACTCCTTGGATAACCACAAATTTATGTTCTCCTGAGCTACTAATGTGTGTTCCTTTCGATCAAGCCACTTCTAAATTTATTTCTTTGTAGGGAACCACTTATTCGACATCACACATTACTCAGATTGCTCTCGGTCCTGGTAACAGAACCATTTGTTGGCTTAAGCGGGCCTGACCTAGATTCAAATTTATTCATGCCAACCAACAAAACCATAACTATTGGCCCTTTCCACAACAACCTACATCACGTAGGCTATAGTATCACCTGAAGTAGTATTGGGGGATGTTAGAACTAGGTTTCCACATCCAGAGGCCTGTGTGATGGTCTTCCCAAGGATCTACAACCTAGATCTTCCTTTGCACAGATCTATTCCTTCCAACTGTCAATTACTATAATTCTATCGAAATGACCTTCAGATGTTCGCATTGGTACACGATCATACTTAACTTGAATAAAAGGTATATATTCACTACTTTCATGCAATAAATCATATCCTTATATTTGCCTTTGAATAGATCTACCATTTTCCGAATAGTTAATTACAAGATATCTATCTAATAGTTCGTGAAGGTAGTTAATTACTCTTATCATGCATGAATATTACAGATCTATCCATTTTGCGCAGAAACAAAACGTTAATTCATAGAAAACAGATCATTGAGTGAAGATGCATAAACTTAAACATCAATAAGGAACAAGGGACAAATGCAATAGATTCGATCTAAAATATTATTTATTATATTTAGCATTTAGCGACAGACTCTTTCCACCCCGCACACTCAGTTGCGGACTTACCGAGGTCTTCACGCAGTTAGCTGCAGGAGCTTTCCCCTTTCGCCTAAGTAGAGGAAACAAACTTTTCCTACCTTAGCACCTGCCCTTACAATGATTCCTAGCAACTAAGTTCTATTTCTTGGACTCACTATGACTCATTTATGTATAGCCTTTTTATTAAAATACCAAGGGTTGTGGACCATGGGTGAGTCCTTTCTGACTTTGTTTACTAATGAGATACTAGAAAATGTTGGTGGATAGGAGGCTTATTGATTCACCAATGTATTTTCAGGATATCATTTGGTGAATATTGCAAAGGAAGATAGACACAAGAGAACCTTCATCAGAAAATCAGGTTGTTTTTAGTATATTTAATGTCATTTGACTTGAAGAATTTGTTGTCTATCTTATCATAAACAATGGTCATGGTTGTTGGGTGGAAAAAGGTGTCTTTTAAAACTCCTAATTGCCTCACATTAATTATCAACTTGGGTAAGTCTTTTTGTTTCAAGAGTGTACACAATATGTGCAAGTTATAAATCTAGAGAGTAATGATTTAAGATAATCTATTAAATTTAACACAAGAGTAAATGAATGTAATCATAAATCTCAATCTGTAACTTTTAAAGGAAATAATACATCTAAGAATCATGACTTAATATCAAGAGAAACCATAATAAAATCTTAAGCAAGCTATTCAAATGGGAATAACATCAACTGAGAGCACTGTAGCAGTAACTGAGCTCTTTCAGCTGGATCTACATTAATCAAGCAATTCGAATGGGAATTACATAAACTTAGAGCACAGTAGCAGTAACTGAGCTCTCTCAGCTGGATCTATACTAATCAGATTTTGTCTTGATTAACGAGAAATAGTTCCTTAACTGATAACTAATTCAATCCACGGTATGCATAAATGAAATCAATTAACAGAGTTGCGAATTACTGAAATGAGTATACGAAATCAGAATTAAGGGAAGTAAACCAACTGCAAATATATAAAACAGAATAAAATCGCAGGAACTGCAAAGATACAAAATAGAATAAACTCGCATGAAATGGAAAAGGATAAAACATAATAAACTCGTAGGAAATAGAAAAGTATAAAACAGGGAACAACAATAATATCCACCAGAGACCGGGCCCTAGCCACCAGTGGATACTGCTTAGCTACTTTAGAATATCCGAATGAACAACAATGCAAGTTATATATTATTCATCAAATCCAAATGTCATTTAAAGCATGATGTGTCCTTTAGAATAACATTATGTATATTGGAATTACAACTGAGGTCCCAAGTGAAAAGTTAAATCTCTCCATTATATCTCCTCCTCCTATCATATCCTATTAACCCCCATTATCATCCTTCTCTCTTTGATCTCTATTTTCATTTAAATACACAAAGAGAAAAGAGAAGTTATAACAGAGGTGATTACAAAATGATTCCCATTACAAAATTGGATTGTTCCAAACAAATTGATCCGCAAGATCATATCTGAAATATCTCTCCATCAACATTCAACAAGAACATGTCGAATTTGGTATTGCAACTGAAATAATTTGGAAAACGGTCGCAACAACAAATATAAGAAAACCATCTTCAGATAACCTTCCATTTCTCTTAATACAGACCGAATGTGGGAAAACCGCTTAACAAAAAACTAACTTGGCCTGTTTTGGACAAAACCCATGTTTCAGATTTTCCAAATTCTTCTTCATTTGCCGGAAATGTTCAATGCAAAACTATCACTTCTTATTTCAGCGAATTTCTGAGTTGGAATATTTAATAATGAGCTGGAGATCAAATTTGCAATCTGGAAAAGATCTTGGAGGCTAAAATTGTGAATGATGTTTCAGTAGATTCATTAAACCATCATTGGTAAAATCATGCATAATAATCATTAATTTATTAAAAATAAAGGAGAAGAAATAATATTTATCCATAAGGGCATAAATAATTATAAAATGGAATTATATGATAAAGTATGATAAATGACGTGATAAAGAATGGCAGAAATGGATGAAATAGGCATTAAAGAGTGATAATAATAATGACAAACTAGTGGCCCAACACACTCCCAAACTGAATATATTACATGTCCTCATGCAACCCAAAGCCTCTGTATTAACCAAGCAATAATACAAAAGTTGTTCATCCAAACTCATGAAATGGATGGAACAAATGACTTCTTCCTCAAATAATGAATATTCAATTTTAGAAATGTTGATGAAGGCATAACAATTTTTACATTGACGTTCAATTATATGTATATGAATTTGCAGCCAAATATGATATAAGTAACAACAAACTTCATTAACCATTTTCTCAAAAACTACAAACTAGATTTTGCTGAAATTTTGCAAGTAGATTTCTATTATATTAATACTTCTCTAATCCAAAAATCAGATCGTTTTGATGCAGGGATCATGAGATATAAGCAAAATGGCTGTAGGTGACAGTGCATGATATCTAAAATTTGACAAACTAATTTAACTTGAAATTTTCTAGTTTTGTGTATTTTAATGATACCTCTTTGTTATCCAAAAATCACAAGAATTCAATTCATAGTTTTCAAGATATACTCCAATCAATTTCTGCATTATATAAAAATGAAATTATATGCCTTAAATGAGAAAGAAAATAGAAAACATTCATCATGTGTAGCAATTCCTCCCCTAAATTGGAGAATTAGCATGCCCTCATGCAATACTAGAAAACAAATTGAGGTAGTTGCTACAATTGTGGTTGAAATCTATGCTTGGTGTAAAACAACATGGAATAAGATAGATTTTGAGAATGAATAAGGATATTGTTGAATGTTGGCATGATCATAATAAAGAAATGAATGAAAGTAACGCTCCCCCAAACTGAAAGCTTCCATGTCTTTGAAAAATGCGAAGTGGTAAAGATGTGGAATGAATGATGATAAATGATGCTCAATGGATGTTCATAAAATTATCCTAAACTTTTAATAAATCAGAAACTTATGCTATTTTACCTCAAGTTTAACCTCTGAAAAAAATGTGGAATGACATGTACGGTCCGGAATTTTTTGAAGCTGATGTAGGCTAAGTTGATGTTGAAAGTGATGCAAAAGGTGGAATCCAGGCAAGCACATCATGTCTGAACAATTGTTCACGTTCTTGAGTTTCTCTAGCCTCTTCTGTTAGTTGCAATAGTGTGGACGTGCTACGAATAGAGTTTCCCCGCATACTTCTTGTTCTTTTGTAAACAAATCACTATCTTTCATGCAAATTTCTTGAATCCACAGTTTTAGTTTTGAACAGCAGCAGATAAGCCATATGCAAAAATTTCAATCAGGAAAAACTTTTGTATAAATGCAATACTAATATTTTGTTAAAAGAACAAGTTATGGCAGAGTGCAGTAATTATATCGCATGCTATCCCATAATGCATACCTCCCCCTTCCAATTGGAAAAAGATGTTCATGACCATAAGGCATAGGAAAAGTGTTGTTCTGATGGCAAGGCAAGGGAATAAACAGTGCGGCAGTAAATGAAGTAGAGTACACATATGAATGATAGGATGGTAAGAGGTATGGTTATAATGAGAGCAGAGTGTGTAAAGATAGTTATGAATAAGAGATAGGACGCTTTGAATTGATGATAACTTATGCGAAAAAGAAAAAGGACAAAAATGTGCCAAAAAGATGCTTTGCTGACGGTATTCAATCTAAGAATGATGCAATTGATCAAAAAACAATTTCTCATGCGTAAAGGTTCAAAATAGGGAAAAATTAAGGAAATAAGTTCTTCGATAAAAGAGAGAATAAGAAGAGAGTATTATAGTAATAATTGACGATAAGATATAACTTCAATACCATAAGAAGAGCATCTACTGCCAGCAGCCCTCCATAGCCTTAGTAGGGTTGTTTTATAACCCATATGAGCTGGGATCCCCAATTTATAAATGGAGAGTTCCAGTGTTGTTCTACAAAAGGGATTAGTGTGCAAGCGTGGTAACTAGATAACCACACTGCCATTCTCTGTGATGTAGAAAAGTTTATCAGGCCGGCTCGTGATGATACCTCCTATTCCAAGGATATTTTGGCTATCCAATGGATCATAACCCTGGTGTGGTGGGCATAGTTGGAATGTCACTTCGCTACATCTATCTGTAGGCAAAATTTTGTTGTTATTATACATTTTTATGATAAATAGAGGGAGGCTTAGTACTCCTTGAGATTAGGGATGGTGGAAGAAGTTGAACATGTCAATAGCAAAAAAAATATACCCATAATCTCATTTACTACAAACAGAGAAGATTATAACCAGGAAGGGTGGAACCAACATGGTATTAAGATTATCAATAAGTATCATGTACAACAGAAAATGATGCAGTAAAGTAGCATATAAATAATTGTGTCCCTTTCCTTAAAAAGAATCTCTCATCTAGAAGTTGTCATGTTAAAGATCACAATGTTAAGGGTATTCACCTGCCCTAATAGACTTCCATAATTCTTGTCCTCATCAAGGTATTGTACTTCACGCCATGAAAGAGAATAAGAAAAATGGGGCTGAGATGAACTACGAATAATCCCACGAGAGGAAGGAAGTGCTATTCAAAAAACAAAAAACTTCAGAAGAAGCAAAAATGTTGTTTCAAAGATGGAACAACAACTGTTCAAAAGTGGGAACATCAAGACACACTAAGAGAAAAAGGTTTCGTTCAAAAGTTTGAACAATAAACAACAAAAAGTGTTGTTCCAAAGTTGGAAATGTAAACACACAAAAAGTGTTGTTCCAAGGTTGGAACAACAAAAACACAGAAAAGTGTTGTTCCCAAAATGGAATAGCAAAAACTCAAAAAAGTTTTGTTCAAAAGTTGTAACAGCAAAAATGCAGAAAAATGTTGTTCCAAAGTCGGAACAACAAAGACACAAAAAAGTGTTGTTCCAAAGTTGGAACAACAAAGATGCAGAAAAGTGTTGTTCCAAAATCGGAATATCAAAGACGCAAAAAAAGCGTTGTTCCAGAGATGGAACAGTCAAGACGTAGAAAATTATTGTTCCAAAGTTGGAACAACAAAAGCGAAAGAAGTGTTATTCCAAAAATAGAACAACAAAAACTCAAAAAAGTGTTGTTCCCAAGAGGGAACATGAAAAACTAAAAAAGTGTTGTTCCAAAGAGGGAACATCAAAAACTCAAAAAATGGTATCCCCAAGAGGGAACAACAAAAACTCTAGAAAAGTGTTGTTCCCTCTAGGGAACAACAAAAAACTCCAAAAGTGTTGTCCCCAAGATGGAACAACAAAAAATTCAAAAAATGTTTTTCCCCAATAAGGAACAACGAAAACACTCAAAAAGTGTTGTTCCCAAAAGGGAACAACATAAACTTAGGAAGCTTGTTCCCTAGAGGGAACAACAAAAAAAACTCAAAAAGTGTTGTCCCCGAGAGGTAACAGAAAAAAACACTCAAAAAGTGTTGTTCCCTAGAGGGAACAACAAAAAAACTCAAAAAAGTGTTGTTCCCTGCAGGGAACAACAAAAAATATTAAAAAGTGTTGTTCCCTAAAGGGAACAACAAAAAAACTCAAAAAGTGTTTTCCTTAAGATGGAACAATGAAAAACCCGAAAAAGTGTTGTCCCCAAGAGGGAACAACAAAAAAACTCAAAAAAAGTGTTGTTCCCAAGAAGGAACAACAAAACACTGAGAAAGTGTTGTTCCCTAGAGGGAACAACAAACAAATTCAAAAACGTTTTGTCCCCAAGAAGGAACAACAAAAAAAAAAACTCAAAAAAAAGTGTTTTCTCATAGAAGGAACAACAAAAACACTTAAAAAGTGTTATTCCCTATAGAGAACAACAAAAAAAACTGAAAAATTGCTGTCCCCAAGAGGGAACAACAAAAAACTCAAAGAAGTGTTATTCCCAAGAGGGAACAACAAAAAACTCAAAAAAAGTGTTGTCCCCTAGAAGGAACAGAAAAACACTAAAAAAGTGTTGCTCCTTAGAGGAAACAACAAAAAAAAAACTCAAAAATTGTTGTTCGCTAGAGGGAACAACAAAAAAGCTCAAAAGTGTCGTCCCAAGAGGGAACAACGAAAACACTCAAAAGCGTTGTCCTCAAGAGGGAACAACAAAAATTCAAAAAAAGTGTTGTCCCCTAGAAGGAATAGCAAAACACTGAAAAAATGTTGTTCCAAAGTGGGAACAACAAAAATGCAAAAAAGTGTTGTTCCAAAGTGGGAACAACAAAAATGCAAAAAGTGTTGTTCCCGAGAGGGAACGACAACAATGGAAAAAAGTGTTGTTCCCAAGAGGGAACAACAAAAAAGAAACAAAATGTTGTTCCCAAGAGGGAACAACAAACAAACAGAGAAAAAACATAGAAAAAAATAAAATTTATAGCTTTTACAACAAGAAATAACTTTTTACAAAAATGAAGCTGCCGAAGGATTGCCTTCTGCAACTAAAACTTGCATGGTGGGGTCGTCATTGTTCAACTGCTAATGGAGAGAAAACTATAATTTGAAGGAAGCAACACCTGAAACACAGAAATATAAGAGAAATCAGAAAAGAAAGAACACTTTATTTAAAAACAGTAAATAAATAAATAAATTAAGTTACAACAACTATGATGTTATTTCCTAAGGGAATATCAATCTGTCAATGGAAAAAAATGATTTATTGGAAAAATGTTTTGGCAACAGTGACATGAATCTTCAAATGGAAATCAATTCATCAATTCTTCTGTTATGAATCCATTAGATAATGAATTGGATGAAATGCCCTTGTTTCATTAAAATTTCTTTCAAGAATCGGTCGTCCATAAATTGTCCTTCTTTATTCTCCTAAGACCTGCAAAAAATGAGTGTTTACCTGCAATAAAACATTAAATCATGGGGAAAGAGAGGTGATCATGCTCCCCTAATCCAATAATTATGAAAAAAAATAATAAGTAGTTACTCTGTAAAAAAATCCACGGGAAAAAATAACAAAGTAAAATTCTTTTATTACCTGCGGGAGAGCAGTGGCCAATCATGCTAACTTGCAGTGTTTTAATCATAACTTCTTTGTTTTTCATCCAATTTAAGTGATTCAAAAGTGAAACGAGAGCTAATTCAAAGATATATTACCAGTGGAAATAAGTTTTAAAAATTCAATCATATGATATGTCAATTTTACTTAGAAGAACCTGCATAATGGAGTCATTTTCGATTACCTATCTTAGTCCAAAAATCGATATATTGAGCATAACTTTTCTGTTTGATGATGGATTGAGCTGATTAAAATTGGAAATGAAATTAGATTTATTTATTTATCTTCAATAGAAACAGGTTTTGAAAACAAAAGGAATTGATGGGTCAAATACACAAGTGAACAGGTAGAAAAACAAAGTTTTAAGAGTGCTGATTTACAATAGATAGTCAATATTTTGGTGATAAATTTCTCATATGATATCGAAAATGAGTAATTCAAATTTCTTTGTAAAGTATATTTAAAGGGAAATATACCATAGGAATAGGTTTTCAAATATAGTCATTTAGGCCTCCAAAAACTAACTGTCCCAACTCTGTTCCTGAGCTACCTGCTAGACACCCTGTCAATGTTTTGGTTATAACTTTTTCGTTTCAATCCAAATTGAGTGATTCAAATTGGGTTGGAAAGTAGACATCAAGGGTTAATGAGGATAGAAATAGGTTTTAAAAATATTCCCTTTTGGTCCTTCAAAACATGATTGTCCCAATTGTGTTTTCAGAAATTTCATCAATCCCACAAGCCAAAAAATATGATATCCAAGCATTTTTTCAAATTGGTGATAAAAATGAATATGAGTGTTTATAGAATTTTTATTTCTATTATAATTCATCTACACACCGAAATTAATTAAAACATTTATCACCGATGTTGATTTCCACAATGTGTTGCAACAAAAACAACTATTTTTACATAAAAGCAAAATGTATTTATTTATGTCCTTATTTATTTTATTATTTTTCACTAACCTACTCTGATTTGAAAATTGAATATGATTACATATAAGAGTACTTCCAGTGGAGCCATTTTCACAATAAGGCTTCAAGTATGCACATACCGAAATTTGAAAAATGCATATTAATAAATATTGGGGTATGGGAAGCCAACTTCCCTTGAAAAGATGGTGTCAAAAATTGTTGAAGTATGGAGTGATGCTGCAAATAAATGATTTAGTGAAACCAATATTCAATATATCTTTTACCTTCTTGATTTCCCATAGCCATCATATCGTGAAGTTCTTAAGCTTTTAAAACGACTTGTTGATGCAGTCTAGAAGAAACCTCATTTTCTTTCATAACTTTTACAATTTTTGAATTTGAAACATTTTGAATCTCATTGTAAGTTTTCTCCCATGGCCCATGTGAGATAGAATGGGTGGGAAGGGTAGGTAAATTTTGGAGTTCAACACTATAAGCATGTTGTACTGGTTTATTATGGTGAGGGTTTGGAATGAGTTGAGTAGGAAATTATGTAGGGAATGGAGCATTTTGATGATGTAGTTGATTGGGTTGAGTGGATGACTTTGATAGGCAAGAAAGATGTTATGGAAGAGATGGTGGAGAATATGGAGGATGTGTTTGTGATATAATGTGAGGGAGAGTAGTCATGCAATCATAAGATGAACCATGCCAAACTTGTAGACAAGATTGGTGGGGGTTTTATTGAGATTGACATGGCTTCCCTAACACATGAGTATTCCATAATGGATTATGCAAGTAAGAAGACGGAGAGGAAGTGTTTTGAACCATACAAGTAGGCCACAATTTCCATGGTTTTGATATTTTTGCAGCTTCCCCATCTCTTTGATATGCTACTTCCATCCTAGATAAGGAAGAACAACTATCTATGGGATGCTCCTTTTGGTAATGAGGGAAAAACACTTCTTCAATTTTTTTATTTTTTTGAACCTGAAAAACATAAAATTGTGAATTTAGAGAGCTAATAAAATCAATTTTAAAATGTTAAAATAAATCATTGATTTCAACTCTTACGTCTCCTGTTCTTGTAGTAGATTTGGAAAAGAACGAAGAAAATTATCTAGAATTCTTACTAGCCGTGGATATTCCTCTTGAATACCTTATGCACAATTCATAAACATCATCATATGATAACTAAAAAACATCGCCTTTTCCTATCAGATTTAACAGTTCTAAAAATTCATCTTTGATTCCTTTAAGGAGTGTTTTTAAGATCTCTTTTTCCAGATACTTATGCTTTGATTTTTGAAGGTTATATTGAAATCACTCTACATAGTCCTCCAAGATTTCATCTTCCCCTTGTATCATACCGAAAATATATTCATTGGATTTGCAGTAGTCTTGGTACTTCTTCAATAATATGTTCTTCATGTCCTCCCATGTTTGGATGCAGTTCCCACCTAGGCTCATGAACCATCGGAGAGCTGCTCCTTTTAGAGTAAGAGGAAACACTTTAATCCTTTGATGATTACTACAATACTCATATCCTCTACAATGTATTTCAAACTCAAATAAGAATGTATCTGGACCTTGATTTGTCAAACAATGAAAATCTGGTAGAGAAGATGGGGGAATTATGTGCATTTGTGTCACTCCTCCTAGAACTTTGATATGGAATTCAAAAGTTACAATATGAGATATTTCGTACCATAATAGAAGATGTTTTTCATGTGTTTCTTTGAGGGCTCTCCTTCAAATGTTCTTGTTAATTGGTTAGTGAAATGGGTGGTGCTTACATCACCACTCGAGTGGAATTATGTGATTTTTTTCAAAAATTCTACCTCTAAAATTCCTACTTCAATTCCTACGCAATTCTGCTGAAAAGTGGGTGGAGGAGCAAGCACTTTACTTGATCATTACATAGGTTTTTACCTTCTGTTTTTAATACCCAATTCTTTCTCAGCAGATAAACATCAAACACCTACTTCAAGCTCTATGCAAATGCTCTGAAAAGCGGGCGGAGGATCAAGCACTTTAATTCCTCGTTACATAGGTTCTTACCTTTCGTTTTTAATATCCAACTCTTTCCTGGAAGCAAATATCAAACATACATCACTCTCTGTGAAATGGCAACACTCTCCCTAGCAACAACACCAAAATGTTGGGTGTAAAACTCTCCCCAGCAACGACACCAAAATGTTGGGTGCAAAAAGATATATTTTAAAACTCCTAATTGCCTCACATTAATTATCAACCTGGGTAAGTCTTTTTGTTTCAAGAGTGTACACAATATGTGTAAGCTATAAATCTAGAGAGTAAGGATTTAAGATAAACTACTAAATTCAATACAAGAGCAAATAAATGCAATCATAAATCTGAAGTTGTAACTTTTAAAGGAAATAATACATCTAAGCATCAAGACTTTATCTCAAGCAAAACCATAATCAAATCTTAAGCAAGAAATTCAAATGGGAATAACATCAACCGAGAGCACTGTAGCAGTAATTGAGCTCTTTCAGCTAGATCCGCATTAATCAAGCAACTCGAATGGGAATAACATCAACCGAGAGCACTGTAGCAATAACTCAGTTCTTTCAGTTGGATCTATACCAATCACACTCTGTCTTAATTAACGAGAAACAATTCCTTAACTGATAACTAATTCAATCCACGATATGCATAAATGAAATTAATTAACAGAGTTGTGAATTACTGAGATGAGTATAGGAAATCAAAATTAAGGAATGTAAACCAACTGCAAAGACATAAAACAGAATAAACTCGTAGGAACTGCAAAGATACAAAACAGAATAAACTTGCAGGAAATGGAAAAGTATAAAACAGAATAAACTCGTAGCAAATGGAGAAGTATAAAATAGGGAACAACAGTAAGATCCACCAGAGATTGGGCCCTAGCCACCAATGGATACTGCTTAGCTACTTCCGAATATCCAAATGAACAACAACGCAAGTTATATATTATTCATCAAATCCAAATGTCATTTACAACATGATGTGTCCTTCAGAATAAAATTATGTATACTGAAATTACAATTGAGGTCTGAAGCAAAAATTTAAATCTCTCCATTATATCTCCTCCTACGATCCTATCCTATTATCCCCCACTATCATCCTTCCCTCTTTGATCTCTGTTTTCATTTAAATACACAGAGAGCAAAGAGAAGTTACAACGGAGATGATTACAAAATGACTCCCATTACAAAATTGTATTTTTCCAAACAAATTGATCAGCAAAATCATATCTGAAATATCTCTCCATCAATATTCAACAAAAATAGGTCGAATTTGGTATTGTAACTGAAATAATTTGGAAAACAGCCACAACAACACATATGAGAAAATAGTCTTCAGAGAACCTTCCATTTCTATTAATACAGACCGAATTTTGGAAAACTGCAGATTGTAAAACTAATTCGTTCTGTTTTGGACAAAACCCATGTTTTGGATTTTCCATATTCTTCTTCATTTACTCGAAACGTTCAATGAAAAACTGTCATTTCCTATTCCAGCGAATTTTCTAAGTTGGAATATTTAATAATGTGTTGGAGATAAAATTTGCAATCTGTAAAAGATCTTGGAGGCTAAAATGGTGAGTGATGTTTCAACAAATTCATTAAACCATCATTGGTAAAATCGTGCATAATAATCATTAATTTGTTACGAATAAAGGTGAAGAAATAATATTTATCCATAAGAGCATAAATAATTATAAAATGGAATTGTATGATAAAGAATGATAAATGACGTGATAAAGAATGGTAGAAATGGATGAAATAGTTGTTAAAGAGTGATAATAATAATGACAAACTAGTAGCCCAACAATGACTATTAATGAATTTATCCACAAGTTCTTGGGAAGTTTATTTAGATGACTTGACTATGTTCGGTCTCTTGAAAAAACACTGAAGTTTTGTTGTTGATCCTGGATTGGTGCAAACAACTAAATATTTAATTAAATATAAAAAATTCTATATTTTTCTCACCTTTTAGCATTTTATTGGGACACATAGTGTGCAAGAAAAGCTTTCTGGTGGATTTGGCCAAGATTATAGTCATGGTGGATCTACCACCACTTACATCGGTCAGTAATTTGTGCTCTATACTAAGGTATATATGTTACTACCAAAAGTTTATTAAAGGATACTCACGTATCACTACTTGAATGGAGCAATTTTTGAAGGATACAAGGTCCCTGTGCAATGAGGAGTATTAATAAGTTCTATTGACCTTGAAAGAGAAGCTCATGACCACACTAATTTTGGTATTCTGATATTGTCAAAAGGAATTCCATCTGCATGTCAATGCTTCATTGACTGCACTAGAAGCGATTTTAACACAACCATGGGAGGGAGAAATAGATCATCCAATCTCCTTGCTACTGGGAATTTGACCATAACAGAGGAGAGGTCCACCATAAAGGAGAGAAGGACTCATGATAGCGTATGTGCTCCAAAATTATAGACACTTTTTGCTAGATAATAAATTCAAACTATATATCAACCACTTTGTATTGAAGTTCCTTAGCAACAAGCTTGTGTTGGGGGGGGGGATCTACAGGTGGTTCTTTTATTCTCATGAGTATGATTTTTAGTGGTCAAGCCAGAAAAATTAATTGCAGGGCTTGAAAACTTGTCACACATGACCATAGGTGAGGATTCATAAAACCTAGAACACAATCTACTAGATGCTAAACGTTTTGTTGTGACTATAGTTGATGATAATTTTGGGGACATTCCAATATTTTTGAGTATAAGGATGGAAAAAAAGTGGTATACTATTACATAGAGGAAGACAATGGTAGTAAAAGTGATAGATTACCGTCTCATCATAGGTTATTTATATAAATTAGTTGCAGAGAGGATATTATGTAGATGTGTGCTAGAACATGAGAAACATATGATACTTAATGAGGGACAACAGACATCACTGGGAAATTTCAGATGAATTTGTTGGGACCATACGTGATCAAGCAAGTTACTGATGTGGGAGTTGTGTAGTTGGAAAACCTAGATGGTACCATTTTAGAAGGATTTCTCAATGGGAGCCAGTTGAAGTTGTGTAGGCACAACCAAGCTCCTACGTACCATGCATAAGAGGATAGGAACAATTCTATATTTGTACATAAATAAAGTATTTTATATTCTTTTTTGAATTTGAGTTTTAGTGGATTATTAGAGTAAGGTTGTAGCAGTTAATGGTTTAGTAGAAGGTTCTAGGTTATCATAGAATAAACACACTCTGTGATATAGAGGAACATTACACACCGGAAGCTATACGTAATATCAACATTGGCGTTGTGGAATGCACGGTGTAGGGGGAATTTCTAATCAATAATGCATAGCAACTGGATGAATGGTGACAAGGTCGGAAAGTGATGAGAAGGAAAATTTTTTGTAGGTAGTGTAACACCCTCCTCCCACATCTACCCAAGTAACCGACCAACTGGGGTAAACACATGGCAAGTAGTTACTATGATATCATTTGACGACCTATGTGTCAGTTAAGGAAGTGGAACTGACGGAACACATTACACATACCTTACCACTTAGGTAACAAACCCCTAAGTGCCATTGGAATTTTAGACCATTAATCCCCTATACGCTCCCTTGATATGTACAAGCATGTGCCCAAGAGGCTCCTGACACTCTCACAACGTGGATATGCATGCATCTAGGGACTTTTCTCCTCAAGCCTGTACCTACGACTCTGGAATTTGTGTCTGGTTTTCTGGCCCAGATCCTAGGTCACTGCCTATAAATCAATGACAAGTTCAAAACTAAAATATAACAACAAAATGATGATAAAATTCAATTACTTGAATAAGGACTAGGCTGGACCCCTATTATCCATGATAGGAAATTCGTTAAACATGTTACAAATATGTAATTTATTGTTTTTAACAACAAATCTAAGCATAGCGGTCTCATACTTATCTAATAATCATTAAGAAGCATTTCTCCTTATATCATTAGCTTCATTATCATCTATTAGGTCATAGAAACATTTTTTATTCCTCTACAAATCAAAACATGAGGACAACCATACATGATCACTGTGATAATACGTGCTTATAACCAAGATAATAAAAACAAAAATATCAAGGACACATCAACCATAGAATCCACATATAAACCAATATATTTAGACATAAGATACCAAGGAAAGGGCCTCTTGTTAATGAATGAAAAATCAAACCCAGTGTGGGACTACCTTGTTCTACCCGACTATAGACATGGTTGAACCAAATCTCTCTTAAGCAAGTCACCTTTCTGCCATATTCGAAGCATGAATTTCAGGTCTCACGGAACAATTCATCAAACTTAACCCAGGGCTTTCAGAGTCCAAAACACCTCAACCCACCAAAAAACGATTCCATCTCACAGTAGGATATCACAAACCATCACCTGATTGGTCTCTACCAAAGGTTTCCAAGGCTCAAGAGAATTTGTTTCAATCTATATTCCAGGACTAGTAACTCAACCCACAACTATTGTCGTGCTCTAGAGCATTTTTCCAACCAAGGCTCAAGGACTACTAACTCAACCCATAATTGCTACTGAGATCCATAGCGTTTGTCCAACCAAGGCTCCAAGAGTAGTAACTCAACCCACCAAGGGCTCAAGAGCATTTTTCCAACCATGTCTTCCAAGACTAGTAACTCAACCCAAGCCGTTACAGAGCTTCCAGAGTGTTTTTCCAACCAATGCTCCTGGAACTAATAACTCAACCTAGGCTAAAGGAAGCATGAGAACCAACCAGAAAACCAAAGAAATAAACCCAAAACATCATGGCTATCTCCAAAATGGCAAGGCTAGGAAAATCCATTATCAATCCAGGCAATCCTCAATTCCAATGACAGATCATGACCAATAAACCACATGCATGTTCCATGCATGCCACAAATAGTGAGGAAAACATACGCTCAACTCGATACTTGTAAGAACAACCCATTGTATCTATTGATCTCGATGTCCTCTTGTGCTTTCCTGCTCTCAATTTTCCTTGTTTCGCCAAAACTCCATGTATGGCACACTCCTCCAAGAGTTCTCTATGAAAAATCTAAGTAGCCAAGGGCGTGTGAGAGAGAGAATAGAATGAGAGCTCTAAAACTGATATCATAAAAGGTTACATTGACTAAGCTTTAGCAAAATCTTGAGAAAAAAAGATTTCCAACTGATCCTCAAAATCCTTTTTATCAATGAGGCCTCTATTTTCTTCTATTTCCATTATTTTCCTCCTGACACACAACCTATGACCTTCCACCCTCCTTTTATCCTAATTTCTATTATTTTCATAAATAAATGTTCCAAAAATTCCATCTACCTTTTCAAAGCCTTTTCTATTGCTTTTGCTAATTTCCTTAGCCATAGTAAACTGAAGTGACACCCACTAGGAATTTTTTCCAACCATTTAGCTCAGAATACATGTCCCAGGACTGTGGTCTTATATTTCTATATTTACATGGATATTTTTTAACCAAGGATGTTACAGAAACCTACCCTTTTTGGAACACTATCCTTGGTGTTCAATGACACCTACAACCAACAAAATCATTGAAAACAAAACATACTGCCCATGGAATTTTATAACACATCTCATTTCAGTACCTACATTGACCACTGCTAAAGCATGAAAATCATACTATTTAATGGAGCTTTATAAGACAACTCATTATGATATTTACAATAATAACCACATATACACACATACACATTTTCTCATCCAACAAATAAAAGGATACAATGCCCGTATCAATTAACAAGGGAATCCGGAGGCTCACACCTTGACCATCATTGTAATGCCATGATTTTCCTCCTTCCCAGGATATCAAGAATCCACTGCAAGTTAAAATATGCATCAAATGTCAAACACTATAATCTTGCGCCACTTGTCCTTTAAGTGAATAGTTACGAGCTCATTTCTCTCGGGCGCACTCCCAATGTGCATCTAATTCCATCTAGAAATGCTAATGACAAAAAAAAATCAATCCCCGACGTCCAGTTCTCTCCTACACAATTCCTTGGGCAATCCAACCATCCCCTTCCATGCAGTGAAACACCTCCCAAGTTCCGTTAGCACCCGCATCCCGAGTAGTCCATCCCTTGGAAACACTTCCTCATACCGAAAGATACAAAAATCAAGGCATATAATTGCCTCAAAACCATAATACCGGTCATACCATGCTCAAGGAAATCAATGCACACTATTGGGTACCGTTATCCCATAATGGCCCTGGCTCCTGAACTGCTTTACGAACATATTATTTCGTGCTCCAATTTCTTTCACTGTTGTTGCTAATTCTTGCGTTTGGCTTCAACCACCGAACCAGACATTTCCCATGCTCTCATGTACTAAGCACATAATTTCCATTAGATTTAAAATAAATAGAAATAATTTCACATCATATCTCATCAGTAGTTCATCAATAAGGTACACTTTCTATCCTGTTTACTTCTTGCAAAAACAGGTCAAACTAGTTATTCGAGCAAATCATCATGTAAAAGAATATCACATTATGTTAGCTCAAAACAAAACCATCATAAATCAAGATCATGAATCACATGAAATCATCATGAACTAGAAGCATGGATGATACATAAGCATCATAAATCAAGATCATATTCCATATGTATAATAAAGCTAAAATAAAATACTAATACTTATCCTTCGTCGGTCCTTACTTCCACCTTTGTTCTTTTGTACACACACCGTATCGGTTACCACACCCGAAAGAGACTAGTGCCTTCTCCTCAACCATGTACTCATACACACAGTGTGAATCACACATATATAACCACACACAACATACAACGCCATGTAATACATTCACCTACACCTAACATACAACACATACACCTACACCAAGTGTTCAACAAAACACAATACATACTCTTACATTCCATGTACATTGCAACAAAATACATACACCTACACCTTATGAACAACACAACACATATACGTACACATAGTACAACATAGCAAATACACATGTCATGATACCATGACTACACAATGCACATACGTAGTACTACATGCATGCAACATAGTATTTATGACATGTGCACAATACCACATGTGCACAATACCACATGTACACCAATACCATATGTACAACATGTACACAATACCACTTGTACACAACACAACCTGCACAACATGTGCACAATATCACTTGTACAAGGAACCACCTGCACAATGTGTACACATCACCACATGTACACAACACCACCTATACAATGTGTACACAGTACCACATGTACATAGTACAACATGTAGGACATGTACACAACACCGCATGTATACAATGTCACATTCACGACATGTACACAACACCACTTGCACATAGCAGCATATGTACAACATATACATGACAACACATGTACAATCATGCACCCAACACCATATGTACATAGAAACACAAGTACAACATACACATGACACCATATGTACAAAGAACTGCATACACAACATGTACATAGCACCATATGTACACAACATTTCATATCTAACATATGTACAACACCATATGCACACAACATTGCGTCTCCATCATGCACACAGTACAATATGTACTCATCACCGCATATCCAACATGTACATAGAACCATCCATACCTAGCACTCCATATGCAATATAGACATAACAATATATATACAACAGGCACACCACATCATATCTACACAATACCATCTAGTATACATAGATTTGCATAAATCACATGTACCCAAAACCCTATATACACAACATCGGCTACACACAAAATCACAGGTGAAACATGTACAACATATACAAAATAGTAGTATTGCGCATCCATAGAAAACACACTGACTCCACCACACAACCTTGCTTCTAGTGTCTTTCCACTATTCATGCATGTTCCACCATGCCATTGATCACATTACTTTCATTCACTGATCTATCCGTCAGCATTACTTGTCCATAACATAAATTTAGGCATAGTACAACCATATAGTATCAATTCATATCCACATGATATTGACCTCATAAATATGTTGAGGTTACTCTTCCCAGTTTATTCCCCATAAGACCAGAACCTTTTTCATGTTATTCACCTGCAGAACTAATCATTCCTCCATTAGGTTGATTCCTAACAATCCTATTAGACAATGACATAGATACATAGATATATGCATATATATAATCATTAGATCAAAATAATCATGATTGCAACAACCCTAGTGAAAATTTCATGTAACAAAAGTAAATAAACGAAAAATAAGACCTTAGATAAGGGACATGTATTCCAAGCTAAATGTTGGGAAATATATCCTAGTGGGCATCACTGGATGTGTGTTTTGGCTAAGGAAATTGGGAAAGGCTAAGGCAAACGCACTAAAAGGAAAAAAGGAATATTTGACACATTTACTTATTAAAATAAAGGAAAGTAGGGGAAAATGAAGGTAAAAGGTCATAGTTAGTATGCGAGGAGGAAATTGAAGGAAAATGATGGAAAATTAAGAAATTAGAGGTCTCATTAATAATAAGGCTTCCGAGGATCAATTGGCAGATTGTTCAGTGTTAAGCTCTTGGCTCAAGTTTGGACAATGTAAGCTCTTGGTCAGGGAAAGTTTGGAGCTCACTCATTATTCTATCTCTCTCTCTCACTCTTGGTCACTTAGATTTTTCTTGGAGCACTCTAGTTTGGAACAAAGGAAAGGGAAAACAAGCAGAGGAAAGGAAAAAAAAGCAAGGATCAAGGAAAGGAAAGGAGGATCATGTATCTTCAGTGGGAATACATGTAGGTAAACTTTTGCAATTATGGTTTCTTAGTTAGTTTGTACATGTATGGCTTTACGTGTTGGTATATGGTTAACTTGATGCCGGTGGCATGGTTTTGCCAGGTTATGATAGTGGATTTCATCATAGCCTAGAATTTTTCCAGATGCCATGGTATGTTGGGATGTTTATTTTGGTTTTAGATCTTTGGAATTGTCCGATCGATTTCAAAATTTGGGGCAGAGGTGGTCTGAAGGTTCATTCACAAAGGCCTAGGAATCCCTTGACAGGTTTTGGAGGGATACAAAGTAAAGCCTGAGGGAGAAGTCTCGGTTTAGGGCCTAGTGATCCAGGTTTAGATTGTGGTAAATGTTAAGAGACAGATCTCAGTTTAGGGCCTAGTGATCCAGTTTGGATTGTGGTAAATCCCAAGAGATAAGGAGATGGAAAGTTCCTCAAGGATAGTGATGGATTCAGGATGGAATTCCAAGATCAGTTTGCTTATGATCAGAGCACCGGTTTTGGTGTGATCATGGTATGATGATGGTGGAGGTGTTTTAACCTCTGAATTCCCTTGATTTTTCTTGGATTGGTTGTTCTATCAGATACCACATTCATGCTTGGAATATGGCACGTGGGTGACTGGCTGAAAGAGAGATTTGGTTTAGCCATGTCTATGGTCGGGTGGTACGTGGAAGTCATGAACATGACCGGATTTTCCTACGATTAATAAAATATAAGTTCTCTTACTTTTGCATTGACTTATATATGGATTTAATGGTTGTCATATCTCATATAGTTATATGGTTTTATGTTGATTATAAGCATGGTTGAATGATTGTTTTATGTCATGGTTATTCCATATATTTACTTGTAACTATTAAATTGATGGATGCAATACGTAATTGATGATGCAGTAGTTCAATGGAGAAGGAGGTGACCCCGTTGGTTATGTTTCATAAGTTGTTTCAGTCGTTTATCCTATGTCTTGCATCGTCGACTTGTAGGTTGCATTGATGACAAGGGTTTGAGAGAATGTAAGTCCTAGTTGGGGATACTACGGCCTAGTCCTGAGGGTGATTTTTGATTGATCAACATTTTTATTATGTTTTTAATGAATTCTAGAAGTCACAACAAGTTCTAGGAAAAGGCCAGGAGTCTAGGGTAGAAAAGTGGCCTAAATCATGGGGTTGCTGGCACAGAACTAGAAATTTTGGTTCACAGTCACTGGCAAGTAGGCCTGTGAGAGCGAGTTTGGGTTTCTGGTCACTCCCTTTCCCATAGCATGAGAGCTACTATGGCCTAAGAGATGCAGAATAATAGCGAGACCCAGGAATAGGTTGTTTGAGTGGGTGACTTGTCTCCTAAGGGTTTTGTCAATAATTTTGAATGACTGTATGTGATGTTCCATCGATTCCACTTCCTTAAGGTGAAACATGAGGTCAAATATGATTGTAGTACCATCTCTCCTCATGTCTACCCTAGTTGGCATGGTTACTTTTGGGTAGACCTGGGAGGGGGTGTTATAGATTAGTATTAGAGCATCGTTCACCCTTTAGACTGGATGGGTGGTGTTTGTTGGTCATGCATGCATGTTAGTTGCATGTGTGTCTCTTAGACTTGTGTTCCATGTGCTTGTTGCATTGCATCATTTTGATCATGGTTGTAGTAAGGTTATCATGATGAAATTGATGTGATTTTGTGGAATGTAACGTCAAACGTATATGAATGGTTACTTCAATATATGCATCTTATACGCAGCATGATTATATGCAACTTGATTACATCCTTGTATGTTGGGTTGCAGTCTTGGTTATTTGATTACATGCATCCTTCTTGTAGGTTTATTACAAGAATTGATCGCTTATGCTCGACTACATGCAGTTATGCGTATGTGTAGTTGATTAGGAATTGCTTATGTAGGTTGATAGTTGCATGAGGCAATGTGTACAACGGAGTATTGGTCGTCGTCATGGAGAGGACATGGTTTGCTTGGTTGATATGGTTATGCATTAATGGCTGGAATCTTGTTAGAATGATGTGTATATGGCTTTGTACTCAAGTGGTATATGTCTATATGCAGTTGTTATGCATCTATCATCTTGGTTATAGTTATACATGAATAGTAGGCCAAACATGGCTTGTCAAGTCATGGTATGCAATTTAGGTCATCAGAGTGATATTGGTATGTTATGATGCTAATATGTTGGTTGAGATAGAGCAGTAGATGCAAAACATCATAATGAGGTTGCGACATTGGACATCGGGATAAGAGAAGATCGCCATACATGTATTATATGTCTGACATGTAGGTATGTAAGTAAATGATTATTATATGCATTAGGTTTAAATGCATTAGGGTTCTCTACATGTCTTTTGATGTTATTATTACAATCATGATAGATTGTAGTTGATTGGGATAGTTATATGCACATGTCTCAAATAGTCAAGAATGATAGTAACCTCTAGTTGTATGCATTGATACTATTGTTTTATATTAGATAACCTAATGATTATGTTATATGTTGTTGATGAAGTATCTTATAGGTTAACTTATTTTTATATGCTATAAACTTGATGATTAAGGTTATTTCATTGAGATATTGATGTTGTAATTGGATTTGCCTATGTAGGTGGTTATGGTTACAATATTAGGTATGAGCCAACATATTTGTGATATGGTGTTGTACTAATCTAGATTGACTTGGCATATGTGTGAATGATAATTGTGTATGAGTTATGATATGAACATGTTACCTAGTGACTATTCTGGACATCATGATCTTATTTATGTTTAAGTTGATATATTGTGAAGTTATATCATGCTAACTAGATTGATTTTTCAGATGAGATAGCCTCCCCTGAGACACAATAAGGTAAGAGTTTTCTTATGTTGTATATTTGGTTCTTGAATATTTTATTATGTCATCTAGTTGATTTATTTAACATGGTATGTTGCAATCTGGTTGAATGTTTGATGAATTTCATAACATGAGTATGTGCTCAAATGATCTTCTTTCAAAGATGACTGTGCTAATACATATGAGTTGAGATAGTTGACATGTACTTAAGTATGATAGGTGATAGTTGTAGCATTATGTATTATGATTGATGGCTATGAGTTGACTATGGATTATGACATGATTGTTAGTCCTGGTAAAGGTTGATTTCAAATTGATAGATATGATTGTCTTGATATGTGGAACATGTGGTTGGCATGTGTGAGAAGTTACAGGAAACATGCTTGTTATTAGCATGACAAGGTAATAGTTGATGTGTTTATATAACTAACAATTCAGTGATAACACATAGTAAGCCTCAATTGTAACAAGGAAAAATGTAAAAGAAAGGAATTGGTCAAGAATTTATTTGGCTAGGTTTGGAACCCTAATTCCAAAAAAATGAGTGCTTTGCATACCGAGAGTCTTCTTAACCTTGATTTTGTTGAAATTATATGGATATGTGCTAGACTCATCAACATGTACTTGACAGGTATATTAGCTAGTCTCTAGTTGCAGGTGGATTTGTCAAGAAAATTGGAGCCCCTTGAGAGATGGTGTGGATGTGTTCAATTGCAAGGCAACAAGCTTGGCATGAGAAGATAAGGTAACTCATGTATTGATATGTTTATTTATGAACTCACATTTATGTGTCTATGACAGTGTGATGGTGTCTGTTATTAGTCTTGTTCTTTTTGTCTTTTGCAATTATTGCACTTGATTTGCGATTTTTTTTTGTGTCTAGTGTACATCTATGCCACTTTTCTATGGTGACATATTTTTGTTACGAGCTTTCATGATCTTCTTCTTGTTTGTTTCATGGGTTTCCTTTTATGTGTTGAGTCTTGGGAATTGGTTGGGAAAGAGATGCAAAGTTAGTGGAACTCGAGGAGAGTCGTATGGTACCCAATAGGTAAGGTAAGACTTAGATGAAGCTATGTGTGTGAGTAAGCGTAATGGAAGGTAAGACCATGACAGTCAGTTGGACTTGTTAGTACATAGTGGTAAATGGGTGGTGATAGTAGAAACATGTGAAAGGTAACTAAAAAAGGTAAATTAAATGGATCTGAGGCGCTGGATTCCTTGGCTACATTGG